>CM055195.1:2293816-2893816 GCA_029224185.1 Karalla daura
GCGAGGATCAGCCTCCTCCTTCTCTTACTCTTCCTCCTCCTCCTCCTCCTTCTCCTCTGCATGTTGTGTCCTCCTGGCGGAGGGAGCTGGGCCTGGGGGGGTTGGTGCTATGTGTGGTGGGGTGGGGGGAGAGGATGGGGAAGGGGGGTGTGGTGGGTGAGATGGCCCCTGTTGAATTATGGATGGAGGTGAAGAGGGGATGAGGGCTGGCCTCGGGGGGAGGATGGTGGGGGGTGCAAACCCCCCTCCCCACTCCTTCCCCGACACTTCCGACTCCCCCCACCCCTCCCCCATCCACTCGTTTCCCTCCTGCTTCTTCCTCTTTGCCCAAACAGTCGCCATCCACGCGTGGAGCGAGGTTGGATGAGGGTGACTGGAGCTGGGTCTCTCTCTCTCTCTCTCTCTCCCTCTCTCTCTCTGTCTCTCTCTCTCTTTTCCTCTCTCTACCCCTCTCTCTCCTCTCTCTCCTTTCCTCCCTCTCTCTCTCTCCCTCTGCTTTCTCTCCCTCTTGTTCCGTCCTTATCTATCTTTCCCTCCCTCTCTCCACCATTTCTGCTGGTGAAGTCAGAATGATGGGAGTCCCTTCAACTGAAACTGAAGCTGCTCTGCAGATGATGGGAACGAGACAAAGACGGGCACTGTTGTGGTTTTCTTCCTCTTTCTCTGAAAATTAACAGAAGTATTTGAATCCTGTCGAAAGTGGCTGTTTGTCTGATTATTTCCTCTGCTCCAAACACTGGATTTGCATTTTTTGCAAAGTCAAAAAATATCTCAGGATTAGTCACATATTCACCACATATTCAGTCATATTGACCTTTAGGTTATTTGCTGTAGCAGTTGCAAATCAAATTTTGAGATTGCAGAACCGGCACAATCGGCCAATAATCGACATGTAAAAAAAATCAAATTGCCAATTTGTGGATCTAAAACACATTTTAAAGGAACAAGATATGAAGTACAAATTCTCTATCAGCTTTGGAGTTATTAGTATTAGTGTTAATATTTTGTGTTGTCTCTGAGCTGTGGAGTAAATGAATAGATGAGTAGATGATGTTTGAGGACTTCGTCTTCACGAAACACAAGCAACACCTTTCACCATTCTTACAACATCTTCTGGGGTAAACAACTCATCGATTATTTGATTTAGCAAACAATGCGGGGTGTAGAACCTCTTCACATACATGCTGAGCAGACCAGACCTGTTTGTATATGATGGTGCTGTTCCTGAGCTGAGGTGGCTGGTCTGGTCTCTGGCCAGGCTCAGGTCCACTCTCTGGTTTTCTAATGTGTAAGGTGAACTCGTTCCTGCAGAGTGATTGCTGCTCATTCTCTCCCCTCTTTGTATATTTTATTGAGGCGTCGCTGTGATTTCATCTTTATTGTCTGCGTGTGGATCCCGTAGTTTGAGTGACATAACTTTGATAACGGGGCACCTCTGAAACTGAGCGCCGCAGTATTAAAGGCGGACCACTCCTCACTTTGCCACCCGGCAGCTCTCCTGTTTTGAAATGTAATTTTGAGCCGCGTGAACACTGGTTTCCTGCGTCTGGGACGCGCCAGCGCTTTAATGATGTGCTTTGGCTCGTGCGTTTGGACAATTGTGCAAAAGGGGTTTTAATGAAATCTATTATTGTTTGTCGTCGCAGGGGCAGCGGGGGAAGTGTTTACCTCACAAAATAGAATACAGCAGCCCCCAAAATGACAGGAAATAAAGAGAGAGAGAGAGAGAGAGAGAGAGAGAGAGATTGAATTAAAGTTTTATGACTGATGAATATTTCATGTTCTGGGCAGTGATTCCCACATTCTGGTGTGTTTTTGAGAGTCAGTGTGTGTGTGTGTGTGTGTGTGTGTGTGTGTGTGTGTGTGCGCGCATGTGTGTGTGTGTGTGCGTGCGTGCGTGCGTGCGTGCGTGTGTGTGTGTGCATACATGTGTGTATGTGTATGTGTATGTGCGTGTATAATTTTGAACGTGGGCTCTACTATGGTTATGTGTAAGAGTGCCTCTACAATCTATGCAGGGTGTTTTTAACCCTGTCTACACTGTTTCAGACCTGTAAATTAACTGTATTCTGTATATAGTGTTTGTGTGTGTGTATGTGTGTGCGTGTTTGTGTGTGTTTTTAGACTTAATAGAAAATGTATAGGTCATGTTTACATTTAAGCAGTTCAGTAATCGTTCTTCCTCACAGCAGCCAGTAGACAGTATTTTCAGCTACAAATGTACGTGTGACTAACTGGATGTATCTGTGCTCTGCTGCATGCATTTACCCAGGCAGTGCAGGCTCTTTCCAGGACGGTACTTAAAAAAGAAAAAAATCCCAAGTAATTTCAAAATTACGGAAAGGCAAAGTAAATTTATTCCATAGCACATTTTACTACCTAAAGGCAACCCAGAGTACACAAGTAAAAAGCTCAGGAAGCTAATAATAAAGTGATTAAAGCAACCAAATGGATGCAGAATATAAAGTATGAAAGTGGTTAAACATTTTGGTCTTTTTCCATCCTATGAACTCATGTGGTTCACAACCATCAGGCTGCTTAATGTGTTGTACTGACTATAACTGAATAAATAACCAGAGGTTTGAGTCTCTCTTCACCTTCATCACTCTGTTCGGTTTATGGAGCAGGACAAACACACACTCATTCTCTCTTTGACTCGTTTCATTTCTCGCTGAATGTTTTCACCAAAAGCTGCTGACAGATTTGTGACAGTGTGCAGCCCCCTGTAGTCGCTCTCTCCCTCTCTGCTGGTGTCCACTTTGTGACAGTCCTGTTTGTCAGAGCCTTGATAAACAGTTTACCTAATCAGTCTGCCAATGATCTAATACCCATCCCCATTGACCCAGTAATGGTAGCTCATGATGGGTATTTAGATAGAGATATGAGTCAATGAAGACAGACATTTGTTTGCCAAGTAGTGTATGCTCTGCTCAACCATCGATTAAGTTACTGGATCAAAATGTCAGCTTGGTTTTCATCCAAAGCGCCTCTCCTTTTGCTGATCATGAAGAGTAGCTTACACCCAGGGCTAATAATTGATTTTAATCGTATTTTTAGCTTAGCTTATTGATTACAGCACGTACCGTAGGTCTAAGCAAGGCCTGGTTTGTACGCACGTCAGAGGCTTGAGAAAAAATCAATATTACCTATCTAGTTCTGTTGATCTACTCAGTTTTTCAAATCCCATAATGCGTTTGCTTTAGCCTAACCTTATGTTTAGGTTATAAGGTGGAGGAGGTTACAGAAGCCATTCAGATTCTGGAAAGTCAGAGATTATCCCTGAGAGGGACACTAAATCCCTGGTCAGTCGTTTCAGCCTCTCGGAGCCACTTGGGAGGAGCTGAACGTCTAGAAATGTAGTTAGAGTGTTAAGTGTTAAGATTCAGGAGCGTCCACCAGGGAAACCAAACAGAAGCAGAGCACACACATTAGTTTTCTTATTCCAGACATAAAACAATGAAATAAGGTCACTGTGGGGAAAGAAAAATGCCCAGATGACTGGAGCGTGTGATCTTAAGCTTTTGTTATAACTGCATCTACATCAGTCTGTTAGTGAGCGTTAATGATCTTTTGATATAAAATGAAGTGATTGAGTATGGACTCGAGCCTGCATGAACTTTAACTTGTCTATACTTTGAGAAACTTTGCACCCCTTTGTGAGGTTGAGGCAAATGCAGTTGTGTGTGTGTCGCCTTTTAACGGAACCTATATGAGACATTTTCAGTGAGAAATAATCCAAAAAGTTTATACATCAAATGTGAAAGTGAATGTTTGCAATATGGACTCATCTCAGCCTCTGTGCGATGTTTTTTGTAGGAGGTCACATGCTGAAGATCTCACCATGTAAATGTCAGCTCTCTGCTCTTTGCTCTAAACTTCAAAGGGAATTGAACCCTTTAGCACCTCGCTTATTTAAAGATGCTGCCAGTGATTGTCTGATGAATATTTGCAGGATGCGGACATTATGGATCCTGGATTTTCTCCTTGCTCTCCCCCGTCTCATTTCCATCCTTTTCTCTCCTGCACTGCGGAGAAACTGCGTTTGCTGCATAATCGCCCACTGAGTATCTCCCGACTTTCTTGCCTCTTTTTTTTTTCTTCTCTTCCAACCCCAAACGTTTTAATTTGTCTGTACTCCACCAGTGTGAGCTTCAGTCATCAGCCATAGCTGGACAAGTTGGAACCGAGCGAGCTGACAAATCTACGAGCTCTGGTTGTGTCTGGTCTCATTCCAGCGTGCGATAACGTTGTTACAACAACAGCGACTGCTCCTCTTCTCTCAGAAGTGATTGGCAGCGCAAAATTAAGACAGAAATGATTGAACTTATCAAAGGACAGAAAAGGCTTTAATCTGTGGCTCAGGTAATGATCAGGCTAGACCGTCTACATTCTGCAGATATCGGATGATGAACTTAGGTAATGACTTCCCGGTAATGACTTTGCTTTAGAGGAGAACTCCTCTTGTGTTTTGCCACCTCTTGGAGAGTGCGTATGGAGAGACTGCCACGCTCCCATTGACAGCGATCACCTGCTCAACCAGTCACAGTTGCAGCCTCTCACTCTGCGCTGCATGGTGTTTGGCCCGGCACAAAACTTCCCGGTCCGCTTTGACTGGAGGACTGTACGGTGTGTTCGTCCTCTCCTCCCGTCTCCCGGCCTGCAGACCTCAGACTGGTGGTGTGGAGCAGCCTGAATATGTGATGCGTTTAGCATGAATCTCATGTCTGCCCTCGGTGACTTACTGCAGCTGAGCCGGTGGAATTAAAGTGCCTCGCTAGCATAAAAGTTGTCTTAAATATTGCGTCACGTTGCTTTCTCATTATTGCGTTTTTCTTTCTCGTCATCTTTGGTGGGGGGGTGGGGGGGGTGGGGAGGGGTGGGGCACACACTCATAGAACTGTGCAGTGACATGAATATTCAGATAGAACCTCGCAGTCTTACCCAGTAAAAAATAAAATAAGAATCTAGGATTCAGATGTTATAAGAGCGGCGCTGAACAGTTGGTTCGTTCAGGAAGGATGTTGGAGGTGAAGGCGCAGTGCACTTGTGCTGCCTGGCACTTCTCTGCATGTTTGCATGTGTTTATCTCTGTTCATGCTTGTAGGCATGCACATTGTTTACCTAGCTGCTCCTGTACTCCCGAGGTGCATCATTACGCCACATCTATATGCTGCGTGTGTATGTGTGTGTCTGTAAGTGGACAGCGCAACTCTCAGCGTACAGCTCTGCTGCTCTCTACTGTACACCATGAATGTCAATTGACACAGATAGGAAGCGTTTGTGCAGATTCACACAGCATGTATAGTGTGTTCCTACACACACACACAGAACAGTGTGTGAGTGCATATATATATAGAACACACACTGTAGAGGCCCCTGCTACGTACATGCACACACCAGTGAATGCACGCAATGTAAAATACATTCAATGTAAGATAAAACTACAGCCGTGTTCCTGCACAATCTGCCCTTGAACTCATGTTTTTCAAATATTTCCACACATATAAAGTCCAAAGATGCTATCAAATCACAATACAAACACTGAGATACTGAAACCTTTCAATGCATTTAATATGGAATCATATCAAAAGTAGCCACGGGCAGATTTTTTTTGTTCAGTACTTGACAGAATAGCTTCTACTTTCAGTCCTTTCACTGAGACTTTTTCGTATTATTTTGTATATATATTATTCTTGACCTGTGGTCAACGTGTATGACCGACATGTTAAGGGTCTTAAGAAATGTGTATTTCTTGTGAGAGGAATGTATTTCCACTAGTATCTTATAATTCTGGTCTAGCTCTTTCTCCTGAAGTATTTATATGATGAAGTTTTCTTTCTCTAATCAGAAACATGATTAGAATCATTATGCACTGCGATTTTTTTAGACATACATGGACTAAACATCATCTATCATCTTACCAGCGATGTCCAGGGCTCGGAGAAAGAACAACAAATGTGTAAAGAAAATAGCAAATAGTGTATTTATATCTGTGGTGCAAGCGTTAAGGAGCCTTTTCTCAATGAAACAATATTTATGACTTTTAAAGATTTACTTTGCTCCAGAGGGACAGGGAGGGTGATTCAGTAGGGTTTTGGTCTTTTGTCGGGTATGGTTGAGAATGATGACATAGAAGAAGGTTCAGCAGGATTTTTTTTTCTTTTCTTTTTGCTCAAACATGAGCAGCGCGCACACGCACACACTCACACGCACACACACATACACACTCTGCTTGTACTGTGGCTGCTGGTTTGATGTGTGGGTGTGCGCTTGGGCGGGATAAATATTCATGAGAGTGACTGTTAACCATAGGCTGCATATTACTCTGCGTATACGGCTGAATGTATGTGTAGCTGCCTGTGTGTGTGTGTGTGTGTGTGGCTACCCTAGCCAGCGACCCCTCTCTCTCTCTGTCTTGCGACGGCCGCTCTCCCTCCCTCAGAACAGAGCGCTGCGTGTCGCTGGCTGGCGGTCCTGGCAGACGTCCTGGGGACCGACGGGGGGAAACCATCCCGACAAAGTGGCGTGAATGAATGTGACTAATTAACACCACGTTAATTATTTGTAAATTGCATGTTTGGGTACACGTTACTTGAGAGGCATATGCTGCTCGTTGTGTTCGTCCAAACAAGTGCCAGCTAATCTGTATCTCTGGAGTGGCCCGTGTCTGAAGACGGGCCAATCAGCACACAGAGAAGAAAACGCAAGAACGAGGAAGAAAAGGAGAAAGACAGGAGGACAAATAAATACCACTGCCAACAAACATTTTCAATCTGCTCTGGACTCCACGCATGTTCTCATTTAGTTCTTTATTTATATATTTCTGTTGTTGTTTGTCTGAAGTTTGCTCGTCTTGTGCCCTGTTGGTTAATGTGAGGAGCTGTTTAAAGATGAAGGATTTTGGTTGCAACATGGGGGCTGTAACATGGGGCTGACAAGGCTGCCTGGTTTTGGCAGAGCACCGAATGGCTGCGCTTTGAGTCTCTGAGTTCGTTTTGTTTTATTTTGAGGCTTTAAACTGCACTTAAAAGTCTCTTTTCCCAGGGGTTCACGTGTTTGTGTGCGTGAAGACCTACATCTACATCTGCCTTCTACCACTGCTGCTATATCAGATACGTTCAGTTGATTAATCACAAATTTCAGCATTAATTAGTCTCTGATTCTAGCATCTCAGTGATTTAATGTCAAGCTAGATGACATATCTTTGTCATATTGAATATGGTGTTTTTGTTTGTTGACCCCGTGTGGAGCTGCAACTAATCATTGCTATCATCATAAATTCATCTTAAAATGTTTGAATGTTTGATTAATCATGCGATTAATCAGGAACAACAGGCAACAGATCTGAGGCGACATCTCAAATGACTTATTACACCGCAAAATACAAAGATGGACAGATTTTATTATTTAAAGGGGGAAGCAGAACATGCCCTGTCATCTAAATTTAAAATATCTGTCCGCTTTGATCTTCACTAATTTCTCCACATGCTTGACGGACAGTTAACAAGAGTCGTGGCGTTCACATGCGGCGGATTAAAACGTATCTGCGTTTCCTTTCGCAGCTGCAGTCGCTATGAATCAAAGCGACGTCCTGAAAGAAAGTTTCCCCCCGGGCGAGACAGTGAGGCCTGCTGCCGACTGAAAACAAGCGGGCTTAAGTGTTTGCCTGTAAAGTAAATAGTGAGTGGGAGAGGCTGGAAAATATTTGAAGAGAAAAGACAAGACTACTGCGCTTGAAATGATCCACAACCTGCAAGCATGGCTACCATTACATGCTTATCTATCACTCTGTCACCCCGGGTTATGCACACTGGGTTTTATTAGGACAGTTTTGGTCGAGCAGACACAACCAGAGCTGCTGCGTGGTGAGGTGAGGTGGGCAGGAAGCAGATCTGCGTATCACCTGAACCCCCCCCCCTCCTCCTCCTCCTTCTCCCCCTCCTCCTCCTCCTCCTCCTCCTCCTCCTCTCCCCCTACACCCCCTCCCCTGTCCCCGGTCTCTCTCTCTCTCTCTCCCTTCATTGACGAGCCCTTATTTTTTCATCTTCCCTCCTGGTTTCTTCCTCTCTCTCTCTCTCTCTCTCTCTCCTCTCTCTCTCTTTCATCCTTTGCTCATTTTTTTTCTGTCCCAATCCCTCTACCCCCCCCACCTCCACCATCACCACCACCACAGCACACCACCCCCCCTTCCCTCCCCCTCCTCCCTCCCTTCCTCCCTCCCTCGTCTCCTCAGAGCTCCTCCGCATTAGCAGTCAGCTCCACTCCTCGACGTACTTTGTTTTTCAACCGTGGTGGAGGCTGAGCGAGCAAGTGAGATTCAGAGAGAGAGAGAGAGAGAGAGGGAGAGAGAGGGAGAGCAGTACAAGTGATTCAGAGAGAGGGAGAGAGAGAGAGGAAGAGGTAGAGCGAGCATCATTTACACAGCCCTCCTCGCCGTGCGGACCCTGCAGCTCTCCCTCCTCTCCCCTCAGCCACTGCTCACGATGCCAAACATTTTATGTGTTATTTAGTCATGCCTGACTTTATCGAATTTGAAAAACATGCCAGTCACGGGTACACACTCCCCTCCTCCTCCTCCCCCTTCGCCCTCTCTCACCACCCCTCTCTCATCCTCCACACCCTCACCCGCCACATCCTCCTCTCTCTCTCTGTCTCTCTCTCCCTCTCTCTCTCTCTCTCTCTGAGAGACTCCACCACCACCATCCAGGTCTGACCTCGAGAGCCTGTCCAGCCACAGCCACCGTCTTTGGGGACATTTCACTTCTAAATGAAGTTTTATTCCCAGGCTTCACCCCTTCCCCCCATCCCCCACCTACACACATACACACACCTCCCTGACCACCCCACCCTGGGGGAAGGAGAGAGGGAGAGAGAGAGGGAGAGAGAGAGGAACGTAATTCCAGCCAACAGAGTGTTGACTCTAAGATGGATTATTTCTGCTTGAAATCAGAGGCCATGTGCTGCTGGATAATGTGGTCGTCCCGTCTCTCTCTCTCTCTCTCTCTCTCTCTCTCTCTCTCTGTCTCTCTCACTCTCTGTCTCTCTCACTCTCTCCTTCCCTCTCTCTCTCCCTCTCTCGCGGCTTTTTCTCTTTTTTTTCTAGCACTGTTCTAATGATGGAGATTTGACGGGCAGCAAAATGTAGAGGAACACAGAGAGACTTGTTCCACCAGGCGAGGAACGAGAGGCTAAAGGAAATCCCAACATGCTTGGCTCCATAATCCCAAAGTCAGGATTTATGGTTGTTTTGTTTTTCCTGTTATTTAACAGCACGGCGTAGCTCAGTGGGCACACCAGGTCACTAACACTCTGTGGGATTAGAGCGTTGATACCAACTCCAACCAATGATGGTATAAAGGGAAAACAAGGAGAAAACAAGTAACTGTGGGAGCTGTAACAGTTTCTTCCCCACAGATGAAGTGTAATACCCCATTCAACACCTCATGGGTGACGTTATAAACCAGTCTGATTCATATTGAAAAGACGCAGACACTGTGACATTGGAATAGCTGGTGTTAAGGCCTGCTCTCTTCCTTTGGATTGGGTCGAGTTTTCTAATCATAGCACCCGGAGAGGCAGAAACCTGCTGTTTGACTCATTTTATCCACTACTTAAAGTTATTATTGGAACCAGATAATCACACTTAATCACAGCACATGGAAAGGTGCTAGAAGTGACTCAAGCACAGTTCATAAATATTCATCAATTCCAATGCACGCTCTAAATATCAGCCTGAACAAATCCTACTTGTCCTCCTCAACACACATACATTGACTCTTTTTAAAAACTAAATCACAGACGTTTGTTGAGATCACGTGAGCTCCCAGTAAACGCCGGTCCGCTCCCTCGGGTGTTCATCCTCCGGGCTGGAGCCACTGATTTAGGCAGTGTTCACAGCGATATTAGCCCAGCATAAAAAAAACAAAAAAAACAGCTCGCTCATTCATTTTAATGAGGCCGTTTCCCAGGACACAGTGGGATGCCAATACAGAGCCAATAATAACAACAGCACAAAAAAAACAAGTTAGGCTTGGTTTAAATCTGTCACAATACAAAATCCAGCTAACACGGCTCACCAGTGCTAGATCGCTCACAGATATCTCATAGAAATATTTTGAACGACAATGTGACAAGTTGCGACAGTTCAGTAAAATTCAAGGGCATCGAAAGAAAGAAAGAAAGAAAGAAAGAAAGAAAGAAAGAAAGAAAGAAAGAAAGAAAGAAAGAAAGAAAGAAAGAAAGAAAGAAAGAAAGAAAGAAAGAAACCTGGATTCTTTAGGAACGTTCCCATCCAGCGGAGCCAGTGTCAGGTCAGGAGTTGCTGGTTCAGATCCCTGGTGGATTTTAGGAAGTGTAATAAGCAGCCCCCCCCCCCCCCCCCCCCCCCCCAGCGGCTCTCTGCCTCCCTGCCCTTGAGCAAGCGGAGGTGCTGGACTGGAACTGTGCAGCGCTGTCTGGATGGAGCCTGCGGTCGCAGTGCAGCTCTCAGACACGACAGTGTGCAGGAAGGTGAAGCCGAGCAGTGCCGAGCAGACACCCTATAGCTGGGAAAATAAAGGCTGCACAAGGAGGGGCTCTTTAAGGACGAATGTGCTGCTAAGATGTGCTGTTGTGGACCTTATGGCTCGTTCTGCAAATTGTGTCTGCACAGCTGCTCAACAAGTAACTGAAACTGCAATATGGAGCTCTGCAGTTTCCAGAAGAGGCTGCAATTTCTGTCCCGAGTGAAAGCTGTGTGATGCAGCTGCTCTCTGCCGGCGCTGGCCACAGTCCCTGATCTACATGTGAAGACGCAGACTGCTTTTATCCTGAGTAAATCCTGAACAGTAACAGCTACATTTTGTACTGCGGACTTGTTGTTTTGACGTAAAACTGCTAAATGTTGCTGTAAGTCATGTAATCAGATACCAACCATGAGCTGAGGCTGATAAATGAGTTTGTGGCAGTTGTCTATTTTGATAGTTATCACATCTTTTTAGTTCATATTTTTAGCAGATATGCTTTGAAATCTGGCTGTTTCACCTTTGCAAAATGTGAAAATATCATTGTTATATTTGTTACAAGATATCTTTGTAACTTCTGGTCTGATGATGTGTTGTCATCGCTCAGACTTCGGGAAAGAGTAATGAGCCTCTTCTGACATTTCAGAGATCAAAACAACCTACTTGATAATGAAACTATTACGTAGTAGAAACAAAGTCTGAGCGACAGGAGCAGACCAGATTTTGGACTGGATTTGAGATCAGAGCAGTTCATGTAGAGTTTCAGGTTGACTCAGGTCAACACCCAAAACTACAGCGACTGTTATGAACGGAGCCCGGTCAGGTGGGGAGGAGAGGAGGTGTAGCAGGATTGCAGGTTCCCTGTGAGGAGGCAGAGTGGGATTTTCTCTAGTGTTGCAGAGGGCCAGAAACTCTGAGCCAACAGGAGCCTTAAGCTCCAAAACTGAAGTTTACCGCAGGTGTGAAGGTGTTACACAGGTTGAAAGATTTACTCCTAAACAATCAGCATTAGACCAGTATGAAGATATGTACTTCATATTTCTTCTCATTTAAAGTTAAAGGCTGAGTAGGAAAGGCATTTGAGGACATGGTTGGGTACTTTAAAATACATCCAAGGATTGAAGAATCTGAATCTTGCGTGACATCACGGTGCATCCGTAATGTAATGGGAAATGTGAGCCTGCCTCTCTCTGGATCATCCATTCTTCTAACACGCAGGAGATGGAAACCAGACAAAGCCTGAGGGCTGTAAAACACTGAAGACACTTTCTCTCTCCCTGACTCCTCCTCCAGTTTTCATCATGCAGCCTGCTCATTGTCTCTTTAGGCCTTGGCAAAAAAAAAAAAGAAAAAAAAGTTTGCGCTGCAGAATCTGTCCGTCTCAATAATTCAGTTTAATACTAAACTCACTCATGAAATCATATTATTCTGAAGAGATATGTGCAAGTGTGCTCCTCTTTCTCTGTGGCCTTGCTCATGAGAGGACTATTCAAAAGGGAGCGCGTTTGTTCAAGGCTCGTTTCAAGGAGGGGATGGATTCATGATATTGTCAGTTGTTTCAGGAGCAGCTTTAATCTTCTGCCTGTACTAAGGAGTTGGGTTTAGCTCCCCGTGCTGCAAGATTTATTTGACACCTGTTTCAGGGGGGAAATCGGACTCAATCTGAGAATAAAGGATTTCAGTATTTCCTGGATGTTGAACAGGTTTCCTGAAGGCTGCCCAGTGTTGGCCGCTCAGGGAGTCAATAGTTTCCAGCATTTCCAAAAAGGTTTCATTTCCCACACAGAATCCTTATTCATTAATCCACCTGGAGCTGCTGCTCTACAGCACACACTGTATGCTGCAACATTTCTCTCATGCTAGCAGGTGTAAAAATGTTTAAAAACACTGATGATCTTAACATAACGTAACCTTAACAACAGAGTTTCTCTGCTAGTTTGTTTTTCCATATATTCCCCTCTGATAGATAGAATGTAATATATAATCTGTATACCTGTAGGACTACATACACCTGTAATCCTATTTTCCTCACCTGTTCTGCAACCAAAACAATCTCTCTAAGTTGACAGTGAGATGCAATGTTTGCCTAAGTAAAAAAGAAGAGGCTGTACATTCAAAGAGAAGGTCTGGTTTATTTAATCCATTCACAGCTACAATGTAAAAGTAATAATCTGATGGTTTGAGAGCCAGACCGGTGTTGTTCTTGTCTAATTTTCCAGAATAAAGAACAGTAACATCATTAATCTCACTGATCCTCAGAGCCCTGTCACTCTGTAGCATGAGTGATGCTGTTTCAGAGCTGCACGCTGATGTCATCCTCCTCTTTCTCATCCTCCATCCTCTTTTTTTTCTTCTGTCCAGACCATTTCACGTTTGTTCTGCTTCTATATTTAGCCGCTCTGTCTTCTCCTCTGTCGCCCTGCAGCGATCGGCCGGACGTTGATCCCCCGTTACTTCAGCACGGTGTTTGAGGGAGGGGTCACCGAGCTGCACTACATCCTCAAACACTCCAAGGAGTCCTTCCACAACTCCTGCATCACCCTGGACTGTGATCAGTGCACCATGGTCACGCAGCACGGGAAGCCCATGTTTACAAAGGTAGCGTCTGACCCTGTTCCGCTCCCAGCATGAATAATTGATCACCAGCTATGATAATGGACCAGGCCGAGTGTTTAACTGGTTAAAGAGCAAAGCCATTTGCACCCTTTGATTTTTTTTATTCCACCTCATTTCTTTCTTGTGTTGTTATCAAGTCACACCTGTTGGCCCATCTGTCAAATGTGGGCAAGTATACCAGTTACATTTATTTATTTATTTATTTATTTACTTATGTATCTTTGAATGATCTGCAAAGCTTGTGTACAATTAACCTTGAAAATGAGAGGAAATACTCCTGTGAGCTGAATGTGCTTTGTTATGCTGACACTTGATACCGTCCACTACATTTATCCTCCTTTTTATAGTGTTCTTTCAAAAAGCAGTTTCTTATCTAGACTAATGATTAAATCCTTTGGACTCTTGCTTAATTCTGAATTTGTTACGTAAGGTGTTAAGTGCACTTGAATACCTTAAACTCATCAATTCCACAAATCAGGAAGTCATGTAGTCTTGTGTTTTAACAGATAGGTTTGTGCTTTTTCCAGGCTGAATTAAAACAGTGGCTGAACAGAAATAGGAATTGGACACTGATGGTTGGTCCTGTTTGCATTGGCTGCTCAGAGATAATGTGCTCCCAGTGATAGATGACCACATTTACCCTCCTGCAGTCACCTGCACTGCACCCGCACCCGCTGCAGATCAGCACAGCCAACAATTACAGCGAGCGAATCATGTCCTAACGTTCCACTCAGGACCTAAAATCATGGAGATAACATTAAACCCACAGTCACGCTGATACAGCTGCAACATCAAACTGAGCTGAGCAATTCACCAACTCCAGCAGGAAAATGTCACACGTATTTATCCTCTTCACTTATTGGCATTTTTGCCTCTTGTTTGACCCTAAAATCCACTGTAAATTCTTGTGTTAGAGTGAGTGCTGAGCCCTCAGGTACAAGTGTAGAGCGATGTGAGCGAGGTGCGGGCGGGAGGAGCGCAAAAAGTGAAAAAAGGAGAAAACACAAATTGCGCAGGTGAGATAATCCAAACCTGACACAGTGGTCTTGTGAAAGCACTAAAGCTGAGCTCATCTGCTTTTGTCTTTGGGGAGAGAATCCCCGCGTGAGCCGGAGTGAATATCTGCTCCAGCAGAGCCTGATCCAGATGGCGGGCTGACTCTCGCTGCTCTTCTGCTGACTGTCTAAATGAATCTGAGGCCAGATACCTTGTCAGCGCCGAGCAGGCGAGCTAAAGGGATTCCATGTTCCCTGTAGCATGAACCCTGAGCTACAGCTCCAGGCCGGATTGTTCTGACATTAAACAGCTACACACCCTCTTGTTTTCAGGACTTGACAATACGCACTCACTCTTGTGTGTGTGTGTGTGTGTGCAGTGTGCAGAGTCTGAAATTAACTTTTTGGCTGACCTGCCACGAGCTGAGAGGCTGAAAAAAAGTGAACTGGGAAAGAAAAACATCACTGTGCAAGAATCTGCTTTGCAAGAAGATTTGTCTATGAGACGAACCTTTAGGTTCACAGTGAGGGTGCTGGTCTGTGACAGCGGACCTGCTCCTGCTCACTGTGGCAGGTGCTTACCTCACTGTGTGGTCATACGTATGAGGAGCACAGGGTTCATGAGGCCGTGTCACTTTTCAGACACATTTGGACAAAAGAGGATTGTGTATTCACATGGTGGCCCTCTGTGTTGTCATATCAGTAAATGAATGTGAAACAACCCCAGTAACACACACACACATGCACACACAGGAAATGTCCTTTTATGTTGCTGTTGATGGGCCTTTGTAAACAAGGCCCCTTAAAAGGAGCAGTGAATAAATAAATAAATAAATAAGCTATTACTGGTGTCCGATATTAACGGCTCAGAGGAGACAGAAACAGAGCGGTCAACAAAAAGCTAAATTTAACGCTCACAGCACTGCTCTCTTTTCATCTTCACCTAAATTGGATGAGAAGAATTAATTCATTAGAAAAAAATAAAAGAGGGTTCCAATAAAAGAGCATGTTGTGCTTCAACTTCAGCAGCTTCAGCAGCTTCAGTAGCAGCAGCTTCAGCAGCTTCAGTAGCAGCAGCTTCAGCAGCAGCTTCAGCAGCAGCTTCAGCAGCAGCTTCAGCAGCAGCTTCAGCAGCAGCTTCAGCAGCAGCAGCTTCAGTAGCAGCAGCTTCAGCAGCAGCAGCTTCAGTAGCAGCAGCTTCAATAGCAGCAGCTTCAATAGCAGCAGCTTCAGCAGCAGCAGCTTCAGCAGCAGCTTCAGTAGCAGCAGCTTCAGCAGCAGCTTCAGCAGCAGCAGCTTCAGCAGCAGCTTCAGCAGCAGCTTCAGCAGCAGCTTCAGCAGCAGCTTCAGCAGCAGCAGCTTCAGCAGCAGCTTCAGTAGCAGCAGCTTCAGCAGCAGCAGCTTCAGCAGCAGCTTCAGCAGCAGCAGCAGCAGCTTCAGCAGCAGCAGCTTCAGCAGCAGCTTCAGCAGCAGCAGCTTCAGCAGCAGCTTCAGCAGCAGCTTCAGCAGCAGCTTCAGCAGCAGCAGCTTCAGCAGCAGCTTCAGCAGCAGCTTCAGCAGCAGCTTCAGTAGCAGCAGCTTCAGCAGCAGCTTCAGCAGCAGCTTCAGCAGCAGCTTCAGCAGCAGCTTCAGTAGAAGCAGCTTCAGCAGCAGCAGCTACTGAAGCTGCTTCAGCAGCAGCTTCAGCAGCAGCTTCAGCAGCAGCTTCAGCAGCAGCTTCCATAGCAGCAGCTTCAGCAGCAGCTTCAGTAGCAGCAGCTTCAGCAGCAGCTTCAGCAGCAGCTTCAGTAGCAGCAGCTTCAGCAGCAGCTTCAGTAGCAGCAGCTTCAGCAGCAGCTTCAGCAGCAGCTTCAGCAGCAGCTTCAGCAGCAGCAGCTTCAGCAGCAGCTTCAGTAGCAGCAGCTTCAGCAGCAGCAGCTTCAGCAGCAGCAGCTTCAGCAGCAGCTTCAGCAGCAGCAGCAGCTTCAGCAGCAGCAGCTTCAGCAGCAGCAGCAGCTTCAGCAGCAGCTTCAGCAGCAGCTTCAGTAGCAGCAGCTTCAGCAGCAGCAGCTTCAGCAGCAGCTTCAGCAGCAGCAGCAGCAGCAGCTTCAGCAGCAGCTTCAGCAGCAGCTTCAGCAGCAGCTTCAGCAGCAGCTTCAGCAGCAGCTTCAGTAGCAGCAGCTTCAGCAGCAGCTTCAGCAGCAGCTTCAGCAGCAGCTTCAGCAGCAGCTTCAGTAGAAGCAGCTTCAGTAGAAGCAGCTTCAGCAGCAGCTTCAGTAGCAGCAGCTTCCATAGCAGCAGCTTCGGGGCTGCAGCTCTGGAGGCCCCGAATCTCAATCAGCTCTGCCTCGCCTCGCTTTCTTCCTTCACCTCCTCCTCCTCCTCCACCACCACTCCACCCCCCCCCTCCTTCCTCCCCCTCCTCTCTCTCATCCCCCTGCCTGACTCGCTCGCTCATTCTCCCCTCGCTCTCTACTCCACCGCTCTCTCTCATCCCCCCTTCCCCCTCCTCCTCCTTCTTCTCAACCCACCTCGCCTGCACCCTTAACACACATACACACACGCACACCCGCACACACACGTACCCATGCGTGCGCGCACACACACACACACACACACACACACACACACACACACACCCTTCATCCCTAGAGAAATCATCCCCAGCTCCCAGCTCGCTCTCTTGCTCTCCCGCTCTCTCTCTCTCTCTCTCTCTGTCTCTTCCTTTGCTCCTCTCTCTCTCTCTCTCTCTCACTTTTGCTCTCTCTCTATCTGTCATTCTCTTTCAAAATTTTAAATTCAGATTTGCTTTATTGGCATGGCTATTTTTTCTTAATGGATAACTCTGGTTTAATACAATTTATGGCTTTTTTTTCTTAGTCTTTTTTTCTTTTTTTGCACTTTCTGCTGCCGCTCCTATCAGAAATAACTCTGTTTGTCACCGAGTTAATTTCTGAGATATGAGACACTAAAACCACATCACAGCAGGCAAGAAAGACTGTCAGAGAGTCATACGTTAGTTTATATGCCATTACAAGAAAGAAAAATGTCAAATCACAAACAATAAAATGAAGGTCAAGGGTAAAACAATGAAGTCTGAGACTGATGGGAGCTCAACATCACAAACAAGAAAACAAGTCCAGTTTTTACCTCTACAGATAATATTCACACCACAAAACCACTGTAGGAACAAGTGTTTTTTAACCAGGATGATTACATTACCCGTAACTTACCACTAGAGGTGTGAATCAATTAATCCAGTAATGATGACAGCTATTGTTCTAACTAATGAATTGATTAGAGCATATTTCTGAATGTGATTTTTAGAAATGCTCTTCTCCGCCTCTTCAATGTGAATTTTTCTAAACTTTTCTGGGGTTTTTTAGTCTCCATGGCTGCAAACTGCATATTTTAACATCTTAACAACAACCAATCGATTAATTGAGAAAATAAAATAAATAAAGATGAATCGACTCCAAACATAAGTGTGTGTTACAGCTCTGCTCTGTGTAGTAATGTGATCCTGCGTTTCTGGCCCAACTCGTTTAGAGGAGAAATCAAAGGAGAACAGTAAAACTCAAACTGTCATCATCACAGTTCACAGGCAGGTCAACAATGTTCTTGCCTCAAGTCGGCACGCACATTCCTGAGAGTGACTCGTGGTTAACAGTGACGTGTCCTAGAAATATTATGAAAGACAAACTATAGAAAAATGCAAAAGCTTCAAAGCACAGATGTAGAGCTGCAGGTCGATAATTAGGTTTAGCGTCACCATGTTGTGTGTCTCATTGTAGCTACATGGATGCTATGCTTCTGTTTCTGTTGCTGTTAGTAATACTAACATCAAAGATCATCTCAGCACTGACCTACAGTATATTAACCAGTCTAGATAATAGTTAGGTAGACTGGCTCAGCCAATAGTAGGAATAGTTGCTGCTTTGTCTCCTCAGCTCTCTTGGTCTTAGCTTGATGTTAGCTTGCTGATGTTAAATTGCTCATTTTTGTTTTTTCTCCGGTTCCAGGACTGTGTTGGCTAATTAAAACACCATGTAAAGAATATTAGAATGAAAAAACATATATTTTAGATTGTCTATTCCTGGCCAAAGATGCACCACAGGTCCTGAAATAACAAGTTCAGATATTGAAACTGGAATAAAATCTTATTCTATGTTAACTCTGGAGAACGAGGATGAATAGTCCTCTTTAAGTTTGGTTTAAATGATGTGTTGGGACACGTTGCTGTGGCTGTAATGGGTCTAATATTAAGGAGGTTTCATTTGTTTCAGCAAAGCATTCTCTGTTTTTCTCCTGAATTTGTTTTGTGTTTTTGGTATTTGCAGCATTTCTCTTTGTTTTGCTTTGTGGGTTTGTAGTTTTTGGTTGTGCATGGTTTCTGTTATTTCTGTGGTTTCTCAATTGCAGCATTTTTATGTCGGATTTCTTTTATTTGTATTGTATATTTTTTGGGGGGGATTTTGCATCTTTTTTTTGTATTTGCAGCCTTTGCACTCTACATTTGCATTAGTCAGCACTGTTCTTCATGCATAGCGTGTTCAGTCCCATCGATGCTATAGAAGGATGAATTACTGAACACATATCTTTATACACACAACGTGGTTGGACTGCTCAGCAGCACCTCGGTGCAGCCTCTCAGGTGTGTGCGCAGCTTCACAGGGTCGGGAGGTGTCGACGAGGTGACACCAGGTGCCAATTTGACCGAATGCCCCCGCCCTTGGTTCCCTACCCCCACCGTCCCAGCACCTACCCCCCCCCCCCCACCCAGCAGGCTGCGCTCTCAGTAGGCTGAGAGGCCACGGCCCTTGTTAGCGGGGCGCGGCCGGCGGTCTGAGCACGCTGCGAGGCCAACAACGAGTTCACGACACAGCGATCTCTGCCCCGCAGAGGCAGCCTGTTTGCTTGTATTGTCATCATGTTACAGGCAGGCTGCAGTAGTCAGTAACTCAATCCTGTGTTATAATTTAGTGTAAATGTGTCTTCAGATAAGCGTGCTATGATTTGGCACTTTAAATGAAGCTGAATTGAATTGACGCTTTATTTCATTTCAATTCAATTGAAAGAAGTTTATTTGTCCCCGGGGGCGACTCGAGGCACTCGCAGCGGTTGTACGTAAACACAGACTGGGAATGGAATAAGATACTGACAGTATAACCATGAGGTGCAAATTGAATAGAATAATTATCTTCATCCTATATTACGTTCATGTTTACATGGCAGTAATCTTCCTTTGTTAGCTCTCTCTGTAACATGCCACTAGTCAGCCAAGTCGGTAAAAGAATAATAAAGCAGCTTCAGCTCTCTGCCTTTACATTCCGATCAACAGAGGAGCTGAAGGTTAATTCGATTATTATGAGATGTACAGCATTCATGATTTCCTCTGCTGAATATAAATAGGATCAAAGGGATATGATTCAAAGGCTCAAGCATAGCAACAAGCAGCTGACATTTCTTTAATACCTGCGCATCTTAAAGCACAGCTCTCCTTGACACTGCTTTACCCATCCTTATATCAGACACAGTGTGAACTGGTGGGATTGTTTTGTGAACAGTGTCCTGCCCTGACAGCTGACAGCGCTCCTCCTGCTCCTCCTGCTCCTCCTGCTCCTCCTCTGCCACGTTACAACACATCGTTAAAGCTTTTTGTGTCGTCTCTTCTCTCATCTGGAGAGCTCTGCTTAATTGAGCTCTTTAAGTCTTGGTGTTTACCTTCAGATTTACCGCTGAATGTCTGTTTATCTCGGATGGTCCTGTGATCTGACCCTCTGTGATTTGTCGTTGGCACCGATAATAAAACCACTCTTTTGGTTTTGTTTGTTCCGCTCTGGAGGGATGTCTCTGACCATAAGGAAACTGCTTTTTTTTCAGGAGTTTGTACAGACGCTGTGCAGGAGTCTGCCATGTTTCATTGGACTTAATCTGATTAATTCTCGCAGCATGTTCTTGATTAAATACAGTTCTTATTTTTAGAAGGTTTTAGATCTTTATAATCATCTAATCAAAGTCGTAATTCTGTAATGACTGTATAAGAATGCTTATCAACTCTTGCACCATATTTGTCATTAGAAAAACTCCCCAGATGTAGAGATCATCCCACATCTGGTGTTGTTGTCATCTTGCATCACATTTTATCTTTTGTAACTCACCTTTGGCTGCTTATTTGATAGCAGAATAATCTTCACAGTTTCAGGCATCAGATAGATGAATCTTATGGTATTTTTTGTTCATTGTGGTTTACAGGTAAAACTGAACCAGACCCATTGGTTTGGAGGCCATTGGTATTGTGTAAAGTACTGCATTGAGATTAAAGTACTGCATTGAGATTATTATTATTATTATTGCAGATATTATTGCAGATTATTACTATTATTATTATTGCAGATATTATTGCAGATTATTATTATTATTGCAGTTATGTCATGTAATTACATTTTAAATTCCTGCAACAGCTGGACAAGACCAATGCTATCCCAAAAGCATCACACAAAGATTAAATATAACAGAAGCACCACTAATATGAGGAAGCACATTGACCGATAGCACCCTGAGCTAATGTTAGCCTCGGCTAATAGCGACACTAAAACTGCTCACCTAAAGATCTGAGAGTCCATGAGAAAGTTTCCATCCACGACCGAGAGTCCCCAAAGTTTACACAACGACATTTCATTGCAACTCGAGACAATAGCATCATCAAAAATATAAAAAACAGTGGTTAATACTCTGAAATACTTGGAGCTGCTTTATGGAAATGTCTTATTAAATTAATTGATGAAAGCTCAATATGTGGTAATAATTAGGATGTGATGAATCGAGGTGCATTGACAGATTGCATGGAATGGTAGTGAATGGTAGTGAATGGTAGTGAATGGTAGTGAATGGTAGTGAGGATGGTCACTATGGAGGATGCAGCCCTAAGACAGAGACACTAAGCGCAGTTTGCTCTCATCATCCTCAGTGTAAACTCACCTTCCCCTCTGGCTCTGCAGAGCCACACCCCTGGCCCGTATGTGTGGAATCACCTCAGAGATTCTGTTCGAACCATAAATAAAAGCACACACACGCTGACCCCAATAACTGCCACACACACACACACACACACTCACAAGGTCACGTGGAGTGACATCATGGAACTTCATGGGCTTATTGCTGTTATTTAGTTAAACTTTCCCGCCATTAGAATTCACCGGTAGCCCTCGTCAACGCTCATAACAATCAATTTAACGACCTTCATCTGGTCTGTTGTTAATTGATTGTCATGTTAGGGTGCAGTATTGAATAGTGTCTCAGCAGCAGGACGCTGTTATTCTCCCATACTCCTTTGAGCCGGAGATCCCCTGATCTCATCCCCGTTGTGTGGAAGATTTATGACCCTGCTCTTAAATCAATGGGGACTCTCTGTGAAGGCCTGCGCCATTTAATGGGGCACTTTTTAATTCAAAGGGATTTTCCTCCTTTTAGTTTTCATAAGGGAATGCTATTTAGCTAAAAAATGGTTACAGCACTGTGAAATATAGTTGGTTTTACCCAATACTCTCTCCCTCTCCCTCTCTCTCAGCGCGCAGGAATAAATAGCTTGCGTGATTGAATCTACACTGGAATCTGTGGATCGGGGACGGCCCCGCTCACATTTGCGGTTAATACAAACTCCTGCGCATGGCAATTAAAGAGATTCTTATTCTGGTTCTCATTTGGCCGCTTTTGCCAATTTATTTATCAGCAGCAGAGAAGCAGAAAGCTTGCAGGGAGGAACAAGAGCAATAGTGGAGGCAATACTAAACACACAGTTGGCACTATGGAAAGAGAAATCAATAGTGCAGTGTTTTCTCACTGTAGGCTACATCACCTGGAAAGCATCAGAAGACACCGGCTGCTGCACCAGTAAACACCATCCAACTTATCTGAATGTCGCTGCCGGGTAAAAGCTGAACACTTCGCTCTTTCAGTGAATATGTAAAAGAAATAACTTAGCTCACGCACGCCAAATTACAGGGTTTCAGCTACCGTAAAGGCCGTGGATGTCATTCATACACATAATGGCCATTATGCATTTCATTTCACACGTGCAAAAAGGAAAAAACTGGAAAGTCTCAGTTGATCTTTTTTCCACCTTTCAAGAGTGATTTTAGTGTGAGTTGACTAATGAAGGTTTCATAGTTGTCACTTTGGGCTGAGAGCCTGGTGCCACACAGATGATGGCTTTAAATTTAAGTAATCTAGATATATTTACATAAAAACATCAAGCTTGACTTGTCTTGACTCCTGTGAAGGTGTTTGGTTGTGAACCGTGGGGTCAGCTGCTGGACACACTGCCCACAGAATCAGACTAAATATAGGAAAAGTAAAATAAAGACCGTTTTCATTGTCCATTAAACACCAAGGATTATTTCCAAACATTGCTTTAGTCTAATCCACACTTATCTAGCTCAGCTCAGACAAGCCCATTATCCAACCACGCACATCCCAGACGTGTTCGCACGTCACAACCACTGTATCAGCACTGAACTGTGTCACCCAGAGACTGGAAGTGTTAATTTCACTAATGCTGAATCTGTATTTTGAGAGGAAATAAAGTAAGATGCTAAAGTTTGTCAACACAGTTCTTTAAATTGACACTTTGGTCTGAAATTCTTATGTGACAACATCAGGAGATAGTAAACGACTGAGTCAGGAATCAAGGAAAGAGGAGACTAGATTAGCAATCTGTACACATAATGTACATTAAAATCACAAATCTACTATAGAGGATGTTCATATGATGAAAATTGTCATCAAAGTAGTGGTTTATTTAGTGGCATAATGCAGTGTACTGTAACGAGTTATGAAATGCACTGTAACACATCGCAGGTGTAACAGGGTGAACTGCTTCGTTATAATCTGCAGATTAAAACCTGCTTTAGATGGCGTTAATTATTTGTAGGAGACATGTTGTGTCTGTCAAAGGTTTTAATGAAGCAGTATGAAAATCTTTGTGTTTTTCACATATGAGATGAGCCATTTATTATGGAACAAAACTCTATATGTTTATTATTGTAAGATGAACAGGTTGAATAAGTCAGGGAATGCATTGCTGCACCAACACAAAGGATGTTATATGCATTTCTACATTTCTCAGCTCTGCATTCAGAGCTTTTTTTGAGCCTCTGTTTATTCTCTGTTTTTATTTATTTTATTTTTATCTTTGACTGCGATTGTCAGAGTTAGCAGAGGAACACGTGAGCGGTGGGGGTAGGAGGGTGAGGGGGAAGTGGGGAATGAGGGTAAAGAGTGGGTGGGGGGAGGAAGGTGGGGGGGTGAGGTGGGGGTGGGGGGTGGGGCGGGGGGGTGCAGTATGGCCGCTAGCCTCTTTCTTGCTGATCCTCAGGAGACCATCTGCGCTGGGGGCATTGATTAGAGTGTGTCTGGTGGGATTACATCTTTGCCGTTGCCATGCCAACTAATCAGCTGATTTTTTTCCCTTCCCTCTGTCTGTCTCTCCATTTCTCTCTCTCCCCTCGCTCTGCTCGGTTGTCACAGCAACGAAATACGGGAAAAGCGCAAGGGCCCCGGCAAGCGCTGAATTCAGCTAAAGGGGCGAAAAAATGTATTTTTCCCTCTCACAGTTTCTCTCTCTCTATCTCTCCGCTCCCTCTCTCTCTCCTCCTAATTGGCAACTCTCTCTGACCTGAAGTTCTTTTGTCTCTGGTGTAAACACACCCCTCTCCAGATTACATTTATTTTCACATTTTAGAAATAGCTGGATGGTTGGAGAGGCCCAAGGACAGATGCTTTGAATGAGGGAAGTGAGCAGAGTAAATATTGGGAGCATAATAGCTCGCTCCATGCTACAAAATCCTTGAACAAATTCCAAATCAGAGACGAAACCCTTCCAGCGTTTTATTTTTTTATTTATTTTTTATTTTTTTATTTATCAAAAACACGCCTGGCCAATAAACACTGATTTCTGTTTTGTCTGTGTCCAAATCAGCAGCCGGACGCCTGCCAGCCGCTCTGAGACAGCAGCGATGTATCAGGTGGACGAGGGACGTTCACGTAGCCCTAACCATGTGATCTGTGTCCAGGTTTGTACAGAGGGTCGCTTGATACTGGAGTTTGCCTTTGACGATCTGATGAGGATCAAGACGTGGCACTTTACCATCCGGCAGTACCGAGAGCTCATCCCCCGCAGCATCCTGGCCATGCACGTAAGTGTGACATCATTAACACGTGACCCTCGAAAAAAAGAAGCTGCAGATGTGTGTGTGCTAGGTGTGATAGGTGTCACTTCTCTGCCTCCTAACGAGGGTCTGTGCACTCTGCCAGGACACTTTTTAGAAGCGATTCACGAGCATATGAAATTTAAACGCCAACAAAGCAGTTTGGAGGGATTTTTGCAAACCAATTTATTTGCAGACATCAAAGGCCACAGAGGATAAAAAAAGGGCCCTTGTCTGAAACGAGAGAAAAGAGGGGGGAAAAAAAACAAGGTCGAATGAATAATCTGCTTAATTCCACTAAGTGTAACACACATTTTAGTCACTGGAGCTGCAGAGTTTATTTGGAGCCAGCACAAGGTTCTTCAGTTTTCAGATGAGTTGGAATTGGAAAATAGACAAACACGACATACATGATGCAAAGAAGTACAGTCAACTCAAATAATCTGTAAGAACATTGAGTCAGTAGCTCAAGAATCAGTGATAACCTTTGGCTTGTCTTACATGTGGCGTCATCATTCTCAGTGCTTCTGGAAATCATCACTTGTCTGATTTGAAAGCTGTCACATAAACATAAATATTGCTCGAGAACAAGGTGAAATGCATAAACCAACGATGAATCCACGTCCTGTCTTCTTGATTCAGATTTCTGCAGTAATGTTCCTGAAGTTTATCTCCCTCACACGCAGAAATAGAGTCTGTTTAAAAAGCTTTCAGCCGCTCTGAATGAGCCGACCTCATGTTGATAGAGGAGCCTAAAATTTCATAAAACACAATAATTAGTCAAGCTGTCTCTGTCCTTGTGTTTTCAACTTTCAACTAAAACTTGAAAGCAGATCCAGCAGAATGCATCACGCGCAGCTTGTGAGCAATAGAAGTCCCAGCTTCACATGGAGCCGGCTGCAGCGTTCTGTCTTCTAATAAATGCTCAAACCCGTGACAACCTTCATGAAGAGAAGGCGAGACGTCCATTGTGCTCACACCGCTTATTAACTACGGCTTCAGCCTCAACACAAACTTGAAAATCCATCATCTGTGCAGCCTGTGAGGGATCAGATGTCATTAAACCTCTCAGTTCCTCAGAACTGTCCTCGTCTCAACATCGTCAGCTTCAGAGCTCGACCAAGTCTAGAGATGTGCAGGTGCTGCCGCTGTCTGTGTAGAGCAGAGCAGAGTCCATGCCGGTGTTTCCTGTTTACCCCCGTCGATAGGAAGGTGTGTGTGAGGCAGAGCAGCCGGCTTCTTTATTGGACAAATCTTCATATGAATTTCACTCAGCAATAAATTGGCCCCGTTGGGAATTCACACTAATTCTTGGAGAGAGAGAGAGGGAGACGGTGGGGTCCCGATCTCCCCGGATCTGTCTGTCAGTGCGAGTTCACGCTTTTGATCGTATCCGGGAATAATGGAAGCGCATTGTCAGACATGGGAGTGAGGAGAGGAGCAGCGCTGGGACTGCAGCTGCTGCACTGGATGGAGGTGGAAGGACGGGAGCAGAGCTGCTCATCAGGATTTCAGTTTTCACAAGTTCAGAAAGTTTGAAAATAAATTTCTGATATAAAATCACATCATAGACGGATCCTAGAGGTATTACAGCAATGAAAATCAATCTCAGTTAAAGTGAAACACAAGCTGCAGATTGGATTGCAGCAAAGTGTAAAAGTTAAACCAAAAAAATGTAAAAGTCAATGTGATACACAACAAAAGCCATTTATATGGAATAAAGTGTATTTGCATATGTCTCCTTAAAATACTGGCAGGACAGAGTGTTTCACTTATGCTGAGTTTATTGCCCTCGAGGGAGGAATTAAGTACAACAGGTCAATAAAAGTTATCAGACCAATACGGCTGTAAATATTACTAAACAATAGCCAGGCCACAACCACCTGCCATGCTGATTTCCTTCACATCACATTAGCTCCTCCAAGTCCCTCATCAAGACTGAGTTCATGAGCTTGAATGAAGCTGATGAGATGGTCCAGTGTTGCAGTTCCTGCAGTGGCCACTAGATGCTGACCTCCGAGACTCAGCAGGTTTTATTTACATCATAAAGACATCTGGGTCACTGAGGTATTCCTAAAGTGGAGGCAAAGCCATTATTTAAAAACACTTTTTATAAGAGTCCTGCATTCATCCTCTGGCTTAAGTGAAAGTAGAGAAATGTAGAAGACTTGACTAGAAATGAAGTGCTCATTATGCAGAGCAGCTCTGTCCAGAGTGTTTTATTGTATTTATTATATTTACGTGTTCTCATTAGTATTCAGAGGAGCTGTAGGTCGCTGAGGCTCAGTTCAATCTGAACTATTTCTTCTTTTTTTTTTCTTGTTTGGATGTTTCATAATCAGTTTTTTAAGCAAATATTGAGTTTAATAATTATAATTCTGATCCCATTTTAAAGACTGATTCTATCTTTTTAGAATCAATCAGCAGCCTATCTGGTTACCTCAGCTAAAATAACTAGTGCGTTGCAGTGAAAGTCCAATATTTCCCCTGAGGGTTGAGGGATGGAGCAGTGACACGCTGCAGCCTCTGCATCAATATATTTACTTCAAATCAGTGAAATAAGGTTTGTTTCTGGCTCAGAGCAGCTGGAAGCACTCCGTAAAACAATACACACTCCGCATCATCTGATGTTTTCCCTCCCAGACATCTGTTAGCTGCACCCTGCAACCCACACACACACACACACACACACACGCATGCTGAAGCAGCCCTGTACGAATCATACAGCACAGATGAATAAATTATAATTTATGACAATAAAACATTTACGAGCAATTACAAATAATGCAACCTGGCAGAGACGCAACAGCTGTTAAACACACACATGCATACAGTATTATGTGCTACAGTACAGCACATCCTGGAGGAGGGGGAGAGGAAGTCGTCAGACAGTGTTGTGGCAACACAACAGAGTAAAAGTTAAAGAGTCAAACATTTACTGTGTTATTTACTGTGTTCAAGCTGGAGCTTAAGTCTGCAGCGATCAGTCAGACGTGCAGCTCAGAGTCTCTGTGTTTTTGTTACTTCACCCATGAGAGGGAAGAGTTTCACTCATGAGCAATAAATTGCAAAATGTGTGTTTAATATCTAATATTAATCGCTGTAAAGTTATATTCACCTTTTTTTGTCATAATTAAAAAAAAAAGCTGTGTCAACATGACAGTAAAGAGCACTCAGAGCAGGAGCTCCACACATGGACCTGAGCAACTTGTGTGTAATTACAAAAAAATTACAAAAAATTAAAACTTTACTCTCACTGAAATTCAGCCAAGTCTGAGGAGTCTGAGGCTGAAATATTATAAATTTTTTTAATTTGGCAAAAACATTAAAAACATGTCCCACAGACCCCAGCACTGATCTGGGGTTGTAGTATCTAGCTCTGTTAGATGAGGTCCATGCAGCAGGCCTGAGGTGGGGCGGCTCCGGCTCCTGGATCGGCGCCTGCTGCAGCAGAGGATGGAGAAGCGTCTTCTGGAGCTGGGCCGTGCATCTTAAACAGGGAGCGCCTTCCCTCAGAGTTTACTCTCTGTTGTTTGTCTGTGTTTGGCCTCTTGAACTGAGTGTCTGTGCCGTCCCTGCACCATATGTGCCGCTATTTACTCCTTCTACTCCACAAACTGTTGATCCGAGGCCGCCCGCCGCTGCCAAGACAAATTCCTGCGCAGCGCGCTCACGCTAATTCTCCTTGATGAGTTAAGTAGTTCAGATTCCGATGGTTGGCTTATAACGCGCGCTAATTCAATTCTGCTGTCACTCATGTGGCTCTGCTGACAGCACAGAAGGACTCCCTCGCTTCCCTCTTGACTTTCTCCACACAGAGATGCGACTGGAGATAGAATTATGCATTTTTCATGAGGCGCTGAATGTAAGCGTGCTCGCTGCTCCTCCTCAGCCCGGCTATGTTTTGCTCTGTCAATACCTACAGCTTTTTATGATTTGACTGCTTATTCTTGGAGCGGCAAACAAGCCGACTGAATAATCACTCGTCTGCATGAGATCTTCGCGTCGTCCTATAATTGCTATCCCGGCTTCTTTTTTGCTTTGTTTTTAGGAGTAACTCCT
Source organism: Karalla daura (assembly GCA_029224185.1). Lineage (NCBI taxonomy): Eukaryota > Metazoa > Chordata > Actinopteri > Chaetodontiformes > Leiognathidae > Karalla > Karalla daura. The sequence goes on from CM055195.1 coordinate 2,322,179, forward strand.
ACAGATACTGTAAATGTCCATCTGGTTTTCTATGTTACAGTGACTTTATGCCCCACACACATCTGCTGGTGAGAGTGGTCAGTTCTCGGTCTGCGGTGTGACATCATTTACGCTCCACCAAACAAATAGCACATAATATAAAGCGATCTGGAGCAATTTGTTCTGGTGCAACTTGACTTTATTTGACTCATTTTCGCTGCTGTTCCACGTTCGCTGAGCAGCCACATCATCAAACTCAGAAAAGATATGAAATTGAAAACGTGTGAAAATTTTTAAATGAAATGACAAAGTAATGTTGATTAATTAGCTCACAGTTTGACATTAGTGTGAAGTGAAGACCTGAAACGCTTTCCATCCAGCTTCATGCTACAACTGTAATAACAATGTTAAGTAGTTGCATCGTGGCTGGAGGGTGTGAATGTGTTGATTGTGCATTTCTGATGCATGCCAATTAGGCTAATTGCCTGTAGATAATTAGTTTATTCACAGTCAGTATGACTGCAGCCATAATAAAATATGGTTGTACCATTCAAAGTCCGTTTGTGTGCGTTTGTTCATTATTGTCATTTCTCTGCTGATGACTTTAGGCACAAGACCCTCAGGTGCTGGAGCAACTGTCCAAAAACATCACTCGCATGGGCCTGACCAACTTCACCCTCAACTACCTCAGGGTAAGAGAGAGAGTCTGTGTGTGTGTGTGTGTGTGCGTGTGTGTGTGTGTGTGTGTGTGTGTGACAATGTCTGTGACTGTCATCCTGCTTTTGTTTTTCTTCTCTGCTCCTCACACTTTAATGCACACACTGGAACCATTCTTGTCCATTTTTAAATGCGGTAATTCATGTGGCTCATGTTTTCTAACCACATCTCTTACACTAATGTGTCTAGACAGCAAAGAGATGTTTTCATTATGTCAAATATTCATGCTTTGTCATGTTTAATACGCTCTTTTGTACGTTTGCATTTCCTTCTCTGCACACTCTGTGTTTGCAGGTGTGCTTCTTCTGTGATTTAATATTCAAGTTTGACTTGAGTTTCATTTCCCAAATCTGCTTTTGTGCGTTGCCACATTTGCTCTTTAGTGGATGTAAATTTAACAGTTTTTCTCCGTCTTACTGGAATTGAAAGCGTGTGCTGGTGTTTATGTGCTGAACACGTTTTATGACTCTCGGGCGTTTGAAACCTGAGTGTATGATTTCATGGCATCAAAACAAAAAAAAAAAAGAGCCGCTTATTTTGTATTTACTCTCTGCATATATGTGTATTTCTACCTGACGGCAGCAGTATAATTTACAGGAATGGGAAGTAAAAGGCGACTGAATGCATTAGTGATTATTTCACAGGGTTTTGTTTGTGTTTTTTCGGCGCCACAGTTGACTGACAGCTACGATTTCCAAATGGGAGAACAAGAGCGAGCGGGAGAGAGAAGAATTAATTGGATACAGAAAATTAGCATAACATTAATGAACGCTCCCTGTTGAGACTCATAATTGTGAAATGGCGCGCGAATCAGGGAACGGCACCTCCGCTGCTTATAATAACCGAGTGAAGAAAGGCACACAGAGAGGGAGAGAGGGAGCAGGGCGCATGTTTTTGTTTTCCAATAACAATGATTTTCAGTATAGAAAGCAACTGTGAGAGAGAGGAGAGAGGGAGAGAGAGAGAGAGAGAGAGAGAGAGAGAAAGTGAAAGAGAGTAGCATCTGTAATTACACGCTAAAGATTAAGCTCCTGCTCACTCCTTATTTTGGTGATTCAGACGGTCAGAGCTCGACAAACAGGATCATGTCTTGTTTTCTGTTTGCTGACAACATACATTTTATGGAAGCGCTTAAGTTGTGTCTTAATATCCTCGGTTTTTATTTTCCTTCTTCCTGTTTTTTGGGCTAAGTTTGCTCGACTTGCACTGAACCCGAACCGTTGCTCAGACAGTAAATCCTTGTGTGTTTGTGTGTTTGCTAAACACGGAGCTGGCCTCGAGTGCAGCGCGCTTTTATTCCAGATGCTACAGAAATTGCTCATCTTAATGGAAGATTTAACCTTGTTGAGGGTTTATTTCATTTCAGCAATGATAGAAACATCATAAACCACAATCATCAAGTAATGATCTTGAGTTTACTGAGTTCACATCATAAGCATGTGATTGCCAGTTTTAAATAGCACAGAGAAGAGCGCTACGACTGAGACAGAGTCACGGTTATATTCATATTTTTCATAATGTCATAATGTAAAAAATCAACCTTTTTAGGGGTTTTAAAATGTTGTTCTAATGCAAAGCTGTGAAACAATGGGATAAAGCAAATAAACATACGCATGTACAGCATGTATTCACTCTGCTGGAGTTAAGCTGGAATAAATAAGAAGTGAAAATCTGGATAAAACAATATGAACAACTGGAATATGAAATACTGAATGTGAGTTAAGTTGCATCCGATCTGTGTGGAGATGTTTTAATGTGCGGAAACAGCTGATTAGTCATGTTTGTTATGTCAGGGCAAACAACATCCAGGTTGGGAAACACACTTTGAAAATAATATTTTTCTCTGCTGGTATTTAAGGAAATCAGATCAAAACATTCCTCACATTTAACTGACAATAACGTGTCAGTGCAGAAAGTCTTTCCCAGCATTTATCAGCCCTTCCTAAAGAAGCTGTCGGTTTCCTGCCTAAAAGGTTACAACCGGCCTTTCACTCATTTGCACAAACACACGCGCACACACACACACACACACACACACACTCCTTTTTTTCTCATTTGGAGTATTTAAGCCTTTCCATGTATTGGAGCTGCCGGCTTCCTACTATTCAGCCTGAAAATAGCCCTTGTTTTCAGGCTGAGAGCCAGGGCTTGTTGGCTGAGCTGGGGAGGCATATTACTGTGTCAGGAGGGAACTATCAGAGGAGAACAAGGGATTAGTCTGCTACAGGGATGTTCACTTTACCTCCAGCTGCACGGCACCAAAACACAGCCGTCCTCACGCCGGCCAGAGCAGCACGCAGCACCAGCACTGGGCCGGTGAACTCCCGGCTCTGGGCGACCTGCACGATTTTGCAGATCTGTGTAAAAGCCTGTGAAGCTTCCACTCGCTCGTACGTCACAGCTAGACCTACATGCGCTCTGAAGGTTCTCGCTCTGCTTTTTCCCTTTTTGCTGCAGATGTTGCACAATGTTGCATGTTGATGAGAATCGAGGTGTGAGACGTACAGTGAGGCTGGTGGTGACGACGAAGGTCGGAGATGGTCTGAGCATGTAGCGACTGGTTACCAGTCTCCTTCCTCTCCCTGACCACTGTCAGCCACCCTCAGAGTGCCCTTGAGCAGCTGGACAGACCCACGCCTCCCGCTCGCTCCTGACCTCACACCGCTCTGACTGGAAAACACTGAGAGCTGCATCCACTGTGTGTTTGTCAAGGGTTTCCTGTGTGCCGAAACTACAAAACAGCGTTTAGCTTTAAGTGTCTGGAAGCTGCAGTGGGACTGTAACTCTGTGTTATCTGTGTGAGGACGGACGGCTCAATTACAGCGTCACACTCTGACACAGGACACTGCTGTCTTCAGTCAGGACTGGTCACTTCCTCGTCCTCTTTTTCTCTCAAACTTAACCAACCTTTAACCTCACACACTGGCACACACCTTTAATCCAGATATTATGATGTTAAATATTCTAAACAATCTTAGGGATGCGTTAGGCCCTGTCGCCTCCTCCTCTTAGATAAAGTCCATGAGGAAGTGACTGTTTCTAAAGGCGTAACACAAGTTATCGCTGCATACATCTAATGGAAAAGTGCAATAAAGGCTTCTTATAACACTGTAAATCACAGCCGCCATGTTGATTTCAGAGGAAAAGATGTTGTAGGTTTTAAGCTTTAATGCGACACAAACATATGCATCATGTAAATGAGCTTCCTTTTACTGACGCTGCTTTGATGCAGATATTATAATGTAAAAAATTTAAAAAAACCCTGAAAGAGATCCTTTAGATGCATCTTTGTGACACTCACTAGTGGGATATTTCACATTTCACTTCTTACATAAAGCAGGTGAAGATCTTACAGTTGCTCGGCTGCTCTTTGATGTCTTGTTATTATTTAGTTGAGCTGCAACACAACTTACACAGGCTGCTTATAACATTGCAAAGCATACGCATTTAGACTAAAACTTTTAATATGACACAAACAAATGCATAATGTAGATGTTTGTTGCAATAATAAAGAGATAAAATTCAGAGCAGCTGCTCTTTACTGTGTGTAGCTTTGCATCAATAATTACTGCTGTTGGTCACATGTTGTAGAGACAGAGAAGCGAGAGAGAGGAGGAACATGTTATCCAGTCGGAGGAGGAGGACAGGCAGCTTTCCTGGAGTTTGAGCCCTGGTGTTAGGCTGTGATTGGTCCAGCGATGTAACCGTCCAATCACAGTCCTCTGACTTACATCAACAAGCATTTGGGCAGTTGCCTCTATTAAAGAGCAGCCAGGTTGTAATCTTATCCAGATGTTATCTGGCTAAGTTAAGTCTAATGCATCTGAGATGACAGGCTGACCCCTGGTTCCTCTCTCAGCAGATCTCCACAGATTTACAGTTTTCTCCTGACTGAATATTCTCCGTAAGATCTTTAAAGTGGAGAATATTGCTGGAGAGTCGAGTGTGGGAACGAGCTGCCTGTGTCCGTCTCGGCTGTGAAGGCAGCGGTCAAATGAAGTCCGAGCCTGAACGTGTCAACAGCTGAAACTGTGTCTTTCTCTATCTGTGGTCTTGTCCCTTTCTCTCAAAGTGCTTGACAATAAACCTGTTTTTAAAAGTACTTTATTAATAGTGTCTATAAAAGGTAGATTTACGGCACAATTAATCACTCAAAGTCAGAGCGGGTGATTAATTGAGCAACAAAGGCAGCGTTTTTATGGCGGTTGTTTTGCAGCAGTGGACAGGACTGTTCTCCAGTCTGACGTGGAATAAATCTGCTCTAACTGACTGAGCGCTTTGTCCCGTTGTGTCTGCAGTTGTGTGTCATCCTGGAGCCCATGCAGGAGCTCATGTCAAGGCACAAGACCTACAACCTCAGCCCCCGGGACTGTCTCAAGACCTGCCTATTCCAGAAGTGGCAGAGAATGGTCGCCCCTCCAGGTAAACACCAATACGCTCTGTGTCTGCTGCACAAGAGCTGCAAATCTGGATCATGGATTTTATATATATATATATATATATATATATATATATGTATATGTATATTTATATATGTGTGTGTGTGTGTGTGTGTGTGTGTGTATAGACATACATACACACACACACACACACACATTTAGTTATACATATAAATAACCTGGCCTGGTTTTCTATCTGCTTCTCTGAACACAAGAAAAATAAGAGATTTTTTTGTCCAAAAATAAATGAGCAATGATGATCACTGTCATTTTTAAGATGTTGTGAACCTCTGTGTTAATCATGTGCTGCTCTTTAATTCCTGCTCTTAATTCTGTACCATCACTCACTTTCTAGGAATAGCGATGTTATTTAGTTATTCTTTTTATCATCTACTGTTTTTATTGCATCATTTACGTTTCCTAATTTTCCATTATATGAGCTAAGCCCTTAAATGTGTTTAACCTGTCAGGTATGTGCAAATTAATCAGAATTCCTCTTGAATCTGAACCTCTCCGATCCTAACGGGCCTCTCAGCTTTCTATGATTGATGTTTTAAGGGCGGTTTCTGAAAAGTAGCAGCCTTAAATTGGCTGCTCGGCCCTAAGCTGCAGAGAAAGAGTAAAGCCGAGGTTTTTTTTTTGGACACATCGGAGTGGCTGCAAATTACAGCAATGCTTAGCAAGGCGTGACGAGATGTCTTTAAAAACCAACAGCAGTCAAAAAGCCTTTGACTCAGACCTGTGTAACTTTAATTAAGAGTGCTGGGTGTAATCAGACTGTAGATCCCGCTCCCCGGCCAGCAGCTCCCCAGCGTCAACGACGCTCTTCAAAGAACAGGAAAAACTGGGGGGGAAACATGGAAAGCATTTTATGAATATAAAGTGTGAAGGTGGGGGTGAGGGTGGGGGTGGGGGGGTTCTGGTATTGATGATTAATTGTGCACAGGGATGGGGAACACAAGGTGACGTGGAATCCTATACACTTTTATATCGTATACAGCTCTGTGCGTGATTTATGAGGAGGAGCTCAGAGTGTAATGTAGTTCGACATAAAATGCAGTTTCATTGTTTTCTTTGATGCAGTCTGCGCGGTTTTGGTTCCTTAAGTCCCTTAAATGGTAAACGAGTGAAATGTAGGAGTCGGTAAGTGGAGGGCGTTCATAAAGCCTGGCTCCCTGTGCGTCCTGACGGTCACACGGAGCGTGTTGTTCTTTTCTGTCGTCTGTCCATATTTTGACATGAGCTTTGCTGGAGTTGCCGTTTTCCTTATTGGTGGCGTGTTGTTCCCCCTTTCCTGCGATTCTTCTCCAGCTTGGAAACTGGTTGGGATTTAGCCAGGAAGGAAGCCACAGGCACATTTATGCTCTGATAAGTCCTTTTGGTGGAAATGGAAGTGATTTTAGTGCGTCACCGGTTCAGCATCGAAGGAAACTGGTCGGATAACACAAATGATTGTCTCTGACAATAGCCGCACTTTTTTTCTTTTTTCTTTTTTTTTGTGGCGCCCACATCTGTCAAAGTCAGGAATCAAACAGGAAAAAAAGATGCTGATAAAAATTCCCCTTATTGTTTTGCCTCTGATTTACAGTTTGAGTTTTGTTTGTGTCAGGATTCGCTGCTTGCTGTAACTGAATATGAAAGCATCTCCCTTGGTGTGATTAGTAAGAACCTCCAAAAAATGTATTTCATCTTCAGGCATCTGTTTGAAGATCACAGCCGTGTTTTCTTGTCTCTCTTGAGATTAAAAGAAATGATGCTTTCTAACAAATGTTGGCAGAAATCACGCTCTACATAAATTATTTTGTGGATACTAGAAACACCTAGATCACAACTTAACCTCTGCCAGCTCCCTCTGTCTTTGTTCTGATAATGTTTTAACCTGTAATTTAATTGCACCTTTAGGAATTATGCATCGCTCATAATTGGGAAAACATCACTCATCTGCGTTTCCCGGTGGTGTTGAGCAGCATCTGTATTTATTGAATGTATTTAATTCTTTCTCCTCTTTTTCTCTGTCGTCATATCTGGTCTCATTCTGTCTTAAAGAGATTATTTAATCACCTGAACTAAATAAAACTGATCTTGGCTCCGGTTTCAGCTGGACACCCACAGAACTTCAAAACGGAAATATTTCCCACAAATCACAAAAAAGGTATCTTCTCTCTTACGTTGTCTGAAGCAGCATGGGAGCGCTGACTAGAATGCCATGAAATACATTTTTGTGTGTGCAAGTTTGTCGCTGACGCTCGGCTGCATGCTCCGAAAACAATGCTGAGAAAACAACACCTGTGACACGACTGATACAGGTACCATGTGCCAGATTAATTCATGTGACAGAGCAGACGCTGGTTTAAACATAGTGATTAGAGCAATAACACTCATGCTCAACAGAGCAAAACTGCAAGAACAGATACAGTAAAACAGCCAGGAAGACAAACACGAATGTGTTTTCTGCCTCAACAGAGCAGCTTTAATCTGGCTCATGCTACTGAAGAAGCTGCAGTGAAACCATTAACACATTTACATTACGTCGAGCATCACCGTCCATTGTTGAGAGTTTATGCAAATGAAGCTGGGGTTCTTTCTTTCTAGCGCATGTCCAGGGAGATGTTCATGCTCTTGCGGTTCCACCTCTGCAGGAAACAAAGCATGTCTCGCTCTAGTCTCTGCTTCGTGCTTCTGCATGTGTGTGTGTGTTTGCTCAGCCTGCATGCATGCACCTCTACAGGCATATTACACATGTTTATCTGCATGCAAGTGCTTCGCCATATGCTGGAGAGTCTGTGCCTGTCTCCACTCAGCGCCCGCCCCGACATCTTGTCTCTGTCAGTATGCATTATGTTCTTGGCATTGCCTCTGTTTGTCTTTGCTGGTCGCGCCAAAGCTGAGCCTGCCCGACAGACAACCACGAAGAGGAGGAAACGGAAGAACTCGGCCAGCAGCGCCAACAGCAGCGTGGGCACCACCGCAGGCAAGAAACGCAGCCCCACCACCAACTTCAGCCTCTCCAGTCAGGTACCTGTAAGCATCAGCTCCACTCGGTTTGCTCCTCTTTCCTTTTTTCTTCCTGTGACTCTGCATGCATGTTTGCAGGGTTGTACAGCAGGTGTTCCTAATGGTATTGCAGCTATTAGTATTTAATTTATTCACGCAAACGAGAACCAAAAGCATCAGTGACACTAAAGAAAACTCGGGGGACGTAAGAAAACATCTCACCCCAAAGAGAAAAAGGAAATACATCAAATGTCATCAAGAGCTGAACCAAAATGGCATCAAAACTCATCAAAGTGGAGAATAGGACAGCAGCAACTTAAAGGAGACCTGGAACGGTTGAACGAGAGGTTTCTCCATGGAGTAGCTCTGTGGCGTTAACATAGAAGCTATGGCACACTGGTTTCATCAGAAATGCCTTAGTCTGTTTTAAAGCCTCTTAAAAATCCTGTTTCTAGCTCTGAGAGTACTGTGCTCTTACTACACATATTTGGCTCCTTTTCATGCTTATCTGGCAACCACATGTAGGCTTTACTCTGATTGGCTGGCTCACCTGCCGCTCAGTGGTCTTGTGATTTTACATACACAGAGTTTGTTCCTGAACTAAGTGTTCACTGGAACAATTCAGCTTTTTTTAGTTGCTTTACAAATGTTACATGTAATGTTTACATGTACTGTAACATTTGGCAGACGTAGGCATGCGTTATAGTACAAATGTGTGAATATCATGTCTGAAAGCTGTGTCATTAAAACCAAGGTAAAAATTGTTTTCCCTCTAGGTCCCTTTTAAGTTACAAGCATGAGTTGAGCTGGGGAGACAGGCTCCTTCACTGCAAGTGAAGATACGCAGCGACTTCTCTCTGAATTCACTCCGTGGACTTCAGAATATGTTTGTTTAAAAAAGACCCTGCCGACCTTGTTGCTCAACCAATTGGCCGTTGCCTAGAGGTTTTGAAAGAGAGAAAAAAAAACTGAATGTATGAATCTCAGGACCAAATGGGAAAATGTGGGTGGGGAGAGTGACTCTGGGCGCCTCTCTCAGCCACCGCGGTTGAAAATACCCTTGACCGAGACTCTGAACTCGCTCAGCGCCAGAGGACTCGCAGCAGTGTCCGTGGACTCCGAGGCTCCGCATGTGCACGCTGAATGTGAAGTTTCTGTGAAAGGCAGCGAATGAAAACCGGCTCCGACCAAACAACCTGGGAGCGCCACGCGTGGCCCCCTCCCCATCAGCTGCTGAATGAGTTTGTGGATTTCAAAGAGAAACATCTGCCAGCGGAGTGGCTCCATCTCTGAGTGAACAACCAGAGGACTGTGGAGATACTGAAGTGACAGCTAATCTACGTAGATCTACGTCTGTTAGAGCAGCTCTATGTTTTTATGTTACAGCAAACGTTAGATGATCATAAACAGCAATTATTCTGGAAACAGGTGCAAAATGACGACCTTATATCATCATTTTTTCATTATATGTGTTTACTAGATAAAAAAAAAACCCTCAGATATGTTTTAAATGCTTTGTGGCTCTTTTTGTGACTTAGAAAATAAGGTAAAATAATCTGCAGCTCTGTTGAATTTGGGACGGTAAAAAAACATTTAAAAAAACAGAATAATTACATTAGTTCAACATTATTTCATTAGCTTTTTCATTTTATCACATTGCTTCAGGTGCGTTCAGAAACACAATTAGCGACGGAGGAAAAACAAGGCAATAACAGCAGATCTCCCATCGATCCCGCGTCACTCAGACACACACGGAGCGGCTTCAGTGGCGTATCCGGCCCGCGCTGCGTCTCTGCCGCCAAACGTCTGATTTTCCTACACGTCTCCATCAGAGCCTCTTGACACAGTTCGAGGTTAAACGGCCTCTTAAACAGCTGAGTGTTACGCCACACGCCTGCTCTCCCCCTGAGGACCCGATGCTGCTGCTGCATGTGTGTGTGTGTGTGTGTGTGTGTGTGTGTGTGTGTGTGTGTGTGTGTGTGTGTGTGTGTGTGTGTGTGTGTGTGTTCTCTGTCTGCAGAGGCTCGACTTTCCTACCTGTTCTCCACACACACACACACACACACACACACACACACACACACACGGACTCATTACACACACGTACTGTTTTATATTTACACCACTGCACCCAGTTGCCTATTCTGTGGCCAGGCTGGTGCAGCGCGGATGGTGTTAGTGAATATAGGTCATCCCGGAGCAGAGCCAGAGCCGCCCCGCACTGACAGGCTTCCAGGCTGGCGTCCACGCCTGCCTTTATTACCTCAAATTCTGCTTAATGGGGAATTTAAGGATGCCAGTGCTTTTTTATTCTCACATATATCCATCCAGAGGTGGTGGTTATTGTATACAGCAGCAGGGACGTAGTGAATGGACACAGAAACTACAATCTACAATCTGTCTAACTTTTACCAGCTGCCCAGAGCTGTACACACTCAAATCTGTACTCTATCTGTAATCTGTAATCTTTAATCTGTACTACTGCTGCTCAAAGCACATGTAGTTTGTAGGTGTTTCACGTGTCACAACTTTGCAAACAAAGTAAAAAACATGCATCATGTGACTTTCTGTGAAAACTGAACTATTGTGGCCATAGGTTGGAAAGAAACTGAAGATCAACTAAGATCAGGATGTTTCAGAACCTGTCCACTTGTCCCCAGGTCTCATCAGGGAGAATGGCTTTAAGGTTGGACAGGCTCCAGTTTCCAAGCAGGTCCGTGCTCTTGGTGGCAGTTAAAGCTGGAAAATGTAATTTTTCTGGTGATTTTACAGTATTTCACAATAAGGAACTCTCTCTTTGTCTCACCTTCACACACACATACACATACACAGAGTGTACTGTCCTGATGTTGGCTGTCTGATGTTGTCCTGATGTTGGCGGTCATCTTCTCTCTGTCTCACACATGTATAATGTACATCACACACACACACACACACACACACACACACACACGCACACACACACACACACAATTGTTTTCTCTGTGGAAGGCAGTTTGGCTGTGTGCCAGCTCTCATTATCACCGATATCTGTATACACTGTCCACCCCCAGCCGCTTCCTCTGTCACACACACACACGCTCTCACAGCATTACTACCCACCCACACACACACACACACAAACACACATCACCCACACCTCTCCTGCCTTGCATTCAGACGCCTCTTAAAGACTTCCAGCGTGGCTGGTTACATGCTGCTTACATATGTTGTGCGTCTGCTGTCTTTGTCTGAGAAGTTGTTCGTTTGTGGCTGAGCACAAGCCTACGTGAGCCCAATGACAATAAGGAGTGGACCCTCGCAAGGGGAAGGTGTGTGTGTGTGTGTGTTGGGGGGGTGGGGGGGTGCATAGGAGGGTTTATGGGGGGTGGGGGGGTGCTCATAGGGTGTACAACACTGACCTCTAGTGGCCTGGCTGAGGAGACGGCGGGGTCGGCTCTCCCCGGCCTCCAGCAGGTTTGGTGCTTGTATCTGCTGGTTGCCAGCGTCTGAGTCTGTGTGCGAGACTCGTTATTAACTGTCCATCTGCTGAGCATTACATCGCTAGATTATGACTGAAGATCATTCGAGGATAACATTTACAAGGCTCTGCTCTGAATTAAGACACAGTTGAATGTTATTGAAACAACGTCTGAGCTCCCGTGGCTCTGGGCAAACAAACAAAAAAAATCCTTGAACTTTTACACAAATATTATGAAGCTTATGTACGTTGTATATTTTGATCTGAGTGGTCATACTCTATTTTTTCTTACAGTCGACAAATCCTATTAAGAGGTTAAAACAAACAATGTCTTGTTCCTACAAACTGGTTTCGTCTGCGATTTCAAAGCTTGTTGCTCTGAGCCCCAAAAATGAAAAACACGTGAATGAGCCACGAGTCCTGACGTTCATTGGAACATGGGAATGATTGGCATGAAACTCTCACCAGACTTGAAACAATAAAGAACACTGACCTGTGATGGTTAGAAAGAAATGAGGAAAACAGGTTTTTCCTATTTTTGAGATCTGAAAGAAATGCATCACGTCACCTCAAAAATCAACAAATGATTTTGTATGTTTTAATAAATAGTGTAACATGTTTCATCTGATTGTTAAAAAATAAAATAGTAACATTATTGTTCTTCAAAAAAATGTATCACCAAAACTCACAATTATTACAAAAGGTTGATTAGATGAAAAGATAAAGCACATTACAGAATATTACATGTATCATTGCTATTATTGATTTTTAATCATTTATAGTCATTTAACAAGAGGTGAACTAAAGATTTTGTCCATCTCAGAGATCTTGGGATGTGAAGTTTTAAAGGACAGTTTCTTCTCTGGCTCCTTTTGTCGTCCCATGATCTTCAGATTCTCACTAGTTGTCTGAGGCACCTGCGGAGGCAGATTCCCTCCCAGCTTCTCACTTAAGACTAATCTACAAACCTGGTAATGAAGGAGCAGGCGTCCATCGCTCCGCTACTGAGCTATAGCGTTAAAGCTAACTCTTAAGGAGATGAGTAGCCGAGGAGACAGTATTAATTAACTCACAATTAACGCTCCCCAGTCTCAGACCAGCCACCAGCTGTTAGCGTCTGAGGGATTTTCTTTTTTTTTTTTCTTTTTTTTGGCCCAAAATTGGCCAGAGGTAGGTTGTCAGGCCTCCTCACAGGAACAGATGGTGAATGCAAGCCTTGTTGGCAATCAGCACGTTTTTAGTTAATGACTTAATTAGCTATGCAAATTGACAAATCAGTGTGGATATTGTCATTTAGTTGAAAAGCTCACCTAAATTAATTAGTCTGATTAAGGCATAGTGGGGTGTAGAAGTGGTCGCTGGGGGGGTTTCGGGGACGGCTAGGATAAATAAACTGCCTCTCCCCGTCTGTGCTCAGCGTCCAAGTGTGTGTTTGGAGTTTGGGAGGAGTGGGGGTGTGTCGGAGCCTGCTAACTTGTCTGGTTTTGTTTGTATGTTTACATGAACGCTCACTGGATGGGGTTGTGTGTGTGCGTGTGTGTGTGTGTGTGTGTGTGTTTGCTCCTCGTTGTTGGGTTGTTTTTGAGTGTGGATGCTTGTGGGGCTAATCTCAGTGTGTGTTCACGTGCTTCAGGTGTGTGTTTCCATGTGTGCTGGTGTGACTGTACAATAGGATAATCTGGGTTGGTGTGCCACATTTCGGTAAGTTTGTGTGTGTGTGTGTGTGTGTTTGTGTGTGTATGTGTGTGTGTGTGTGTGTGTGTGTGTGTGTGTGTGTGAGGCGGGAAGAGCGAGCTCTCCCGAGCCGGCCGACGTTGACACACATGGCCAGTGAAGCGTGCGCTCCATTTAACTCTACAGCTTCTTCCCAGGTTAGGGTTTGGGGGTAGAGGGGGCTCTGAGATGAGATTCACAGACTGCACACACACACACACACACACACACACGCATACACATATATACACGCGTACAGCCACATCGGCGTGATTCAGAGCGTATCGATCAGCATTTGAATTCACAAATTACACTGCTGCAATTATTTGTCTACAGATTCTGATTCACTTTGTTCATGAAGTGCAGAGAAATTTGTTCCAGAAGTCTTCAGGACACAAACGAGCATGGTTAGGATTCCTCTACATCACAGGCATCACAGGCGGCAGTGCAGTGGGTGAAGGATAAATCTGTGTTTCCCCGCTCTGACCTACAACGAGAGGCCATCCCTGTGAAATATGTCTTACATGATGAGTATTGATTGGGGCGGCTACGCAGCCCGGTGGGGGGCGGGGGGGTCCACTTTCATTTGCACAGAGTGGGTAGAGAGGGGTCGACGGATGGATGGGTCACTGGATATACCACTGTCTGCGCGCACACACACACACACACACACAAACAAAGAGGCTGAAATACACACCATCAAGCTCATATGTTTGTTTTTTGTGATTTTGTAGCGCTAGTTCTAAGATAGGTCAGTTTATTGGGGGCACTACAATACATTAACAGATGTTAAATAAATGCAGGTGGAGCCACTCAGAAGCTCCCTTGTTTCCACGATGGGTCCCTGGCTGGAACTGCCATTATTGCCATTGCTTTCAGGTCAAATGGGAAGCTGTGAATGTTAACATCTGTAAAGCCAAAAAGCATAACAGACAAACAAAAAAAACTACAATAAAGCATCAAGACCTCACAATGAAAAAGGATGTCAGAGAGATCGTATCCCTGTACACAACTGTGTTTTCAATTATCGTTCCTGGGTTTATCTCGTTGACATGTTGTAGCATTGTGAGCCCTCTGTTTTAATAATTAGTCGATTCTGTTCTAGATTATATTTAAGAGGCAACATGAGCATTCATTTATCTGCCGAAAAGCACATGTCAGCGTGTCTTTTTCTTTTGGGGTGGATTTGCATTCACTTGATATTCCGATGGTGCACTGGTCTCAGAATTAGATGAAACAGATATGCATTAATTTCTTCTTCGCTGATTTCTCACTCTCTTTAGCATGTTAATTCTGAATCACCCGGAGGCTAAATATGGACGCTCCCAAAAAAATGAAAACAGGTCTTGGGTGTCTGTGTTAGAATTAATTACACACAATTTGTACATTAGTGTCAAAACAGGGTACGAGACTATTCACAAAAATTTACAAAAGTTTACTAAAAATGGCTTTAGTGAAGAAGTAAGAAAAACAAAATTTGAGGTGAAAAAGGGTTAAATTTGTTCATACATTATAAATGGTTTAAAATGTGGCTGAAAAGGTTTGTTTTTATAGGTTTGTAATCAAGGCAATTTTGTAAAAGATGATTCAATGAATTTTATGTCGCTATATTTACACAAACCAAACCGTTGGCCACAAATTCATAGCAGGAAATGAGCAGGTATCTCGGAGAGCCGCCGTCACGTTGCTCTCCCTGAAACACTGTGCTCGACAGCTGTGACCTTGTTGTGTGTTAGTGCTGGCGCGGGGCGTGAAGACGCAGCAGAATAAAAAGCCTTTTTAAGCAGCGGAGGACGCAGCTTCAACATGACATGACCTTTTAAACAACGTGTTCACCTGTGAACAGGGTTTGTAATTTCCTTCACTTTGCGGTCAGTGAGCGCTCTCTCTTTGTCTTCCCTCGCCTCTGCAGGACGTGATGGTGGTGGGCGAGCCGACCCTCATGGGCGGCGAGTTTGGCGACGAGGACGAGCGTCTGATCACGCGCCTGGAGAACACGCAGTACGACGCCACCAACGGCCTGGATGACGAGGACGACTTCAACAGCTCCCCGGCTCTGGGCAACAACGGCCCCTGGAGCAGCAAACCGCCCGCCGCCCAGGACAGCAAGGCCGAGAGCACGGCGCCACAGCCCTCGCAGTAAAACACCTGAAGAAGAAGAAGAAGAAGAAGAGAGCAGCAGAGCCCAGGCTCCACCTGGACTTTGAACCTCCCTCCCTCCCCTGACGGCAGCGCTCCTACGCCTCATAACATCGAACTGAATCAGAACGCCCGATTGCAAAACCTTGAAAACCAGTGCATTCTGGATCTTTTCTTCTTCTCTGAATCACTGAAACATCTCGGAGAAACACTGAGAACTGGCAGCATTGCACAGCAATATCCACATGTTAAAGACTGCAGAAGCGTATGAGTTGTCGTATGCAGCTATCGTGTAAAAAAAAAAAAAAAGAATCAAGTCGTCTGGATTTTGTTTTCCTGAAGAATGCAGTGGAAAATTGTGGATCAAATTGTCCTCCTTGGACCCTCAGATAGAAACCTCTCCCATCCAGTTGGAATACCACAGCTGTGATTGGTTGACCTGTGGGTCATGAGTCATCATGCTGACAGACAGCGGGGACAAGAGAAGAAGAATAAAAACAACAAACAGACGGTCTCAAAAGATGGCGAGCGTATTGTGCAGAAGGCGAGTTGTTTTTGTCGAGCTGCAGACAGAGGCGTCTAACCACACTGAAGACAAACGAGGCGTGTTTGAGGCTATTGCATTTTTATTGGAAATTCGGTTGTTGGTTGGTTTCTGCTGTTGCTGTTTATTTCCATTTCCAATTAAGAGGAAATAAAAGTTCTCTACCGCTATGGACTCCTTTGAAACGAGGGAAAATTGTGTCCTAGGATTGTTTTTCCACTTTACTGCGGTCGTCACAGATTGTGATTTCATGCAAACCAGTTTGATTGTGTTCGTAGTCTATTGGTATTTTGCTTCTCTCCGAATCCTTTGCAATCACGTTGTAATTTTGCCGATCAGTATGTGAACTTTGCCGACACGCATTGATGCATTAATGTTGATTTTTTTTTTTCCCTCCTGGAAAATTGGACTTCTTTCCCTTTAACGACCTACTCCCAAACTGATACTAAAGCCTTTTCCTGCATGATTTTATAGGACCTTTTATTTTGTTTGATAAATGTACTTTTTAAAACACAGCAGTCTGATTTTCCTTTTGGGTTCATCAGTTTGGGAACACTGTTACAAGGTTTGTAGCTCTGTAAATAGAGGTGGAGTCTATTTTGTCCACTGTAAATCAACCACTGAACCAGTTTGGATATGGCAGCTGTTTTGTTTTGTACGGGAGGTTCAGATTTCTGTTGGGTGGTTTGGATGGATGCTGGTTTGCCTCTAACTCTAATGCCCCCCCATCTTCTATAGCTAGTGCAGAACCAAAGCTACAGTTAACAAACAGTCACATAATCGTATTTCTTGTATATTCTGTGACACAGGAAGAAAGCAAGCTTACATTTGAAAAAGAATACAGATAAAGTCCCATCCACCCCACAGAAATGCTTTGAGATCCCTGTATTTGTGTTCACAATTGTTCTTTAATCTTTAATTGAATTGATATTATATCCCTGATATTCTTTTGTTGGACTTTTCTTTTAGAAATGGGCAAGAAGACAGTGATGGAGGTCTTTATACAATTGGATCTTATGGGTATTTATTTGTGCATTTGTAAGGAAGCTAACACATTTCTAAATATGTTTGAGCCTAGTATTATTAGACACCATTTGTACATTATATAGCAGAGGTGTTCAGTGTCATATCTGATGTCTGGTATGTATGCTTTACCATTATGTGTGCCAATAAACCGTGCTTACAGAGGAGTTGAATCTGACTGGGTTGCATGCACGTTTGCATGTTCTCTGCTCTCACGTCTGCTCTGATTATTTTGAGAAGTCAGTGAAAAGTTCAGCTGAAGAAAACAGGAATCACACCATGACCTTCCTCAGCAGATGAGAAAATGTATTTTTGTCTCCTTCAAGATGGACAAATGGCCCTAAAAATGAAAAATGGAGATTTGATCACGTACAGTATGATCCCATAACAAGTGAACATCACAGTATTCGGGAAAAAGGTGTAATACAATGAAAATCTCTTGCACTGCTGCATAGTAGTCGAGTCATTGCAGCATTGCTTTTGGAGGCAGCGAACGGGGAGCAGTTTCATTCCCACCTATATCCATAAAGACAAAAATCTAACTCACACTTTAGGAAAGCACATCTCCAGACTGAAATAGCTGTTTTGTGTTTCATTTTTCTTATACCAGCCATCAGTGGATGAATGAAAATGATTGGAAATTACATCAGAATAAGTCCTGTGCCTATGATGACGTCTTATAACTGGATTTGATGCTAAGCATCCTGCATCAGCAGAGTTTCCTTTCAAGAGCCACAACAATCACATAGATACACATACATACAGAGATACAGAGGCAGAGAGATGTAATGTTTAAATATGCTTTGTACACGCTTCATTAATTAACTATTGTTATAGTATTGTATTATATGGTGGGAAATATAGGAAATCACTATCTCAGGAATATGCAGCAATCATAATTCATTGGCTGAAATTAATGGTGAATGGACTGGTTCTTAAACACCCATTCATACACTGTGTATTCTTACACGTTTTGAGATCATTTGAAGGTCTTGACCTTGACGTTGGAACCGCAACCCATTACCAAGCTCTTCCTCTATGGGTAGTTCCAAAGGCTTTTAATAGTTTACAAATCAAACAATCATAGAAACTAGTGAGTAGAGTAATCAATAAAAACACAATAATTAGATCAAGTAAATGCTAGTCCAGTCTAAACCATTGTTACCAGTTTGATCTGACTTTAACATTATGTCAATATGTAGTAGAATATAATTGGTGGTGACATTAATTAGAGCGTTTCTGTGCCTTGACATTAATTGTAGCATTTTTAATACATTTCTTGATGTAACTAGCACTTAAATGGAATTGCATGGGCATCAGATCTTGTTTAATTATAGTATCTATTAAACTAAGAATAGTTAGTCCTGGAACATGCACTCTCAGATCCATGTCTCACACCTCTGCTGTTGTTGGGTAAACTTGGAGTCCAGGATGATTTGATGGAGCTTTAGTGCCACCAAGTGGAGAACCGAATAACACAATTATTCTCGGGGCCCAAATCTTTGCGCCAGCAAAATTATTGAATGGTGTCCTGGACATTTCCACCAAAAACAACTGTAGAGGAAGAAAAAATACCCCAATTGGATTGATAAAGGAATCAGTCCAAAGAACACAGGCCCTGCTTGTTAATCTCATGGGGCTGTTAAAACCAAAATAAACTGTAAACTACATTTTGATATACCTCTGTGTATGTAAAGTGACAAAACACACAAAATATGGTAAATATGTGTTGCTATTTTTCTGAATATGATAAGTCATGCTATGATGCTAAATGAATCTCAACAGCACTCAACAGCACTCTCCAGTGTTGGACCATGTGTTTTGAATAGTAGCAAAATATGCTGTTCCACAAAAAAAGAATCGTATTTTATATTCTCTTAACATCTGAATCAAACTAACCCGGGCATTTAAGTATGTTAGTGTACACATGGTGTATACAAATACACAGAATCTCTAAGCTCATCTAGATATATTATCATCATTATTAATTATGCATACTTTAATCTTTCTATATTATTGTTTTATGTCCTTTCTTGCTTTTCACAACTGCATTATAAAGACCTAATACATACACATTAAAACGTATATTAAATAACTTCCGGGAACTCTCTGAAGGCTACTTGTCACATGGAAGTTGAATCCCTCGACTTCCGCTGACGTTCTGTCGCTGATTGGCTCTACGTGGTTCCGCGCTTTCCGCTCATCGTGATGACGTCGTTTGTTTTGAACCCTACGCCGTGGTCACGTCTGGGTGACGCGGCGGTGACGGTGGTTGGAGCGAAGATGGCGGAGCCGTCGGGAAGCGAGCTGTCGGAGGAGAAAGAAGCAGAAACCGAGCTGAGGAAACGTCAGAAAACACCGTGGGACGAGCTGAGCAAGGCGCGGAGCCTCGGGCTGAGCGCCGAGCTGCCGGAGACCCTCGGCTTCTACGACCTGAGCGCTGTCCGGAGGGAGCAGGGGGAGCAGCCCGCAGGTAAACACAGCTTCGCCCGGTACCGGACTCCTCTCTGAGTTCCTAGCAGCGGTTTATCAAGACCAACTGATCTGACTCAGCAACTACAACAACCAGTTGTCATCTACACAGGTTCCCACAGCTGCAGGAGTGAAGTATTAGCGAGGCAAGATCATTTATACAGCATAAGGCTACCCACTGTCCAGTAAACGACAAGGCAGCAGCAAATATATAAACATCTAAATTCGAAATCAACATTAATTACCTGGGAGATAGTCTGTGGAGCAAAGCCTCTATCTGTATGAAGTGTTGGCAAAAAAGGCAAAAAGACACCAAAGGTCATCAAAGAGGTAGAAGAAGCAAAGCTGATGCCATAAACAATCAATCATTCACTGAAGTGTGTATTCACACTGGAGTCACTGTGAAACCCCCTTTTCACCTGAAACATCCCATCAATCCCCTTCACCCTCCTCCACATTTCACTAACACACATTTTATTACCTTTTTTTGACATGTTGTACAGCTTAACTGCCTTTAACGTCCTCACTTAGGCTATTTTATAATATTACCCCTCAAACAAAAAATACAAAAACGTTTTCATAGTAGTTCTTGAACTGTTGATGCAGTTTAAGGGCTCAATAAGGTGCCCTTAAATAATTATAATAATAAATAATCTTTCATCCGATCAGAGAAATTTGCTGACAACTTGCGAGTGTTTCTAATACTATGAGGCACCAGGTTTGATAACCCTATGCCCCCAACTCCATACTACAGATCAGATCAGACATGTTGCAGGTAGATATCCTTCCTCATTAAGGGAAAGTTCTCTTTTATCTGTGAGTATTGTTCGATCTCATTTTAAGCTGTGCAGCTCCTTGGTGAAGGACCTGAAATTCCTCTTTGATGAGGTTGCTGTCATGATCCTTATTTGAACCCACACATTGTCAGTTGACATAGTCATGAAAGTAAAAGACGGACCTGCAGTTAGGTAAATATGACTCAACAAATACCAGGCGAAACAGATTATTTCATTAGAATATATAAATATTTAAACAAAATATATCACCAGGTTCCTGGGCTGTAGTTCCTCTTTGCTCCTCTTGATGGAGCAACATTTCCTTGACCTGGACTTCATGTTGTCTTAGTTACTCTGGACTTGTTTCAGGTCTTTGTCTTTCGATGACTTTCACAGAAAAACTATTGCAGGTTGGGCCAACATAGCACTGTCAAGTCATCTGAAGTGTAATGCACGTTGAGTTGTTCTTTGTCTTCAGTGTATGAAGCAGATGATGTGTGACAAGTTCACACAGGCTGAAGTCATCTGGAAAACATCACTTGATGTTATGGGAGCAACAATACTTGCAGAAGAAAGTTAATTGTCTCTATCTATGTAGAATTATCTTCCTCTATGCATATTCAGAATTTATCACAAAGTGTGAGTAGCCTTGGAAAACTCTTAATATGTCAAGTGCTTTTCCTGGTTTACATTTACATTCAGTCATTTAAAAGACACTTTTATCCAAAGCGACTTGGACGCGTTCTAGCTACATGGTAATCTGGACCCGATTTAAGGTTTGTTTGATTGTCATTTTGTGTTCATTAATTAGAAAATTTCCCAGACACCGTTTTGCCAAAAGTATATTTTCCACCCTCTCAAACTGAGTATATGCAAATATATATATACATATATGTGTGTGTGTGTGTGTGTGTGTGTGTGTGTATATATATATATATATATATACACATACATACATACATACATACATACATACATACATACATACATACATACATACATACATACATACATACATACATACATACATACATGCAAGTGAATATGTTCGGAACCTGAATAAAATCTGAAAACTTCGTCTCGGCCCCCAATAATTTATGATGCGGATTTTCCTTGGTTTTATGAAATATTACAGACCAAATAAGTAAGTAAACTTCTAATGTACTTCTAATGTTTCATTATCTTTAAATGGAGTAATTGAACAAACCCACTGATTGTGACTATGAAGAGCTTGAATTTGCCTGCTCAGCCTCTAAATATTTGAGTTCTGAATATAGTAAATGCCTCCCTTCCCAGTGGTGGGAGAAGTTTCCTTCCCTTTCACTTTGCAGTGAACTCTGAAACGCCGGCTGCTCTCATTGTGTTGACAGCCCTGGTTGTAATTGTAGCAGACAATGGCCTTGTGCTAACAGCGCTGCTCTGATGTTGTTCCAGATCCGTCGCTGACCCGCTTCATCGCCGCAGAGCTCACCAGAGGCTACTTCCTGGAACACAATGAAGCTAAATACACGGAGCGACGAGAGAGAGTTTACACATGCATGCGCATTCCCAAGGAGCTGGAGAAGGTACCACATCATTCACACATACATCCCCAATCTATCTGGTCATCTCCTTCCTTCATGTTGTCACACAGCCTCTGAAAAGACACTCCGTCTGCAATCTCATACGATAATATCAGACATTCCTTCATCATTCCTGAGGAGCTCCAATTCCTGTTTTGTTGGATCCTGTAAAAATGCTCGTTTCCACTGTCGCTCACCTGTTCCCCGTGAATCTTCTTACCTGATTAATGTTTCAGAGTCTGTCACTATTGAATAGATTTTTGAACTGCATTTGGTTGACGATTAGAAAATGTACAAAAATGTATATTAGTATCACAAAAGATGTGATACTAATAATAATAATCATTTGTTTCAGTATTTCAGTACAGTGAATTAGCAGCATTATAACGCTGTTGCCTCTCTAGTTTGACTGTTTGACTATGGCTTCGACTGAGGGTCATTCTGTTTGGTCCATGGGTGGATGAGTGATGGATGGATGGTTGGCTGTCATTCGTGTTGTTGTTGTTCTCCTGCCGAGGCAGCAGGTGGCAGTGTTGACACATGTAAACTGGCCTCACCTGACCTGCTTCTGTCTCTGAGCAGAAAACATCCAACATGGCCTTAAGAAACAGGTTAACACACATCTTCAGGTCAGAGGATTGAACCAGGTCATTGAAATCCATAAAGTCAGCTCCGGGTCCAGACTGAATAAAGGCTAAAATAGACTGAGCAATATGCTTAAAATAATTCAATGATACGAGTCACATTTGAGCCACATCACTGAGGGGAACCTTAAAGTTTCCTTGGGCTGTGGAGCTCTTTCTATATTGTTTTCCGAGTTTCAGAGTGTAGAAATGGCTTGTTTTTCCTCGGAGGCTGGAGAGGAATGTGTGTCAACATGAAGAGACCTCAGTGGCTTCGCTGTGTTACACAGACTAACTTCACCCGCTCCTCGCCGGCCCCCCAAAGAAAAGTAGCTCAGGTCAAACCAATGAGGGACGAGCCCTCCCACCAGCTGCTACCAAAACACACGTAGGAGAGGAAGAAGAGAGAGAATTCACTCCTGGTGGAACGTTCCTTTAAAATGACATAGCAATGGCTGTTCGAATGTGGAAAACGGTGAAGGTATGTGTGTGTGCTGCATCCCTGGGCTCAGACCGCCTCTCACAGGTGTTGAGTATTAGCTCTGCCTCAGTTCCCTCTCAGTGCACAACATTTCTGCAGAAACTGAAACTTTACCTCAGAGGATGTTTAAATGGACACACAGGTTGTACTAAGCTTCTACAACTTGTGATCTTTTCGCTGTGTTTGACTCCGTTGGTGTTTGTTTGTTTGCAGCTCATGATTTTCGGCTTCTTCCTGTGTGTGGACGCCTTCCTGTACGTGTTCACACTGCTGCCCCTCAGGGTGCTGCTGGCCGTGCTCCGCCTCCTCACCCTGCCATGCTGCGGCTTCAGGTGAGAGCCTCAAACATAACAATAAGGATAATAATCATAATGATCATTATCATCATAGCAATAGTCATGCACAGAATGTAAACAATTTACAGTGGACACTCATACACAATAAAATCCTTTTCTTTTTATTATCAGTTGACTTATGTAAACAGAGCTTAGTCATTCACCAGATGCTGATATAAAACATATTATAGCAGATGTGAGATTCCCGTTTGGTGCATGATTTGTCTTTACGTAATGCAACATTTGGTCTCCATGTGTTGTTTTTTTATTTTTTTTTAGACAGCCCAGAATCCTTAGTGGACACAGGCTGGTTAATCTGAAAAGGCCTCATAAGTTTGTGTTGTTTCCCTCTCAGGAAACGTTCACGTCTAACTGTTGAATGTTTTAGACATCTATTGAGTGTGATGAAACACTAGTGATGATGTCAGAAAATGTCCTCAGTTTGTTGTATTTGTTTGTTTTCCTATAAAAGGTCAACGTGTTATGATGACTGTAGCTCTGGATCCAGCCTCTGCTTTCCTCTTTCTGTCCGTCAGTTGTCAAGCTCTGTCTAAACAACTGGCTACTTCTCACCAGGATCTTGTTTCTGTCTCTGCCATGTAGCTTTTAAGGTGTAGGTGTGAAAAGTCTGGATATTAAAGGGGACCTAGAATGGAAAAACACTTTTACCTTCACTGTGTTGAATAACAAGGTCCTAAACTGTCCTCACTTCAGATTTTGAACTAGAGCTAAAAACAGGAGATTTTGAACCAAACCATAGCACCCTAACCTAAGTCCAAAATAATTATCCTTAACTGTCCTCAGCTCAGGTACACAAATAAATGTAAGAAATGAAACAGAATACTTTCTCTGATTCTGGCTCCAACACATAAGATTGGAAGTGTGCACATCTCTCCATAGCTTCATCAAAGCTCCAGTTACTGCTTAGTGAAGGAGAACAAGCTGAGGAGCTCTGCTCTGTAGGAGGGACGTAAAGCCACTGAACATTCATGTGGGTGGCAGGTGAGACAGCCAATCAGAGTAAAGCCAGATGAGCATGAAAGGGTGCCAGATCTGAGCAGAAACCCTAAGATTCCCACAACAAATTTTAAAAGAGTGTAAAATAGATTCTGTGCTTCTGGTGGATAAATCTTTGTTCCACCCATTGTAGCTCTCCTTTGATAGTTAGTAGGTCCTGACACCGTTATGCCCATCCCCATGTTGTGATATGATAGATAGTGTTATGAAGAGACATCACTCTACAGTTAGGTAACGTGTGGTCCTCCTGCCTCCCTCACCATCTCTCTGACTCTCCCCCTGCCCCCCAACCCCCCCTTCCTCCCACCGCAGGGCGCACACATGCCCCTACTGCAGAAGACGCAGGTATGCTCCCTGGAGCTTATCATTACTGTCCTGGTGGCCTCCATCCAACCCTTTCTCTCCATCTCCATCTCCATCGTGTGTGTATGTGTGTTAGCGTGCAGCTCAGCACCTCGCGCCATCCTCCATTCCCCGAGCAGGACAGCCATGTTGGCTCCTCCTCATGAGTGTGTTCCATCCAGGGAAGGTTTGCTGAGAGTGCATGCTCATTCTCATCACAATCACGCTGCCTGTCAGTCAGTGACACAGCCGCACATGCTTGGAGCAGCGCTGCCTCCTCCTCCTCCTCCTCCTCCTCCTCAGCTCCTCTGCAGCAGTTAGTCGCTCTCATGTCTCGTCTCAGGGCGTCTGTCCAAGGTTGTTGCAGAGAAAGGCTGAAAGCTCCAGCTGCTCGGCAGAAGGCAAACAGCTTCTTAATGGTCCCAGATTTGCTTGGTTAACAAGGCTCTGGTTGCGAGATGTGTTGTGGTGCTGACTGTGAGGCTGCTTCAGTGTGGATGCACCTTGTGATGGGACCAGGAAGCAGTGTTATGATGATGAAGCTTGAGGAGCAGAGATGGTGGAGACTGCCTTCTTACCCATGCCTCATTGACATGAATGGGTTCATATGTGACCACCGGGGGGAGCTGTAGCCTCAGGGAACCCAGAGATGTCTCCACTCTCTCAGCAGCACCTCCCTGCTAATAAACACTCACTTTTAGCGTTTGTTTTTAAAAAGACTGTTAATTGATTCCACACAATTCATTATAATTCATAATCTGTTATTGAAATTGATCTGTGGGGTCGCCACATGGTGGTTTTAACTGTGTGTGTGTGCGTGCGTGTATGTGTGTGAGACCTGTGAGGCCGTTGGGTACAAAGCAGGCAGGTTAAGTTATTCCTTTGTTTTTGTCTGGTAACCATGGCGACCATGTTTCTGCAAAGCAGCGACTATTTCCATGGTGAACACCTCATTGACGCCGTGTTGCCACTGTTCTCTCTTTTCATCCTTCGAGCTCATTTTGCACGAGTTCACCTCGACTGTAGTTCTGGAAATGTGTGATAAATCAAACGTTCAGACTCAAAACTGCTCTTTGGTGATGAAAGCAGTCACTGTGAGTAGAAAGCCTTGATTGTCATTCTACATTCAAACTACACCTCAACAATCAAATACTACATGTATTACTGAACTGTAGGAGCTTTTAGGTCTTGGAGGCTTTGGCTGAAAAGATCCAGAAAGGGTTCATTTCATCTACTGTAGCTGAGACACTTAATTGTGCTTATTTACACACCTTGCACTGCTCAGGTACTTAATTCCGTCCCGCCACGCTGGGTGTGGGTGTGGGAGTGGGTGTGGGTGTCTGCCTCTCTCTGCCGTGGGAGGGCTGTTGTGATGCAGGACTGATGAGCTGCTGCAGCCCAGGTAAAGATCCTGCACCAGTGTAGCAACCCAAACTGTGATAACACCCTGTACTCTCATAACTGCTAATAACATTATCATTTCCTACTTTTTAACTGTAATAAAGCCCATAATATTGTATTGTCTTATTATGTAATAAGGCAATAATGTGATATTAGTATGACTGCATTTTTTTTGCAGTTTTTGTGCTAAAAGCTGTCAATACCATCCACTACACCTATTTATTAATTATTATTATTATTATTATTATTATTATTTATTAAAACAAAAAGAATATTGTTTCTAAGGCCTGAAGTCATATTTACATATAATTCATTATTAATTACACCAGTTATTAGATTATTACGTAATAAATAGCCTATAAGGTTGTCATATTATTGGCTCAAACATTTTATTACGTTTTGTTATTACGGTGTTACATTATGGGCTTTATTTCATTGTAATTGGCCAATATTTTCACAGTATTGGTATTAGTTTCATTTTGGGTTACTATGCAGCAGTGTGTAGGTGTAGAATGAGTGCGGTTGGTTGTGTAGTACAGGCTGATTCATAGTGACGTAGTGGCTGTTTAAACACTGTGGTGCTTGTGAGTATTGGTGTGTATCCCTGCTCAGAGTGAGACGCCTGTGTGGTGAGTAGATGGAGTGTTTTCCTCGCTGCAGTTTGTTCCAGTTGCAGACGTACAGACCACAGTCTCACGCTGACATGAGGAGTGTGCAGGGTGTCTTAGAGTTAAGCTCTGTGGCTCTCTCTGCCATCAGCCCTGTCACACTGCATACTACATAACCCGCCCTGTGGATTTGTCAGCGCTCCTCTTAACATGCTCCCCAGCCACCACGGCCAACCAGGGTTATTAATTATAGAAGCTGCACATGTGTGAACACATGTTAGTGGATTTTAGAAGACGTTGAGTGTTGCTGTTCCTACAGGGTTTATGCCAAACACCATTTGTATCATTTCTGTCCAAAACGCTCGGCACTAGTTTTGGCACAGAACTGAAATATTTACACGGGTAGAAAGAGAGAAAGAGAGAGAGCACAAATCAGATATTTTGGGGGTGTGCTGTCATGTGTTTGCTAGATAACAGACACATTTTTTAATCTTATGAGAAGCAGAAGCGCAGGACACAACTGAAACCCGATGAAAGCAGATAAATCTCATGACTTTGGTATAAAGAGGAGATAAATTCTTTTATATTTCACATGGTGTTTTCTGTGTTATTAATTATTTAGCTCTGTTCTTCCTACCCGTCCTTGTAGTATACTGTATGAGCTCTTTCAGAGTAGTACTTGGTGCGTGTGTGTGTGTGTGTGTGTGTGTGGCTGCTGTTGCAGTGAATCTGGAATCAGCTGCCTCCAACATGAATACCAGAACATCTCTCGTCTCGTAAATGTGCTGTATGTGTTTGTGCAGTCGTAGCCACAGTGTGGTGAAATGTGTCCGTCAGCATACATACACACTCTGTGTGTTCATGTCATCCTTCACCCAGGCTGTGTAATGACAGCTTGTTGTGTTTGCATGTTTAAGCATAAAATCTATTTATGGACAAACTGCATCTCAGCATGAAAGACTGTGTGTATACACAGGATTAGATGTAATAGACGGGAAGTAGGTCTCACTGTTCACTGTGTGTGTGTGTGTGTGTGTGTGTGCGTGTGCGTGTGTGTGCTTGTGTGTGTGTGCGTGCGTGTCAGTGGGTCCCGGCTGCTGCAGCCAGCGCAGGTGTGTGACATGCTGAAGGGTCTGATCCTGGTGCTGTGCTTCTCCATGATGCACTACGTGGATTACTCCATGATGTACCACCTGATCCGAGGGCAGTCTGTCATCAAGCTCTACCTCATCTACAACATGCTGGAGGTAGTGCCCGTCTGCCCACACATCAGACAGTCACAGTGGTCATATACAGAATGGTAGGGTCAGGACCTCTGTCCCACACCAGGACCAGGTCTGAAGTTTGATCTGTCCCGTCTCTCCTCCTGAAGGTGGCCGACCGCCTCTTCTCCTCCTTTGGTCAAGACATCCTGGACGCTCTCTACTGGACGGCCACAGAACCCAAAGAACGCAAACGAGACAGCATCGGAGTCATCCCGCACTTCATCATGGCTGTCTTCTACGTCTGTATCCTTCCAGCTCAAACGTGTGAACTCTCACTCTGAACCTCATATGGAATGAACACGTTGAGCTGTTTCTCAGTGACATTTGTGACAAACAAAAATAAGGCTTCATGTACAAAGTACTGAACTGACAAGCAAATACATCAAACTTTAATTGTTCTTCCGGCTGTTAACAGCTGCTGTTTTCCAGGGACCCTCAGTCATGTTGAGTCTCATCTTTGATGAATGCAGCAGACCGAGGGCCCAGAGAGGTCGTCTCTATGTGTCTATATGGAGCTTTTGTGTATCAGCTGTTTTCCTGAGCAGCTCTTCCTCAGTCCTCCACGCCATCCTCATCATGGTCCAAGCCTCCACTCTCAATGTGGCCTTCAACTCCCACAACAAGTCTCTGCTCACCATCATGATGTCCAACAATGTTAGTGGCCCCACACGCACACACACACACACACACACACACACACACACACACACACGCACACACACACACACACACACACACACAGCAGCCAGGATGTGATGCTCTCCCACCCTCCGTCATCACACGTGACTACCGAGGACGTGTTTGAATAATTTGTGTGCAGGTGCAGGAAGATGAAGCTCAACGCATTATGATGGAAGGTCTGCTGCAGCTGCAACATTTCCTAAACACTGTTAACTTCTCTCATTTCTCATCCATCCAAACAGTTTGTGGAGATCAAAGGAAGTGTGTTCAAGAAATTTGAGAAGAACAACTTATTCCAAATGTCCAACAGTGGTGAGTGTTTAAGTGGAGCTTTGCATCAGCATTAAAGCAGCAGGTGCATTGTGTTGATTGCTGACAAACACAAGAGAACCTTGATTAAAGTAGCTTCGTGACACATCAAACTCAGCTTTACAAAATGAAACATTAAAGCCTTGAAATATTCAGAGCCCACGGATGTGTGATTATCATTTGTTGAATGCCTCACTGCTTCTGCTGCACCAACAAAAGTTTGGTGCTGTCACTGTTATACCTGAACTTCAGACAGGCTTCCAATAATGGTTTTATGATCAAACTGAAGGTCACAAATAACAATTCAGGACCCTTTTCAAATGAAAGGAGCTCAAACAATCGAGTGATTTCTAGTGTTATTTCTCACTGTCTGAACTGTTCTGTTTTATTGAATCTATTGTGTTTTTATGGAACAAATGGTGTTTTTATGGAACTCAGCAAAAGATGAGTTATCAAATCATAACTGCATTTTACTGAAGACTGATGGACTTGTGAAAACACTCATATGTTTGTGATGTGTTTAAAACACATTTTACAATGAAAGTGTTTTCAGGAGAATGTCAGAGTGAGCATCAGTTTTGTTGTTGCTTAACATTGATTAATCCTCTGATCCATCGCTGTCATTTAAGCATAGAAAACAAGGAGCAGCCTCAGTGCAAGTCTAAGAAACCTCATAAATACTGATGTGTTTGCTACTGTTGACAGAAGGCAGAGATAGTCCATGGAGCTCAGCCAGTTCCTCATTACTATCATCATTATTTCCAGCTGTGACTTTAACTCCTGGGAGACAGATGTTTAGATTGTGTGACACTGAGATGAGATGAAGCCGGAGCCACTGGAGCTGTGGTATTTTCTTAGACTGTGGTTTTCTAATGAATCCTGAATCCTTGGCTGATGTTGATGCTCTGCTGAGGGTTTTCTCTGTGCTGCCACTGAGGAGCTCTTCACCACTCCACTCACTTCAGTCTGCAGACTAAAGCAGGCAGATTAAAGTCATTTAAAACAGTAGAAAGTGCCTCTACGTCACTGTGCTGGGGTTGATTCTCCTTCATCATCAGAAATTCTAATCACAGACTTTCTATCTTTTCTCCCTCTGATCTGTAGATATCAAGGAGCGATTCACCAGCTACGTTCTCCTGCTCATCGTGTGCCTCAGGAATATGGAGCAGTTTGCGTGGAACCCAGGTATTCTCATGTTGTCTTTAGCCAAGCTCTGTCCTGCAGACTTTGTCCTTGCCAGAGGCTGGATTGTGTGGAAGCCTCCTGGGGGCAGAGCTGTGGTGGTTTAGGATTCAGAGGGACGTGCTGAGCTGCTCCTGCTGTCCTGGTTTCTGTTGACCCTGTGCTGCTCCTCGGGGATCTGTCTCCAGCATCCTCAGTGAGGGATGAGCGCTGGGCGTAGCTGCCTGACAGGCCTCTGAAAACACTCGTCTCCCTCTGCCAGTCTCCGAGGCAGACGCACGAGGCATGACAGACGTGTCCTGTCAGCTGGAATCACAACGCTCATGTGCTAATACTCAGAGCCGCTGAAGCGCCACACAAATCACAAGTGTGCAGTAATTGACCGATGTGCAGGCAGCACTGGAGCTCCACCTCTGCACGGTGGACCCAGCAGCTGCTGGA
This sequence comes from Karalla daura, assembly GCA_029224185.1. Taxonomy (NCBI): domain Eukaryota; kingdom Metazoa; phylum Chordata; class Actinopteri; order Chaetodontiformes; family Leiognathidae; genus Karalla; species Karalla daura. Next base: position 2,352,682 of record CM055195.1, read on the forward strand.
CGCCCTCTGATCACTCCAAAACCATCAGCCTAAAAGCATGTCTGCCTCATTTCTTCAGGTCTCTGGAAAATAAGTAAAAGCACTGCTTTCAGCAAAAATGTGAGAATGTTTTATTCATAAATTTATGGTCAAAAGAGAAAAAAGACGAGAGTAGGACTAGTGTAAATCTTGCAGAGAATTGACTTGGCCTCAGCATTTTTACTCTCATAATTTTGGAATATTAGAAGCAGTCTGACTGGTGGAGGGCACAGGCAGTCATGCAGGATGCTGTTAGGCTGATGCATTTGTTTACCTGGTTATATATACTGTCTGTGCCTTGCTGTGGAAGAAGCCTGTGTGTGTGTGTTGGTTGTTGTTGGTTGTTATCATAGTTCTTAAAGCTCTCACTGCGGCTTCCAGTTCATCTCTTCTGGCTTTTTTCTGCAGCTTTGTTCTTTTGTTCCACTTTCAGTTCCAGATGTTTGGAGAGGACAAACAAAGCTGAGGCTTAAAGATGTTCTAGTCACAGCTGTTCCCCAGAGAACTTTTCACTTGTTCCCAACTTAAACTAATCACGCCTGGACCAGTGGCTGAACATCTTAAAGACAGTGTGTTTCTCCTCAGACCACCTGTGGGTGCTGTTCCCTGACGTCTTCATGGTCGTCATGTCTGAGGTGGCTGTGGACATCATCAAACACGCTTTCATCACCAAATTCAACGACATCACGGCTGAGGTAAGTATCAAACCTGGCAGTCACTCTGCTCTCAGCCACCATCTCATTCAGAGGGTCTGAAGCACGCTAGGCTGTCTTCTCCAACCGAGGCTCTCCCTCCTTCTCCAGGTGTACAGTGAATACAGAGCCAGTCTGGCCTTCGACCTCGTCAGCAGCCGGCAGAAGAATGTAAGCAGTTCATCATTATCATCATCATCATCATCATCATCATCATCATCATCATCATCATCATCATTACACAAAGAGCTCTCAGCCTATGCAACTCATCAATGCAGCGTTGTCAGGGCTGAAATCTGTGCTCATCTATCTGTGTGTGTGTGTGTGTGTGTGTGTGTGTGTGTGTGTGTGTGTGTGTGTGTGTGTGTGTGTGTGTGTGTCCACAGGCCTGCACGGACTACAGTGACTCAGTGGCCCGGAGGATGGGCTTCATCCCTCTGCCTCTGGCCGTGCTGGTAAGAGACGGTGCAGTCAAACACCCCAAGAGTTGGTCACAAAAAAAAACTTGCAGTAACGACAAATGTCTGTTTACAGCATCAGAAACATCATCAGTCGTCATTAGAGTAGATTCACAATTTAGAAATGTGACAGAATGTGACCCAAAATTAGATGTGAAGTAACTAACCAGAAGCTAACACAAGCAGCTGTTTTTGTGACGTTTCACAGCTTGTAAAATGACCTCTTAGTTTCATACTTTTGATTGTAACACCAGGAACCAGGGATACATTGTCCAATAAAGCACTCACAATCCCCTTTAATGGCATAAGCTGGAGAATAACTGCCCTGTCATTATCAAGGGCATCTGCAGGGTCTCAAAGAGTATTCAAAGTTGATTAATGACTTGGGAAGATTTAGGGCTTTATAAAGAATGAAAAGGTCTTGATACATGTTGGTATTCAAGCTCTTTCCAGATAGTTTGTCTGCTAGAAGTCTGGTACATTTTCACAATCTAAATGTCCATTTTTCTTTTTTTTTTTTCTTTTTTTTTTTTAGCTCATCCGAGTGGTCATGAGCTGCGTGAAGGTGCAGGGAGCTCTGTCATACACCTGCGTGTTCCTCTTCTATCTCGGGTAAGTCTGTTTAACTGGTTCTGCTGCTCTGTCTTATCGCACTCAGACCATGATGTTTCTCTGGTTGTATGCAGTGCTGCTGCTGATCTGCTCATCACTGACTGTAGAGGTCAGGCTCAGGCTGCCTTGTGGGGGGCATTCATCTGGTGATAAGATCTCGTGCTGTTCCTTCCCTCTCTTCACAGGCTTAAACCCCTCAGAATGAGGTCAAAGGCTCTATTTACATATTTACAACAGTTTGTGTTTGTTAAGTGAAATATCTCAGCGCTTCAATCTTTTACTGTTTGTGTGTTCACTTCACACACACACACACACACACACACACACACACACACACACACACACACACACACACACACACAGAGGCTCTCACACAGATTCATGTGTTGTATTCAGACATGCTCACAGAGTCTGAATGCTCACTAACACACACACACACACACACACACACACACACACACACATGCATCCACAGTTACATAAGCGTTAACACTGGCCTCACGTTCTCCCTGAGCTGAGCTGCTGATTGCCTCGCTCACTCTCATTTGCCAGAGTCCATCGGGCTCGTACCATTGAAGAGTTTCCCTCAGGGTGAAGAATACAGTGTTGTCATCTCCAGTGCCATCTCTGGCCTCCCCACCCCCCTCTTTATAAATAGCTCTGACTCTGCCTGAGACTCTGTGAGTCCTGAGCGCTGTCGCAGCGAGCGCTGGTCCACAGACCCCAATGTGTCCGCCCCCGTCTCGTCACGCCGTCCCAGCTCGGGCCCGGAAACACCCGGAAACACACATCAGCATCCTGGTGTCAGAGCCACGATGTGAGCAGCACCGAGAGGGAGCAGATGGTGGAGAAGAGAGGAAATAGCTGCAGTCCAGTGACAGATAGTGCAGAGATGATGGAGCAGCTGCAGAAAGAAGCATTAATATTATCAGTTTGTGTTATTACTCCCCCCCACCACCCCCACCCCCCGCCTGTAGACAACAAACAGCTCCAGACACAGTATTATTAACAGATACCACAGCTCCGAGCTGCTACCTCACAACCTGGTTCTCACCTTATGTAAACACTGCCACTACATTCATATTCTGCTTTTTTAATCTGATCTTTGTTTCTATTTCTGGAGGTGGATTCACAACCATTTCACTTGCAAATTTGCTCCCTGCATATACGCAAATATATGCAATCTATATTCTATTCTTACATGTATTCTCATTCCTATTCTTACGATTTATAATGTGCCATGGATTGACCCTGCAGACAAACAACGCTCTGTCAAATGAACTGAACTGATCTGAAGCTTTAATACATGTTACAAAAGAAACTCTTATTGCAGTGATTCCACGAAGCAAAGCTGCTTTCCACAGATCAGACTAATGGGTTTGTTATGGGACAAGTGATGTGGGGCTTGCTATGTCATGTTTGCATCTTTTCTTTTTATTGTGTTTCTTTGTTTGGGGAATTCATCTCCACAGCTCCTCAACTTTTGAAGTGCTTTTCATACAGTGATGCATATTGTAGGACATATTTAGGACAGTTGTAAGCAGATCATATAATTCGATTGGGAACATCAATACTTTTCTAAAGCAGGAGTAGATTTGATAAAACATTCAGTTAATTATTTTTAGTTTCCTATTACTTTTCAAGTCAAGTCAAAGTTGATTTAATGTTAATTTTGCCACATGTTCAGCACATCCAGAGAATTGAAATTGCTCTCACAACATGATTGTCTGTAGTTCTGAGTTCCTCTTCCTTTGTGCAGTCAGAACGTGTCTGAGCAGTGTGCCTCCCTCCTCAGGCTGGTTTCACTCAAGCTGTTGAACAGCATCGTGTTGCTGGGGAAGTCGTGTGTTTACGTCAAGAGAGCCAACATGGAGGACAAGCTGTTCGAGAGGCCGTCCACCTCCTCCTCCTCCTCCTCCTCCTCCTCCTCCTCCTCCTCCTCCTCCTCTGAGAAAACCCCCAGCAGAGCAGAGCCGGACAGGTGTCCCCAGCCTGCAGGTAAAACCCACCCACACAACTCTAAATCTTACATTTGTGTTTGGAGACTATTCCAGGCTCTCGAGTTATGTGATTATATATGAAATCTAGTTTTCACTGTTGGTTTGAAAGAAGAGAAGAGAAACTAATCTGCATTCTCATCAATAATGGAAGTCACGACTTCCTGGAAATCACTTGAAGAAGAAGTAAAGGAACTGAACAAGCCCTTATTGCAATATTTAAACATTTACATATGGATTGTACAAATTCATGTTCGTGCACATGTCCTGAGAAACGGGCCTGAGTCTCAACTACACACACACACACACACACACACACACACACACACACACACGTGCTGGTACGATGAGACGCACAGATTTGGAGGTGGCAGTATCATCCTGTCATCCGCAGCCAAATCCCTGCAGATCTTCTCTCTGGTGTGTTGCGGAGCCTTGCTCAGCCAGGAGCTTTAAGGCGACAACATCCTGATGGTGCAACATCAAAGCTGTGTCGCTCTCCTGTTCCTGAGGAAGCCGCCGCCACCAGGCGAGAAGGAGACCTCGACTGAGCTCAGTCAGGAGTTCAGCAGGTCCAGCAACGCCAGCACGTCCTCATTTCTATAGCAATACTCAAAGCAGAGCCTCCCCCTCCTCCAGAATACTAAGTATGGATGGGTGAGGAGCAGTGAAACACACTCTGAGGCGTCGATGAACAGATATAGTCAAAGTCAGAAGGTAACATGAATATAGAAAACTGAACCGCAATACAAATTACAGTATACACTCTACACACAGTATACACAGCAACAGTTGTACCATGGTAATGATCATGACTTTGAGGCCGTGGCAGGTCCCAGCTGCTGGGATTTGAACCGGTGACCTCTGGTCACTCCTCTTTAGTCTGCCTGCGCCTCCAGCCTCACCTGCTGCTCCCGTGGGTTCTCTGCACAGTTCTGCTCGTCCTCACGTCTTCGTCACGTCTTTGTCTCGACGAGTCCGTGTCCACACGGAAGCATCGGCACCATCTGGCCAGGCTGCATGCTGCTGGCCGCAGGGCAGCGCAGTGGAACGAGCAGCTCTGCATCCCAAGTCCAGGCCCCATATGGTGCACGAGTTCTATCAAAGCTCACATGACTGGCACGCACGCACGCACGCACGCGCACACACACACACACACACACTCATTCAGCGTGGATGCTTGCAGAATGAGGCAGAGCGAACAGGCAAAGTGAGAGTCGTGTGTTTACTGATTGGATCTGAGCTGATTAGGATTCCTCTGCCTGTCACCACTGAATTATTCACACACTCCTGACGGTGATCGAACGCTCCAATATTCAGCCGCCTCACGCTGTCTGTTTATGGCCTCTATCATATCTCAGTGTTGTCTGCTGTTCTCCTCAGGCTGCCCCTGCCTCTCACTGTGTATGTAGGGTCTGCACATTAGAGCAGTCTGAGCAGCATCTTGTTTCTCAGTCAGTGGTTTGCTGCTCCACTCGATTCTCAATCCTAATATGATGAATTATGCTGTTTGCTTGATTTCTGCTAATGAGATGGAGTGTGTGTTGTTGTGTGCTGAGTGAGAAGGCTTTGCAGTGTGTTTCTGAACATGAAGCAGTGGAGCTGTGATAAGACGCAGACAGTCAGGTGGGCGTGGATCCACTCTGGACCTGCAGCTTGACTCACTCTGCTCTCCAGAGCCAGAGCAACCTTCCCTTCTTCTGCCTCCTCCTCCTCACCCTCCTCTTCCTCCTTCTCCTCCTCCTCCTCTTCCAAACTAATGTATCTCTGTTTTCTTGGTACAGTTGACCACAGCCTCATACATCAACATGCTGCAGCCTTCGTGTTTCCATTCTTGGCAATAACAAAGTGCTGTGGATCGTTTTATTTACTTTTCTCTTTAAATTGAAGAGATTGTGAGAGTTTTCAGGAACCTCCTGAGGTAGAGCTGTGTTCCATTTAATCTATTCTTTATTTATTTATTCCCCATCCTTGGTCATAAAGCTGGCTGAGCAGCACCTGATGAAACAGATCTCATTCTGTTGTAACCCTGTCAGATAAGATACTGAAAGCTTTTTTGAATTTACTATCGTAGAGATGAAAACACAGAAAATATTCACCTAAAAGAAGCTGAGATCAGAGAACTAATCAATAAATGGTTGTCAAACGTATTATCTAATCAGTCTATAGTAATCTCTGGTGCCAGTGTGTCTATGGTGGTGTTTAGCACAGATTGTTTCCTTCACTCTTTGTCTTTTTGTGTCATGTTCCTCTCCTCAGCTGAGCCCAGGGTGGAGCACATCTCAGCCGCCTGCAGCCCACCTTCATCCTCCTCCTCTTCCTCAGTGACCACACAGCCCACCCCGAGGTCCGACCTCCTCCCTCCACCACCCTTAGACCTCTCCTCCTCCACCTCCTCCCCGGCCCCTCCTCCTGGCCGTCCTGAGACTCCGCCTCCTGCAGCTGAGGAGTCCTCTGCTCCTCCCACGCCTCCTCTGTCCACGGAGGAGCAGGGCGAGGGTCCCGCCGCCCCCGCAGCCTCTGAGCTGCAGCTGAGGAGCAGCAACAAGGATCTGCTGGAGATCGACCGCTTCACCATCTGTGGGAACCGCATCGACTGAGCCGCCATCGCTGCTCCAGCAGCAGCCAATCACCTCTCAGGGACGACGCAGCGCGGACAGCGCCCCCGCCTGGTCCTCCGGCCAGCCGCAGCAGAGCGCGGAGTATTTCTACTGCAACCTAGAGCGTCCTGCTGTGGAGGAGCAGGAGACAGAGTGAGACAGGACCAGCTGTCCAGTCTGTGTGTGTGTGTGTGTGTGTGTGTGTGTGTGTGTGTGTGTGTGTGTGTGTGTGTGTGTGTGTGTGTGTGTGTGTGTGTGTGTGTGTGTGTGTGTGTGTGTGTGGAATGTGTGAGAGCACTCAAGCACTTCCCGTCTGAGCAACACTGGCACCAGAAGGAGAGAAAAATCTCAGTTTTCTTGACAGAAAAAGAAACAAACTTCCAGAAGACTCTGAATCACATTCTCACTGCTTCAGGTGTTTCATCTGTGCCCCAGGAGAGAAAAGCAACTGATTAAACGGAACAAATAATCTGTTTGTGAAATATAAGGTGTTACCTGACAGCACAGCCTTCACTCTGAGTCTGAGGAGCTTCATGCAAAGCTTCATTCGCTCTGCAGTTCCTTCTAGGAGCTGGATGGAGGACGAGGAGCAGGATTCAGCCAGAAGCTGAGAGATGCTCTCTGGAGAAAGATGCTGGATGCTGTGGAGGAGGTACCACCTCCAGCTGAATCTCACATCATAGACCTGCAGCTAGATCAAAGGCTCTAGAAGGTTCCTTCAGTGGGGGAACGTCAAACCTGAGGCTTCAAGTCACGTCTCTGAAACCTGTCTGGATCAAACAGACAAAGCAGAAAACCAGTGTACCATAGTGAACTCTGGTAAAGGGGTTTTGTAAATGATACCGAGCAGACACACACACACACACACACACACACACTCACACTCACAGGTCTGATCCTCACTGCAGTCTTTGTCTTTTCCGCCTTTGCAAAGGCAGACTTCACAGATGTGGTGACTGGAGGTGTTCACAGGCTCTCAGCAGCAGACCTGATCAGAAGCTGCAGCTCGAGCTCTGCTCACACCAACTCCACGTCTCACACACGCACACCTTTCAGAAAATGTGATTCATGAAAGGGTTTAGTTAAGATGCAGAAGATAATCCCGATCATCTTACCTAGGGGTCAATACAGTGTATATATAGTGTGTATGCGTAAATACGTGTACACAAAATGTCAAATATATTTATATTATACAAAATCGCCACATACACAGTCAGCAAATTTGTTTTAAAGTGAAATATTTAATTCATTTGTATGTGATGGGAGAATGTTTGCACTGATGGACCGTATTGTCTTAAATACGATGTTAACGTACGTCTCATTCAGCTCAACGCAACTAATGTTCTGATGTTTACATCCTAGAGATAGAAGCAATATTTCCACAAACTGCCTTGTTTGCATGTTTTACATTGTGTTGAATGCTTGTGTCGTATTGTTTCAACTTTTCTTTTATAGCTATGAAAAAACCTATCGATTACAGCTAATAACCAACCATTCACATGTGTGTAGCTGAGTGTTAGCAATATAAATATATCTATAAATAAATATAAATATAATCTATAATATTCTTCTACAATCCAGTGCCAAGCCAGAGATCAGAGATATTGAACTAGTATCAGGACTTTAGTTTGTGAAAACCTGCATATAATGATCTGTTAATGCAGCACTTTAAGGTTTCTTTGCCATGTTACACTTTGAGCAGCCTGAGTCGTAGTTTTACCAGAATTATACAGAGAAATATTTGACTTAATAATAAGAATAATAATTGATCATATTTTTTCTTCCCAAAGAGCCAGACTCCATGCTGGCATCACCTCTTTGGAGATAAATCTGCTTGTTTGTTTTTGCATATGCAAGATAGTTAACTGGCCTGTTAATTACATAGTAATGTAAGACCAGTAATAATAACAATAATAATATATTTAAGCTGCTTTGGAAGAAGCTGTCGACACATACACGTTTTATTTCCAGCAGAAGTAAAATGTATATAATGTAAACATATCAGCCTTCATTTGGTTGTGTTTTTGGAGAAACTAAAGTCTCTTTTAAAGCTCATTACCGTTGTAATAAGGAAGATAGTTCTATTTTTGGAGCTGCAAGTTGTGATATAATCTTTTGGGGGGTTTTTTGTTTTCGTTTTATTTTTTGGGGGGGGGTGAAAAAATGTCTCGTCTCCAATGAGCTCTGACCGGACCTGTGTCCTCAGACTGGTACCAGTCTAGTCCTCAGACTGCTCCCAGTCTGGTTCCAGCATGTCTCCCATGCTCCCAGTCTGCTCCCAGGCTGGACAGAGCCTGGTCCCAGTAGTGGTCTTCAGACTGCTCCCAGTCTGGTCTTCAGACTGGTCTCCAGCCTGCTCCCAGTCTGCTCCCAGTCTGTGCTCTGAGCTCGAGGAGACGAGGCTGAAGTGTTCTTATGTCTCGTACACTGCCTGCTTCCTCTCATCAGTTTGGTTCCTTATTTAATTCCTACCTCGATATTGTATGAAAACGCTCCTTTTGGATGAATAAAAGTTGTTTTCCTAACTTTGTCGTCTCTAAGTGCTGGTGTAGCGTAGCCGTGCAGTTGTTTTGAGGTCGAGGTTTGTGTTGTCGACTCTGAGACGTCGTGCTGTCGCAGTAAACTCTGCTTCTCGCTGCGGATGTGAAACTGAGTGAAGATTCACTCAGAGACGGGATCAGAAAGGTAAACTCACCTACTCCTCTGCAACTTCAGGGATGAGTCAGAGCCAGGAGAACCTGTCTGATCTCAGCACGCACACACACACACACACACACACACCTGCCACCCTGTGTGACTGTATGTGAAGGGCTGTGATACTCAGTGACAAACTGTCAACAGACACAGGTTAATGGAACTCAAGCAGCGCAGTGTGGATTAATCTGAATGTGTGTGTGTGTGTGTGGGGGGGGGGGGGGGGACTGACAGTTAAGAATAAACTAGAATATGCTTTCATTCATCCTACAATGGAGATATTTTTTGAAAAGAGAGAGACTTAGAGTAATTCTGTATTTTTCAGTAGTTATTCTTGCTCTCTGGTGTCAACATGGAAGCTATGGAACACTGGTTTCATCAGAAAAAGCCCAGTCTGTCCTACAGCCCTGGTTTGAGCTGAGGGGTACTATGGTCTCTTATGGTCTGGCTCCTTTGATGCTTCCATGTACAGTGGGCTTTACTTTGATGGGTTGTCTCGCCTGCCACTCACATGAATGATCCTGAGAATCTGTTCCTGGTTCTCAGCGTAGCTCCTCAGCTTGTAATCCTTAACTAAGTGGTACCCAGAGCTCTGCTGTAGCTATGAAGCAATGCTCCACATGCCTGAGATGCTGGAGCCAGAATCAGAGGAGGAACCAGAGCCTGAGGAGGAAGCTGAGGAGGAATCGGAGACTGAGTAAGCCTTGTCTCTTTGTGTGTGTAGGGTGAGAGGATTTTAATTTCTTTGTTCATAGTTCAGGTACTTAAGTCAAAGAAGTGCAGCTTGGCATCTAAACTAAAGTACACAAAGGAGAAAGAGCAAATGTAAATAGGAAGAGATCACAATGAGCCAAACAGGACTGAGTACGTTGTGCATCTCTGCCTGGGAATATACTGTCGCTAGTCAACAGAGTCAAGGTGAAAACACAGCTGCCACACGCCAGAAACAGGAGACACAGAGCTTCACCTGCTACAGCATTCTGAAGGTGTGTCAGAGTGTGTGTGTGTGTGTGTGTGTGTGTGTGTGTGTGGGAGGGGGTGGGTGGGGTGGTGGGGTTCTGCTGTGGTGGAGTCATACTCACATTCACATCACATTCTGTCTGTTCAGATTTCAGTCTGAAATGTACAAATGATGAGGACGTGATGATGTTGAAGGACGTCTTTAGTATATACGTTATGACTAGAGAACCTGAATGTGCAGATGTTCAGCACACGCAACACACACGCACGCACACATACACACACCCGTTATCTCCATGACAACTGAGAAAAGTCCAGAATCCCCAGATTTTCTGCCTTTACAGAGACACAGGACCCCTGATGGCAGTGATCAGAGCAGTGTGTGTGCGTGCTCTCTCTCTCTCTCTCTCTCTCTCTCTCTCTCTATCTCTCTCTCTCTCTCTCTATCTATCTCTCTCTCTCTCTCTCGCTCTCTCTCTCTCTCTCTTTCTCTCTCTTTGAGCTGCAGTTCTTCTTCTCCTATGTAGTGAGCAGCTGAGGTCAGGTAGAGGAAAACCACTACAGACACAACTAATGCACCACTAATCTTCTTACAGAGCTGAAGACTGAGACAAACCCAGCTCTGAGGCTGAGACCAGGGAGTGGAGTCAAGCCTGGAGCACAGCAGCACTCCAGGAATACTCCAGGAATTTCACTGCAGTGCTGCAGGAATACCACAGGAATACCACTGCAGTGCTGCAGGAACAGTGTAGTGTTCCCCCAGTACTACTACTGTACTACAGTAACTGACCAGCCTGAAGATGACTCCAATAAAAGGCTCAGAAAACCCACTTCGAAGAAGCACTTCTTCAGTTTCACACTGATTACAACTTGTTCATACGCATTTCTATTTTACTTGAAATCTCATGCATGGGTGTTATACTTTGCTTGCTTCTGCTGCTGGTAGTCAACGAGAGTATTTGATGCAAGAAGCAAATAGCCTTAATATAAAGACATTTACCCAAATATTACCTCACTGTGAACTCAAGTGTGTTAACGATATGCGTGTGTGCGTTCGTGTGTGTGTGTGTGTGTGTGTGTGTGTGTGTGTGTGTGTGTGTGTGATCAGTGTGTGTGACGGACAGGGGGCCTCCTTGTCTGCAGGAGTCCATAGGACAACAATGACATTTCTGTGCAGGTAGACAAGAGGCAGAGCCCACCTGGTTACTGCTCAGCCAATCACACGTCTCCTCTGTGCTGCGGCTCAGGTGTCAGCGTCTGTCCCCAGGTGGACTAGGGGTCAGAGGTCACAGAGACAGAGAACGTCTGTTGGTGAGACAGGTGGAGGTTAGTGAAGCAGGTGAGTGCCCGAGAGCAGAGAGAAGACACCACAGTTAGTAACAATAAATTCATTCTTCTTTCTAAATGAACCAAAAGTTGCGAAACTCAAAGGAGTAGAATGTCTGTTGTTCTAGCATGCTCCTTATGTCCAACAAATCTGGATGTAATCATCTCTATGCACCATGTTTTGATGAAATGAATTGATGAAAAAATAAGAAATATGTCAAAAATAATGAATATCAACAACTCTTTAAAATAGTGCGAGTTTACCTCGACCTTACAGTACAATAGAAGTAGAAACATTTCATTAATTTCTTCTCCACCATATTCATCTGACAGCTGTACCTTTGATAAACATAACGTGAGTTTGATTTTAATTAGCTTGACCACGACATGATTCAAGATAGGTAGAAACTTTATTGATGTTCCTTTCAGGAAATTCACTGACAGCAAACACACAGGAATCATAAATAAACATTGCACAACTCCCACACTCTTTATTGAGTATTTTACTGAAGCACATGATCTGTGATGAATGGATGGATGGATGGATAGATGGATGGATGGATGGATGGATGGATAGATAGATAGATAGATAGATAGATAGATAGATAGATAGATAGATAGATAGATAGATAGATAGATAGATAGATAGATAGATAGATAGATAGATAGATAGATAGATAGATAGATAGATAGATAGATAGATAGATAGATAGATAGATAGATAGATAGATAGATAGATAGATAGATAGATAGATAGATAGATAGATAGATAGATAGATTGTTCCCTTCAGGAAATTCAGGCTCTAGGTTGCAGCACCAAAAGTTTACAAAGCAATATAAAATAATGTCCTGAAGGGAAAACAGTATCTTTACTTTGCTGCTGCTTTAGTGTCTTTGTAGAGCAAAGTGTATAGGATCTGTGAGTTTATGTAAAAACAGTTCCAGAATATGTGAAGGAAGTACAGTAGCAAAGGTTTCCTGAAGACCTCTCGTTGTAGTGAAGTTTACATATAGTATAACATCTAAAGAATATACAGTAAATGGTGCATAACTAGAATTGATAGTTTATATTAAAATATAGAATAGAATCTAACTATCTATCTATCTAAACTGAATAGAAGTTACAGTAGATGACTCCTCCTTCTACTCCTCCTCCTCCAGCAGGGGGAGCTCTCCTCCCTCGCTCCCTACCGCGCACGCAGCGCGCTCTCGCGGCGCGGCGCGCCCCCGACGCAGACCGAGCGGCAGCGCTGGAGCGGAGGCGACAGGCGCGTCACCGCGGGGGCACCGAGCACATCCCGGAGCCCGAGACCGGAGCAGGAGCCTGATCCCGGGCAGCCACTGTCCCAGAGAGCCCCCCCCCCCCCCAGCCCGGACCCTTGTCCCGCGCCCCGGAGCCATGAGGGGCCCCGGGGTCCCCCCCGCGCTGCTGCTGCCCCTGCTGCTGTGTGCGGCCGCTGGGAGCGCGGAGCTGCGGCCGCAGGAGCCCCGCAGGCTGCCCCCCCCGGGGAGCCTGGACTTTGGCTACGTCCCCGCTGGAGTCTACGAGACCCTGGCCCACTACGAGCCCGGACCCATCGGCATCCTGTTTCACCTGGTGCACGGCTTCCTGCACCTGGTGCAGCCCAACGCCTTCCCACAAGGTACCAACCTACCGCGCGCGCACACACACACACTCACACACACACACCTGCTGGGAGCTGCGCACACTTTGTATCACAGCTTCTAGAGTCGCATCCGACTGTGAAAACCAGTGCCATACTGGCTCCAGTCTGGATAGAGGAGTGTGGAACTGGTTCCGCTGTTCACACCTGTCGCTCCGGCGGGTGCGCTCCCAGTTTGCGCTTGTGACTTTGCGTCAGAACTGGTCCAGGCGTCTCTCTCTGTACTGGCGTTGATGGGATGTAGACTGTGTGTATCTATGTGTTTCAGTTGTCTCCATCCTTTCATTTCCATCATATCGATGCCACACACACGCACGCACGCACGCACATTCACAAACTCAACACATACACTTACGCACACTTCCGACAGCGTGGCTCTACTTTTAATACAATTACAACTGTCTGACCGTGCATGTGTGTGTTTGTGTGTGTGTGCGTGTGTGCGTGCGTCCCCTCCCTGCGTCACTGCGCTGTGTCCATTTTTACTCCATCGGAACATTTTGCAGATTAGAGCCTCTCTGAGTCACCTCGTTAATTGGGTAAATCCCATAAGCCTCAGCGCCATATGTTGTTGGCCTTTTAGCTCCCAGTTTGTCAGCCACACTGGGGGCTGTGGGTGAGAGCGGACCCCTGCTGGACCCGGAGTGATCCGGACATGTGTGATCCTCTGCTGGGACCAGAGAGCGAGCGGCTGCTGATGCTGCTTCATGTAATCATCAGGAGCATCATTGGAATAATTATAATAATTGTAATATTGACAGGAATGCATTCTATTTGTATTGAACTTTACATTTTAAGACAAATCTCGAAGTGCGACAACATAAGAAAACAGTTTAGCAATAAAAGCACAAATAACATCATCTCAAATCTAAAAGTCTCTATGATAATAAAACAACATTGTTGAGGTGAGTTCCTAATAAAAGCATAATGACCTTATATTGGCCTTTGTGAAACTTTGTGAGGCATTAACCATTTTAGCTGTTGGTGATCAATAGTGATCAACAGATTAAGTGACAAAATAAAATAAATAATAAAATAAACAAAATTTTAACCTACACTAAATTGAAAAATAATTATTTTTTAAGTAATTATTTTTCAATTTAAAAGTAGTAATCTGGATAAAGATAATTAGTCCAGTTAAAGTTCACATTTCCTATCATACGTGTCTCTCTGTGAGTGTAGCTGAGGTGGGCTGAACCATCTGAAGTTCACCCCATGATAATCAGATGGTTTGGTCCTGGAGCAGACGGTCGACTGTGGTGCTGGTTGAAAACGTGGATGCTGCTGAATTTTTTTTCTTTATTTTCCAAGAGGACAGACACAAGTAGCAGCTGGTCATGAGAGATGACTTGTAGGTCTAATCAGAGGTAGAAGAGGAGGAAAATGTGCTGGAACCTCTCATTTACCCTGAGTGGGAAACTCAGCGTGTTATAGAAAGCCATTATAGAAAGTGCCGGTGCTTCATGGACTCAAAAATAGAACCAGTAGCTGCCACTTCCAGGTCTGGGTGTGATGATGTCACACGATTGCTTCTGAACGTGATCTTCACTCTCATCAGGGCTTTGATGGAGGTGGATGGAAGTCACGTAAACTTTAATGGTGTGAGTGCAGCTGAGGTTTGGTCTGGGTGTGTGTGGGTTCTCTTTACCGCAGCCTGTGGTGAACCGCAGCGTTTTCAGAGGTTATCACTCACAGTTCAGCTCCAGGTTCAAAATCGCACGACACAAAACAGGAAAATGAGCAGCAGAGCCACATATCGTTGGACATTCAGTGGGAGAAACACGCGGATCGGAGTGAGAACACCTCAGGTGTCTACTCAGACTGTGACAGTGTTGAGAAGTGAAGCTTTCCACACAATAATCCCAGCTGTCTGTCAGGGTCCAGCTGCCTCTAAGGCTTCTATTAAATCCAGCTCACTTCCACATGTTTCATCTGAAGAACTGCCCCAGTGCCTATCCAGTGTATAAGCTTAAACACAAAAAGGCCGTTTAGTCAAACAAAATGTTTGAAAGACTGGACTGTAACTTCAGAGAGGAACCCAACCACACGTCCTGGTCTGTGCTTCATCTCTGCGCTGCCTCTGGCTGCAGAGAACAAAGGCTTTAATGCCCAAAAACAGACAGAAACAACGAAAAACAGAATGAACTCTGATCCTGAAGTGAGATACAGATACTCCCCTCCAGACAGAAACTAATCCCAGGGGAGGTTTCTGGGTAATCTTAGCAAGAGGCAAGAGGTCTCAGAAAACGTGTTGGACCAACATGAGGCTGCACGAACCGCACAGCGGGACGGAGATTATGCAACAGGGGAGGAAAATAAGAACAATGATTGAAGGAAGCGTTGCAGAGCAGCATGCACATTCTGAAAGCAAACACACAGTGTGTGACTGACACCTCGTCACGCCCTCCTCGCTCTGTGTGAAGTAGAAAGTAAAACGGAGCTGATGAGTCTGTGACGCAGCCCTCTGACACCTTCACCCTCTGCGCCAGGCGCCGTCTGTAGGCGGCCATATCACAAACTGAGATAAACAGACCAGCGTCTGCCACTGACACCCGCAGCTGATAACTGACAGCCCGAGTCTGACAATCTCTGCACAATCTTTAGGAACTACGCCGCCTTGGTTTCATCATGAAAATGCCTCAGTTGCTCTTTTATAATCCTGTTTGTAGCTGTGGAAATATTGTCACACTTCTTTTTTTATGTCTCCGAGCAGATTTCAGTATGAATGTGAGTGTGTGATGATATTTTTTGGATGATATTTTATTTACTGTCGTTGCACATAGTTCACAAGAAGCTTCACAAAAAGCAGAAAGTGTTGAATGAATTCAGTGTGAACAGGAGGAGATCACACTGAGGCAGGTGGGAGTGGTTAAGCGTGTCTGTTGTACATCTTTGGTGGGGAATGGACTGCTGTGATCAGCTCCCTCCCTCACACCTATCCACTCTGACCACAGCCACAGACCAGAAACAAGAAACAACAGCCTCCTAACTCCATCTGCTCCATCTCCCCTGGCTGGTTTGTTTTGTCACTCTGAAGCTGCTGGATTTAGTTTTAAGCTGCACACGGACACGACAGCGACATCACAGCTGGAGAATAGTCGACAAGTTCAGTGACAAGAAGGAAGACGTCTGTGTCCTGCTCTCTGTCAGGCTGCGTCTTCGAACCCTGTTTCTGCTGCTCAAGCTTTGATTAATAAGCACAGAGAGGAAGTCAGTCAAAGTCAATCAAAGTCAAAGTGAGGAGGTAATAGGACGAATCCCTTTTTATCAGCTGTTCATGTTGTGTAGAACAAGAGAGTTTTTATTGCTCCAAGTTGTCACTGTGGATGTACACACACGCGCGCACACACACACACACACACACACACACACACACACACACACACTACGCAGTGAATCCTCCTAAACATCTCTGTATGGTTTTATCAGTTCAGCTGTCAGTTATTATTCACCTCACATCACTTACGGAGGCAGGAAACAGGTGTGACAGCAGGTGATGTGGAGCACTGAGCATGCCATCAGCTGATTGTATAAAACTGAAAGATGGTCAATATATTTGGTGCCAAATCCTGACAGATTACTGAAGCCCATCCATTGTCTTACTCACTCTGCACCGTCTGGTGTTGGAAGAGATGTCTGCTGCGTCCATTTCTCCAAATAGTCACAGTACAAGTCCAAATCTGAGTCACTAGGCAGAGAACGATGGGTTTGAAGCCTGGATGTGTGCCACTAATGTGGTGGACACAGACAGGGTTTTAACAGGGTCTAACATGAGCTGATCCTGCTGTAGGCGAGGGAACAGGACGGGTGTTGGTCTGCAGCTTCGTTTCTCTGCTGATGGAGGAGCGAGATGCTCTGGTGCAGCAGGTCTGTGTGTGTGTGAGTCCAGGCGATCTGGCATTCACGGCACACCGGGAACAGTTGCCTGGGAAACCCAGCGGCAGCTCCGACATCTTCCTCCTCACCTGCAGGAGGAGACGCTGAGGAGACGGTGCGAGGCGGAGTCACGTGTCCGCAGTGTTTGTGAGCAGCATGGAGCAAGTCTGCCGCACACATGAAAGGAGCTGAAACACTTCAAAAGACAAGGAAGACAAAGATCCAGAGACACAGGCGTCCAGGAGGCGCCTCAGAGTTAGGAGGATGTCTTTCATGTTGACAGGGAGAAATATTGACTCTGAGGTCAGAACTTGGAACATATCGACTGTGACCATTCTGGGTTTTAGCATCTTCAGTTTTCTGTCTGATCTGAGAGACCACACACAGCAGGCTGAGTATTTAGTGATTTGTTATGGGTGGAGTGAGTAGATGTCACTTTGACACATATAATTATGTTTCTGATATCAGTATTAAATAAATGATGAAAGGGATCAGAAATAATTACATTGATCACTGTTTCCCCTTATATCCTGTAGTTCCCCAAATTATAACTGTATGACAGAATAATTCTTCTTATAATCTATTCCAAAGCCTATTAACACCATTATAGTCCATTAAACTAAACAAGACCCAAATTACAAGCATGACAAATCACTGTTAGTGGATTAGTCTGCGCTGTCAGCGCTGCAGCTGGAGAGGAAACATTGACAACTGACAGAGTCTGTCTCCAGCTCTGAGTGTGTGTGTGTGTGTGTGTGTGTGTGTGTGTGTGTGTGTGTGTGTGTATGTGTGTGTTAGGGATGACTGACAAACAAAATCAGATGCTGGAGTTCATCTAATCATCTAATCTTCATCTAAAAACAGTTTTTAATGTGGTTTGTCAGGACTTTAGTTTGGTTTTAGTGCTTTAACCCTGTGTGTGTGTGTGTGTGTGTGTGTGTGTGTGTGTGTGTGTGGCTCTGGATGGGGCTGCAGGTTGTACACTGATCAAAGAAAGTCTTTAGAGAGTTAAGTCTGGAACCATGAGGCAGGAGGTGCCAGCTCTGCTGAAGTGTCCTTGAGCAACACACTGAGTGTCTGTGTGTGTGTGTGTGTGTGTGTGTGTGTGTGTGTGTGTGTGTGTGTGTGTGTGTGTGTATGTGTGTGGTTGTGGTCCCTGAAGCGTCAGGAGGAGCCTGGTGAGTCAGGAGAGGTTGTTTCAGCGTTTTTCTCGCTGCTTGTGAAACGTTCCTCAGTGGAGCACAGGCGTGCAGATTATCTTTATGCTGCCTTCATCCCCAGCAGGGATTACATTTACATCTCCTGTTTCTCCATTCATGGTCTCCAAAACAAGGAGAAGCACAGCCAGCGAGCAGGCGATCTATGTGGCTCAACGTGACGTAGTGAGGGAAGTTCAGCTGACGTCACAGAGCAGTTGAAGCCACTCAGTAGCTCAGTTACTGGGCTGCTGAACTGGTAAAGCTGCTAGAGCTGCTAAAGCTACTGGGCCACAGTAGCTTGAGCACACTACACACTACAGCTGCTTGAAGATGACGCTCAAGCGATTTAATAAAGACGATCAAGGACCAATTTGTGACCAAACATTAGTAAAACTGCTCGTTAACAGTGATAACATGGGTCAGTCACATTTAACATCATTTTAAAAACCGTTTCTGTGCTATATTCGGTGGAAACTGCTATTAATAATAATTTTCACAGCTTTTGCCTCATTTTCTAAAGCAAACATCTAACTCGGTAATGGAGAAAGTATTGGACGGGTTATTGAAGCCTGAAATAACGGATGGCTGCCTGCAGCCCTGGGTGCAGCAGCCCTCCTCCTCCATGATATATGCAGCGATATTTAGTGTGACACACTCGCTCAGAGAACAACATTATTATACTGTCATCACCATCAGCACCACCGTCTGAGCTGCTCCTGCTCTCTCTGGCTGTGGCTGAAAAGCTGCGTTAAGTCACTGGCTCAGATTCTAGTCCATTCCTCCGTCCTTCACCACGTCTGTAGAGCTGCATGACGTCCACAGACTGGGGCCGCCTCCTCTCCGGCCCTCTGTGGGGTTTGGGTGGCGGGGCCCCAGAGGGGACAAAGGCATCCAGCACCTTCTGGTTTCAGACGTTCCTCCCTGGGTGGGGAGGATCCTCTGACGGCTGGAGTCGTGTCGCTGGATTGGCCTGATGACTTGGCGATCTGAGGAGCTCAACACAGCGAGTGAAGCAGGACAAACAAGCTGCTACTGTAGCATCTGCAGCACAGGCCAGCGACGCTCCGCACTGTTTTCAGACTGTCACACCCGGTCACATCACGCCTCTGACAGTGTGTGTGTGTGTGTGTGTGTGCATCCCCGGGCATCCTGGAACCGGGACGCCCGGGGACGCACACACACACACACACACACACACACACAGAGGGAGGGAGAGAGGGGCAGCTGATGGCCAGAGGCAGTGTGTCAGAGCCGAGGCCGTCGCAGGTGAATATGCTCTCCAAACACTGCCACTCACAAGCTGCCATGTCTACTCTGTGTGTACTGTGTGTGTGTGTGTGTGTGTGTGTGTGTGTGTGTGTGTGGGGGGGGGGGGGTCATAATCCAGGGAGTACTATATCATGGTATCATGGGTTCCTGGTTCTTCTTCAGGAACATCTTAGATTGACAGTGTTAGTACAGAAAGAAATGTACTGTAGGGCTGAAACAATAATATGTTTTATCGTTAATTAATCCAAAGATTACTTTCTGAACTCACTGAAAAGTTGCTTGGTTCAGAAAAAGATTCAGGTCTGTTGCTCGGTCTGTTGGTCATTAAATGCCTGTTTTTATCCAACATTCAGTATTTTGTCACTGAGACTAAGTAAAACAGAAAGTATTTCTCTTATTTAAATGCTTAAATAAATGAATCAAACATTAAAGTAGTTGTTGAATATTTGCTGAAGCTCTAATGAATATTATATGGCATTAGCTTGGTAATGCACACCACACAAAGCAGATCCAGTTGTTTCTGCTCCACAGGGTTATACACACCCATTATTAGCCTCAACCACACTTTGAATGTTGAGAAAAAGAAATGTATTAGTGTAGCTTTGACTGCTTTCATGGCTCTGAGCATCACAGCGGTGGTTTTCCAGGGTTTTCAGCGATGGTTTTAGTGGTTTTGACCTACTTTGATGCGTTTCCCTTTCTTTGAATATTTCAGTGTTTTTGACTGTGAAACCAACAGAAGATGCAAGTCTCCAGGCAGAGTGTTTACATCTGGTTTCAGGTGTGATGGAGTCTAACCTCTTCATGAAGCGATCAAAGGCAGATTAACAGATCAATCAATATGTTTTCTGGTGGGGGATCACAGTCTTTATCTGTTGTGGCTGTGCCTCAGTACATAGCTCTGTAACCAGTGCTGGTCATTAAAGCAGCAGAGGCGTGCTTTATACTGGGACCAGGCCACAGCTACAGGCCGCGGCCCAGTCACAACACAAAGCAAACACGGCTCAGCACTCTTAACTCCTCGCCTGCAGCTCAGGTCCTGTGAAAAAGATACCAAACCTGCTACTCTTGAAATTCATCCACAAATCTGGGATAAGTCTGTAATACCAAGTTTACTGGGAGCAGTTTGTTTGCAGGTGGTTCCCAGTGAAACCAGAGGAGTAATCCAGACTGGGATGAGCTGTTGCTCCTGGCTCAGCTTGTTTGAGACATCTCTCTGGTGCACAACAAATCAATGACACTGAAGAGATGAATCTTTCAACACATCAGTGATTCTGTTTGATTCATGTTTTATTCTGTGTCTCAACTGTTTGGAACCAGGATTAAATCTGACAGATCCACAAAACCTTTCAGAGACCACCTCGAGTGAAAATGACTAACGATCACTTCCTTAAATCCTTGTTACCAACTTCATGTTGACACACTGCAAAAAAGGCTGTCTGAAAACAAAACAAAAACACTAAATCAAAATAAAAACACTGAAGGAACTCAAAATCACAGTTTTAAGTCTTAAAACAAGATAAATTGAGAGCATGATATGTAGACAGCAGCTGGTTTCAGATCTGGAAACTACAAATGAGGCGGACAAGCAGCACTGAGTAACCAGAGTTCAGCTCCCAGAGGTGAATCTAAAGGATTTAGCTTCCACCTCACAGAAAGCATCCACTCCTCTCTCTTCAGGCCTTGGTGCTGATTTATGTGACACTTAAATGAACATCAACCCGAGAGCTGGCTCTGAACTCTGGCTCTGTGCGATGTTTCAGAGTTTTATTGAGCCATTAGCATCATTAAGCTGCTGGTCCTGGTGCTGTTTATGGGATCATCAGAGGTTTGTTTATGAGTGACATGGCTCTGCAGGCGGCCACAGTAATGAGATAATCAAGGAGTCAGGTCAGATCTGTGTCACTCCAGCACATGTTTCAGGGTCTGAGTGTCTTATGTAAGAGTCCTTCATCAGGAGACCCCCCCTCGACACCTTCCTCCTGACCAGGCCTCTCTTTACCGCCTCCACTTCTCTCATTACGTTTTCACGTTTTCCCTTCAAAGGAGAAGTGACGACGAGCTGTGAATTCACCTCTGCCTGGTGTCTGAGCCGGACCACGAGGTGCTCTCAAATGACTTCCACAAAAGCCTTTCACAATGAGAGGCACTTTTGGTTAAATCTCACTCGACGACACAAGGAGAGAATTCAAGTGGCCCTGCAGGACTCCATCACAGAGCTGCCACAGTCATTTATCATGTTTCACAGTGGGAGAGCGCAGCCTGTGTCACTATCGCTCAGGCTCCTCTCAGAATCATTGATACAACCAAAGTACTGGATGTTAAATCCAGCTAGCGGATCTGAGCAGGTTGGTCTCAGTGAATGTGATCCAGCCCAACATCAGGCAGATCCAGAGCAGAGCCTCAGAATCCACCTTCATTACAGCTGCAACAACTGATCAATTCAATAAGTAATGAAATATTCAACAACTGTGAATTTAAGAAATAAAGTCAAAAGCCTCTGATCTCAGTCTCATAAATGTGAATGTTGTGTATCACTGAAGCGAGGACGAAACGCATTTAAGGACCTGATCTTGGCCTTTGGGAGGCATTGACTGTTTTCACCGTTTCATTCTTGCAATCAAATAAATAGTGGTTTGTTGCAGCCTTGAACTGAGCTCGAGTGAAACCACTCATGATAAATACGCCTTCGATCGAGCGTCTTTTACACAGAAACATCTCAGATGCATAAATCTGCTCTCTGAGCTGAGACACACCGCAGTCCCTGTGGCAGAAAATTTAATGTTATTGAGGTGAGGACAAAAAAAAGCATTTGAAGACGTTTTGCTCTTTGTGAAACAGGCATCGACCACCACTTTTCTTCACATTTTTGTCTCATTTTGAAAACCAAACAGCTCATCTTTTAATCGAGAAAGTGATGGACAGATTAATCGACTGTGAAAATAATCAGGTCCAAACAGAACCTCTCTGCTCTGGGGATGTGTGACAGTCTTCTCTTCTCTTCACTCTGCAGACAGTAACAGGAACTCCGATAAAGACCGAGGTGTGAAACAGATCAATAAAGCAGGTGTGGAGATGCTGGATTCAGAGAGGAGAGAGAAGCGTCTCAGTTGTGGGACTGACTCCGCTCCGTGCCGCCTTAGTGAGGACAGATGAAAGCCACGGCATTAAGATCAGTCGAGACGTTCAGAGGTAATATTATAATGCCAGCATCAGCTTAAGCTGCAGCGCGGGCAGAGCAGGTGAGAGAGAGAATCAAAAGATCACCCAGGCTCAGAGAGCAGGGACGGAAAGAGACGGATGAGTAGAGGGAGCGTGTTGGAGCGTGGGCTGCCACTTCCCCGGGTGATTCCTCAGATCTGGGTCAGGCCGGGGGGGTGGTGGGTGGGGGGGGGGGGGGGGGGGGGGGGGGGGGCAGAGCCAGCCCAGCCCAGCGCTGCTCAGTGGAGGACAACTCATGCGTCCCATGTCCCTCGTTCCGCCTCAGCGGCCCGGCCACGGCTCCGGGGACGAGGACGAGGACGAGGACAGGGAGGCCGTAGCTGCAGATGTTGAGGAGGTCAGAGGTCAGCCGGCGGCCGCCACTGATGATGATGATGATGATGATGATGATGATGATGATGGTGATGATGACTCCTCTAAACGACGGCTGTTAGTCCGTCACAGCTCCAGACGTGACGCTGTGGACTGAGACGTGTCTCAGCTTCCTCCAGCTGGGACATCTCCAGCTGTGGAGGGGACGTTTGGTCCAAGCTGCTCTAACTGAGCTGTCCACGAGTTTCTCTAATCATCGAGTGCAAGTTTTAGGATCTTATCTGAAGCTGTTTTGGATCTGTCTGATCCAGAGCTGATAATTGTCTTCATCGTCCATTAGCGTGTTAATTATTTTTTAACGTGAAGCGAAAGCTGTGAAAGTCGTTAAACGCTGTTTCACAAAGGCCACGATAATTTTCCATTTGTGAAGTTATGCTCCGAGAATTTTGATGTAATTCTTTGAAATAATTCAAAATATTTTTGAAAAATAAATCAACAGTTTGGTTGTAGAAATAGTT
Source organism: Karalla daura (assembly GCA_029224185.1). NCBI lineage: Eukaryota > Metazoa > Chordata > Actinopteri > Chaetodontiformes > Leiognathidae > Karalla > Karalla daura. The sequence continues at coordinate 2,376,099 of CM055195.1, forward strand.
GTTGAGTATTTTTGTTTACTCTGTACAAAGATAAAAAAGACTCAACTTTGTTTTGTCCACGGCTCAAACAACTTCAGTTTGCTGCTGTAGAAGGGCAAAGAAACCAGAGAATATAAGTGTAAGATTGGAGAATTTCCTGCAAACATCCTGAAACATGTTTTAAACACACTAATTGATCACCACTGTAAGAGCTGTTGATTGTTTATTGAGAGCTGATTATTGTTGGTGGTTGGCACTGAGGCCTCGGACCGAGAAGGAACGTCATAGATTGGTTAGTCACTGCAGCTCTAGTTCTCCACAGCAGAGATGAGAACAACTCCTTCACAACCTTTAACCCGTGAAACCCCTGAGCTGCCAGTAGGCAGACTCATCTCAGATATAATGAGTGATGGTCTCCTCTACCCTCTCCTACCTATTCCACACACTGTCTGGATCAGTTGACGTTCTGGAGGAGAGAGTGAGAGTGCTCAGTAGCTCAGGCAGGTTGGATGGTCTCCTCTGATTGGTCTGCAGGTCACTGTTCCTCACCCAGATTACCTGCTGGTAATCTGGGACATTGTTTACCAGGCTGTGCAGCCAATCCTCTTGGCTGCCGGAGCAGAGCCGTCTGCAGACCACTCGTCCTTTCGTCCCTGGACGCTCAAAGCCTCTTTAGCCTAAAGGTTAGAATAGCAGTGAGAGGAGATCACGGCTCCACAGGAAAGAGGAGAGCATCCTGCTGGGAGGCTGACCTCATGTAGGTATCACGTATACAGCAGGTCACATCCCAGTAAGTAGACAAATTAAAGTACTATGTGGACTAAAGTTACAGAGTTTGCCAAAAATAGAGACGTTCAAATCCTTTTAGCTTGCTCTGCTGCACATGTGACCGGAAACCATCAGTGAAGAAAGAGAAACCGTTGAAGAGCTGCAGCCTGAATGACTGAGCTGCCAGTGCAGCCAGTGAGAAGAGACTGGGACGTCTGCTGTGTGAAGAACAGCATGGCAGCACGGTGCCTCAGGGGTCAGCGCTGCAGCCTCAGAACATTGAGCTGAACATGCAGGTTTAGGTCGAGTCCAGACTAGACCAGATGCGGAGGGTCATTGCTGTGTAAGTGTGTCTGTGGTGGACTGAGGACACGTCCTTTCTTTGCATGAGAACAAGTGAAGAGTGAAAGTGCCAGGTGTCAACACCCCCCCTGAGGACCAGGTGGAGGATCACTGCAGGGGTGTGTTCCCAGTCAGTCCCAGAGCTCCAGAGCTTCCTGGTGTTTGTCTGTATGCTTGTGGAGCAGCATGGAGACGTTGTTGCCTGCGTCCTCTCCTCATCTGGCTCCTGTGCAGCTCCACGCTCCGCCAGGAGACTCAGCTGTTGATGTGAGAGGGCAAAGTCAATTACTCTGTGTGCAGCCATACACACACACACACACACACACACACACACACACACACACACTGTTCAGTGTAGGTCTGCAGATAAAAACATGTCTCTGCTTTGTTCGCTTCTTCCATTAACATGGATTTCTAACAAACGTAAGAGAATGAAGCCACAGGAAGCTCCTTTTTCCAGCTGAAATGAGAGGGGTGATTTTTTGAAGACATCAAGATGACTAACAGGGTTTTTATGAACTGCAGCTGCGTCATCGTGGATCACAAGTCGCTTTAAAACCGCAGAAGTCATCACTGTGAACACAGCTACCAAGACAGCGAGGTCAAAAGGTTGATAGTTTTCAATCACACAACCCCCCCTTCCTCCCCCCTCTCCTCCTTCTCTCCTGTTTGTGAGCTGTGGAAAGTTCATCCTGATTCTCTCTCCATAGTTACAGACTCTATGGTAACAGACTCTCATAGACGCACACACACACACAGCCATCTGTGGTTGTTCCCCTTTATCAGAAACATTTCAGTTAAATGTCACCTTCCTGCTAACATTTACTGTCAGACAGCAGAATAAACAGCCTGTGTTCTTGGATGTTACACTAATCTGTGTTTCTGTTTTCTATAATGAAGTGGTTGTACTTTAGAGCTGCTGCAACAACTCATGATTTTCATTATCGGTTAATTTATTCAAGCATTTCAAAAGATTTTTGAGAATGACTTTGAAAAATGATGTCTAAATTCTTTGATCTCAGGTCCTTAAATCTGAATGTTTTCTAGTTTCTTTATTCTTTGTGACAGAGAATTAAGAGGAGGACACAGAGAAGGTCATTCAAAGACCTGATGTTGGCCTTTGACAAACAGGCATGAAGCATTTTCACTGTTTTTATAACTTTATGAATAAACTAACTTTCAGTTTTCTTCTACGTTATGACGTATACCGAGCTGTGCTTAAAACACACCAGTTGTGAGAATATTTTATTCTACTCCACCCTCTGCCTACTTTTACTTTTCGAACAATTCTGTTTTACACGTCTGAAACATAAATGTCCCAGCGGCTCCAGGAACTGGGAAGGTGAAACAGGAAGGAAATAGAGGCGGTGATCAGGATGTGTGTCGGGATAGAGGTTAGAATCAGATCAGAACCAGATTCACAACAGTTTCCAAATAAGTTTTAACAAAGCTTCTCTGAAGCAGTCAGGAAACTCTCTGGAAGATGGTATTACAGTGTAGCTCAGGCTGTTGTGGAGGTTACATGTGTGTTTTGTGTGTTGGTACGTAACATAATGGACAAAAATCTGAGGAAATCTTTTTATGCATTGTGTTCTTCCCTCTTCCTTACTCGGAGCAGAAAAATGTCAAAGCCATTATCTAAAAATACTGAAACTGTTTTGTTGCATAGCAACAGGGAGGTGCAGGAACGCTCCTCGTCCTCCTCGTTCAGGTGAGGAGACGCTGGCAGCAGCTGTGGAGCCTCAGACCCGGAGGAGACGTCAGGAGGAAACCAGGCTGCAGAGTCGACCTGACGTCAGCAGTTATTACCGGCAAAATCTCACTTTGTTTAATTCCCGTCGTTATTTTGGTGTCAGAGGGAAAGCAGGAGTGTGTTAAGGTGGTGCTGAAGAGCTGAGAGAGAGCAGGTTTCAGTCCTGGTGGTGAACGCTGCCAAAATAACTCCCACATTAAAAAGCTGAGAGTTATAAACAAGTTTGTCTCCCAGAGCAGAAATCCCTATTCTCTCGCTTGCTAATGAGATGATGCACCTGTTCACATGAACTCACTCGTTTGAAGCGTGGTGTATATATGACTGTAGTAGTTTATGTAGTATATGAGTGAAAGTCCTGTTTTCTCTCTCCGTCCTGTCCATCATGTCCTCAGTGTAACAGAGAGCACGCACAGCTTATTTCTCTATCTGTTCAGATCTGCCCATTTCTACAGCCACCTTTCAAAACCTGAACTTTCCACATGGATGAGGTCATGGACTGTGTCCACTGTGTCCAGTGAGAAAGTGTGTCCCTTTCATCCTCATCTGACTTCAGAAGCATTTTTGCAGTTTCATGTAAGTTGTTTTCAACCATCAACCTCACAGGTTTTACTCAGGGTGCTGTCGGTGTCACCCCGCTGTCCCCTGCTGAGTTTAATACTCGACTCAGTCTGTCCCACTGTGTGTGTGTGTGTGTGTGTGTGTGTGTGTGGTGTGTGTGTGTGTGTGTGTGTGTGTGTGTGTGTGAGGAGCCGAATGAAGTTTTGTGGAGTGGAAGTGCATCTCGTGGCCAGACGCATTTATTTATTACATTTTATTTATTTATTTCTAGTAAGCCTTTTAGCCATGGCTGTTGTGACAGACGGCGACGGAGGCTTAGGAGCCAGAATATTCCGGTTTGTTGGTGCGGATGGAGGCTTTTTGCAGGAAGCTGATTGGATCCATGCTCTCTTTGTATGTGCACTGCGTATGGAACATCTATCTTTCCTGTTCACCTTTCACGTACTCTCACCTCTGCATCACCCTCCTCTGCTAGCCACCTCTCCTTCCTCCTCCCTCAGTGTTCACTCCCTCTCCGTCAGTCCCTCCTGACTCGTTCCTCGCTGCCGTTTCTCTTTGTCCATCTGTCTCAGCCTGTTCCACATCTTTTTTTTTTCTTCTCCTTTCTTTTTTGCTTTACTTCCGCTCTCTGCCTTCCCATTTAAGCTGCTGGCTTATGTTCTCTCACAGAGCGACTTGAAACCAGCGCCTGATGTGAAATAAGCTTGGATTGAGTCAACGGTGTCTTGTGGCTGCAGAACATCTGGGGCTCCATCCACTCGGTGCAGCCCACCTGCCAGCTGTGTCACACCTGCCCTTAGTCTTAGAGCAGATATCAGAGTGTATATATGATCTAATATACAACACCAGTCTATCAAAGGTACCATCTCCCAGTAAGATGATGGATACTATTATGGTCTGTATGTCGATGGTGGCTCTCAGGTGCGGCAGCCTCAAGTATGAAGGAGCTGGTTTATGTTGAATATAGATCTGAGGGTGATGGTGATGATTTATGAATGAGCTCTCAACCAATCACATCACACCACATGACTCGCTCTGAAACCAATCGATAAATACAAAGAATCTCCAGGAGATGATGGTGTGTGTGTGTGTGTGTGTGTGTGTGTGTGTGTGTGTGTGTGTGTGTGTGTGTGTGTGTGTGTGTGTGTGTGTGTGTGGAGCAGAGGCACTTTGTCTTCTCTTACAATGGAAACAGTGAACAGTGATGTTAAAGATGTATCTGCTTCCATATCGTTACGTGTCCCAGTTTAACCAGCAGCATACTGGGTCACACCTGCATCTCTGTCATCTCCATGCAGCTTAAAAGTACAGTTTCCTGTTTGCATCCACCTGTGAACCAGGACAGCATGATTCAGATGCATTTGATTGATTGATTGATTGACTGAAGTAAGGCTGGTGGGTTTGGAAGTCTCCCTGTCCCATATTTCATGTGTGAGACGTCTCATTCAGTCCACAGCAGGGACGTAGTTGCATTCTTGGGGAATGCGCCTGCATGTGTGGAGAAAGTTCTCCTCAGCCTTTGTTGTCTGTTAACTTGACTCCGGTGACGTCAGGCGTGGTGCGGCTGTGTCCTGATGATGCCTGGAGAAGATATGAAACCCCCGGCCAGACCTGTCCCAGACCAGTTCTCTCTCACATCCATTTGTAAAAGGCTCCTTATTCCCATAGGGTCGGCGTTATTGGCATTTCCGGGGCTGTATGTTATGTGATCTTCCTGAACAGTCTGTGGAGTCTGAGCGCAGACTTTACAAAGGTCACTCATCTCAACAGCTCTGCTTCAATAACAGGCCGTTCTGCTGCTCCATCCAGCACAGACCGATCACACTGTGCAGCTGCTGCACACACCGCAGCATCAAGGACTTCAGTAGGCCTGGAGTCGACTAATAAGTTGTTTTGGATTAGTTGTGTGGTTTAAAGAGTGAAATCGAGTTTGTTACTGACTTTCTAAAGGCTAAGATCAGTTCATTACATGCCTTCTTTTGTCCTCACCTCAACCACATCTGATTCTGTCACAGAGACTAAAGGAACCTGAAAATATTCACAGTAAGATGCTGCGATCAGAGATTTGTTACATAATTTCTTAAAATTCAAGAAATTTTTCTCGTTGAATGCTTGAATCGACTAACCCATTATACCAGGTTTCATTCTGTACTGGAGCTTGTTAATATATATAATAGAACATATTCTTGATCTTTCCCTGTTGTGAGATGATTCACATTGTGTTCTGTAGAGAACATTAAGGAGGCAAATGTCACTTGCATGACAAAAACAATGTTTTCCTCACATTTCTATGTTTTCTGTGATAGCAGGTCTGAGGTGCAGCCTCTATGTTCTCATCACTTATCAAACAAACGTCTGTGGAATTAATTATTGCAGCATGTGACTACGGCTCTGAGCAGAGAACAAACTGAGTCTAGCAACGATAACGAGCAGAACAAAGATAAGCAAACCCAAACATGAAGCCATTCTGCTCAGCCTCGGTGTCAGGATCTAAATAAAGGCTCCGGATAAAGTGTCTGCGCGTGTGTGTGTGTGTGTGTGTGTGTGTGTGTGTGTGTGTGTGTGTGTGTGTGTGTGTGTGTGTGTGTGTGCTCCAAGACGTCTGCATGCTGGGAGCTCATTAAATCTCTGTGTTCTCAGCTGTTTTAAAAATGTAACCACAACCATAAACCTGCCGTTTCCTATTGAAGCGCTGCGTCCGGCGTGTGTTTTCCTCCAGCACAAACGACCTTTTCTGCTGCAAATCCTCCGAGACAGTCGCTGCACAGACGGACTCGTGCGCTCGCCTTGTTCTGTGACTAAAGCCGTGGGCTCGGACACTTCTGTCAAATCATTTAATCCATCGAGCTAATCGCCTTGTTCTCCATGGACACCCGGAGGGGCTGCTCCGAGGATTACACATCACAGTTTGTTTGCTGTGATGGTTTTGCTCTTGTTTATCTTAAATCCTGTCAATTCCTTTTCAGCCAGACTCCTTTTTGTGTCTCCTAAATGTTGGAAATGAGTAAGAAGCACCTGCAGCCATTCCAAAGCCCGACACGAAATCTGCACTTTTACTCAAAAAACCTCAAAAACTATTGAGATCACAGTTGAATATTGTTGCAGTTTCCAGCTCTTCCCCAGGTGAGAGTGAGAACAACGCAGTCTGTGCTGAGGGACGCCAGAGCCTCAAAGTTACTCCACTCTCGATTCGATTCCAAACCGTGAAAACTGGTTCCCATTGGAATCAGTTACAACAAGAATGAATTATGGATGATTAGAGCTGGATTTATAATTCATGCCTCATTCATTCCTTTTTACTAAACCAGATTTTATCAATTTTGAACTCCAGCTGCAAATGACGGCGGCAGGACATTAAATCCATACAGTTTCTGAGACGCTGGACTGAGCTGAACCAACCAGACGACTATGTTAACCATCGATTAGTCGATTCAAGTTTCTAAAGAGAAAAGTTTTTTGGATTTCTCGGTCAAATCCTCAGATCTCAACCTCTTAAATGTGAATACTTTTTGCGTCTTTTAACTTCTGTGACAGAAAATTTAATGACGCTTTGGTCTTAATGTAACCGGCATGAACAGTTTTCACCATTTTGCGTCATTTTCACAGGCAGAAAGTCGAGCGTAGAAGCATGGGGCTGGTTGATCATATTGCGTTACTCTGACATTTCCTTTGTGCCGGTGTGGAGATGAAGGCCGGCTCTGGGGACAGATGCGTGTGAACGGCAGGCTGAAGCTCCATGGACTGGAATGTGATGTGTTGGGGCTCGCTGCTGTCAGACTGCACAGCTACATCCACTAAATATGTGAGTTCACGTTTGGTTTGCTGCCCCTGGTTCACATCTGGGGGCGGTGCAAACGACTCAGTCCAGACTCTCTCAGACACAGCATCCAGAGGAGCTGCCGGTCCATCCGCCCGGCTGCTTCTTCTGTTCTGTTGAGACAGAGATGCGTCCTGCGTGCTGCCGTCGCCCTCCTAGAGAAGCTGCTGAAAAATTCATCTTTGCAGGTTCTGCTTTATCTTGAGCTCCCTGCAAAGCTTCATTAAATCTGCCATAAAGCCTCCACCTCGATCTGCTTCAGAGGCGAGCAGCTCAAAGTGAAGCCTGCGTGTGCTGTGCATCGCATTTACATTCATCCCCTCATACGTTCACGCAAACACGCTCCCATGCATGTTGCTGAGAGCGAGAGCGAGAACAAGTTCAAGACGAGCTGCAGGTGACAGGCCGCAGCGTCCGGACCGACACATTTATTATGTGCCTTTAAAATGATGCGTGTCGGCTCTGTGTGTGTGTGTGTGTGTGTGTGTGTGTGTAACGTGGGTGGAAACAAGCATCAAGTGAGCTGCTCGCTCATGGAGAAGGAGGATTAGACGCCTCTCACTGAAAACCAAGGCTGGAGTCAGTCCAGTCTCTCGCTCTCTCTCTCTCTCTCTCTCTCTCTCTCTCTCTCTCCTTCACCTTCCGTATCCCTCCGTCTTTGATCTGTCTCTCTCTCTCTCTCCCTTTCTGTGCTTTCTCCTCTCCATCCTCTGGCTTTTCTTTTGTTCCTCGTGCTTTCTTTCGGCTGAGTGCAGCCGGCAGAGATGAACTCAGCCATTAAGAGCTGTGTGGACGAACGTTGCTTAAAAGGCTGAGAGGAGATAAAAAAAACAAAAACTGCTTTGAATTGAACCTGTTGATTTCATCTCTTCATGATCACAAAGACCGTGTTCCTCTCTCTCTTTCTCCGGGGTGTCCTGGCAATCAAATTAATGAAAAACAAATTTGCATCGACAAACACTGTGCGTCCAGAATATTTCAGCATTGACAGCATTGATTCATAGCTGTTCCTGGCACCGAGCTGAATGTGAATGTTGGAAGAGTTGGAGCTGGGTCACATTTCATCCCAGGCTGAGAACACGTCCTGTGCTTTGCTTGATTATATGCAAACCCTACAGAGTGGCTCCATCAGAACAAAGCTTTGTTCTTGTTGATTTACTACGGTCCAGAAAGTGTCAGCTGTCACAAAGAACAATTCTGAAAGTCATGTTTTCATTTCTGTCGAGAAGAATTTCAGCTTTTTGGTTCTTCTTTCTCCTCTGTGACAATAAAATGAAAACTCTCAGACTAAATAAGCAGTTTGAAATGCCAAGTTACAGCACTGACTTCCTCTGACAAGAAATCAAGAAAAAGGATCATGAATCTAATCAGCAGTTGTGGCCGTACCATGTTTTATTCAGAGGAGCTTTTCTTCATTTATTTGTTTAACAGTAGTTTCTATTGTTCCTGCTTCAGTTCTTCTCTTTCTGAGACTATGGGACAACACAGGCTCATATTTTGACATATTGTTCTGATGTTTGGGCCTGAAAGCTCATTTTGCAGTCGAGATCCCGTGGAGACAAAAGGAATCTACTCACTCCTCACCACAAGGTCACAGGCCTGTTTGCAATGCTGACAGATAGCCCAGAGCACAGAGTCCAGCTCACAGTGCTTTATGTTCCTATGAAAGCCTGGATCCTTTTACACCTCAGCCCCAGAAACAGCACAATGGAGGCTGAGGACAGGAGCTGCCAGGGCGGAGGCTCCAGCCCGGGAGCCGGGGAGCCTCGGAGGCGTGCTGACCTACAAAGACGACTTGTGTTCCTCACACATGGTGGGAACGCTCTGGCAGGGAATCTGTGTCGGCCCGCTCAGCCGCTCATCTACTGTACGCCCAGTCCAACTGGCCTCCAGCTCAACACCTGCTCCACTTCGAGCCCTGGAGCGGCGTCTTCATGGAGAATGAAGCAGCCGCTCAGTCAGATAATTATAAGACCTTTTAAAGGAAGACAATTAGACAGGAGCACTCGAAACATCAAGCTCCTCTCATCCAACAACCAGCGGAAGAAACCGGCCCAGAGTTCCCTCTCAGACACACCGAGCTCAGGCTCTGAGGAAGGCAGCCATCAGCCTGTGTTTGTAGTGAATTAAAACGATTCTCGTCAACAGTTGGTCTGCGGGATACGTCGCTCCACTGCACTGCAGATGGAGGAAACGTCCCTCGCCTCTTATTTTTGGAAAGTAGTGGCCTCTGAGAAGACTTGCTAGCTGTGTCGTCATCATGTGATGAGTCAGAGGCGGCGACGCTCCAGGTGTGGATGAGGAGGAGAGCAGAGGAGGAGAGGAGAGGAGGAGAGGAGAGGAGGAGAGGAGAGAGGAGGAGAGGAGAGGAGAGAAGAGGAGAGGAGAATGTGAACATTTTCTGGTTTCTTTATATTTGAGTGTTGAGTTGAGGACAGAAAGGCACTCAGACCTGATCTTGGACACTTTTGTGTCATTAACATCAGTTAATGGAGAAAATAATCAGATTTGTAGAAAATAATAATTTGTTGCAGTTGTATTTACATAGCACTAAATGCCATCGTCATTCATAATGCAATTCTTTGAAAGTCTTTTAATTCTATACTCGGATTGAACCTGTGAGCTAATCCAAAATGGTTAAGATGACAAAAAACTGCAACACGACTGTGACTCGTACTGGAAACTTTCCTCTGGGACTTAAAGTTGTTGACATTTTGCGTCATTATGTTTCTCTATCGATAGAAATGTCTTTCTGTAGTTGCTTGTTTGCTGGAATATGAAGTATTAAGAGTTCCGTGGGAGTTTCTAGTCACAGAAAATAAAAAAGTCTTTCACATCTATCGTGTCTCTTCCCCAAAAATAGAGTCGCTGTGAAGCTTCCGGAATATTAACAACAGGATCCCAACACGATGTCAGTCCAGAAATAAATAAATAAAGTAAAATAAAATGAAAAGTGTGACACCCTGACGCTGGGGTGTCAGACGTGTCAGCTGGAGGCCTGGTCCTGACAGCAGTAATTCTGCACTCTGCTGCTGCTTATTCACCAAAGCTGCACCATGAAAGCTGCAAGTGGCAGTAATGTGAGGTCATGAGGCTGCGCCTGCATCACAGAGGAGGTTAGAGGAGTGACGTGGCTGTCACTCACTCCCCGCGCCCAGAGAGCGTGTGTGTGTGTGTGTGCAGAGTCAATGTGTGTACAGTGCAGTCATGGGTGGGAGAGATCAGCTCATCTTCTCATGTTGTCTTTGCTTTCTTTGTGTTGTTGCAGATCTCATTGTCAAGCTGGCAAAGGACAAGTTTGGAGCCCTCCAGACAGAGTATCAAAAGGTAACTGTGTGTGTGTGTGTGTGTGTGTGTGTGTGTGTGTGTGTGTGTCCATGGATTCAGATGATTACTTGGCAAAGCCGTCTCTGAGCCGTACACACAGAATACCAATAGGTAACTTAGTGTCTGTGTTTTCCCCGGCCCATTGCCGGCCTCATTGTTTCATGAACTGCAGAGGGGGGGGGGTTGGGGTTGGGGGGGCTCCACAGGTTCCTGCTGCTGCAGCGACCTGTGAATACAGAGAGCGGAGATCATCAGAGTGTTAGTGCAGCGCTGCTTTGATAACCAAACACGTCTTTTAGCTCCTCGTCCTTGAGCTTTCAAAGACGCCCTCCTCCCTCTTATGGGGGAATGTATGTTTGTACTATGCTACCACAAGGATTTGCATGCCAGCTCTGAAGTGTTTGATTTCTCTTTTTCTGTTGTTTCTGTTTCATCCATTTTTTCGTTTTGTTTTGTGGCTTTTCCTGTTTCTTTGACGCTGCCTCTCCGTTGTCTTCTGCATGCTCTCTCCATCCGATCTGCTCTGGCCCCCCCTCAGCCAGAGAACATAGTGCTGACACTCCAGGTAAAGTGTGACCCCCCCCCCCCCCCCCCCCCCCCCCATCCCCTCACCCTCCACTGTCCCAGTCACCAGGGCTGAGCAACTCCATCTCAAATGACTCAGAAGCTGATACGACACCTCACGTTCAGTTTAACCTTGAGCTTTTGTGATAAGTTGTGCCGCCCTGAGTCGCTCACCCCGCCCCCTGAACATAACCCCACAGTTAGACGTAGCTCCGGTCTCTTCAGAAGAGACGCGTCCTGATGTAGAGCTGCTAGAGCTGCTCAGCTGTCCTGGAGGAGCAGCAGTGCTGACTGGATCACAGAGGAATCAACACATTTTTCAGAGCATCTGCTGAGGAGCAAACACAGAACACAACCACCAGAACTGACTGAAAGTGATTGAACAAACTCTTTATAATTGGTTATGGTGTTAACATAGAAGCTATGGGACACTGGTTTCATCAGAAATGCTCAAGTCAACAATCCTACTGCAGGAGCATTATTATATTATTACAAATATTATTAATGACATTTCCCCGTTGTAGGTAAAATAAAGGCTTATTCTATTCTATTCTGCTGCTCTATTAAGCTCTATTTCTGCACAGACGTCTGCAGGTTTCACCAGCCACTGAATGATCATGTGACTTCACATCATTTATTGTCCTTTATTTTGCTTCTTAGCTGCATCTCACCATCCAAAATGTCCAAATAAACGAGGATGTGATGGTGGTTTTTGGAGCCGCCATATGTGTTTGACTGTCAACAGACAAAAGTTATTTAAATAAAAAAAAACTTTTTCATCCTCCTTTAAGACTAATCTGTTATTTAGCAGTTGACCTTGACGATGTGATAGCAGCTGAGTTCTGTGTGGAACAATCGCCGGAGTCCAGCTGTGAGGTTTTGTTTTAAGTGAAGCCTCCAAACAGATTTGAGGCGTCACGCTGTGATCAAAGCGACGCTGATGCTTCGTTTTCTTTTCATAAAGATATCGTAGCTTCATGTCGTGTCTCTGCCGCCTCTGGAGCGCAGTTCACTGGCTCTCAGTCCAATTAACAGCAACAGGATCAGAGCCACAGCAACGCCTTCAAAATGAAGCACAAAGAGCGCAGGATAATGAATGAATGACTTCACAGGCCTGTCCTCCCTCTCTGCTCTGAGCAGCGAGCGGGGCTAGCGCCCAGCTGCTGCTCTGAATAAATCAGAGGGAAGTTTGAGAGGATTCAGCGCTCAGACACGCTGCCACCCCATCATGCAGTTTGCTCTGATTGGAAGGTCACCTTCTTCTGTTGGGCAACGCGCCAAGACAAAGCTATGGTCCAAAAATAGTCAGAGCTCCGGGCTCCTCAAAGAGAAGTGGTGGGGGAAAAAAACAAAAAAACGTTTTTGACCTTTTTTTTTTTTCTTTTTTGAAGATTCAAGCAGAGCCCAGGAGCAGGATGACAATGTGAGCGTTCATATTAGCACAGTGTCGTCCACGGCTGCTTTAACATGACATCCCACTGTGTCTTTTATTCGCTTCTTTTGCCTCCACATCTTCAAACGTCCCTGTTTCTGTCCTCTGAAACTCTGCAACTCTCCATGTTCTGCGCCACAAAGCACAACCAGCCTGACAGGACGTTAAACCATGTTTTCAGCGTCTTCCAAGCAGAGGCTTCCAAATGAGCCAGAGAAGAATACTCTGCTCAGACAGGCTAAGAAGCCTTCTTCTCAGCCTCGCTCGGTCAGATTCCAAGGCTGCAGGTCCCTGGAGACTCGCGGTCGCTGACTTATGAGGGCGATTAAGATTAGAGCGAGTCAGCTGGGATGGAGGCCGTCCATGCAGGCCCAGCGATAGCAGCCACGCTTTGATCTTTCCATAACCACTAGCTATTGAACATCATCGTGACAAGTTACATACGGTGTGGGAATTACCAACCCCCCTATTCAATTTCACCAATTTCCAAAGCCTGCGCTGAGTGTGGTTTAGGATGGGGGGGGGGATTAAGTCAGAGCACGGGGCTACATGAAAAGAGGAGGTGGAAGCTGTGAGGAGAACCTGCCAACAGCAGCACTTTCACTCTCACGGTAAATCACAGACATTGTGTCGAGTCAACGTCCATATTTCAAGCACTCCACCGAAGGCAGGACGTGTGGATTTCACCGTGAACGCTCATTTGAGACGTCTAAGAATGAGCCCTGACCGAGAAGTTGCTGCGTCACACGAGATCAGAACATCTGGGCGGGAAAACGAGAAAACAGGCGTTCACTGCAGTCACTCAGTAAAACTCCCCCGAATAAGGAAGTATTAAAAAGACGAAGCACACCAGCCTGAATTCATGTAAAAACATTTAAACATCCCAGAAAATGAGCCTCAGCAGTCAGCATTCCTCTGCTCACTCCTGCTCCGTCTCTACCTTATGGTCCTTACCTGTTACAGTTCTCACACCTCATTACCCTCCTATTAACACTCTAACAACTGCACTTTTACTCTCACTATGCACATGATGTGTTTCTGATTAATCTACGTAATGTCCTTCTACTATTATAATTTTAACATTTCTTTTTATTTCCCTGTTTTTGGATGAATAAAGGCATATTTTTTCTGCTCTTTCCTGTTCTAATACTGTTAATGGGCTGTGACCTGGTCCTGACCCTCATCCTGCATCCTGAGCCGGCTTTATCTGGCTGCTCTTCATGGACCGGCTGCCAGTTTCTCAGTTCACAAAACATCTTTGTAATTCTGTCGGTTTTTAAGCCATGAAGCAGGAGCGAGAAGTCAGATTTCTGCTACAATCGTATCTGCAGCTGGGCAGCAAACATCTGCTTCCGCCAGGAGACAGTTTTCCACCTTCTCTTCATTTCCTCGGCTGATAATGAACTGCCTCTGACACTTTGTGCAATAAAATGATGAAAAGGCTCAGCTGCACAGAACCAGGTGTTATCGTTTGTCGCCGTGTTTTAAGAAAGTAATCCAGATCGTAGGACTCAGATTGAGATTAAAACACTCGTTCCACTGGAGTGTGTCTTCATTAGTGTGGCAAACACTGCACACAGGGCTGCATGTGACTCTGACTCCTCTCAGAACTCTCCCATCTTCCTCCCTGTCTCAGGGAAATTTACATTTCCAGTAGCATAATAAAAGAGAAAATACATAACAGAGAATAAAACACAGTACGGAGAAAGGAGAATAATATTTATATTTTATAAAAGTCTTAAATTGCAACATTGCATATCGGAAATATATGTTGGTGAAACAAAGAAGCACAGTTTGTGCCCCTGTCAGCCTGCAGTGAAACACTGCTGTAATGTATGAAGTCCTGCTGGCATCGGCGTTGTGTAATAATCATATATTGTGTGGATGGTCATTGAATCGGCTCAGGGAACTTCACAATTAGATTTCTGTTGCGCAATGTGTTTATTGTTTATCTGCAAATCCCTTTTGGACAAAGACTAGAAAGAGAATTTCCTGCGATGATATTCCACCAGATATTTTTAGATCCATTGCTCATTTTATCCTCTGCCTCCTCATCTGTGTCCTCCCTGTTTGCTTCTGTTCATCTTCTCTCTCCCCTCATCCCGTTTCCCTCAACGACTCCCAAACACGTCCTCTCCTCCTGTTTTCACCCCGTTCCTCTTAATGTTTTCCTAATAATTTCCCCCTCCTTGCTCTCCATCTCATTGCCCCCCCCCCCTGACCCCAGGCCATCTACTATGAGATGGGCTTCGTGGTGTGTGCGGCGCTCGGGCTGCTCTTCGCCGTGCTGATGCCGGTCGCCGGCCTCTTCTTCTGCATGTGCCGCTGCTGCGACAACTGTGGTGGTGAGATGCACCAGCGCCAGAGGAAGAACGCAGACTGCCGGCGGGGCCTGCTGGGCACGCTGCTCTTCTCCACCTCACTGGTCATCACGTGAGTGTGACGCACACACACACACACACACACACACAGGAGGCAGAATCTGCTCCATTAGCTCAGACATAATGACCATGCATGCACGCATACGCTGGACTTAAATGGAAGCATAGTTGCGTATTTTACAGCTCATGCACAGATTGGAAGCACATTGTACAGGCATGCACCTCTGGTCATCCAGTGAGTCTGTCACACACACACACACACACACACACAGGGTCACATCAGTCTTGCCCACCCCCCCGCTGCTTGCTATATATAGTAAAGTCCTACTGTAGATACCACAGGATGTGGCAGCACCCTTCATACTGGTCGTTCTAATCTGCTGGAGACTCTCTGGGGATTCTCCACTGTTGGGAATTAATCAATTATATCCACACATCTACTAATCTGCTGTGGCCTCCTCGTTTACTCTGTGTTATCATTTCCTGTGTTTGAAACTGTTGAGATTTTTATTCGTATGTGCTGCAGTGAAATCCTTTTTTAGCCCTTTTGTGACTTGAAATGATTAGGAAAGCGAGTGCGTCTCCCTTTGAGGTCGATTAGATTCCTGCTCCAGTTGTCACTCACTCATCTTGGATGCACATTTTAAGCCTGTAGCACGTGACTTCATCCAGTGGGGAATACAGTGAAACCAGCAGTGTGATTACTCACTAGATCACAAATGCTTCAAACAGGAGTTGTCATAATTGGTTCAGTCTAGGCATTGCAGAGTTGTTTTATATTTCAAAAGCAGAAAGTGAAGTACAGGTGATGGAAAATGAGGATAAACAGTTAGAATAGTGTGAGTATTTTGACCAAGAGCAGCCGTTTCATTATCTCTATCAATGAAATGATTTCATCATATGAATGTGATCGTCTGCTGTTATCAAGCCAGTACAAGCAGGCACGATGTGGCAACACTCAGTGATGCTGGTTCCACGTAGCTTCATATGTTCTCTCTCAGAGAAGGTCACAGCCATTAGTACGTTTGTACAGACTGATGAAAATGGTCCATGAATCTAGCTGAACTTTATCCAGAGGCAGTTCTTAATCGTGTGACCAACAGTGACCTGCAGCTTGAATGAAAAATTCAGTTTTTGTCCATTTTTGGTCCAAAATCAGCTGCAATTTGCACCATTCCTCCCTCACAGTATTAATCTTGTGCTAAAGAGACAGTTCCTCCAGGCCTTCTTCTCTGCCTATGGGTGCAGGATTTTATAGGTATTGGAGCGTGAAGATGATAATAAAATGGGAACGAGTGGGTTGGTAATTGTTGAGAGTGAAGCTTCAGGTAGTCCGTGTGCGCCTTGAGTCTGTTACATCATCAGCACCTCGCTCCGACTCATCGCTCAGAGAACGCAAGGCGGGAATCTCAATCCACTCTCTGCTCGTCTCATAGTCACCGCCGGGGATGAACCGGCAGCACAAAGCACTGGCAGAGCTGCCTCGGCCTCTTGTGTTGCACTGAAGGGATCCAGGAGTGTACTTAGTCTGATGTTCTTTGACTCTCTGTCTTCACTGGAACGAAGCCCGGTTATTAGAAATTCCACAGCAATATCCTAGGAGCCCAGACACAGGAGTCTGAGAGCATCCTCGGAGCTCTTATTAAATCTCCCCAGCTACCAGGCAGAGATGCTGCCGAGGCTCTAATAAAGCAATTACAGGCAGAGGAGAGGGATGAGCAGCGAGCACAGGCCTCTTCCTGCCAGCAGAGAGCTGCCACAGCCAGGCTCAGACCCAGCGAGTGGAGTCAGATTAATGGGGTAGAAGACACTCGGTAGAGGTGAGGATGATGAAATGCTCGAGGTAAAGACGACCGAGCCAGTTTGTGGAAACAGTGTGATTTTGTCCTGTGGTGGAGGTGTTGATATAACATCTGTGATACAGGAGCTTTTAGACATAGTAGCTAAGCTGTGTGGCTATTTACTCTCATCTTTCTGTTGAATATATAGATGAGGATCTATACATATAAAGTACCTAAGATGTCAAGAAATACTTTAAAGGTTTACTTAAATCCTCTCTCACTGTGTTTACAACAAGCAAGAAGCTACAGACCAGCTTAGCTTCCACTTCACAGGGTTAGAGTTAGAGAAATCTGGCTTTGAGCTGGATTTCCACACTGAAAACAGTTGCCCTGTCCCACTGGTATCGAAGCAGAGCAAACAAACACAATTAGGGGAATTAGAGCAGTTTTCTAAGTTACCTGACAGTGTTGTGTGGGTTTTATGGAAATGAGTCAGAGAGCAGGTCTGACTGCAGCCAAACAAAAGCTCAACAGTGAACAAGGTGTAAAATGGGAGAAATGAGCCGAGTGTGATGAGACTGTCTGCACTGTGGAGGTGCCGAGGTCACATCCCAGAGGTGCTGCCAAAAGTCTGTGTGTGGACAACCTGAATGAGTAATATCCAGTGGTTTAGCGTGGAGCTGCGGGTGGGGGGGGGGGGGGGGGGGTTGACATGCACGCTCTCCTGCAGCTGACCTCGGGCTACAGATGTTACACCGGCCACACTGTGAGAGCACATCTACCAAACACAGAGCAGATGTGAAGCTCAGAGCTGCACTCAACTCTGTGTGTCTGTGGCTGGAGAGGCAGGAAACAAGCCCCAGAGTTATTTTATGCTCATGTTTATGTTGTTTTTTAGAAACTTTAGACTTGGTCTCTGGATTTTTCTCAATCCTAAACCCAACATTCATCTACTGGTCCACAACAATAATCTTCCACAGACAAACACTCTCGTTATCAGTAGTGAAGAAGAATCAGAGTGAGACATTTAGACGTTTGGAATGAACCTGAGAGGTTCTGGTGGTGTTTTTTATTTTGTGGAGGGAGGACCTCAGCAGGCTTGTTACCATCATGTTGTGTCAGATGAGCCAGAATCACTGACCTCAGCTATTATCTAAGCAACAAACAAACAGCCTATTTGTTTCTATCTGATGCATTTCAATGAACATTGTATAAACAGCCACATAATTACGTTTGGATTCATGCTTGAACTGTTTTCACCCCGTTTGTTTTCTCCTGCTACACGTGTATTTTTCTACAGCCTCCATTTTAAAATCACATCTGAGGCGAGTTTAACAGCTTCCTGTTTCATGTCTGAGCTCCGACAGTACGTGAGTCCTCTCTGCTTCAGTCAGGCAGCGTGTTGTATTACGGCCTCCAGCACATTATTAAAAGAGCAGCAGGAGCCATTCCAGCATCTGCTAATCAGCGCTAATGCAACGTAACTTCTGTACAGATTCATAATGATGGTAACAACTGAGACCTCTGCTCTGATGGAGAGGAGGACCCCCGCCTGGCGCCCTTACCCAGCATGCCTTTCACCCGCCGGCCGTCCGACACTATTAACACTCAAGGTCCCGACATCCTGGGTTTCATTGTTCATGCTAATCATGTTAAGGCTGATAATGATAATGTCGGCGAGAGCGAACTGAGCATTAAGTCCCAGAGGGTCACACATCGAGTCTGCGGTCAGCGCGTCCATAGTGAAACCGGAGGAGAGACGAGGCTCAGCTGCTCCATACACATAGAGACAGACAGACACACCAACCTGTAGGGCTCCACCCATTGTTTTCTCAGGTCTTTCAAACAGTTTTGAGTCCATCTGGTCTGAAGGGAACTGGTCATGTGACCTCTGCATCAGATCACGTAACCTGGAAAAACTTTGGTGATAAAGCTGTGTTCTGACATGTCTGGAAACCAGCTGATGAGAGTGTTACAGTGTTTTTGGGTATTTGAGACGTTTATCAACAGTTAGATGTTTCCATCACCAGGTTTATTGTGATATTTAGGTTTTCGCACATTTCCAGTGCTGATAAAAGTTTACTGAAAAGCTCCTGGTTCAGAATTTGGAGCTCAGAGATGTAACTTTTATAGTTTAGTCTACTAAAAACATCATAAACTCACATTTCTTCACAACCCTGGTCACAGTGTACAAACGCCTCCGGGCTGCAGTTCCAGTCTTAAACTAGACACTTATAAGTAAACATTTGTCCTACTGAGTGATTTTTTGCTATTTTTCCTTAACTTCATATATCACATAAGTGTCAGGCAACTCTAAGTTATTGGACTGTGAGTTTGAGAGTAAAGAGGAGTGGAAAAGGTCACTCTGTCATGTACTTTATTGTTTTGTTCAAACCCTTTTATGAAATACTAGCTGGAATACAAGGCCAGACGTATTCTATATATGGGGCACACTTACATGATTTGTCAGGCAGTAATAGGGCTCTTAGAGAGGATTCTTCTCAGACTGAGGATTATGTGTGGAAACACTTTTTCCTCTCATCTAAAGCTGAAGTTAGGAACTTGAAAGTGCAATGGATTCACTTCCAGTTCCACTTCTCTTTGGATTGTGACACAATAGTAAGTAAATTTCCATTTGTAGGGCTTTTCCAGAACCCTCTGCAACATTCTGGGTCAAGTGGCTCTCGATAACTTAAAATAATCCTCTCTAACTTATATTTAATACCTCACTCTCTGAAGAGAGCGTTTTAATTGCAGCAAACCAGCATCTGTAGTGAGGTGGCGCGGTGGTTACCTACTTATCTGCTGACACCAATATGTGAACACAATCTGTCTCTCTCTCTCTCTCACACACATACACACACACACACACACAAAACAAGGGCACAATTAGTCACAAGCAAACACACTGACACACGTCCTGAGCGCCACACATGGCTCTGTCTCAGGCCGCCTGGGGAGGCGTCACACGCTGCTCTATTTTTAGGAGGATTCATTAATAGTGTGATGAGCATTAACTTCACTCTGTCATCAAAGACGACACAATGACTGTGAGGATTTCTGACTAAATGTCAGGCCTTGCAGGGAATTCACCTCCCAAGCCGAGTTCTGGAAAAGTTTTACCCAAAGCCTGGGGGACAGTAAAGAATAGAGGAGTGAATTGACAAGCGTAGCAGATGCTTTTCATCTTTCGGTTCGTCTGTGTTGATGAACAGAAAATTATTAGTTAGACATCTTTGTAGAACGAGACTCAAGTCTGGAATATCAAAGTTGTAATTTCAGTCTTCTCAGTGTCTGTGATCTCAATGACTTGTTTTTAAAGCAGCAGAAAATCAATCATTTATCTGTCAAACCGACTTGTAGGAAAGAGCAAAGATTCACATGAGAAGCTGAGATCAGAGAATATTGATATAATTTCTGAAACTAATCCTAACAAAATCAACTAAGAGTTATCAATAGTTCAAAAAATCGTTATCAATGATTTTGTGTCTCAGTCAACAGGTCATTCATTGATTTGTTTTTGCAGCTCTACTAAACAACCGAAGCATCAGGTGTTCCACAATTTGCCTGAAAATTCAAGACTCAACTAACTTTGTTGTCATTTTATTGGAATACAACAAAACTTCAGGGTCATCTCATAAAATCTAATCATAGAAATAAGTAATACGTTATATGCCTCATTCACACATTCTGACCTGTATGCAGCCACACAATCCTTGCCCTGTTCTGTCCCTATCCACTAATCATCACACACAGACACACACAGACACACAACCCTCTGCCAAGCTAATTAGTTAAAGAGGTTGTGGTCAGAACTGATCTCCTGGAGCAGCTTCACTCTCACTGATTGTTCTGATTCTACTTTATTCAGAGGTTTGGAGCTGGATTCCTTGGTTTTCATCTTTTTTCTCTTCATCTTTGGTTCTTCTGTGGGTTCTAGCAGCCCACATAATCATTTTCACTGCTGAAGACGTCTTTGCTTGGATGATGTCTCAGAGGGGGAGAGCAGAGAGGAGAGGGCCGAGCTGTGGGGCTCCAGGCTGCTGTTTACAGCTGAGAGGTGCTGCTACCCTGCTATCGTAGGGAGGATTGGCTGGCAGGATTTATCATCCACAAATAGCAGCCTTTCTCATGCAGAGAGAGCTGTCTCCCACGTCTTTGTGCTGCTACGTTTTAACTTTGTGGTCAGCTGGGAAAATACCATACTAGATCTGACTGCTGAGGTTTTATACTTTATGTCTCTATATTATTTGTTGCCAACAGTCGAACACAGTAAAAGCATCTACAGTCAAAGTTGGAAATCATTCAAATGCTCATTTTTTACCAATATCAGTGATTTTAGCCACTGTGGTTCATTTCAGCTTCATTTTTCATGGAAAACAAACATAGAAAGTCTCCAACGAGACTCCATCTGAGTCCTAGTTATGTAATGAAATGCAAATCACAGCTGGAGTGTGATTGGCTGAGGCTAATAGAGAGCAGCAAGCTGCTCTGAACGTCCTGTTTACCCAGGAAATTACCTGCTCTCTGAACACTCTCTCCACCATTGTTTTTTGGACTGAACTGACATTTATTCCTAAATTACATCATTAATATTTGTTTTAAAGGTTAATTACGTCCATAACCTTCATCTGTGCACAGACGGTTGTTTATTTTAACATTGCTGAGGAAAAAGTTTGAGAAAAGAGAGAAAAAGTCTCTCTCTCTATCTCTCTCTCTCTCTCCCTCTCTCTCTCCCTCTCTCTCTCTCTCTCTCTCTCTCTCTCTCTGGCACAGTATCCACATCTGCTAATTAATACTTCACTGGGAGAATCTGAGGCTCACAGGTAATTTACATGGGAGACAAGTGTCCTGCCCGTGTCACTGCAGGCCATGAAGTTTCCGTTCCTGTTCATCGTCACGTCACCTGTGACCATTAGGTCTTTTCTGACTGAAGCGGTGTAATGTCCAGGATCGCCTCCAGCTGTTTAATCAATTATTACGCTCCTTCTTCTGCCTGGATGGGGATTATAAACACTACGAGTTTTTTTTTTTTTTTTTACTCTTTTGGCCCTTGTGGAGTTTTTAAAAATCACAGTGACCTTCTGTGGCTGTTTGCACAGCTCTGGGCTCTAACCACTGGAGTTTAGTATTCATGTCATTCCTGGACTGTTTACTGTGGAATTAATGGCCTGTTGTCTCCCATCAGATGACTGCAGCCTGCGCCTACATGGACCAGACCATAACGCACACAAAGTCCTCCAGAGACGTATTAAAACAGGCCACAGATGCACTGGCTTGTTATTTTGCCTGGAGTGAAGGTGCTGCAGCCACAAAGCTAAAGTGATCATGAAAGCTTGTGTTCCTGCATGAGGCGCGAGGCTGCGCTGGGACCTTACATGTGATAAACAAACTTACCCATGACTCCAGCTAAACAAAATGGAGAACAGGTGTACAGTGTAGTATTTGATGGGATGGCACAGTCAGTTTAACAGATTTCAGACATGTTAAAGGGTGTGTCATTACATTAAGAGCAGTAACATCTGACCAGTCAACTTTTAATCACTTTTATTCCTGTTTTAAACATATCTACCTTATCAGTTTCTGTGAATCAATACAAACTCAACACGTTGATCCCAGTCTGCATGAGCATGCCACGGCTGTGAGGTCCTGCAGAGGTCCTGCAGAGCTCTGTTCTGCAGCAGTGTGATTTGTTGTGGGATCATCACATCAGAATGGATCTGTCCTGTAATTACGCAGAGACATGATAATAGAAGTCCAGTCCCAGCAGTGTGAAAGCAGGGAGGGGCTGAAAGGCGACTGTCCCAGCCTCACAACTACAATCAGCCTGAATGCAGGCCATTGTTGGAGTTTGTAAAAGCTATGGAGCCACCAGACCATGTAACGCTCCCTCCCCAGCCCCCCAGTAGTGGCCTACATACTGGGGCGCTGCGCCTCCTGCCTGCTCCTCTTCATCTGCTGTTGTGGGGTTTCCAGCCTCAGGCACAGCTTCATGTGTCATTTGGCTTTTGCTCAAACAGGAATTACAGCCCTTTTATCAAGTTGCTAGAGGTAAATCGTCCTCCCACTGTGTTTGAATCGTCCCCCGCGGTCAGTAGGAGACACTATCAACACGCAGCCATACGGACAGGCGAGGCGGGCTGCAGCTACTGGCAACACGCAGAGCTGCTGATGCAGCACAGCGGCAAACACTCCCACAGTCAACAGCTCCTGATGGCGTCTGCTAAGGTCAAGCAGCTGCCACCTGACGCTCTGTGAGCCAGGCCCCTGCATGCGGATCAAACCTGTTTGTGTTAGGATTCAGCAGCTGGAGTTCCAGTGTCATAATTCTGCTTTAGTTAATTAGTTCAGAGAAACGTGAAACAAGATCATAAAACTGGATTAAATATAACATTTTTAGCCTGAAAGTCACATTCCTTCAACTTGCATCTGGAGTAGAAGTGACTCTTAGAGCACTGACTGTTAAAAAGCCAAAGGCCTTTTTACACCAAATGTGACATACATAAACATTGTTAATTGTATTGTGAATAGCAGGTGAAGCCTCGGGGAGACGTTCTGCCTGTTTTAAGTGCCATAAACACTAGTTTCCTAACAGATTCACCTGTTAATAGGCTCTAGGATGTCTTGCTAGTCCTCACACATTTTGTGGACAGACTCAGATATAAATAATATCTTAATATCATACTGGTTTATCACCTGCATTCACTGCATCCACACTGATGTTACAAAACTCAGTTCTCTTGGAGTAAGGTGTACGACCTTGTACAACGCAGCGCTCTGGAAAGTTTTTTCTCAAAGAGTCTTTGTTTGGCTGCAGATTCCAGTGACCTTGCAGGACTCCGGCAGGGAGAGGGAGTGAGCGAAAGACAAAGGAAACGAGAGGGAGGTGGTTGTATGGAGAGAGGGAATGGACGGGGAGGGGAGAGAGAGACAGAGGAAGAAGAGAGGAGAGAGAGAAGTGGCGACTGTTGGAAAATGAGAGCAAAGTATAAACCTGAGGCAAACTTGGATAGGAGTGAACCAGAAACAGTGAGACAAATGAGAAAAATGGAGAGAAGAGAGGTGTGTGTGGCTGAAACTTTCTGGGGGCGTGTGTGCAGGAGAGAGAGCGATCCGTATCAGTCTGTGTGTGTGTGTGTGTGTGTGTGTGTGTGTGTGTGTGTGTGTGTGTGTGTGTGTGTGTGTGTGTGTGTGAGAGAGAGAGAGAGAGAGAGAGAGAGCAGGCAGAGATGCGCTGGACAAAAGGCTTTTGTTGCACAAGTGGCCATTTTGAATCTTCTCCTGGTTCCGGATGGCTCCACTTCACTGTGTCTGTCCCAACCGACTTGTTTGGCCTAGTTTCTCATTGATTCTCTGCTTGTACGATGCAACGTTTATTGGGCGAGCGACTCAATATCTACGGCAAACATCATCCCAGTTCCTCCAGAGTTCCTCCATCATCCCAGTTCCTCCTGAGTCTGAACAGCTGGACGAGTTCCCCATCCAAGGACGACACGTCGTCGTATTTGTCCTTTAGTTACTAACATGTTACTTTCTTATCAGCTGTTTTTCAGCCAGGACCGTTTTGAGTTTTCTTCTTCTGAGTCTCAGGAAACTTTTCAGTTTGACTTGAGTTTCAGTTCTCCTCTGCACTCGTCTCTGTCACACTCAAGTAATGATAAAGAATAACAAGCTGCTTTGTGTTATTTGTTATTTGGATAAAGAATTTGCAGTACATGATTACTTCAGTCTTAATGACAATAATTGGAACTGTTAATCAGTCATTATGCTGCCATAGGTTAAGTCTATTAGGAATAGACTGTTACCCAGACAAACTTCATAAGTGCTGCATGAAAGCTGTGTTTGATCTTTCCTGCACATGCACAAAAACACTGTTCAATCCCTTATGTGATGAAATGTCTGCAGAATAATGTGGGTTAGATTATGCTGGATTAGCAGGATTAAACCCACAAAAGAAGAGTTCTGCAGCAGCCACGGCTGCAGAGATGAGCCACACACGCACACACACACACACACACACGCACACACACACACTACCTTCATGCATTAACAATAAGACGATGAATGGGGCCTCACCTCGCTCTGCATGCGCCGCTCTCACACACTGACATGCAGGAGCTGTTTGTGAAGCTCTGCAGAGAGAGACAGACCCACACTGAGGCCTCGGCCTTATTATACAGTGAGTCACACAACACCCTGATTCATCCCCATTGATCTGAACCTTGCCAGTAGCCGGAGTCGGTGCTTTTGTTCCTCCTTTCTAGCGAGTCATCTTCCATCACTCACAAAGCTGCTTATTCCACTGACGCCATTCTCAGAGACATCCCACTTCAGATATTTCACAATCCATCGTTCAGAGGTTTCTGCCATCTGCTGACGTTAATCACCCCATGAACCCCCGCCACGTTCACTCGCACACATCTATAGAACCAACACACGCACACACGCTCAGATGCGTACAGTAGTACTACTTGGAGATGCTGAACTGTAAATTCAGATGGGATGAGTCATAGAAACAGTTGCATGTTATGGGTGCTGCCTTTCCCTTGATGTTGTTGGAGCTAATTAAGTCTGGTAGCGAGCTGCTCAGGTCTGTTTGAAGTAGGCGAGAGCCTCGCTTAAAGACTCTGCCTTATGCAATTCTGTGTATTCGCATTTAATTTGAATATGTTTACAACTCAGATTATACAGATAACGCTCCAGAGCTTAATGTAGATACGCCTGCGTTTGAGCTGATTTCTAAATTACTCAGTAAATAAGATCTCCTCCTGAAATCCCTCAGGAGTAGATCCTGAGGGATTTCTTGAAGAAGGCAGTGCATGTCCAGCCTTTCAATGTTTAAAATAACATAGAGCCATGAATAACAATAACTCCACAGGTGCACTCCCTCACAGGAAGTTTACACTTTGAGTGAATGTGGAAGAGCACACTGCCCCCTAGTGTCGGCATGGGGCCATCACGGCAGGCTCAGTGATTGACAGGTGGAGGCAGAGAGCTCACCGGCCTGTGTTTGTGGTCTGTTCAGGATGGGAGTCCTGTGTGCGTACGCAGCCAATCAGAACCTGAGCTCGCAGGTGAAGAACATCCGCAGGTATGTGAACAGCAACATGAGGGACCTGCACACCTTCGCCAACGACACGCCCATGGTGAGCACGCATTTATCACACTTCTGCTGTGTTGTTGTTTTTTATGGATATATTTTGGACTGCACTGATGCAATATATAGCCTTTTATAAAGTGTATAGAGAACAGTGGCAGGTCTTTGCACTCCTAAGTTTTTAATATTTCTGAACCGTTCAGAAGAGGACAGAGTTCACCCAACATTAATGAACAACATTTCAAATATATCTGGGAATAAGATAGCAGGGTGACAGGTATTACATTATCATTTGTGTGACACCTCAACTAAATCCGGCTTTACATATGAATGAGTTCTGACTGAAAATAAAGCCAGAAAGTTTTATAAATGTCAACGAAAGATGTGTCACTAAAAGACGTGTTTTCTTTGTTGCCCTTTTCATTTCAACCCGACATGAAACAGAAACTGCAGAGCTCCCGTCTCCATCTGTGACAAGACTAATAAAATCATTTCCTCCTGCTCCCGTTTGTAACGCTCTGCTCTCCTCTGCTGTGT
This sequence comes from Karalla daura, assembly GCA_029224185.1. Lineage (NCBI taxonomy): Eukaryota > Metazoa > Chordata > Actinopteri > Chaetodontiformes > Leiognathidae > Karalla > Karalla daura. The sequence continues at coordinate 2,402,435 of CM055195.1, forward strand.
TTCCTGTTTGCAGCAAATTGATTACCTAATATCCCAGTACGCCACAGCCAAGAACAAAGTCATCTATGACCTAGATAGTAAGTAGACCTCCTCTGTGCCTCTGATCGTGAATTAAGTGGACGGAAACGATTCCCCGAGTCCTTGCTTTGTTTTTTTTTTATCTTCTTATTATCAGAATTTATTGCGTCTGCTTTTGTTGACTTGTTTCCTCATTGGATTTGTGACACAATTAGGTCTGGACAGCTGCCGCAGTGACTATTAGACACCATCCCCTGAGTGTTTATGCTGCTTTTACACTAGTAGTACTGACGATAGGAGTTCCCTAAAAGTTAAGAATACAAAAAGCTCGACTGTTTTCTCATGCTGATCTGATGCTCTCCACAGATATAGGTCCGTTACTGGGTGGAAGGATACATGATCGGCTGGATAAGGAGGTCCACCCTGCCCTGGACAGAGTGCTCACCATGGCTGGAGGTACGTTCACACCTTCATTTCCTGTCTGGTTGCCATAAGAATCACGTCACTGTCTTTGGGCTGTTTGGCAGTCACTTATTCAGAGTGAAGGGACCTCGAGCAGCTCACCAATATCTTAATAAAACGTCAACATAAGAAAGGGAGATTAGTGAATCTGTCATCAGATTTTTGACAAATAAAGATGTGTCTTTTATGTTCTTTCTTTATGAAGTGAAAATCGAACGAGCCATCAAAGGTAACATGAACTCAGTATCTGGACAATGACCCATAATCCTTTGCCCCTCCCCTGACCCCCCGACCCCGTGAACTGCTGTGGTTTGTTCCCCTGTGATTCCTCCCTGAGACCTTGGACCCTGATCAGCCGTCACATACGTCTTAATGAACAAAAAACAATGAATACATCAACATAAAACTGCACTGCACGAGGTCTGACTCCATATTGTCGAGACGTCAGAAAAGTGCACCTTCTTCATATCTGGATTGAAGTCACACACATGGCATTGAGCTTCTCGTGTAATGCAGTTTTGTCCAGAAACAGAGCAGTGTGACATGGACCTGCACCTGGACGCCCCTGTCCTCCCCTCACTGTGTTCCCCCTGCGTGACGTCCTGTGTCCCGTCTCTTTTTACCAGCACTGACTCCCATGGAAATGAACCGTCCAGTGTTTGCTGTTCTGGTTCTGACAAGACGCTGTATATGGAATATACAGGCTTGTAGCTCAGAGACAGTTCAGGTGGTGAAGCACCTGACATCTGATGTGATTCTGTGTATGTTCTGTCGTATCCTGCTGGGCCTGAGCCGAGCAGCCACAGCATCTCATCTCATCTGTGTCAAATATGAAGGAAATGCCTGAAAGAAATGAGAGGAGGAGAACGTGTTTTCATCTGTTCAGTCAGTAGCAGCCATCTGCATTTTCAGGCCCTACAGTTTAGTTTCTCCCACTCCTGCATCTTTTATACCGACGTGCACGGATGCCGGTGTTTGTTGCATTCATTAGCCTGTTTAATTTTAAAAGCGTGCTGCAGGCGACGCTCTGATTGTTAACTAACTCTGGCTGTTGCCATTTGATGCTCTCCATTTGCTGGGGAAACTTTTTAATAGAAGCTGAGTGAGAAATCCACATTATTCATAGCAGTGCTGTTTGGTTATTCAGGGGCCCGGAGCGATGCTGTTTGGTAACAATCCTGCTTTAGATACTTTAGAAACACCTCCGAGACTTTCAGTCCAAATCCAGATGGGTTTAGATCGGGCATTCAGTGCAGTGTGCTCGGCTCAGGCCTGGCTCTCACCACCTCCCATATGATTCACTGTTTTTGTGCAACATGAGAAAACAAATTGTGTGAGTCAAACTCGGTTAGTTGAAGCAGCACGTCGAGTTCATCTTAGCAGCTGGTAAAACAATCCTCACAGCTCCAACATGCCCCAGAAAACTTTTGCTCTGTGGCTGTTAATAAAATGTATTTTACTGCAACAAAAACAGGTTTTCATTGATGCACTTCCTGTGAAAGTAGTTCTGCAAAGTTTCTCAGAACAGATCGAAGATTTGAATGAAATATTCATTGTCCAAAGTCTCTGTGAGTCATTTCACAGCTGAGCTGTGCAGCTCGGAGCTCACAGGGAAACAACGCTTTCTTCCATTCAGCTAATGAGTAGCTAATGAATAGGTGAGACATTTGTTCTGCACGTTTAAGAAGAGCCATCCAAGTTTGTATTGGAAACCAAGGGAAGTGTGTCCTCCATCACATCTTGTCTGGGCTGGCTGTTCACCTGGCCTGTGTCTCTGCTCAGCCATGCGGGAGACCAAGGAGGCTCTGGAGAACGCCAGCGCGGGTCTGGAGGTGCTGCAGGTGGCGACGGGGAGGCTCGACTTCAACCTGAGTCTGGTCCGCAGCAGCATCAACCGCACGCTCAGCGACCCCGGCTGCCACGACGAGGAGTCGGACGCCACGTCCGCTCAGCTCTGCCGCAACATCCGCCAGTCGCTGTCGCAGCTGCAGATCAGCGCCAACTTCACACGGGTACCCGCACTCCCCAGCACCATCTGAACACTGTCCCAGCGCTTTAGCTCCTGCCTTACAAGCTGTTCCACATGGGTGTAGATGGGTCTGTTTGCATATGCAGCAGCTCATCTTCCTGGGGTGCATCTTAAAACTGCACACACACACACCTTTTTAGCTATTTTACATAACTGTGTGATTTGGTTTGTCATTGACTACATGATGAACAGGAGGATTAGTGCATGTGAGGATTGAGTTGATGTTTGGCTGTTTATTCTCCAGCTCCCTAAGGTGAACTCTCAACTGGACAAGATGAACGAGGTGTTGAAGACAGACCTCAGCACCATCGTCCACAGGGTGAGTGTGAGCTGCACGCACGTCAGTGTTTTTCACATCTTCTTTATGATGAAATAAAACAGAAATGAACGATGAACGTTTGCTCCTGCAGGGCTACTCCTCACTGAACGACACTCCTCACATGGTGATTGAACAGACCAGAAGTGTCGTGGACAGTAAGTGACACTGTGATTGTGAGTGTTCAGGTGGGTGTGAAGCTTCTGTTCTCTGACCGGGTGAATAATGACCCTCAGACGTGCAGAGTTTGGTGGACGGCATCGGTAAGAACATCAGCAGCTTCTCGAAGGTGTTCCCAGTGCAGAGCTGCCTGTCCAACTTCACCATCTTCATCAGCCACGCTCACGCCAAGATCGAGGACCACTACCCAGAGATCGACCAGATGGACTTCTACAGGTAGAGCGGCTCCTGCTGGGAGTGGAGACACCTCCTCTGTGAGCAGCAGAAGTTGTGATGTTTAGCCTGGTCTGTTCCCAGGTGGATCGGCTGCATCGCTCTGTGCTGCATGGTGGTCCTGGTCCTGGCCTTCAACTACCTGGGTCTGCTCTGTGGCACCCTGGGCTACGACAAGCACGCATCTCCAACAACCCGAGGCTGCATCTCCAACACGGGAGGAACCATGCTGATGGCGTGAGTCTCACTCTGTCTTCACTCGCTGTCGATCGAGTTATCTTCTGCAAACCAGGAGAAAAACAAGGAACAACGTGCAGAGCCTGAAGTTCTAACCAGCCAACACTGGTCCTCACAGTGCTGCACCCCCTCTCCTGTTCTCCTCGGTTTCTCTTCTTCTTCTCTTTATTCTTTTATTGCTTTTGTTGTATGCTCTCTGTTCTTTTAGACGTATTTATACATTATGTGTCATTTTTAGTGTGTCTTCTGGATAATGTTGTCATTCTTATATTCTGATGATGATCATCTGTCCCTGTCCTCAGTGGTGTCGGCTTCAGCTTCATCTTCTCCTGGGTGCTGATGGGAGTGGTGACCCTCATCTTCCTGGCCGGAGGAAACATGGAGAAACTCTTCTGTGAACCGTTCCACACCAAGGACGTCTTCAAGGCAAGTCTGGACTCCAGTCGCCACCACTAACTAGACCTATGCATTCAGCACTGAAAGCAATGGATATATCCCTGATATATCCAAGGCACGACCGAACAATCCATGTTGCTTCATTTGCTTCATTGACATCAATCGGCCTGGAGATACAGACACAAATGTCATTTTTCAACCCTTGTGGCCAAACGTACAATCTGAAATGCGTGAAAATGGAATCGGTTCTTCCTCTATAAGTGATGAATCCAGCGTTGTTTCTGACCAAACTGGGCAAAAAAGACAAACGAGGCCCCGTGCCAAGAACTTGGTGACGAGTCGCAGTCCCTTCTTGTCGACTTCGCGTATCCCAATCTGTCACAGTACGTAGCGCAAGAGAACATGTAAGATGTAGATTGACACTCATATATACAACAGAGTTTCTTATGTTGTGCAGTTCTGTGTCAGGTTCTCCTCAAAAACAAGTTTGTTTGGGTCTGTGGTTTAAACTGAAAACCTGATTTGTCCTCAGATGTATTTAGTTGTCTGATCGATGCGTTCTTTCAATTAGAGGTCATTGATCACACTTTCTCATTTCCAATTTTCCAGGTGGTGGACACTCCGTATCTAGTGAACCCCGAGTGGAAGAACTTCATTCCTGGCTACCTGTACAACGACTCAGAGCTGGAGCTGACAGCAGAGAGCTTGTACAGGCAAGAGCACTCCTCCCTGTGTGTTTACTGTAGGTGACAGAGCCTCCAGAGGTTTGGAGATGACGACTCACATCTACCTGCTCTGCGTTTTGTATCCATGTCAGAATACAAAACTGAGAAGATTTTGCAGTTAAACATCCAATGAAAACACTTGATGAGGCACTTTTTCACATTTTTGTTGGATTTGTGTTGGGTCTCACATCAGTCACATAGCTGAATATTTCATTTCCATTGATGAAAATGCAAATTTAGTGAGAATGCTGCTTGCAGCTCAGAGCAGCTAATTAGCATCATTCTTCTTTGCTATCTGTGCTGCTTCTCTTCAGCCTCTTTCTCCTGGATTACATCAGCTTTCATCATGTCCCTCCAGTGGGAAGCTGCATCTCATCAGTGGTTATGTCTCCAAACAGAGCAGTGTTGCTTTAACAGGTCCTGGCCCGCTAAGAAAGCAGGCTGTGCTAATACTGCAAACATTATGTTAGCTTATCGGGCCGCTGAATGTTATCTGGGAAACACTTATCTCGGCTTTTGACACTTGAGCTCTGTTTCCTATCAGCAAACCTGTCAGTGTGTCATGTACTTCCAGTCCGCTTCACTTGGTGGCAGCAAATATTTTCACTCTGACACGTTGAATTTCACATTTCCTCCTCTCTCTCTCTCTCTCTCTCTCTCTCTCTCTCTGTTGAATGTGTGTTTGTGTGTCTTTCTCAGCACTTGCAAAGAAAACAAGGGCATCTACTCAGCCATGCGTCTGGACAAAGTCTTCAACGTCTCCTCCTTCCTCAACACCACAGTGGTCAGTAAAGAGTCTCTGCTCTCAAATACTGTATGTGAAGACTTATAACTTCAAAAGACACTCCAGTGATTAAATACGTCCATGTTAAGTTAAGTTTAGTCTTAATCGTAATTTGTTGACATACTACATTTACTTTACAGTTACTATTAAAACTCTTTTCAAACAGTTTGACAGTAAAAAGTCTGGAGTATTTATGTTGAATAACAAAGGATTCAGTCACTGGTTCTGACCAAAGGTTTATTTTGCTAAACGCTAAATTTAATGTTAAATAAACGTTAAATGTATTCTTTGGTGGTTTGTTCCTTCCCCACTGATCTCAGGTTTGTTGTATGCTTTGATTACAGCTTGAAATGGTACTGAATAGGTCTTAAAAATATCTCAGAAAGGAATTGAAATGAACTGAGGCATTTCTGCAGAAATAGCAGCTTGCATGCGTGAACTCGGATAAGGAGGTGTCCAGGGTGTGAGCGTGTCTCAGTGTTTGCTCGGGGCCTTCATCACTGACGTGAGGTTGTGTTCCTCTCTGAGTGTCCGCCAGCGCCCTGGCTGCCAGCTGGCTCCATCTAGCTCCAGCCTCAGCCTGGCCCCAGCCTCAGCTTGGCCCCGGCCTCGGCCTCAGCCTGGCTGCAGCTTCAGCCTGGCTCCAGCCTCAGCCTGGCCTCGGCCTCAGCCTGGCTGCAGCCTCAGCCTGGCCTCGGCCTCAGCCTGGCTCCAGCCGCAGCCTGGCTGTAGCCTCAGCCTGGCCCTAGCCTCAGCCTGGCTGCAGCCTCAGCCTGGCCTCGGCCTCAGCCTGGCTGCAGCCTCAGCCTGGCTCCGGCCGCAGCCTGGCTGCAGCCTCAGCCTGGCCTCGGCCTCAGCCTGGCTGCAGCCTCAGCCTGGCTCCAGCCGCAGCCTGGCTGCAGCCTCAGCCTGGCCCTAGCCTCAGCCTGGCTGCAGCTGGATCTGCCCGTCAGTGATGCCTTCAGTTTATCAATGAGTGACACCCGACCTGCAGATTGCTGTGTCGGCCTTTTTTAATTGGGGATGTCTCAATTTTTTGGGGAAAGAAACTTTTAGTGAAACAGACTGTGATGGAGCATCTGTTGCTTAGCAACGCAGCTTCTCAGTCTCTCAGAGACGACGTAAACCAGCTTGTTGCTGAGGTTTTACATTTAATTTGTGTTATGCGTATGTGTATGTTTGGTTTGTGTAGAGACAATGAGGAAGTCACATTAGTGACGAGATGCTTAATTAATGTGAAAAACAGAAGAATCTTTTTTCATAAAATCATGGAACATTTTGTTGCATAACCTGCTTTATGCTGTTGTTTAGAGACAAAAACCTTCAGTAAGAGAAACAAGATAATTAAAGTAATGGTAATAAACATGAGGTGAACAATGAGTGAGACGTGTGACTATACTACCAATATGTCACAGTAGTGACTGGATCAATCCGATCGACTGGATCAAACCGATCATATTCCTCTTGAAACGATTAAAGATGTTTGAACGCACTACACTATGTTCCTTTATCCTCGATTTTGTTCATCATGTGAAAACACTTCAAACTTAAGGTTCAAACAAGGTTTCATTCCTGTGATTTACCTGACAGAAAAACAATATTCCTCTGCTTGATCATTCAGTATGTGGGCCACCGCGTGTTGTCTGGGGAACAAAGAGTTTCACTGGCAGTATTTCTGCTGCTCGTCTCTTAGTATAAAACAGCATGTTTTTATTTGTGTGGGGGGGGGGGGGTCTGTCAGCTTCAGAACCAAATAGAAAAAGGAGGATGAAAAATGAGAACTTCACTGACATGTTTACTCAGTAGGAACAGTTTGACTCTGAATCAGATGACTGAGGACGAAGCGTAAACAGAAATAATCTCGAGCCTTTAACATCAACACTGAGCGCTTACGTTTAGATGGCAGTGTGATGTTGGACTTCGAGGCATCGTCCAACCTGTCGTTGTACATTTCCTGTGTTTGCAGTTTACCAAGGATGTGGTGGCTCAGCTGGACAGCGTGAAGATCGACCTGAGGGGAATAATCCTGTTGGAGGCCGAGGGCAAGCAGAACCTGCAGGACTTCTCTGAAGCAGGACTCTCAGAAATCAACTACGCAGACTACCTGGAGGAGGTGAGACAAAGCCACAGACGACATCTGAGTCTGAGTGAGCTGTCCCACACACTCAGAGACTCTAAGTCTGCAAGAACAAGGGGAAACCTAAAGGGAGATGAGCAAACTCTGAACAATAACGAATGGAATGGAAAACACATAAAAACCAAAACAGAAATCCATCTTTTCTGTCTGTGTTTTGTATGGATTAATGAAATCCCAAAAGGAGCCTGTGTGACATCATATTATCAGGGTTTTCTCCATAAATCTCCATTCATTTGTGAAAGAGCAGTGTAAATATTGATAATAGACTGTTCTATGTATAAACTAGGTACATAATGGTGTGTTACCATACGTCTCCTATAGCTGGCTGTCAGTTAACATAGAGCAGGCAGCTGTGCTCTCCTATTGAGAGCTGTGACATGACACAGTCGCTGGGTGAGCAGAGGACCGCTGGAGCTCGATTATCCGAGAGGATTCCTGCCAAGGCAAAGAGAGAGCAGGAACAAGCCGGGGCTTGGCATTCCCTGCCTCCTGCAACACTACCTGTCAGCTTCACTTACATTTATTTCCAGAGAGAGGGGAAGCTTTCAGGACTCTGTTCACATGCACCACCTGTCCTGACGCCCAGATCAGACGTCCCACCGAGGAGAAGATAGTTTATGTCCAACAAGTAGTCCCGCGCTGCTCTGCACAGCTCAGATCCTCGTAGTGCCACTTCTGATCAAATCACTGCAGATCTGAACCTGAAAAGGCCAGTTTGACCTTTGCCTCAGTTCAACTTCCCCTGTGTAATATTAGTATAAGTGTGTTTAGTATATTTAGTGCAGTATTTAATATTTATAAAACAATGGTCACATTGTGCAAGAGACATTCAGTTGTTTGCATTCTGAAACCTCACACTGGATCTGTTTATCTGGCAACATTTTGTGTAATAGGGTTTAAGTGATCTCAGATGAAACATCCAGAGAGTTTTTATTGTCATTCTAGTCTGCACTTATATAGAGTGAATGGTGACTAAGGTCCCTGTAGCAACTGATCAGTAAACATGATAAACAATAAAATAGAGCAAGAAATAGTAATAAAAGCAGAACAAACCTAATAAAAAGAAACGTGAACGTTGAGGCGTGTCTGCATCTCCATTTCTCTATCACAGCAGGTGAAACAGTGAAACTGGCTCTTTTTAAACCTGTTCTTATCAAAACGACACATGTCTCATAATGGGTGTTCTGTCCCTCTTATCTGCAGGTCAACAAAGGCGTGACTGTGGTGGACCTGCTCTCCTTCGCCAGGGAGCTGGAGGCTCAGACCGACCTCATGGTGAGAGCGTCTCAGCACAAGCATCATCTCTGTGCAGCCTCACAGCCTCTCCTCAGTTCTCAGGCTCTCTGTTTGATTGGCTGATTTATTTATTTGCAATCTCACCGAAGCACTTTGGTGGATCTCGGTGTCATGGTCCAGGTGTAGCAGCAGTGCCAGGCCTGCAGGTGGTTTGAGGAGGACAGCACAATACGTTTATTCAGCCCGATGTGGCAAGTCCTGCAGGACCCTGCAGAACCATGGAGCTGCTGCTCACAGCTCGCTCCCGAGAAGCCTGGCATGGATAGATCCTGGTACAGGCCTATTACAACCTGCTGCAGAGGTACAGGCCTATTGCAACCTGCTGCAGAGGTACAGGCCTATTACAGCCTGCTGCAGAGGTGCAGGCCTTTTACAACCTGCTGCAGCTGTACAGGCCTATTTCAGCCTGCTGCAGAGGTGCAGGCCTATTACAGCCTGCTGCAGAGGTGCAGGCCTATTACAGCCTGCTGCAGAGGTGCAGGCCTATTACAGCCTGCTGCAGAGGTGCAGGCCTATTACAGCCTGCTGAGACAGCCTTAGGTCGTACTCAGTGTGTTTCCTAACACTTAACAAACAGTGCAGTCAATCATTGAAACTAGATAAAGAAGTTCATCTGTGATGGAAACATTTATGCATTGACATGTCCGACGTATACGTTTCTAAATCATGTCATAATATCTAATAAAACGAATGAAACACTCTCAATCTTTCTCACCATGAGAATTTATGGAAATAACAAATAGGAATTGAGCTCGGACCGTTGTTGTCCTCAGATCTCTGATGGGACAGTTGTTATGTGATATTTGACTGTGTGTGTGTGTGTGTGTGTGTGTGTGTGTGTGTGTGTGTGTGTGTGTGTTGCAGCCCAGAGGAGCTCTGCAGTCCGCTCTGAAAGGCCACGTGGGGACGCTTCGACAGATCCACAGTCAGCAGATCACCCCCATGGAGCAGGCCATGGTGAGGCCTCTACCTCGACTCTGCCATCATGCACTCTGTAGCCCGCTGCTCAGAGCAGCAGCTTCACTTTGATTTCATTAAATCACTCAGGGTTTTTCAGTCTTTTGACAACTGAGAAAACATGAACTGAAATAGCATTAGCATCATGGGAATCTAAAGTCTATTGTGGTGCAGCCTCAGTTACATGTTCAAGTAAATTCAGTTCAATCCAATTCTGGAGACTTGAAAAGATGAAGCAGGTTGAGTGAGAAGAGGAACAATGAGATGCGTGATGTCCCTGGTGACCACAGTGGAGCATTTAGCAGCTGAGGGACCAGATCTTTCTCTTCTGATCTCCACTGACCTGAAACACGTTTACTGGGAGCGGCCTCTAGAATCTCTGGGCTCATTACTGCACAGAGTTCTGTTTTAATGATTATATAACTCTCCCTAAAAAAGCACAAAAGGGTGATATCAGTGTTTTCTGTTCCCTAGCGATTCTAACATATCCGGTAAGAGAGCAGAATGAGCGGCTCTGGCGTCAGCTCTGAGCCTAATCTGTGGTTCAACAGCAGCTGAATGGTTGAGATGTTGTTAGTGTGTCTGCCAGAGCTGCAGGAGCAGAACGTGGAGCTGACGTCTGTCTAAGAGAACGCCTTCCACTCTGACAGCAGAGGACTACCCTGCCTTTCATTTAGCACCTTCAAAAGCCCAGATGTTCCTGACCCTCAGGCGTGTGTCACCATGCGTGTTCTGCCTGCAGAAAACAAATGAAATGTTGGGTTTTCTTCTCTCTGTCAGAAGCGAGGCGGCTCTTTAGATTAGCAGCTCCACACATTCACAGCTACTGAGAGTTGAGACAAGCAGTGATGCACCTTCAGCACAACTTTCACAACAACTTTTTGTTTTTCTTTGTTTGTAACTTTTTTTCCACTTTCAACTTCAAGAAATATGTTAGAGCGAGGGTAAGCAGCAACGTGTCCATCCTGTGTATTTAGTGTCCCCATTCATTATTTGGAGCATTTAGAGAGATATATTTTAGCACACAGATGATCTATAGTCTGAGAAAACATATCTCATTATGGGCTTTGTAGGATGCTGTGTGTGTCCTGATATTGACATGTGCATAAAGATCATAAACTCTATGGTTGTGAAGACTTCTGTGCCAAAATATCACCAAATATCCACCTGCAAGCGAAAAGAAAACTCAGTCTTTTATTCGGTTTATTTGGTGAGAGAAACCGTCCCAATTGCTACATACACGCTATGTTAACAATTGTGAAAGTAAGTGAATCATGTCTTTCTTTGACACTGTGGATATTTCATTTTGGGACAAAACTCTTCTGCATGCTCGCACTGACATCAGCTCATCAGGTGTCAGTCGTGTCCTCCCATCCGTGCTTCACGCGTGTGTGTTCCACGTGGTTCTTCAGATCTCTGATCCTCTGACGCTCCTCAGCTCTGACACTGACGTTAACTCCACTCTGTGCTCTTCATTCTCAGAGCGCACTGAACCAGAGCATGCGCTTTCTGGAGAGAACGGCTTCAGACCTGCCTGTAAGTGAGCCAGCTCCTCGGGGCTGAAGCTGGAACCCAGCCTCAGACTCAGCCTCATGTTCAATTACAAACTTGTTCTCCTCCTCAGAACAAAGTTACTTCAGTTATTGATGCAGTCGAGGCAGCGCAGTACCTCATCTCCCAGAACGCTACACACTTAATCAACCAGGTAACTGCAGGACTACCTGCTCTGCTCATTCCTCCGCTCCTCCTTAAAGGTCTGTCGATCACAGTTTGCTTCACTTCCTCCTCAGGAAACAGGAAAATTCACAGCAACCATCGTTGGCTACTTCCACCAGTACATCCAGTGGGTCAAAACATCCGTAAGTTCCTGTTTATTTCTCACTGGACTCATGTGACGAGTCCACTTTTCATTCTGGTTCGAACTGAAATTGTTTACTGGCAGAGAAACCTTCACAGCTCTATGTAAGAGTTTAGGAGTAAATATAGACAAGACGAATATAACAATTACAACCTCTATAAATTTGAGGAATTTGCTTTGTGGCACATTGGTTTCTGCTGTAACTAAACGGAGGAATTCAACGCCTGAAGCTATTTTGTTGATCTCAGAGTTTGTTTCTCACAGAATCAAACAGATGATGAGAGGAGCATCTCACACACACACACACACACACACACACACACATGTTAGTTGTTAACACTTGCTGTATGTTTCTATGCAGCTGGCCATGGAGGTGGCACCTTGCAAACCCTTCAGCAACATGGTGGACACAGCCGAGATCATCACCTGCAGTTTCGTGGTCGACTCCATGGTGAATGTTCTGGAACTTGCATGGATTCACCTGAAGAGGCTCAGACACAGTCACATAATAACTGCCTCATCAGAGAAACAGGCTTTAGCTCAGAGCTGGGAAGAGCTCTGTCTCTCTCTCTCTCTCTCTGTCTGTCTGTCTGTCTGTCTGTGTGTATGTCTCTCTCTCTGTCTGTCTGTCTCTCTGTCTCTCTCTCTGTCTGTCTGTCTGTCTGTCTGTGTGTATGTCTCTCTCTCTGTCTGTCTCTGTCTGTCTCTCTGTCTGTCTCTCTCACTGTCTGTCTCTCTCTCTGTCTATCTGTCTCTCTGTCTGTCTCTCTCTCTGTCTGTCTCTCTGTCTGACTGTCTGTCTGTCTGTCTGCTGCGTCCACAGAACACCTTCTGGATGGGTCTGGGCTGCAGCACGCTCTTCCTGCTGCCCAGCATCATTCTGGCTGTCAAACTGGCCAAATACTACCGCAGGATGGACACAGAGGACGTTTACGATGAGTGCGTGTCTCTCACATCTCTCACACTTCAGTTACAATCATTAATACTGTATGATCTGCTGATATCACACTGTCAATGGTTGCAGAAATCCTTCTCTCACCTTCCTCTTTATGGTGTGCTACTTTCCTGACCTGCATATTTATGGATTATCATTTGATCGTGTTTAGATTCTCTCCATTTTACGGGGATCATTTTGAAGCTGCTCTGCCATGTTCATTTGTTTCTCTTCCCTTCTCTCTCCTCTCTAGTTCCTCTGTTTCTGGGACGTGGCATTTTACTTTGTGATAACCATTTCTACTATTTCCATCTCCCTCATCCTTTATTTTCTCTCCGTCATTCCTTCTCTGTCATGCACTTAGCACTTTACAAGGAAACATTTGTCGTTTTGGTCCCTCGTGGACGTCTTCCTTGTTCGCTCCTTTAGATCGCGGCTTCTCTCACCGTCTGATCCGTGGGAAACTCTCTGCTGCATTTCTGCCACTCAACATTTCAGTAACGTTTTTTTTTTTTACGTTGTTTTTTTCTGTTTTGTATCTTCATAGCATTGAGACAATTCCCATGAAAACGTAAGACATTTTATCCTCCTCCCTCCTCCCTCTCCCTGTTTTCCACCTCCTTCACTCTGTGCTTTTCTCTGGATCTTGTACATAATCTAGAAGTGTTTACTAAATTCTTGGTGCTGGTTTTACGTTTCTAAGCTTTGGAATTGCTCTTACTGTATGGGTGGATGCTGTGGCTTCTTGTCGTGTGCTACCTTTAAAAGTGCCCCTTACCTTTCACGAAGGGCTCTTGCAATCATTACCTTACAAAGTCCACCTGCTTTTTGTAAGTCATAGTGTAAATACAGAAAAAAAACAGAAAAACTACAGTTTCTACTCAGAAAGTATTTATCTCCTAACGTTCTTGAAACTGGTTGGAAACTACTCATTTATACTGCAACACGTTTGATCAGCATGTGTCACATCGCATCCTTCATCCTCGCCCTTTTTGTTTTCTTTTTTTATACGATGTTTTGTTTTCAGTATGGAAATTGGTAATAATGGTTATCATAGTGGGAGCTCACCAGGGATCCCCAACCCTGCACTGACGAGGTAAACGCTCCAACTGTCCCGCTGCATGCTGCGCTGGGTGGAGGGCGGCCTGGGGGGGGGGGGGGGGGGGGGGGGGGGGTGCATGTCTGAGGGGGAGCTGGTCCACACACACACACACACACACACACACACACAGAACGTTGACACGTAATGGTTACCACAGTCAGAAAGCACCTATCTTGACATACCGTAGCAGGTCTGTCTTCAGGTCTGTGCGTTAGGTTACGTAGGTTATGAGTTCAGCTGCATCAGGCCCAGAGGCCAGTTTCCATCCTGTCAAAAACATTTAGATTTCCTTCTAAATTTCTCATCTCACGTGTCATTTACACGTGGTTTTATCTAGAAACGTCTGCCTTGACATTTGCCTCTCACATTAATCTGCCCCTCAGGGTGAGTTTTTACTTTTAATGGCTTTAACGACCTTAGATGCCTTACCATTCTGGTTTGAGCAAATTAAATACAAAGTACAAGTGCTGATGTTATGTGCAGAGACAGAGCAGCTTTATATTGACATTCCTGTCCTCACTCGGTGAGGCACAGAGAGGAGTCTGGCCTGAAGAAACTCATACTCTGCCCGTCTTCCTGGTGCCATTACTGCTGCTGTGTGGTGTCACTAACCTGCATGTGCTGAGATCTGCCTGTTTCCTCTCACTCAGAGTCAGCCAGAGCCCGATGAATGTTCACCTCATCCTTTTGTTCCCAGAGAGGCAAGCATGGCACGCTTTGGTGTGGATGCTGCGGGTGCCGCTCCTTCCCTTTTCTTTTCCCTCTAACGACTTGTCTAACTGCATGTTCATGCATTCTGAGTTGCATGTGGAGGAAGATGCGTTTGGACGTTCGACTTTCAGTAATGGAAGATGAAGGAGGAGAACAAAACAGCTGTTCATCAACTGCTCTAAATGAGCTGAGATTAGTTGTTTCAAACTTGATCAATATTTTCCAAGAAAGTTTTTGGATTTAAAAGATAATGAAGTGAATGAATGAAATGAAATCTTGCAGGGTATTGAAGGGGCTCTGAGTGCTGTGTGACACTGACATCTTACCCTCCTTTAAACCATCATACTGTAACCTGTGAAGTGAAACACCACAGCACCACTAATACAAATGTTAAAGGAGAGCTAGAATGAAAGAAACACCTGTAGCTCTGATTCGTTAGATGATACGTTTACTCTCAGCCAGGCGTGTAAAACATCACGTCCTCATTCATGTTTCATGATTTAGAGCGTTAAATGCAGTTAAGGAATAGGAGACAGTCACTTATAAAGTCACATATAGTCCCATAAAGTCATCCATGTGTAGTAGACAAGACAGACAAGCAAATCAGTGTATAACTGACATGTAGTTGCCAGATAAGCATGAAAGGAGCCAGATCTGTGCCAAAACTGACTCAATATTTCCACATTTTAAACGTGTTGTAAAAGTAAACTCATTGTAAAATGGCATTTCTGAGGAAACTAAAGCTCCATACCTTCACGTAGATAGATCCAGGCGTTCTAGGTCTCCTTTAAAACTTGACTTACTGCCCCTTTAACCGAGCGTTTCACCTGTTGTGACGAAGCTGTTTTGTTCTCTGCCTCCTGCTCGTCTTTGTTCAGCAACAAAGACGAGCAGGTGATGTTCATCCCTCAAGATATATGGCTGGGCTGTGAATCCATTGTTAATGCTGTTCCCTGTGTGCGTGCGTGTGTGTGTGTGTGTGTGTGTGTGTGTGTGTGTGTGTGTGTGCAGCATCCCCACCTATGACACAATGAACAGGTTTCCTCGGGCCTCGGCTCCTCCGAGGCACATCGACTGGTGACAGGGAGCCGGTTGTTGTTCTGGCTCCTGAAAGGTACTGGAACCTTCCTGACCTCCGACCTCCGACCTCTGACCTCTAACACACTTTTATTTCCCTGTCTCTCCTCTGCACAGCTGTCGTCTCCTCGTCCTCTGTTTTCTAACCTCCTCCTCTAATCTGCCACTCTAACTCTGCTCCACAGCTTGTTTTAGTGCTTTCTGCTCTCAGTGACTTTGCAGGAAACCCATCATGGTGAGAACTGCTCATTCTGGACTCTCTACCCGACCGTACCAGCCCCACTGTGTTTGTGGCTGACTGCTTAGTCAGTGTGGTGTAGAGCAGAGATGCTGAATGCGCTCCTTCTCCCTGCGTCTGGTCTCTGAACGTCACATAAACTGGTTCCCAAAAAAGAGCATCTCTCTGTGTGGATCCTCACTTCTAGACCACAATCTAAATTACGATATAGAAACTAAGTTTCTTTGCAGATTTAGATTGAAATAACATCCTGTTAGTTCACAGAGTTCACAGATGTAAAATAAGATGCTAGTTTATTTTGGTTACATATTTGTACCCATATAAAATACAGCACTTTAGCATCAGGTGGGAAATGAATCATGCCCAGCAGGTTGTTAATAGATGATGGGTGTCTGTGTGAGTGTGTGTGTGTGTGTGTGTGTGTGTGTGTGTGTGTGTGTGTGTGTGTGTGTGTGCGTGTGTGTGTGTGTGTGGAGTTTCATTTGTTTCACAGTCAGAGTCACTTCCATCTCAGTCTCCTGAGACAGATGAGAATGAAAACTAGATTCAGATTGTTTTGAATTATTCACTTTATGCTTCAAAATTCTCATTTTTGTTTTCTCCTCTATTTTTCCTTCTCAGTGCCCTGGAAAACTGGAGCTGAAACACACCACAGTACGTTCCCCATTTTTACATCATTGATTTCACCATTTAGTTGAACCTGATGGGCTCCAGATCAATAGAAGCAATCAGAACCACTGCTGCTAACACGTCCACTTACCAGGTCATTTGCTCTCAGATCGAGTGTCGACGTCTAACCGTCCAGGTTTGCATTTTAAATCAGTTTTCCACTAAATGGAAAAGACTCGAGGAGCTCCATCATTGAGATAATGAAACTTACTGCATTGATATAATTTGTATTGGAAACAAGCAAGATGACTCCATCACACTTACAAGTATGTGTAGATATGTAGATGTTTCTTCTCCTAGTTTGCTGCATGTCTGAGGACATGTGCAGCCTGCGGGGTTTGCTCATGAAGTCCTTCTTCTGCTTTGCAGCAGTTTCTTGACCCCTCAGACCAGAAGAAGCTGGATCAAAAACCTGACTTCAAAAAGGAACAATACGCGAGGCCCCTTGGATGTTTCCATCTGTGGAGATCAGATCACAGCATCTCCACCTGCCCACCCCCGACCCCCCCACCCCCCTCCCAACCTCCCAATGCTCCCTCTGCATCAATCTGAGCCTGGCTTGTTCTGCATTTTTCTAAGGACTGCTGTGTCTGCGTTTACATTTGTTCAGACACTAAACCGAGCTGAAGACGCGTTCAGCAAAGAGGACACAAAACCGACTGTGACGCCTGTTCTCTTTGCTCCATGTGCTCCCTCTGCTCCAGCAGACAGTGGCTGGTGGCTGGAAGCACTCACAGGCTCCTCGCAGGTGCAATTTTGTGATTAATATCGAAAACATGAAGAAATTTAGCATGACTTTTTAAAAAATGTTTACACTATCACGAAACATCCAGAGTTTGGCTGGTTCTAGGAGGGAAAAAAAAGACTGGTTGCCTTTCAGATGTTTGTGTCACCCTGACAGATGTGCTCGTTCTCTGAGGGAGAATCCACCCACCCTCCTGCACCCTCAGTGCTCCCCAATGAGATGAAAGCATCACGCTGTCGTTTGGCTTCTTCAATCCACTCTTCACATCAGCAACACATATATGTATCTTTCCTCCACAGTTTGGTGCTCAGTCTTCACCTCCTACAGTTTCCAGAGTAAAAGCTTAAAAATGATAACAAACCTGAAACCCTTCACACTGGCCACAGTTTGTCATGAAACGACAGAAGTTGAACCAAAGAGAGACGTCCATGACCGACTGACTCAGTATTTCAGTCTGAAAAGCTGCTTTAGTTTGATTATTCAGAAAAGGAATGATTTTCATTACTTGCTAATCCCACAGAAAAACCTTGGGATCCTTCGACTCAAAAGTAAATGTGCTTCAGATAATATGAAATATGAACTGAAGTCACAACAAAAACATAAAAGTGAAAATGGACTGAAAGAAGCAGTCGTCATCAGTGGGGCTGCGTTTCATCATGTCGACAGTTCTGTCTGAGAACAGAGAGCTTCAACCACGTTCCTTAAAATCTTTCTCAGAAATAACGAGATTTAGAAGAATCGATTTAAAGCCATTAAATGCTTAAATCAACTACTGGACTATAAGTAGTTTATTTTCTTGGTGGATTAATCTATGAGTAGCTCCTGCTGTGGTGATCAGAGTCTGGGTGGATCCTCCTTCAGTCAGAGCGATGCTACCGTCTCACACGGACAGACGCGTCAGGCTAGGTCGTTACGTACGAGATGAACCCATTAACAACACAAACGATAATGTCCAGATCACTAACACCACGTTTCTACTGAGATCTTTCTTGTTTTCATAATAATGATGATGATGATGATACTTTTCAAATGGAGAAATCGTTTTCTCAAGCCAAATTGTTTTTGTTTATTTTTTACTGTAGGTCTCAGGTCTGTAGCGGTCGATCTGTGCTTGTTTTTCTTTCTGCTTTCTGGATCCTTCTGTAGCTGTGGATACATTTAAAGATAAGGGAGCGAATGTATTCAGGAGCTGTTTTGTTTTTTATTTTGTGTGACTTGATGATGTCAGCTGAGGAACATGCTGAACCCTATCTACTAACGTAAGCCAGCCCATCCAGCCCCCCCACCTGCCGCCATGTTTACAGACTAGATGTACAGCTGCTGTCAGTGAAGCAACAATGGAGGACGTGTAGAAGACAATCCATTCAAGCTGTCAGTCAATCAGTAGCAGCGCAGCCAGTAGAGAGCTTTACGCCGCTGAAGCGGTGTCCGTGCACAGTGTGCAACAACAATGTCCATCCAAACACAGCTCTACACGTCTCACTAACAAACTCTGAGGAGATCATGAGACCAAATGTAACCTTAACAGGTCTAAAAAAGGACTTTAGGATGTTTTTTTTATTGAAGAGAGTAAATGTGATATATATATATATATGATATATTTTTAGGTATTTTCAGTTATTTAGGAGAGACAGTTGTTAGGGTTCCCCAATCATCCAACACATCTGTTTTTATTACATTAACAAATGTCAACATGTGAAATGCTCAGATTGACTGACTGAACTCTCATAAATGGGGTGTTAGATCTGCATCTCAATATATTTGGCCAGTCAGAGAAGTTGTCCTCCCATTTCTCCAACCTGAAGCAGGTCATACTGTGACCTCTGAAAGCATTATCACGTTTCTCCAATATCCTGCAGCCCTAGTATACACTAACTGATCCAACTGTCAATCAAATAAACAAATATTCACAGATAATCTACCTATAACTGACCTCGACACAAACTAGCTACTAGTGAGGTACTGTAGCCTAAACCACTGTAGGATTAATCTATACATAGCAACTCAGAAGGTGTTAACATAGGTTCAACTCTGTTTGGATGGACATTCTTGAAGTACCTGTGCGTTCACTTGGACAGGACTATCATTGGTTTTATTGTCTGGATGTGACCCATGTGGAGAGAGGAAAGCAGTTTGACTTTACTAAGTGCTTAAACTAGATATGGTGTAGGCCGATCTGGAGGTCAGAGCCAGAGGTCTTCAGTGCTACCTGGTTTGATGCTCCACCGTCGGGCGCTGATGGAGCCACTGAGGAGGAACTTCACAGGCGGGGCTGAAAAGAGAGTGTAAAAATTGTGAATAAACTTTGGAACTCAGTCTGTCCTTCCTTCTCTTTATTCTTTCACATAGACAAGCACATGTGTTTGCTTTTCAATTATTGAGAACTCACAGTGTATCCTGAACCTCGAACGCACCGCTGCACATTCTTATGTGGCGCTGCTGCTGGCCCGAGCCCACGGCCCGCGTTACTGGTCAGCTATTTTCAATAGGAGATGATTATCGTCTTCCATAAGCTTCGCTCTGAGGTTTTCACAGGCTCCAAACAGTATGTGAGCAGACACCACGGGCAAACCCACATTCCGGCTCTCTCCCACTTCCAAACAGTCCCGTATGAGAGACAGATGAGAACACAGGAAACCTCGAAAACAGAAGCTGTGGTTGCGATGAAATCGCCTTGATTTTGTTTATTTACACAGCCCTTTGGAAGGGTTATTCCCCAGATTCTGCAGACGCTTTACATAACATTATGTACCATACATGTCTGTAGTTTGATGGAGGCAGAAACACAGAGCACTTTAGGGAGCTCACACTGTCTGAGACCCAGCACAAAGATATTACATGACTATTAATTAGAATCAAACACAGATACAGTACTAGCAGCTTGTCTTTTCACTGTGTCCTGTTGTTTTTTATTTCATCCCACTTTGTTCAGAATCAATAGCACTCCAATGCACTGCACTCTGCCTGGGGTAAAGGGAGCTCCTCTTCTCCAGGAGAAAGTTTCACACACAAATTCAATCGAGTGAAGTTGAAACTCCCAGTGGACGAACTCCCAGTGCTGCAATCTGAAGGGAACCACAAACACTGGAGGGACGGCCGAGACCTGACTTTATATGTAATTATGAGGGTGTAGTGACTTTATGTTTAGCAAAAGATAGGAGAGCAGCTCCAGAGCTTCATAGCTTCTTAAAAAAGACAGAAATCACCGTCCAGAGATACTTTTGTATGTCCTTGAATATTTCAAGACAAAAAGTGAATTTCAGAGACACTTCATTTCTCTTCACTCTAAAGAAAAAAAAAGAATCTCTTCCATTTTAACCACAAAAGAGCCTTTTTCTCAGGTGGGTCTGATAGTAACACCACGAAAGACATCAGAGGCCGCACCCCAAACTGCCCAACCACCTCCTCCTCCTCCTCCTCAGGGTCGAGCTGAAACATATTGCTCCTTCTACACTCCGCTCTGACCCCGTCGGCCATGTGAGAGCAACTCGTTCTCACGTTCTAACTGTGTTTGTGTTTGTGGGGGGTAAATGACAGAGTCTGAGCTCCGGCTCTTTTAAAACAAGCAGGAACTTGAAGGCCTCAGCTCGGTCTGCAGGAGCATCCAGACACATTTCTCTTTAATTGAGACGTTCCCCAGCAGGTATAAGACAATTATGGCAAGCTGCGACACTCTGGAACTGACATGATTTAGCTCCTTCTGTCTGTGACAGTGTGTTCTCTCGTTGCGTAATGGCTGGATGAACCCGAGCATCTCTGTCAACATCGTACGTAGGCAGCAGCAACCATCACCACCTCCTCCTCCGCCCACTGCACAACTTTCCTTTAGTCTTTCTATTTTTTTGTAACCTGAATTCCCTCTTTGTCCGCTCGGCCCAATAAATAGCAGGAGGGACCCTGGTCCCGAGCAGTCCCGCTCTCCTCCTCCTCTTCTTCCTCCTCCTCCTCCTCCTCTGGCAGCATGTGGACCCCGGCCATTACTCTGCTGTTCTGCTGCTGCCTCTGGGCTGCAGATGCTCAGAGCGATGGCAGCAGGAGACAGAACATCTGGAACGAGCCCATCACCTTCCAGACCAAAGGGAAGGACCTGTGCAGCATGGTCATCACGGGCCAGGGCGAGCTGACCAAGCTGCGTGTGTCCTGCCAGGGCTCCAGACAGCGCACCTACTGGTGCGAGTACGTGGGCAAGCCTCACACCTGCAGGCCCTACAACAGGGACCCTCGCCACTACTTTGTCCAGATGATGTGGGGCCTCAGGAAGCTGCACAATGCCTGCCAGGCGCCCCGACACATCCACCCGCACATGTGCAGGAAGGCCACCAACGACTCCCAGATGGTCTTCTCCTCGGCCTCCTTCCCCAGGTCGTGGTCCGAGCCGTCCTCCAGGACGGGGTCCAGGTCTCGCCCTGAGGCGCCCACCAGGCCTGAGGCAGGGCAGCAGGTCTCTACCAGGGCTGGGAGAGTCCCCCCGAGGCCGCACACCACGCAGAGAAGCAGCGTTAGACCCACAACTCCAACCCAGGAGAGCGATTCCAGGAGGCTGGCCCGGCTGTACTGCTGGAGGTCGCTGCAGGGCTTCTGCTCCTTCTTCATCAGACTGTTCCGGAACTAGAGAGGAAGGTGAGGTGAGCTGCAGGTCACATTAGTCCTGCTTCAGTCCGATACAGACACGCTGGCATTGCAGCCCAAAAGGTAGTTGGCAGATGATCACCCCCTCTGAGCTGCTTCTGCCCAAGGTTTGTTTTTTAAACAATTTTTATTTATATAGTTTTTACGTAGAGAACGTAGAAATATGACCACAGCAATAGCAGTAATGTGTACACAAACTGTACAACAAAACTATCAAAAGATGAAACAGTCAAAAAAAAGTCAAACAACTGAGATGACTGATTACTGGCCAATAAATGACAATTAGATAAATGTGATAAAAGTGTTGATAAATAATAAATTAGTTGAATAGTTTTCTTTAGTTATTTCTTTACTTCTCAGAAAAGTTTCTTTGGTAAATTCTTTATATAGCAGCATTCACAGGCAGCAGGATAAACAGGATAAATTATCTATTTTTTATATCTTGGTAAAAACAAAATAATTCACAGTTCATGTGAATGCATTTTGGATGCATGGAGGCATTTTTGAAGCACAGATAAATATACTTTTTCTGACATTTTACAGAGCAAATGACTAATTGATTAATCAAGAACAAGAAGAACAATATTCAGATTAACAACAATAACTGTTTGTTGCAGCCCGACTCTTCACTAAAACACAGATCTTATCAACTGAGAGAAGTGAGCCGGAATCCGCTCTGTGTGTGTGTGTGTGTGTGTGTGTGTGTGTGTGTGTGTGTGTGTGTGTGTGTGTGTGTGTGTGTGTGTGTGTGTGTGTGTGCGTGTGTGAGTGTGCCTTCAGCATTCATTTGCAAATTTTGCAAACTGTTTTTCTCAGAATATTTACTGATGCACATAATTTAGCACTCTGATGTGCATCCCCTCCTCTGCTTTATTCGCAGATTTAACTTTCTGATGAAGATAACTCTCGACATCGGATTAAAGTGGCCCTTGGAGGGAAATTCCTGCCTGGAAGTGTGTTGGGCCGTGGGACTGTAGCGCCCTCTCCAGGAGAGGGAGTGCTACTGCCGTGACATCATCTACAAACGTTACAGCTGCAAAAGTCTTTGATGAGATTCAGAAGGCGAGTCACTTTTTTAAAAGAAATATTTATGCTTGTTTATTTGTGTGTTATCTACATGCATCACTTTTATTACCTTGAACATTACATTATTGGAGAAGGCCAAGGTTTTCCTTTGATACGATGAATGTGTTGACTTCTGTAACTGTGTTTCTGACAGACACATATATAATGTGAAAGCGACTGTGATGATTGAATAAAGACTTTTCTGAACTGTCTCTGTTACTCATTAAATTAACTGAGCTCCTGATATGTAACAATGCTCACTGTGATTATGAAGTTAAGTGGAAGTATCTGCCATACCTCATTTGACCTTTAGGCTCCACTGTTGCTCTAGTTAATCAGGGCAACTAATTACTTCAGTCTGCAGAGAGATTTCGCTCCTCTCCCGATGGTTACGCTCATGTTAACATGTATGGTCCAGGTTGGTCCAGGTCCAGAGAGATTCCCAGGCTTTTTACATATATTTAAAATTAATCCCCTAAAAAGTGCAGATGAAGAAGCAGGTGTCCATCACAGATTAGCACAAGTATCTCAACATGCTGGTTCGTACAGGCTGATACAGAAATACTGCTTTGGTTTGTATTGACTGAGCGCCAAGAAAGAGAGAAATGTGACATGACAGACATTGATTTCAGAGGAATGATTTGACTTACTTTACTCACTATATTAAAAACAAAATGTATAATATCTTATTGTGAGGTGGGCCTGTCTTCACACGCCCATTAACTGAAGTGACAGCTACAGTTTTACAAGCAGTAATTAGACTCAAAATACTTCTGAAAAACGAGCTCTTTCATTGGCCAACATGGCTGAACTCAGCAAACTCTGTAAGCCCTCCAATCATGCAGAGTGTGTCTGTAAGTGTGTGTGTGTGTGTGTGTGTGAGAGAGAGAGGCAGAGGGCAGGGTGGATTCTGCAGCATTGTTCTGCAGCTGCAGGTGAAAGCGACTCGCAGCTCTCAGGTGTCTGGACTCATTTTCTCAGAGAACTTGAGGTGAGTGAAGTCTTGACTGTTTCCTCTGGTAGCAGAACATGTGTGTTTGTGCAAAGACTGCTTTTTTACTTCTGACTAATTTTAAGATTTGATTTAATATGATTTGATCTTAATATGTAGGAGATTAAAAGCTCCTGCATAATATTCATCAATGAATTCCTATTACTTCCTATACTCTATTACTGCTGTACCTCAATATTACATCACTTTTACATAAGTAAACTGCAGCATCATCTTTATAACTTCTAACAACTTTCTTCCTTTCGTTCATATCACTAATTTATCTAATTTGAAGTTACTGTAAGTATTAGGTCTGTTTATTGCAGCCTGTTAGGTAAAGGTGTTTTTATTGCACTGATGATTCCTCAGTAGTTTATTTTTAATGCTCTTGTGCAGTTTCATATTTCTAAAAGCGCCCCTTGAGCACAACTTTGAGTCACATATGATCTTCATGTTTCTACAGGAAAAGTAGCAGTTTCCCTGCAAACACTGAGCCTAATGAGGGATTATATTCACTCTTTTCCAGAATGAGGGTGTTTGAGGTCAGAGATCTAAATCTGATTTTATCCCCTTGCAGCTTGTGCATTGCTGGTTCAAATGGCTCTCCTCACCAACTTCACCATCCTGCTGGTCCTGGCCTGTGTGTCCAGTCAGCTGATGCTGAGCAGCTGTCAGAAGAGCCAGGGACGGAGGGGCAGAGGGGGGGACAGGGACAGGGACAGGGACAGGGGGCAGAGCAAGGACAGGCCGGGGCTGAAGGTGGGTCGTCAGGCCAAGTCTGTCTCTGCTCAGCCTATCAAGGGGAAAATGCTCAGCAAAGACAAGTCAGACTGCTCCTGGGAAGGGAAAGGCGACGACCTCTTCACCCTCAGCCTCACCTGCAAGAAGGGAGGCAGGAGCTTCAGCTGTGAATACGTGGCCAGGCCGGGTCTCTGTCCCCAGTACTCGTCCAACGTCAAGCTCTACTGGAAGCAGATCGCCCGGGCGCTGAGGAAGCAGAGGAACCTGTGCCGGGACCGAGGGGCGCAGGTCAAAGCCGGGATGTGCAGAGGAGCTCCTGGAGAAGCTCACTTCAGACTACAGGAACCGAGGAAGACGACTGCTCCTCCGTCCAGCCCTCAGACCAAACACAAATCTGCAAAGTCGTGTCAGCCCAGCAACAGGAAGCTGGCCGAGGAGTACTGCAGTGAGTCCTGGTCCAGCGTCTGCACCTTCTTCTTCACCATGGTGCAGGATTATGACTGCTGAGGCAGTGGAAAGACTGAAATACACGCAGCTCTCACTTTAAATTCTTTAGACTTTTATTCCTTGGACAGTTTAAGTAGATTTATGCGGCTTGAACATTTTACAGAATTCCTTCAAATTCAATAAAACTTTTTTAAAAATATTTTTGTCATACTGTGACAGATAAACTCCTCATACTTAAAGCACCTGTCTTGTCCTTTCAAAACAATTACATTGCTGTCAGAGCCCTGTTGAGTTTCTGTGTGTGTGTATGTAGTCCTGCTGAAGGTATTTGCTGGGAGATTAGCGGTTTGAGCATGTTGTGTATTGACACAGTAATTTGACCAGAGGGAGAGTGATTCTGAGGCGTCCTGGCCTGCAAACTTTGGCACGGAAAAGCTTCCAAACCCACGGTCTCTGTGAGCAGCCAGCGGAGCATCACATGTTCTGGGCTGATGAGTGAACCAGATCCTCAACAACACAAACATTTGGTACGAAATTTCATGCAAAGCCTTTGGTGCACATGCCAGGGT
Source organism: Karalla daura (assembly GCA_029224185.1). NCBI lineage: Eukaryota > Metazoa > Chordata > Actinopteri > Chaetodontiformes > Leiognathidae > Karalla > Karalla daura. Next base: position 2,427,961 of record CM055195.1, read on the forward strand.
GTTTAGACCTTTTTCATTGGATTTAATTTCCAAAAAAGTTATGATGCATTCCCTGAAATGCAAATGGGACTAAACAGACATCTGTCCATTTCCTTCCCTGCTTTATACCTAATCATCCCTGTGTGTGTGTCCATCACAGGACCATCCATGCACTCTCACACTCACACTATAGAGGCAATTTAGAGTCTCCAGTCAGTCAACCTACACATGCATGCTTTTGGTCTGACTGTGGAAACGTGAACCTGGGGGAACCAAGGCATATGCAGACTCCACACAGACAGAGTGCTCGTGTACTATAACCAGTTAGGCAGTATCTTTATTTGCACATCGTGACCTGAAGCTCAGCCTACTCCGATCTGTCTGGGAAAAATTAAAGCAAAGACCATTAGGCGACACTGTGTCGATGCTAGAAAGTTCTTTTAAAAGCTTTTTGGTTTTATATGTTAGAAGATAATTTGATGTTCTGTCACATTATAAATCAGCAAAATCACAAGTGAGAACAAAAAAGTGGTTTTAGGCAGTCGTATGGAGACTTACATAAGAGACAGGCACCACCTCCATCACCCAGAGCAGCCGCAGGGAATGCTGGGATTTAATGACTTCTGCTTTGTCTCCTGCTGTAACACAACATGTTATCCATCAAGTCCAGGGTCTCAGCAGGTTGCATTCTGGGCCTTTTAGTAAGTCCCCTCACAGCAGATGAGGCAGAGGAAGCAATGTGGACACAGCAGAGCGTGAATTGGAGGGCAGTCACAACACAACTGCAGGAATGTCGTGTAAAGAAGAACACTCCGGGAGGAATTTCCTCAGAGCAAGAGTTTTACACACCAGCTGCTGAAAATGTGTGATGTAAAGTGCATATTTTCTTTACGAGAATTCCTACAATCATACGAGGAAAGCACCAGCTCATCCTTCATTTAACAACATTGTGAATTTGATTGAACTGCAGCATTCAAAGCTGATGACAAACATTAGGCTGTGGTAAGAAATGATTATCAACAGAATAAAGAAGTCATTGTTGGTGGGTTTAAAACTGAAATGCTATTTTTTATGCCAGCACACGATGGTTGTTTTGACCTGCTTTAACAGACACATCTCAGCAAACACTGAACGGCCCCCAGTGTCTGCTCCCCCTGAATATAACTAATAAAAGACAGGAGAGGAATTACCACGCTACATAAACTGTGTCTCAGCGAGGGAGCGGGTGGTCAGGGAGCATTTGGATAAAAGCAGCAGAGAATGAAAATGCTGTTATGTTTGCTGCACTGTGGATTATAACTACTGGTGTCCTGGGCACTAAAGGAACTCTTATGCCTTGTGTGCAGCCATCAACAATGTTGTGTAGAAACACAAATAATCACAATCTAAGGAATTTGTATCATGGTAACATTATAAAATGTCAAGCTCGCAAAAGTCAAGCTGTTCGTTTTAGACAGTTTGGATTAAAATAAGAAAACAGTGACATTTCCAACATAACTAGAAATACGCAAAATCTGAATATTGTGATAAACAGTTGATGGAAAGTCCTAATTGTGAGAAAAACCTCACAAATATAGCAAATATAACATTTTAAAGCTTTCCTGAGGAATAGAAACTGATCTCAAAGTGTGATGGAAGCACTTTGTTGACATCTCCAGGTCACGTGACCTGACGTAGGGGTCACATGACCAGTTCCCTTCAGACCAGATGGACAGCGGAGGAGACTCAACTGTTTCTACATCTGACTCAAAGATCTAAGAAAACTATGTTCTGGACGTCCATCTTCCGTCCATCTTCCCTGGTGGACCAGGCCCAACTGTTACCAGGGTTATTATGGGATGGAGCAGGATCAGACATTTTGAGAATTACAGCTCATACACAAAACACCTTTCAATGGAAACAGGCTTCAAGTCACTTTATATGGTGGAGTTTTTATGGGTTGGGCCACAAGGTCTTTCCTGAGCAGAGTGTGGGCTCACAGGTGGCCTGACTGCTCGAGACCTCTGATTGGCTGAGGAAAGTGGGCCTTGGTCAAAGTGAAAGTAGGGAGAAAACACTCCAGCACTACTGACTGTAAGGAGATTAGGAATGCCTTTGTATGTGTGTGAATGAGCATTTTCTGCATAAAGAGCTTTAACCTCGGTGGAGCCAAGATTACAGCCAACTGGAGGGGATTAATGCAACGCCACAAATATTACATTGTTAGCGTGAAATGAGACTGATAAGCGTGTGTTGCAACCTTAGAAACGGCTGGCGCTGAGACTGCAACCCAACCTGACCTGCAACTGGCAGAAATCATTAAGTCGCATTTCCATAATAGAGATCAGCGAACAGTTGAATTGGAGGAGACGTGTTTTTGGCACGAGACTTATACAAGCTTAGTGAAACAGTGCGGAATGTATACGCCCCGATCACTTCTTGTTTGGGGATGAAATGTGACACTGGGAGCTGGTTTACAGCATCTTCCTGCTGTGGAAATGAAAGTGATTTATGACGGTCCAAACTCGTAGCTGCAGGCCACACAAACACTGAGTCACTCCCTCTGACACACAGAATAAAGCCCCAAACCTTCAGACCATGCGAATCAGAGCAATGGACGTTATTGCTATTGAAGCTGCTCACACACAAATACACACATCAACTGAACCATGTAGCGTGTTAGTGTGCTGCTCACACAGGCACAAGTTTATTGTAAAGTAATGAGGCTGAACTGAAGTTCAATCAGGAAGCCTGATGATGGAAGAAAAACACTCTGACGCTCCTCTGATGCACTCACCACTGTGCAGCGTTGTAATGTGGTTCAGATGAAGCTGATTGCTTCTATGTGTGGTGCAGCCCGAGACCTCTAGTCAAACATGCAAAGAAGTTAAAATCATGCACAAAATCATCTATCCATAGTTTGGACTGCAGTAGAGTATATAAAGAAAGGGTGCCTGGTGACACATATTTACATTATCTCGCATGCTAACATTTCCTACTTAACAGATTGAGCTCATATCTTAATCTCTTTGCTTCTGAAGGATTAAAAGTGTTGCTCCCTCTGTTTCTCTCTCCATCACTGTGGTCACCGTGGTTCTCCATCCTCCCACTTCGTCACTCCTCTACCTCCTCTCATTATTAACACATGTAAACATGAGCACAAGCTTCAGTGAACACTGTAAACAATTTGGTCTTGATTGAATTGTCTAAAAGACTTTCAGTGGTGTGCCGACTCATCAGGTTGACTTCATTTCCATTAGAGCAGCGTCGTTAACAGCCTGAACAGCAGCCAATAGACAGAGCTTTTCAGGAATCTCATTGTGTATTTATGGGCTGGATTTGTAAACACAGTGGCTACATAAATACACTCAGTCTGCAAGTTCACTCATTCTAATCCTGAGCCTCACAATAATGAGGCAAAATGATATAAGACTTCAGGTGCAATAGAAAAGCTCTGACAGCAGCAGAACTACAGCCGTGGCTCTGCTCCTAAATGACGGTAACTGCATAGTTGATTTCAGAGTCATTTTCCTTTGAATCGGAGGGAACACAAGCCTGTAAAGAGCACCCGAGCTTCTGAGGAAAAGCATGTAGAAACATGAACATATTCTCCTAGATAAAGCTGCAGGTGATTTGTGAATGCATAACGTCTGACAGCCAGAGATTTAAGGAGAGGGTTCTTAACCACAGACATCCACTAGATTCATCTTCTGACATGTCTGTGCTCAAGTGTTTCTGCAGATAAAGTTATGAAACCGATCACAGGCTCTTGTTTACAGCTGTGGGAGAGGTGTGGGTAAATAACAAACTGTTCTCTCACTGTTGTGAGTTCACTCTGAGATCATCCCGTCCTGTTATCAAAACCATGAGAAGCTGCAGCAGTGCACGCGTCCTGCTGGAATCAGAAACAAATGCCTCGATGTCTTCAAGTTTACAACAACAAGCTGAAGGTCTCATATTGCTGTGAGAACCACGACGTCTCAGACACAGAGCTTTATTCCTTTAAGTTCTTGCTCAGTTTGAAAAGGTTCAAAGACTGGGTCTAAACTGACTGGGTTTTAATGTAACAAGTTGAAGTCACTTTAACTTCAGTCTCATTCTGTAGAAACTATAGTAAAAGTATGAGTGAATAGCTCAATTTCAACACAGTCGAACATAGTTTCTGAAGTTAATAGAAGTTTTTTGAGCAGAGCAACAGAAAGGAAAACTTGAAAAAAAGAAACTTAGATGAGTTATGATAATCAAGGTTAACTATTTCATTATTATACAGCTACATTTATTTCGTAGTACTGAAATGTATTCAGCCTCTGTGAGTAAAATCATAGGGAAACTGAAGTTTGCTCCTTTCAGACTTTGCTGCCACCCTGTGGCCCGAGTCATTCTCCATCCAGTGATCCCAGGAACAGCTTTGTGAACCATCAGGTTCCTGTGTGCAGACACACTGAGATCATTCAGCAGCGTCCAATAGCTTCCCATGACTTACCTATGGCTGCCAGCCACACCGTGACTGCAGATCAACAGCTCATTTGTAATTCATGAGCGCAGCCGGGCTGCTGACATGTCGTGGTAAATAATTCAGCAGAAGTATTGTATTTTGTTTGTATTGCATTGTATTGTAAATTACATTTAACACATCGTTTGAACACTGGAAACAACAACAACTGGTTGTGTGAACCTGAGAGGAAACAGAGCAAACATGGAGACACTTCAAACAGAACTTTAACCTCAACACATCCTTCATGCAGATATCAGCGGAAAGACAACAGTGACAACTGGTTTATTCACACTAATTCAATCCATAGAAAGTCAGAAAGAATCAACGACTGGGGATCAATAACCTCATCTGGCGCAGCTTTGTCTCGCAGCAACACGGCGGCTCATCACTCAGAGCTGCTGAGCTCGTCCTGAGGACACATCAATCATTCCCACCACAGAGGTAGAGCAGGGCCTTCTGGTAGTCCCCTGTCGTGTCCTCCTACAGAAAGATCACACGATTATTTGGTCAATGTGGGGAAATTCAGAGGGATCTTCCTCAGATTAGAGGAGATTAGACTGAACTTTATCACTGTGAACAGTAGATATTAGTGAAGACAACGGAACATAACCTAAGCAGAAGAATACGTAAGGTAATGTAAATATACAGAGAATACAAGTTATTGTTATAAATGAGATAGATACATGAGGACTAGGATACATACAACATGATTACAGAAATAGATATACGTATATATAATTATTGTGTGTGTGTCACTGGTAAAGCAGAGAAACAGCTGATTTCAATGACACTTGTATGTCACAGCGTCTCTTGTTCAGCATGGAGGGGTTCATTTGTGGCCACTTCACTTCCAGTTTCTTGCCAGTTTCATACAGTGTGAACATCAGACCTGATGGAGACATTCATGGACATTTGCCCTCATTCTTTAAATCACAAAAGGAGTAAATTCTCCTCATAGTTTCCTGTATCATGAAACAACTGTCTGTGCTTGAAAGACTGAAGACTGAGGGCACAGAACCTGATTAATCCATGGACCTCTCTCAGAGCCAGAGACCTGTAATGGCTGAATGGAGACTTTATCCCTGGTATCTGGTGTCAACATTTACATACAATCCTATTTTTAGCTGAGGCTGTTCCTGCACAGGTCTGGCTTCTTTCAGGCTCAATCTGTCTCCTTGTTCTCAGCATAGCTCCTCAGCTTGTCCTCCTTCACTAGGTGGTAAATGCAGCTTTGCTGCAGCTATGGAGCGATTGGTCCACATCCAGCCTGATGTGATGGAGCCAGAACCTGAGAAGGAACCAGAGACTGAGGAAGAACCGGAGGAAGAACCAGAGACTGAGGAGGTACCAGAGACTGAGGAGGAACCTGAGGATGAACCAGAGACTGAGGAAGAATGTGAGGAGGAACCAGAGACTGAGGAGAGAGGAGAGGAGGAGAAAACTAAACTGCTGCAGACTCACACTGCTCAGATTTTGTCATTTTTTAATGAGAAAATGATGTTTTAGGGCCTGCTTTACATCGTTGGCTGGTAAAATGCTGTCATAAAAAGCTGTTCTTCATTCAACTCCATTAGTGGTCTGGTTCTGGACCAGAGAACCAGATAAGAGCAGAGCTGGTTGTGTGATGGTTAAAAACTGATATCAATCAACAGGCTCAGTTTCTTTAAATGACTAATGACTAAATGACAAAATTCAGAATATTCCAACTGGAACGTACAGTTACAGTAACATGGCAGCAGGGCAGAAACAGGCGAAAGCAACGACAGTAACGGCTCATTCTGCAGATTGGCGTGTTGAGATATTAGCTGCGAGGACCATCTTTGACATGAGACTGACACGGCGCAAAAGGCAGAAAAATGAGAGCAATTTGCAGTGATAATAATTGCTATAATCACACGGAAGCACGTGAACCCTGACGACTGCTAGACCTGCACACTGGCTCGTCTCTATGTATATGTCATCATGACTTATTTGTCTAGTCAATAGCGTTCGCTGTTTGGCAGCTGCTGGTAATAACTCTGGCTGAACACCCGTCCCCGGGGGAACTGATTAATTCACTGCGGCCTCCTCATCACGCTGAACAAGGCTTTTAAAGTAAATCACTAATCTGCGCAGCATGGCTGAGATGAGTGCTGGATGTATGCAGCGCTGTGAAGCTCTAGCTGCTGCTTCTGCAGAACAAGGAGGAGAGGGCTTTGCTGGAGGAGTCAGGGGTCCTTACAGCTCTGTTTTCTGGGGATTTGAATTCATTTGTGTACGAGCGGTGAATATAGCATGCGGGCTGATGGCCTTTGTATGTGTGTGTGTGTGTGTGTGTGTGTGTGTGTGTGTGTGTGTGCTACCTGGATGGTGGAGTACAGGGACGCTCCATACGCCTTCTTGAAGCTGGCCCTGATGTCCAGCATGTCCACCTCGCTCCTCGACACCATGATCCTCATCAGGGTGCTGTCGTCAGTTCCAGCACGCTGACAACACATTGAACAGCTTCAGCAGCTGCTGGAAACCTGGAAACATCTCAGCTGTACTGACTCAGATCTACTAATGTATCTCTACAACCTTTCAAGGCTGCATTATAAACACAACTGACTTCTAGTTCTCACAATGGAGTTCACTTTCCCACTCACTGAAGAGCTCATCCAGTCATTGACAGATACCTGTTGTTTCAACAGGTATCTGTCAGGTATCCTCAAACAGTGTTTCCAGTCTTAGGTCAGACACAGCGTCAAATTAATACCATAAAAAAATAAGAATGAATGAATTTATTTTGATGCTTATATAAGTCTGTCCAGTGGGTATGCTATGTCCTTAAATTAGTCTATCTTTTAATTATGGTTTTAACTTATTTCTATTAAGCCTATTCTATTGACATTTATTCACTCACTAGTCTATATTCAGTTTCATCTTAAAGGGAAAAACAAGAAAACATCCAGAAACCTAAACCACACCAACACAGGCTGAAAACAGGTGTAAATCATGCAGAAGTGCAGGTGTCAGTTCTTTAAAGCAGTAATTCAGAGAGAGATGTTGGAATGTCTGTCAGCAGAGCTCTCAGAGCTGACATGGAATCACATGAGACGGACTCAGGTGTGATTCTGCAGGATGCTGATACTCACCCTCATGGATTTATACAGAAGCTCAGCAAAATAATCTGGGACACTCCTGGTGCACTTCACTGTGGAGACAAACAGGGTTTCAGTTAAAAGCAAAGCTGGTTTGACGCTGTGCTGCTGTTGTGTCACTGTCTCTTGTTTTTCCTGTTTTTGTCCGTTTCAGACTGTAATGACATCATTAATATGCATGCCTATACCTCCACTCCTAAACCTTCAGATACCATTTAACATCCTGCCCTTAGATTGATCACTGGAGCCGCTTATTCCACACATCAGTGTAGTCTGTGCAGATTGGTAGGTTGGTCCTCCCACGCTCAGAGACGTGACTCCCACATGTTTCTATTCATTTGCAAACTTCCCAGCGACATCTCTCTGTTACTTGTTATGTCCACAAACACTTACATCACTCGCTCCTGAGTAACTGAGCTGTGGTGGTCTGCTACATCTCATACGACCTACAGATCATACGACCTTCAGTTATCTCCTCAGTTACCTCACTTGTCCCCTTCAGTCATTTCAAATCATTACTCCCTAATTTCCTTTCTTCCATTTGCACTTGTTTTCACTGATCTTTTCTGTTTCATTTTGTTGTGTATATATGATCTGTATTTGATTTTAATCATCTTGCTTTGTGTTGTATTTGCTTTGGCATTGCTCGTCTGCACTGTAAATGAAGCTTGCCTCGACATGATCATGAGTGTATATAAAGGTGACTAACTAACTAATTTCACTTTAATATGTCTGTCTGTTTCTCACCCACAGCCAGCAGTAAGTTCTCCAGGTTCCCAGTGGTTTCGCCTTCAATGCTGTCCTCTATTTCTGAGCCAGAGAGCTTCTTGTAGGCGGCAAAGACTGCAGAGAGGACACAACAACCTCAGGGACCGCTCTCGGTTTCTCTCCTCACTGGAATAAATCTGCAGAGCAGCACTGTTTGGACATTCCTGCTACAACACGCTCACAGATACTGGGAATAAACAAATGTGCAAATGGACATTATTCAAATCAAACTTTAAACGTTCTGTTTGTAAGATGCAGCAAACTGCTCTAAACAATAAAAAAGTACCAAATCCCTCCGCCCAGTTTACACACAGACACTGAAACTCACACACAACTTAACCAGGGAAAGCAATGAAAAACTTTCCTTCTCTCAGAAAACTTTATTCATCTCTGATACCAGTTACTGAATGAAGTCCAAAGACAAAACTACAAATGAAAATGAATAAACAAATAGACAAGAAAGTACAAAGTCAGTTCTCATAGTTAAAGGATGAAAACTTAATGGAAATAAGTTAAAAACATTATCAAAAGTTCAATCTAATATAAAAACATAATAACCACTGGACTAGACTGCAATTAAAATAAATTAGTTAAATGAGGGAAAATGATAAATCTTTAGTTAAAGTCTAGGTGAAGATCAGGTTCAAAGTTCATGTTTGACCCAGACACAAGACGTCAGGCTGAGCGAATGCGTCAGCAGCTTCCTGACACGCAGAAGGACGTCGGTAAAGTGTCTGAGAGGCTCATCTCAGAGAAACGGACACTTGTGAGCGGGAAAATATTGTTTACACTCAAAGGAACCTGCAATCACTCCCTCCTGACAAGCACCGCTCAGTCGCTGGACGTCTGTGTGATGCTGCACCAAAACAGCAGGTTCCAAACCAGGAGCTGGGCTGTGGAGTGGTGAGAGGTCTCTCACACACACACACACACACACACACACACACACACACACACACACACACACACACACACACACACACTCACCTTTCCTCAGATGATCTGCGCTCCTGTTGCCAATGATTTTGATGATTTTTTCTTCGTCTGTGCCAAACTTCCCCTCGCCAGCATCATACAGGTCCTGCAGGGCAGACACACACACACACACACACACACACACACACACACACACACACACACACACACACACACACACACACACAGACACTGTTCTGCCTGGATATGATTTGCTGAGTGCAGACACAAAGGAAACACAGACAGAGCTGCTGCTGCTGCTGCTTTGCCACATATCTCCGTTTGAAACTTTGGATTTTGGGTCAATTGATCCTGCATCTCTCCGACCTTGTATCATTTCATTTCCAGACAAATAACAATTAGTCAAACAACACACTGAAATCGATCAGTGGAAATGCTCTGAAGGAAAACATGCGCTCCTTTCCCAGAGGTTGATATCCTTTAATTAATTTTTCCTATCGACTGCTCTTCAGCCTCGCCCTTTAGCTTTATTGCACTTCCGAGAGCGGCCGCACAAAGATAATCACATCTTTAACATGTTGACATTTGAGAGAAGAAAGAATAATTCAGTTAAATTTGACCTCAGTGTCGTCTACCTGTCGCATACGCTTTTTCACCTATTTTCATTTGACATTTGTGTTGTAAACAATGACAACTCCCAGCTGTTTTACAACATACCAAGACTAAAAAAACCCATATGACCCATTTTATTTGGTTTATTTAAGTGTATGATCATAAAATTATCATATATATTAAAAGTCGTTTTCCCCTATAGGAATTATGAAGTGGTTCCACCTCTGAATAATGCAGATGCTGGGTATGAGCTCAGCCTGCAGCGATGCAGGACGTCTGCTAGTCAACGCCCTCGTCCTGTTGACCTGAGCTGCCTCCACCCCTGACCAGGACGAGAGACTCGACCTTTCAACAAACGCACATTTATTTCTCGCGTTCCAGCGGGGGATCGATACAGCTCTCAGAGCCGGATCTGTTTGGATCTGTTTGTTTATGTTTGTTTAATATAGAGTTTGGTGCCGTTAATATGGAAGACATGGAAGAGTGGTTTCATCAGATTCTATAGATAGATAGATAGATAGATAGATAGATAGATAGATAGATAGATAGATAGATAGATAGATAGATAGATAGATAGATAGATAGATAGATAGATAGATAGATAGATAGATAGATAGATAGATAGATAGATAGATAGATAGATAGATCCACTCGTGTTTCTCACCTTTGCATCCTTCTCTATCTTGTCCTCGTCCACTCCCTCCTCTCTGCTCCCCTGCTCAAATGACCGGCCGGACAAACAGGAAGAGAGCAGAACAGAAGAGTGGGTCAGTCAGTGGGGATGGAAACACACTGATCTCTGATCTGCTCTCAGCCTGTCTCAACAGCATCCCAGCATCACACCTCTGTGTCCACACCAGACCCCAGCAGAGAGCAGCCTCACTCTGTCCAGCCCTCTGCCAGACCTCTCATGACTCCGTAATGACACCACCAGAGGCTCTCATTAGCAGGAGGGGAAACATAAGTCTTTCCAGCAGTCCCCTCTCCACACACACACACACACATGTGTGTGTACCTGTAGGAGGATGACCAGTAGTTTCTGATAGTGCCCTGAGGTGTCACCGCAGATATCCTTCTCCAGCTTTCCGCTGAACTCTGGAGGAAAGAGGAGAAGAGTGGCAGAAGATTGCTTACACTTCTCGCTCTCTGCAGACGCTAATGGTTGCAATCGACCCCGGCGGACATCCTGAGGTCTGCAGGAAGAGCTCAGACAGCAGCCCTGACCTGCTCCGTCTCCTTACGTACTGTTTTCCATTGAGGTTACAGTGAGACAGGTGTCCAAAGATGTCAAGTATAATCACAAATATCTAACAAGTTGGTTCAGCTGCATGCAAACATCTTTCAAGGCCCCTTCGTGTTCTTTTTGTTTCATCTGCAAATGCTCCACTTTTCTAGTATCTGCACTTTAGAAAAAGAGGGAGAAGTAGTTGGAGCTTAAACACAGAGACCAGCCGGTCTGTGTAGAGACGCGCCAGCAGGGCAGAGAGCAGAAACTGCTGCAGAATTTAAAAAGCTTTTCATGGGTCACAAGGAACCTGGTGAGGTAGAGGAGCAGTAGAAATGAGTCATAGTTGATTGCACTGTCAAGCACTTTGAACTGCCTTAGGTTATGAAAAAAAAAACGTCCGAGCTTTTTCTCATATTCTGATCAGTCTGAGGCTTCATGACCACCATGAAAGCTGAGCTGAACGAGAGCTGGTTTCTCTGTTTCTTTTTCTTTCTTTCTTTCTTTCTTTCTTTCTTTCTTTCTTTCTTTCTTTCTTTCTTTCTTTCTTTCTTTCTTTCTTTCTTTCTTTCTTCTCTCTCTCTCTCTCTCTCTTTCTTTCTTTCTTTCTTTCTTTCTTTCTTTCTTTCTTCCTTTCTCTCTTTCTTTCTTTCTTTCTTTCTCACTTCACAGCAGAGTAAATCACCTTTCTTGTAAACCTTGATGATCTCTTTAACCTGCTCTCCGGTCCTGGAGGCCATGATCTCGATGAGCACGTCGTCATCGGTTCCTGCTCCCTGGGAACCAAGCACAGCGCACAGATGAACTCGTAGCGACACAGAATGGAGTCATGTGGCGTTTATGGAGCGCAGCTCCCAGCATCAGGGATAAAAACAATGAAATGAAGACACAAAGCCTTGAAGGAAATTAAAAAGTAATGTTTGTCAGCACAATACACTGAAGAGCTGTGAAATAGAATAAATGAGCCCAGGTTACTGGGAGAATTAGTTTCAGCCTGACTTTAGAAGTAATTCTCGTCTCCTTGCTGTAATTAACCTTCCAGCAGAAAGACGTCTGACCCACTGAACGCCCCTCAAAACCCCTCAAAGAGTCCAGACGTCGGCTGAACCTTTTTTCTCCTGGAAAACTTCCTGGTAAGTTCACAAGTCCTCAGGGGGACATTAAGTGCTGCAGAGAACTGTGCAGCATCAGAAAGAAAAGTGTCTGAAATGGTGTAAAACAACTCGGCTAATATCCCAGTTATCAATAAATGAAACGTGTCACACATATGCTGGAAATATAAAAGACAACGGAGACTATTTAAGCTGCACTGACGACCAAAGACAATGTGATGAGACAGGATTTCTTTCTTTCTATCAGTACTTGCCTTGAAAACTCATGTGAAGTCTTGAGTCTTTTATACCACTGTTTTTATGCTCTTTTTATGCCTCTTTATTAAACTATGCTTTTAATAATAATACAATTTATTTGACCTTAATAGGAATAAAACAGCCGTTCCTCAGATCAACCTCGCTGATGAAGCACAGCATTGTTTTCTTTCTGGTTCATAATTTCTCACTTCACCCTGATGTTCGTCTTAGAGCCAGAGAACAAACACTCTCTGCCAGAAGCTCCAACCTTGAGCACCTTAGTGTCCCTGAACAGCATTGACAATATAGGACAATCTGTCTGTTTTGTGTCCTTGCCTTTGTTCCCAATTCTCTACAATGAGAATCATCTCTTTCAGGCTGTCAGAACAGAAATCATCAATGATGACAAAACAATCCCCTCTGTCAATGCTGCAACGTGCTGCTGTTCTGCTCTGGACTGGGAGACCAAACAGTTATGAGATCCTCACGGCAGATAATGACATCAACAATGGCTGAAGGGGAACGAGAAAGAAAACCTGTTGAGTTATGAGTGGCCTAAGCTGTTTGAGTCAGACGTCATTTGTAATAAGTTTGGTGCATCAATACAATGAAGGTCTGTTAGCTTATCAAACTGCTGCAGAATGTGGATACTCGCTGGATACTACTGTGGATACCTGGTGGGAACTACCTCACCACCAGGTATGAGAGTCTGAAACAATTTGCATGTTGCTCAAGAGGCGAGATGAAGGTGGCATGATGCATGTGACCATCTGCTTCATATTTAAAATCAACACATCAGTGGAAACCTCCATCCAGTGGGAACCTCGCTCTCTTACCTTCAGGGCTTTATGCAGCTGGGAGGCATCGTAAGTAGCAGGCGGAGTCATCAAGGCCACGATCAGACTCTCAAACAGACCGCCCAGCTCAGACTTCAGAGCGCTGACCAAGTCCTGACGAGACAAGAAAACAAAATCACCACTGAGCTTTGCTTCACAACAACTGTGCAAACAATGCATGAACCATGCCTGCCAAACACAGAATATACAGACTAGGAATAGGAATAAGAGAAATTCATTATCCCTCAGCATCCTCCGCTCAAGTTGAATATTTTAGGGAATCAGAGATGTTTCACTGCACTACTGATGTTTTTAGAAGAATGATAATGAACATAACCAGCAGAAAAGACAGATATAGATGCACTAGAACCAGCAGCCCTTCAAACAGCATCTATTAGTCACAGATGGCTTCACTGATATTGATTTTTGGGGCAATCAGTCACATATTCTGGCATCGCTGACAGGAGTGAGTTATAACACACAACTTTCCTCTGTGTGAGTTTATGTGTAGAGAGAGTGAGAGCTAACATAATTCATCTCTCTTTCTACATTATACTCGTTTCTATTTCAGATCTGATAAAAAACAGTTGTTTGTATGAACAGTTTGTTAAAAAGGTCTGTGAATACAGTCAAGTTTAGAAACCTTGGAGCAGACTGTCGTCTCACTGATAAAACCACTTTGCTCTTTATTGTTTGCCACCACTTCTCATTTCTGATGTTATTGCGAATCAGTAGTTTAAAGCGCTGTTTCTTGCAGCCATTACATTTTACAACATGTGATAGAGGTGCACTGTAACAGTGATGAAAGCAAATGGGCTCATTGGTCGGGGCCTTCTGATAAAACACTGTAATTTTCTGAGACTTTCCAGGAGCGATTTCCTGATGAATATTTTTTCCTCGAGCTGCCTCATCTGTCAGGACCTCAGGCAGCATTCATATTTGCTGGGCTGTTTTTCATGAACCTGCACAAGAAATCAAATTAACTCTGTGCTTTCAATCCACAGGTGGTCATAAAATAACCTGACAGCGTGATGAAACAGCAGGAGCAGGGGAGCAGAAAATGACCCCGGCCTTGTATAACAAACCGTGCTCGGCTCCTCAGAGACTGCAGGATATTGGTCTTCCTGTCTCCTCAATGATTCACTTTTTTCCCTGCATCTTCTCTGAGTGTTAGCTAAAGAAGTTCCAAGTTTTATCTGTCTCTGAAGCTGCAAAGAGGCAGTGGAGACAGGCTCATTGCTTATTGAAAGGAGCAAAAGACATGGTAAACAACCCAAAAAAAGGCACCTGAGACAGAAAACTGGTACCAAAACTGTAAGTTCTCCCATCAGCTGCTTGCTTATTATGCTGCATAGTATCTCATTATTATAAGCACATCTGAGATAATATCAGGGATAATCTCAGAGGAAATTAGACAGAAACATTCTGCTTCACAAACGTATATCCATCTGCACATTCTTACAATCATTGCTTTAGAAATGGAGCGATAGGCGAGTAAATTCAATATATGAAAACAGCAAAATATGAAAATGATGTAATTGAAGGAGCCCCTCTGTCTCCATTAAGTCTTAGAAGTTTATTTAGAGACAAACTCCAGGTGAAGAGCTGCTGAACACTGCACTGATGGACTGAGACCTCGCTTAGACCTGCTGCTGGTTTAGGTTTCATGAAGCTGCAGGTGATAGCGGATCTCCCTCATCCATCACTCTGACTCTGCTTGTCCTCAGCTCTGAGTTTCAGCCTCTCCTCACCTTCCCGTAGGCCTTTTTGTACGCGGCCTTAATCTGCTGCCGCTGATCGTTGCTGCGAGACGTCAGGAGCATGAGGATCGCGTCTTCGTCCGTACCTGGAGCACATGAAGCAAACAAGAGATTCATGTAAACTTCTGAGGAACACAGCACAGGGCTCCAGATAAGGGTTGAGACCGTCTGGGATGGAAAGACATTCTGGAAAACACCAATAAATGAAGAGTCTGAACGAGGAGCAAAACTCCCTCCAGCAATGATTACAATCAATAGCTGCTGTAAGTCTCCATAAGCACCTTGGAGAAAAGCCCCTGTCGTACACAAACAGGCTGAGGAGCTGTGTGTGATATTTCCTCTGAGGGATCACTACGCTGAATTAGTCTGAGGTAATTATGGCACAAAGCCCTGCTGATAGGTATCAGGACTGCTCGCTGCTCTCATTCCACATTAAGTCACATTACAGGGTCTGAATCCAGTTTGCTCTTATTGTGTTGGTACTAAACAGCATGGGTGCAGCTCTGCTCCGAGGTCACATTCAGCAGCAGCTACTAATTGTTGCTGGATGTTTCCCTGCGGTAAACCTTTCATTTGGCCACTGCCACCAGCCTCTCTGTCTCAGATCGATGGCTGCAGAGGGATCGCTCCCACTTTAGTTTCATCTGGAGCATGGGAGGGAGATGGGGACAAAGGTCAGTCTATTAAAAAGTAATCTGAATTCAACAGAACAAAATAAATCAATCGCATGATGCAAATTGTAGTAGTTAATTAGTTAAGAAGTTGATTTTTAACTGGGGTTCTAATGGGAACCAGCTCCTCCATGAGGAATGTCACATCTTTAACAACAACTTTTATTTCTTTTAAAGGCCCTACATCAATTAAATGCATTTATATGTGTGCATAAATTTTTTAAAAAAAACATTTATATATATTTTCATTTTTCAAAACAAACCATACTCTTAAACTTAATCTTGACTAATAAAATGTTGCAGCTGAGCATGTTGAAGTCTTTGCAGGTTTGTATGTATGTGTGTGTGTGTGTGTGTGTGTGTGTGTGTGTGTGTGTGTGTGTGTGTGTGTGTGTGTGTGTGTGTGTGTGTGTGTGTGTATGTGTGTGTGTGTGTGTGTGTGTGTTTGTGTATGTTATATATGTTGTATATGTTAATGTTAGTTACTCTATAGAATAATATTGCAGTGTAGTGTGTTTATGGTAGGACAGAGTGTCTACAGCGCTTACACAGGGGCAGGACAAAAAGAAAATGGAGCAATTAAGAATTCAGTTGCTCCTTTATCAACACAGACACCAGCATGGACCAATCGATACGCAGCACTGGAGCCAGGAGAGGAAACCTGCCCCCAGTGATGCCACTGGTAGCTAAATGCAATTTGAATAATCAAATAAACATGGCTCCCACTGACTGGATGAGTAGTTAGCGTTGTCGCCTCACAGAGAAGAGGTTCCTGGTTCGATCGAGGGTCTTTAGTTCTGTTCTCCCTGAGTGTGGAGGTTTTCTCCAGGTACCCCAGTTTCCTCCCACAGTCCAGAAACATGCAGGATCAGGTCGATCGGAGACTCATTTGCCCCAAGGTACAGATGTAAAAGTGAATGATGAATATTCCCTGCCTTCACCCTGTGGGTGAGACCCTTGTGATACCACTGGGTACAAAGCAGAGGAGATAGTCATTACATGATATTTCAGCACCTCAGTGGAGGCCTCAGGTTCTGACCAGTCAGATAAAGATCAAGTCAGATTAAACACTTAAACTTGTGTGCAAATTAACTCATAAACCCAGTTAAGGTGTTCAGATTGTTGAAGCAAACAACTTTGATGTAAACTCTGTGTGTGTGTGTGTGTGTGTGTGTGTGTGTGTGTGTGTGTGTGTGTGTGTATGTGTGTGTGTTGCTCCCCCTAGCTGAACTGACCGATTCCTTTCATGGCTTTGTGCAGGATTTCAGCGTCGTGCTTGGCGTTGAAGTTGACAAAAGGTCTGACGCTGCCTCTGAACGCCTGCAGGAGGAGAATCACACCACAACACTACAAGTATGAAATCACATGCAATCACATGAAATCACATGAAATCTAATGGAATCACATAGAATCACATGGAATTATAGGAGGACAATGCATGTTGAGAGGTGCTCGTGTGCACTGTGTGATGATAGTGTCTGCTCAGACCAAAGGTTTTGACCCCTGGTCACTAGTGGAGACCTGGAGAGTCTGAAAACATCTGGAGATGTATGAGCCCAAATTACCCAGCAATTTAAAAGCAGTGAGCAAAGGCCAGTTAGTTTTAATTGTGGTCTATCCATCTTGGTTTTCCTGCTCCTAATATGGTGTTTCAAATACTTCCTTAATTTAACTGATCATGTCCATTTTGCTTTGGACATGAACAATTCAAAAGACACTGAATATTCATGCAAATGACTGTTGTAAGTGCTCTATGACAGTAACTGCCACCGGGCATCCTCAGATGAAATGCAGTGTCTGTAAGTGGAGCCTAGCGGTGCTGAGGCTCGCTCTGTGCCACAGCAGTAATATCAGACATGGTCCTGCACCTCAGCGCCTCTTCAGGGAAAACATCATTCCCAGACGAAACAATAAAACATCTGCCTCAGCTGCAGCGCAGGTGGAACAAAGCAGAGGATATTATCTCTCCATGCTCTCAGGAAATGCTTCTGCCTATTATTTCTTATTATTTCTTGTGCTGGTCATCTGTTTTCACACTCAGCCGCTGCTCTGTGTTTGATATGCTCCAGAGGATGCGCTGTGCTCGCAGCATTAGGATGTTTGCCTTGAAGTGTTGCAGCTTTGATCCCGTCTGAGAGAGTTTTAATTTGACCCCTCTCCTAAGAGACAATACACCTTTTTATCTGTAGTGAAATCAGTCAAGAGCTGTTCATCAACTCACATATATTACCAGGATGCAAATCAGCCTTTAATGGCCCTGTTTATTTGTTTATTCTTCTTCTTTTTTGTCTTTTGTTCCAAGAATTTGCATTCACTGTGAGCAAAGACTTGGATATCAGTAAATGAAGCCGCAGTGGGGTAATGGCTCCACCCATGTAGCCGTCTTAATCCAAGCTAAAATAACTTCATCAATTTTTAATTACTTGCCTTGGAAATTGGCACAGATGTTTTAAGATCCCAAGAGGATGAATTTCACTTGGCCTGTGAAGTATTTCCGTATCTGTTGGACATCTGTTTGGTTCGGGCTGAGGCTGGATTGACGTGAACTGAACGAAGGAGACTAAAGGGTCCCAGAGGATTGATCATATTGATTAATCAAGCTCCATCGTGTGAAGATGAAAATGTCATTCAGTTAAAGTTTATCCTCAAAACAAACGCCTGCAGAACTAATGTGGGTCCGCTGGATTTTGCATTTTTACTTATCAGTCAATGTTAACACAGTTCACAGTTCCGTACGAGTTTAGGCAAAAAAAATAAATATCTGCAGTTCTAATGTGATAAAGCAGTGAACACAGTTGTAAACCTACATCTAAACCATAAATATTTACTGAACAATGTTTTGTCGTCTGGTATTAACATAAATATTCTGGAACACTGGTTCCATCAGAAATGCCTCAGATTCTATGTTTCAGCTCTTTTACAATCCTGGGTTTAGCTGTGGTAATAAAATGATTTTTTCCTCACAGATCTGGCTCCTTTCATGCTGATCTGACAACCCCACCAGGATTTAGTCCGACTGGCCAGTCACATTAATGATCCCATGCCTTTATGTTATGAATGAGGATGTGATGATTTATTAGGACCTGCTCTATAGTGAATAGCCTGTTGCTACTGGACAGAGACAAGGTAAAAGTGAGTTTTTCATGCTCAATCACCTTTAATAATTTCTTTTCTCTGGATTCTGACACGGTTCAGTTTGTGCAGTGATTCAATCAGTCAGTGCCCTTTTCTTTCTTTTAAGTGTCTGTCATCAGGGAGTATCGTCTCCTTACATCCTCTCAGAAGCAAAAATGACAGAGTGGAGACAAATCAGACACTAGTGCCTGCATTTTGCATGGTAACTGAATATGTCACAAACTATGTTCCTGCAGCCACTTCACGTCTTAATCCAGCTGCTCCTCAGACAGTCTGGAGATGATACAATCGAATCACGGGTATCGAATGAAGCTACTCCCTTTCTCTTTGTGCAAATGTGAGAATACTGCACGATGCAAGCATATGTTTTACTAATGAGCGCTTCCTCACAAAAAGACCTTGCGGTGAATTAGAGATCATCTAGGTCGGGGCATCTGAACACATCAGGTCCTGACAAAACCACCATGGTCGCATGCAAATCAGAGCGCGGTGCACACAGGTGTTTGTGCTGTGAATTGTTTGAGGCAGATCATGCAGCAGAGGTGTCAGAGTGGCACACAGAGCCAACGACCTTTCAGCAGGGAGGACACACTCCGCCACACAAACACTCAGGTTAGTTCTGCTGCTATGACTAATCCACACACTTCTGCTAGCTATTTTTTTGCACAAAACAAGTTTTTTCTTTGCATATTTCATTCAATAAAAAATTTAAATAAACAAGGGAACACTCACCATCTTTTTTTTCAATAGAAGGCGATTGTGGTAAACTGAAAGAGACAGAATTCCTATTAAAATTGGCCTAAATGTTAGGATGGAACTGCACTCACAAACCTGTGTCCTTACCCACAGCTGTGCGTCTCCTTCCTCCCACAAGTGACAGGTGTAGCTCAGGTGAGCTCTTTATCGTGTGTGCAGGCTGCAGCGTCACAGGGGAAAGCTGACAAGATGTTCTCTCTGGTCCGGGCTCGTTTTTCACTCACTGTCAGTCAAACAGCAGATCATGGCCCTGCGCATTCAGGCACACGGCGGCTCCGTCACAAAAGTGACGAGGCGCAAAATGTTTCTGCAGAGCTAACAAAGGCAGCCACAGGTAGAGGCTGGGGCTGGTCACTGTCTTTACCTGCTATGGTTCACTCATATTACTTTACTGGTAATGAGAAAACGGCTTACATACAGAGTTATCACCCATTAAAGTTTCAGTTTGCAATTAGCTGCTTTGTAAAATGAAGTTGTGAACAATAACAAAGGAACATGAGGCACCAAAGAAATGGAGGTTCAAGAGTGTGCGAACCCAAGCTGTAGAACCATATAGAATAGAATGTGCCTTTATTCATTCCACAACCGGGACATTTCTAACAATGCATTTTTTAAGAATGGATACAAAACTTTTGCAAATTACATATATGATAGAAAGATAAAGTTCATATGTTCTATGTAGAGTTGACTCGTCCGAACACATCATGTACATGTAATTAGTGATGTAACTTTTAGTAGCTGAGTGAGTGCGCTATTTGCTTTTATTGCACCATTGAAATGTTCCCATTGTAGGTTGAATAAAAGCAGATTCTATTCTATTCTGATCTGGTATTTTTTAAATCCAATAGACTGGGGTACATAATAATTTAAAAGTCATGAATCAATCTATCGGAGAGGTTTTAAATTAAACATCAATTTTAAAATAACTTAATTAAACATGTAATTTTAATGAGGTGCTTTTCCCCTCTTGCCCTCAATATCGCTCACTTCTCATCTCCACAGTTTCACAGCTTTTTATTTCTGACACTAGCATGTCTTGGAGTGTTGTTATTCAGTGGTACGTGTGCTCTGGGAGCAGGAGGCGCTCGGTGGCTGATCGCAGTGAAGGGCTCAGTGGAGCGACGCTCCGAGGTGCAGCTCACATATCATCACCGTGTCCTCGTCCCTGCAAACCTTAATTAAAGTGAGCTCTTGTGAGAAGACGAGAGTGTGAGCACCATCTCCCAGGTTATCCAGTTACGGATATTCGCTGTTTCATTTCACAGCCCTGAGACAGATGAGGAGCCAAATTTCCTCTAATCTCAAATAAACTAACAAAGAAACAGACGGCAGCCAGAGGATCAGATTCAGTGGAGATTATTTTTCAATGTAATTGAATGTCTTTTTAGTCCAACAGCTTCAGGTCTGATCCTGCTGGGTGGGGGAGCGGTTTTGGGTATTAAATGTCAGAAAATGTCAAACCATAAAAAATAAGGAATAAGATGGTGATTTTACCAGGGCTTTGTTAGATAATGCCAAATTTGTTTGACAGGTCGTACAACAACATCAAATCTTCATTCCTGTATGGACTTTGAAGTGAAGCTAAAAAACATATGACGGTGAAACTGAAACCAAATGTGACAAGTGTGACACAAACTGTAGCACCCCCACACCTCCAGGACACTGAGTGTGAAGCTGCCTCCGTTCAGGTGAGGACATGGAGGACAGGACTGAGAGTCTGCAGCTGTTTGGTTCTGGTGAGATATTAGTGTCTCTGCTCCTGGTTCTTCCTCAGTCTCTGGTTCCTCCTCAGGTTCTTCCTCAGTCTCTGGTTCCTCCTCAGGTTCCTCCTCAGTCTCTGGTTCCTCCTCTGATTCTGGCTCCAACATATCAGGCTGGATGTGGAGCATCACTCCATAGCTGCAGCAAAGCTCTGGTTACCACTAGACGAGAACAAGCTGAGGAGCTACGCTGTTTAGAAGGAACATGAACTCACGTAATTATCACGTGAAGGGCAGAGGAGCCAGACCTGTGTAGACACTGTTTAGTTTCAGTTTATTCAAAGAATGAGGAAAATGTCCATGAATGTGTCGATGGGGTGTGATGTTTCACACTGTATGAACCTATTAACAAACTGTGGCCACGAATGCACCCCTCACTGTCCAGAGGTTGAAAACAAACACTCAAATTCAATCTGCACTGTGACAAACAGCGCGTTGATAACAGAGTGGACCAGGTCGAATATAAAGACTCAGTCACATACTCATTCATGTGAGTGCAAGGCCAGACAGCCAATCAGAATAAAGCCTTTGTGTGGTTGCCAGATAAGTATAAAAGGCACCAAATGCAGAAGCGAATGTCTAATATTCCCACACCCCAAAACAACATTGTAGAAGAGCTGTGAAAAAGCATCTGAGGCATTTCTAATGGAACCAATGTTCTACAGCTGCTGTTCTGCTGTTCTCATCATCTGTAGTCATCCACGCTGAATGACTGTGAGGTTTTCATTCAGGAACGTTGCACCATGGGACAGCCTGGTACACACAGCTGTGGACAGTGCTATTTGTCAGCTCCTGACTGGGAGACAATAGCCTCCATCATCCATCACAGCGTCCCCAGACACCAGAGCCACTGATCGGCTCTGTTCGCTGTCCTCTCCTGTGCCCGGGGCAGGTGTTATCAAATGCAAATGGATCCATTACAGCAGATATTACCTGCGCACACAGACCACAGGAAAAGCTCCACAAAAATCATATGATAACATCAGGGCCAGGTTTGGGAGGCTTTTTGTGCCCGTTACTCTGATGTACAGTCCCAAGCAGCTTGAGGCTGGTGCTCCTGTCCATTTTCCTTCATACCACCAAAAACAGTGGAAGCATTAAAGCAGAAAGGGATCATTTACTTGTCCATCCCTGAAAGAGGAGAAAAGAGAAGAGATGATGAGGTCCATAAATATGACAAAGAAATGACTGTATATGCTGCTGTACAGAATTACTTGTATTACAACAAAGGTGAAGATTTGGAGGCAAAACACTTATTTTGCTCTCTTTCGTTGAATGAACTGGATGGATCCATCCATCATATTACATGCTTTGAACCCAATGAAACTGCAGAGGTCTGCTGAAGCCTATCTCATAGCTCACACAGGGAGGAAGTAGACACCAGAGAGGTTCCAGTCCATCACAGGCCACACACACACACACACACACACACACCATTCACTCAGGTCTCAGGACACATCTTCACTCTAGCTCAATGCCTCAAAAGTCGCTTTGAGATAACACCCTTAGAAACCTGTATAGTTTACACATTTAGTTTACAGAGCCAACATCTGGTTAACTGATCCATCGCAGTTCAGCCCAAAATCCAGAAATTAAGGAAACTGGCTTTAAAGGTATCAGAAACCATGAATTGTTGCCTTTGCACTTACATTTTTGTACAGATGAAATAAAAGACATTTGGCATGTAGGTTAATGATACTTGGCAGCACCTGGCTGAGTGATGGTGACAAACCTTGCTCTACATGCATCCCACAGATGTGAGTGGTTGGTCTGACTCTCATCGTTTAAGCTAAGAAGTAAAAGTTAAACTACTCACAGAGAATCACTCTGAGGTGTGTGAACCATGAGTGTTGGTGTTAATGTGCTGCTGCATAGGAAAACCAGCTGTCAGCAAGTGATTAACACAGACCCCTGGGGGGTAATGACCATCGATTCCACCTAATGAAAGACGGCCTGGCCACCCCTGGCTCAGCGACGGAGGCAGAAGAAAAGGAAAATGTACACAGACTTAGGAGAAGAAAAGTGGGAGGAAAGTGTCTCCTGCCTTTGCACCCACTTGCTGTCGATATTCCCCGTTTGTCTCCAGGGTCTCATTTTCTCTGTTGTCTGACATGGACGCAGTCGTGGGGAGAGCTTGCAGCGCCCAGCTCCTCTCATATTTTTCATTGGCGGCATATTCTCAATATCCCTCAAGCCACTTCTCCAATAAGATGAGAGGAGTACAAATTGCCTCCTGAATGCATTGCTTTAATCAGCATGAATCAAAATGCAGATTTAATCTTCTTTTACTCAGCCCAGCTGTATAAAGATGGACAGACATTGGTTTAAACACACACTATAAGCTGCTAAAAGACCACACAGTGGCTAATAACAACATGATCAGGTTTTATTATGTTTTGAGGAACAGGAGTCCAACACAGCTGTTCTTTGAGAGTCATTGTTACACGAGTCACATTCAAACACTCCAACAGGTCTCAGTCCCATCCTCACAGCACGTACGGCAGCCTCTCCTCGCAGCGAGTCTGTCTGAAGGAGCGGACAGGCTGCAGCGTGGATTTGCCCACCGAGTGCCTCAGCTGCTTGAGCAGCATCCATAGGAGCAGCAGCATGAGGGTGAGCAGCCCCAGGAGCATCCCCACGTAGAGGGTCAGGTTCCAGCCCCAGGTCAGAGTCAGGGGCAGCGAGGTGGACGCCACCAGGAACGTCCTGGGGGCAGGCATGTGTTCAGGCAGCTGCCCGCCCTCCCTCACGCTTCCAAAGCAGCTCTGCTCCCACTCCTGGACCTTCTTAGGGATGAGACGGCCGCTGTGGTGGAGCTGCAGGAGCCATAGTTTAAACAAGTATCCGACTGGTTGGGTTATGTGATAGAATTCCCATCCGTCCCCATGGTTTAATCCTCCTCTCAGTCATCACAAGTGCGTGCAGTCAGTGACAAAGTGAAGGTCTTGGAGCTGCCCATTCTCCTCTGCTGAAACGCTGGGAATGCTCCTGCTGCTCGGCTGGGCTCTGCTTCCCCCCACACTCCTGACAGACTGCGCTCACACAAAGCCAGCCTCCCATTTTATGAGAGCGAGGGGGAGGTGGGAGTGAATGCCTCCACTCCTTCAAAGGACATCAATTAAATCTGTCTTAACTATGTAAAGGCAACCACGCTCCTTGTATTTAGTCACAGTGTCACTGAGTGTGGAAAAGCTGATATTTACAGGTGAGATTTAACTGAATATCTATTACTAGACCCAGAATGGTTAAATGGTTGAATGTAGTTTTCAGCCTTGTTCTCTGGAACTAACCAAGAAGCCCTGGAACATTTGTTAAGTCTGAATCGCCTACGATGCTATTCACAGCTGTTTTACAATCTTCATTTGCAAGAATACAGTCCATTTCTGCACAGATCTGGCGCACGTTCATGCTTATCTGGCATGACTGATTAGCTGTCTCCCCTGCCACTCACATGAATGGTCATGTGATGTGATCTTATGACCACATGGTCTTACCTTCCTAGTTTAATGGAGTTCAGCTCTTCTGAAAGTGGTAACTGGAGCTCTGCTGCAGCTATGGAGTGATGTGTCCACATCCAGCCTGATATATTGGAGCCAGAATTAGAGGAACAAGAGACTGAGGAAGAACCTCAGGAGGAACCAGAGAGTGAGGAGGAACCAGCACAGGAACCAGAGTGAGGAGGAACCAGAGACTGAGGAGGAAACAGCAGAGCAACCAGAGACTGAAGATGAAACTGGGGCAGAGGAAGAACCTGGAGCAGAGATCCTGACATTTCACCAGAAATGTCAGACTGCTGCTGAACAGTTGCGTGCTTTCATCTTCTCACCTGCAGAAGCAGCTCTTCCCTCATTTTAGGGGTGGAGCAGAAGGATTTGCCAAATCCACCTATTTATTTATATTTCAAAGTTTTACAAATAGAATGTTTGCAGACCTTCTGCACCTCATTTGTGAGAAAATGCTTAGTTTCCCACTTATGTCAACACGAGCTCAGCCATGCACATTTGGACATCTAGCGACCTGTGAACATGTTCCCAGTAGTCAGTCTGACTCCAGGTCATTCAGGAGCAGTTACAGCTGAGGTCTGCTTTTAAGCTTTAAAACACCAATCTTGCAGCCTCCCCCAAATCTTTTGAGTAGAATCAAGTCCTGGCCATACACAGTAAGACCCCCTGCATGTTAAATCCTAAATGCTCTGGCTGTATATTGATGAGCTATGCCTGAAGCGTCCAACATGGAACAAATTAAAACCCTATTTGCATAAACTAATTTAGCCTTCAGACACACTTAAGCATGTGAAACATGCACATGAACACTTTCAGTCAATACAGCACTGGTGAATAAATCTAAACTGAAAAGTCATTGATTGCACACAAATTCACCTCAAAATTCTGCATCTTTATTAAAACCAAAAGCTCGAGTGAAGCTTTGACAGAACATGCTTGGTCTCTGCTGCCCCCATGAGTCCACCATGACAATACAGAGTATGAAGTCTTACTTTAAAATGTAAATTTTATTTACAAGAACTATATATATTACAGTGCAGAAGTAGTTTGCGTCAAAGACAACGTAAGGAGCCAGCTGACTCCCTGACAGACAATACACCAATCAGCACCTACTGAGGCCAGATGGTCAGGACGACACCTCGAGCTGAACCAGCAACAACGGCTGTGTCTGCTACAAGCTGCAACAGCTGAGGAATGGGGTTTGCTGGATTTGACATTAAAAAGGTGTTGGATTTCAAGAGGCAGAATTTTGGCAGTGAAATAAATCTGTGATTAGAGTCAAGCCATTAAAACTGCTTGATTAACCAACACAGTAGTAGTGACTGGTATAAATGCTTGTATAAAAAAATACCATTTTTAAAAAATGTGGGGGAAAAAAAAAAAAGATGCAGCTCTACTCCAAGAAGAGCAGGCAGCATCATTGAAAATTGCAGCACACATCATTTAGAAAAAACATTAAAAACTGGAACTACACAAAAAGTGGGAGGGGGAACAAGTCAGTTGAGCAGCAGGTTGGATGGAGCTTCAATGAGGGAAACCTCATGGTACCTGAAAAAGAAACTACATTATAATTACCTGCGACAGACAAAAAGAAACAAAGTCGGGCGGGGTCGCTCTGAAACATGCAGAGCAGGTTTATCAGCCGCTCACTTACTTGGAGCCCTTGTACTTCTCCCGGACAGACTGCTGGGCGTGCTGGGAAGCATTGAGGTAAAGTTTGTGCAGATCCTCGACACAGGGCATCAGATCCTCCAGGGAGTAGCCGGTCATCTCTACCAGGGGCTTGGGCTGAGGAAACAAAATATTTTTACTCGTTTTATACCTGCAACATTTGAATTTAGGAATCACTCTTGTTTACATTCAAGTCTTAACAAGTCCTGGCAGCTTAATTCAACATGCATCTGCAGTAAATGTGATGTAGGCATGCGAAGAAGATGTAAAAAGTGACCAAATTTGAGGGGAATGTGTAAGGAAAACATGTGATGCTAGTCCAACTCTGATGAGCACTATGACCTCAGTCGGTATGATGCGTTACAACAGACCGCTACATTCTTACCCATGAGCCTCCAGTCACCACATTGTTGGCCAGGATGTATGCTGCAGCCGCCGTCTGAGAGGGCAGGTACTTCAGGAAGGGATCAGAGTCCACCAGGCTGAGCTCCCCAAAGTACTGAGGGGGCAGAAAGAAAATACAAGTTAGATCAAGAGGGAAAGATAGTTTAACATGCCAAAGCAAAGTCGTAAGACTGCTTAGCAGTGTTTGCTAGAGGCTTACCATGGCCAGGCTCTCCACCTGTTTGCTGACCGCCTGCTGGAGGAAGTACTGGGTGAGAAACTGGTTGATGGTGGGCGCTGCCAGATCAAAGGAGAGCACCTTCAGCACCAGATGCTCCATTCTTAACACTTGCTTCTTAGTGTAGGTGTCATCTGTTATGTAAACAAACTCTGCCACTTCGGGAGGGTAGATCTCCTCAAATTTACTATAAAAACCATAAAGAGAGTCACGTTAGAGAACGAAAGCCAGCCTCGGGTATGGTGCATGATCCAATATTTTGAGTGTAAAACATACGAGGCCAAGAGCATTGCAGCCGTCCCGACCAGCTGCAGCTTCCCCCTCAGGACTGACATGGAGGACAGGAAGCGGTCGATGTAGTTTACAGCCAGATATAGAGTCTCATTCTGGAGCTTGTACTCTTCTCCGACCTCGACCAGCCAGTCCACCAGGATGGCCCGCATGCTGTTCGTGATATCAGGCTGCTTCTTCATGTAGCCGGCCTTGGGTCTGGTCCTCACCTGCACCATACAGTTGTGTTACTGAAGCTCTTCCTAGAGCCCTTGTGACAAATCAACACAAGGAAAGTGAGTTGAGATCTTACCTCCACCTCCCTCAGGTATGTGTGAATTTCAGCAGCATATTCAGGGACTTCATTTACATTGGCAGTTTTCTCCTCACCCTCCACCACAGACATTTCCATGGGAGAGTCTGGGAAAATGAGAAGTAATTAGAGCACTTTTCCAGAGATGGTTAAGTTTAATGCCCTGCCTGTGGACCAAAGACGCAACAGAGCAGAGTGAACACACCATAGCTGACATCCATGGCCGAGGGCAGGTCGAGCGTGGCCAGAGGCTGTCGGAGCCGTGCCACAGCATTTGTGATGGTGACTGGAGAATCCGTCTCCTCTTTGACAACCTCGACCGCTCGTGTCTTCTTGGAGCAGGCGCCATCAGGCTCGTCCACGTGGATCTGGAAAGCGGGCTGCTTGGTTGCAGGTCTCTCAAAGCAGCTTTTGCTCACGTCTTCATTTTTACAGGACAGAGGCTGTGACGCTTCCTGAAAACAGGGGACAAGGTCATTTCAGATGAGCTGAATACATTGCACGTTTTTAATCACTGGATTTTTGTATATTGTAGACTATAGTCATCAGGTTCAGATGTGACAATTAAAGCAGCAATATTACAATAAATCCAAAGAGACTTTGATTGAAAAAGCAGTAATGATAGAGAACATGAGACCCTTGAATTGATGCGACAGAAATAAATGAAGACAAATGGATGTCATTTCCCACTGAGGCCACAGGGTTGAAACGAGGGAGCAAGTTCTGCTATTTTTACACACGCATTTCATGTGTAATTTTGTGCACTCAACACCTTTACAAAGATAGAGCTGCTCCTTATTTTACAGCTAACTCTTGTGCAGTTTTTGCACCAATATTTAAATATATTACTGCACATCTATGCTCCCTCGGAGCCCTTTCACTAGATCAGGAAATGGCGGACAAACAAGGCACCAGCGATAGCTTCACTTTAAACGGCGCCGCGGACTTCGTCTTTGATAAACGAGCTAAATCACACTCTGGAGGATGACAATAGGAATGGAAAAGATCAATAATTTGCCTCCAAAAGTTGAGCAGCCACCGTGGTTTGCAGCTGCGCGGCTAGCTACCTGGGCCGTTTAGCACGGCTCCCTCCCAAACTAACCTGCTTGTTTGCCCGCAGATTGTGGTCTTTGGTCCGCAGGTTGTTCTGCAGGGATCCCAGTACGGTTCTGCCGGGAGGAGGGAGGTTCTCCTGGTTCTCTGAGGGTCGGACTTTAGTGGCTCCTCGGTGTCTGGGCATATTCTCCTGGTTGTGAAGCTCCATGGCTGCTGACTATGCTCAAGGTTCCCCTTCAAAATGCACGTTTTCTATCGGAGCCCTGCAGCTGCTGTGTGCAGCTTTAGGCGTTAGAAGTTAAAATAAGCGCTTTAAGAATCGTTGGAGTTGGACCCGCTTCAGTGGAGGCTAGTGTCAGCTGCTGGGTCGGAACCAGCGGACAGTCAAAAATAAGCGTTGAGATGGTAACGGCGCCCGGAACTGCAGCTGTAAACAGGGTAGAGGAGACAGTGGTAAGGACAGAGCTGCTGGAGCAGCAGATGTAGAAGATAAACGTGTTTTTAGAGAATTAAAGCGCAGTGTGAGTACCGACCTGCAGGAATGGAGATAGCCTCGGTCCATTAGCTTCGAACGTGCTCAGATGACGCTGCTGCGCTTTCTCTGTTCAAGTAGCCCGCGAGGATTGAAACGGACCAATCACAGAGCAGCAGGGTAGTGACGTAGGCAATTAAACGGGTGCTGAAAGGGGACAAACTGTATCACGATGAAAAATTCAAACCCGGTGCGTCTCATTTGTAGGAACTGAAAAGACGTTGGCGCAGAGACAATAACATCGACACAGGGCTGGGTGTAGAGGAACTATGCTAGCAATGCATCACGCAGAGGCATGACTCATTTGATCTTTGTTATTTGAAGTTATTGATTATAATTTGCTTTTCGAAATGTGCTGCCTCTAAGATTTTTAAGGAGTTGTAAGGTGCTTTAGTTTGCAAATCAATTGCCTTAAGGGGAACTTTCATAATTGATAAATAAAGCAATGACTAAATAAAATATGTGCAATTCTTTTACTTCCCAGCTTTAAGCTATTGTATCAACTATAGCCTCCTGTTGTACAGTTAAGCACAACTTTTGTTACAGATATGTAAGTTATTTTAGATAAAAGTTTGCTTAGCTTGTTTATTAAAGTCAATAAGGTTTAACATATGCGTCAGAGAAAATATTATACCTTTTATATTTCCATTTGATGGCAATGTACTGTAGAATGTATGACTTTGATTCAAGTCACATGAACCCACAGCTTTGCTGTGTTCACTTTGTGTTCACTTCCATGCTTTGCATTTCATATTTTTTTTATTCTTTATCAGCTGTTTTTCATCATTTGTAATAACTTGAGTGTGTTAATACAATGAAGGATTTATCAGCTGTTGCTTGGTACTGATGTTGTGACGTGATAAGGGTGGCGTGATCATGCAAGTATACAGTAGATCCTCTGGATTCTGTAATTCTGGGAGCTCCTCTCATAATTTATCTTGGGAGATTACTGTGCATGGCTTGAGTAAGGAGGACGCTGCTTCAAAGGATCTGTAACAGAATTTATTTCTTGATCAGTATGCTACAGACACAATTGGTTATCATAAAAGCTCTATTAGTCTATCATCCATCAAGTGCAAGTTCTTAAGCAAACTGTAGCACCTAAACTGGACAATTTACTATTGTTAAAATGAGGTGCATGACACATGAGGGCCTCCTCACAGTGAGACAGTCCCTGGTTCAAATCCAGCTCAGACAGGGTGTTTATGTGCAGCTCGCATGTTCTCCATGTTTCTATCTGGATTTTCTCCAGGTTCCTCCCAGTCCAAAATCATGCATGTTCACATCAGGAGGAAAGAAAGGTTAAACTGCTCCTAGGTGGGAGTGTTCTGTTGTGTGTTTGCTGGAGGTCTGTCGATGGTGTATTCACTGCCCTCCCCCACTGCATGTTGGAGACCCACCATTAAGGTACAGTACAAAGCAGATAACATGATGGATGGATGAGGTGCATGCAATTGATAGGTATGTTAAAGTGTTGCCAGTAAAATGTCTTCGTGTTGGTATGTAATGCTCTCATTGGATGAAAGAAAAAAAAACAAAGTCACATCTAATTTTTATTTCAAGAGGAGGAACTCACAGTCCATTGGTGACTGATATAGAAACATACATTCTGTCTGTGTCTACCTGACTTAGATTTGGTCACTGAAGTATTTCCTTTATCGTCCCACGATAGGGAAATTTAATGCTACACTTCACTTAATACAACAAACGATAAGACGACACTTAACAATGGCAATATTGTAGTGTTTTACACTACCTTTGGGCTCTATCAAAATACATTATAAACATGTAAATGTTGTAAACCTAAGGTTGGACAAACTTCACGTAAATAATATAGGTAATGCTATCATGAAACAAATATTTTTGTATTTACAGTACAAAAATTGCACAAAGACACTTAAACACATCCCGATCTGTGCATCATCATACCTCATTGAAAAAGTTCAGTAGAGAGTTTAAATCATAATTATCGAGTATTTCCAGCAGTGATGACACCTTGGTTTTTACATTCTGGCCTTTGAACTTGAATTTGTCAATGAAGAGATCTGTGATCATTCCTAAAGGAAGGAAGAGAAAGATATTTTCAGTTTAACTCTTTTGGGAAACAAGTATTTTCAGGTTTCAGCATTTAAGTCAAATAAAAAAAGTTTGGAATTCAGTATTGATGAAATGCAATGACCATAAAGCCTCTCCAGGTGCGCTGGCTGCTTCTTATACTCTTCAACGAGGTTTGTGGATTCGTCCAAGATGTTGCGATATTCTGGGATGAGAAAGTCAGCGTTGCCCTCATGAACCTGAAGCTCCTATCAATCAGATATACGAGTGAGTGATGCTCAGATGCTTATTCCAAAAACAATCCGATTTTTTCAAGTAAGGCAACAAATGTAACAATAACTCACTTTGAGGGCATCAATAAGCTGAACTTTTCTGGCCAGCAGAAGCTGGTACTCTAGTTTGGGATGGATCATGTTCAGTGTGTGGCTCACTGAGTCATCATTTATATCTGTCAAAGAGAAGAGCACAATTCTATTTTAGCAGGGTTTTACTTACTAGATTACTCCCACGAGATCTGAGATAATATTACCATATGAAATGTTCAGATTGATTTTCCTCTTGGTAGCTTCTTTAGAGAGAACATCACTCAGTATAGAGATGGTGGAGATGTTGTCTGACCTGAAGTGACCCTCCCCTTTGCTGGAATTACAAATTCAGACAAAAAAAATTGATTCAAGGTACATTATGACAGAAGGTGCCAGAGAAAGTTAGACATGAATATCAAAGATTTACAGAGCAATTCAACAGAATGTTAAAGCATTCGTGGGTTGAGTGTGATATTTAAATCCACTGTGTGCTGGTGTTTACCAGTAAGTGGCTTCAAGCTGTGTGCCGAGAAAAGTGTTGTGGAAGTAGAAGGTGATGCTCTCCCCAGCTGGTGTTTTCTCAGGTACTTCAGGCAAACAGAACACTACCCAGGAGTGGATCTCAGCGAAACTGAACTGTCCCACCAGACTGAGCCTGTTCATTGGCCTGAGAGAGTGAAAGTGGTACAGAAAATATTCATTGATCCTGAGCAAATCTGAAGTATGAGATTTTCTGGCCTGAAGCATTTACCTGTCCTGGTCTATGCTGTGTGTCCTCTGGTGGAGGGACAGTGGTTTAATCTGATACTGTCGCACCTGGCACGTCTTGGGTTGCAGTCTGGGGGTGATGTAAGCCTGCAGGGTCCCATACTGTCCCTCAATGGACCGCACCTGCGACATTTATTATGGAGACTCTGCTCAGTAACTTACATAAAAATGTCAAAGCCTCCATGAGTAAACAAACATGTATCAGCAAGAGAGTGCCAAAACATAGCTTCCACGTGCTACCTTGATCTCCAGTCTGGTGGTGTTGGCCTGGCATCTGTATGTGGCCAGGAGGAAGTTCCCATTGGGCTGCTGGAAACAGAGCAGAGAGTCAGGGTCTGGGAGCAGGAGCAGCAGCAGCATGTATGTGTGTGTGTGTGTGTGACTTTCTTTGGACTGTTTGTTTGTTGAGTGATAAGCCGCTCACCTCAGAGTCACATTCACTGAAACTGACAACGGCTGAGTTCTTGTCCACATCCAGCAGGTCAATAGGGACATCACTCTGCACAGGGGAAACAGACAAGCTGAAGCAGCTCATACCGATACTGCCTGTACAGAACCTTAACACCTATGGGAAAATATGCTTTATTTGTTTAATACCAACTAAATGTATGGGTATTGGGTTGAATTTTAATTCCAGTTCATTTCAATCAAATTTCATTGAAATTCAGCACTGAACTGAAAAGTATTCAACTCCGATCTGAACTTTGAGCAGCGCTGGTCCCACAGACCTGCAGCAGCAGGTTGTCGATGGCGGTCTGAACCTCCAGCGTCAGGCTGTAGCTGGCGTCGTCCTGGCACAGCGTGAACTTGTCGTTGATGCTGAAGACGGGCACAGCGGAGACGGCCGTGCTGGACTGGGAGGTCTGCTGGTACTGCTCCCGGCCCTGCAGCACCTTGACCTGCAGCTGCTCCAGCTCTGCCCTGGAACACATGGAAAGAACAGAGCCATCGAGTGAGGCCAGAGAAAAACAAGCACAGACAGATTCTGGCTGAACAGAGCTCATACCTAAGCGCTTCTACTTTGGTCTGAGTCTCTTTGCTCATCCTGATCTCATCTCCAGGCCCAGCTTCAGCCTTCTGAGGCTCAGTGGTCAAACCAGTCACCCATCCTGAAATGACAGTTTAAAATTAACAGTAACTTATTACAAGGTAAACAGTAACAGAAATGTGTCACCGCTCTAACCTGTGTAAGTGGCAGTCAGGACCTCATCATAAGACTCTTTCCCCACGCAGCCACCCTGAATGGAAGTCACACTCTCTGACAACACCTGCAGTCCAGAGGGATTACAACGTCTTTGTATCAATAATGAAACACAGAAATTATGGTCTAAGAGAAGAAAATGTAGCACATAAATTCTCCATGTTCGATGAGTAGTACTCACATGCTCAAAGCGCAGTGTGGGCTCGCTGCTGCTGTTGAATCCATAGACCTCGACTGTCCCATCGTCTCTGCCAACCAGGATGTCATTCACTCCATCTCCGATGATGTCATAGGTGTCAATACACAGAATTCCTGATGGGACACAGAGAAGGGAATATTTAAGATGTTGAAACATAAATTTTTACTGCAGCTACTCTAGTTTACTCCACAGTCTAAAAACAAGCATGCTTAAGTTGACTGGAGACTCTAGGTGAGAGTGAGAGTCAGTGGTCCTTCATCCTATGTAAACTCCAGCTGACTGTTTCTGTGTTTGTCATGTTGGCTAACTTATCTTCAAGCTTCACGTGCTATATCTATTCATGTCCATCATATCTAATCTGCCTTTATCATTAACAGTTATACATCTTGCTTAAAATGCAGTAAATTTTAGGCTAGAATAGAAAGCCTTTGTCATTGTACAGGAACAGAAAATGCTGAAATTAATTTCTTTCCTTTTGGCTGTTGGTCCTTAACATTTGTGTCCAGTGAGCATCTTCCCAGTTTGGGCAGTTTGGGCAGGCTGTGACAGGTGAGATAATGGATGAACGCACGTACCTCCTTTCTTTTTGTCATTGTCAATCTCCCATTTGGTTGCAGCTGACTGCTCGCCAATCTGGATCAGTCCTATTTTACCATCCGTAGTCCCATATAGGATCTCCTCTCCTGTGTGTAAATAGTTGACTTTTATGTTACATCTGTTCTGCTTATAGCTTTTTAACTCTTCAAGTGCATAGTATTCTGAGACATTAACTTGCCTCCCTCTTTGCTGTACAGCTCCAAAACAGATGGAGGACCAGGGACTTCAATATCATAGGCAAGTTCAGATCCCTACAGAAAAATGAAATCATTAATGACTTGTCTTATAAAATCTCATCTCTTTAACAAAATAGACTGAATATGATCCTGATACCTTCAGGACTCTGAGCACCCGATCTTGGCACGCCAGGACTGGGACGAGATGCGTCAGGTTTTCTGATGATAAACATGTGATGTCATTGATTTTGTCTCCAGAGAGGTAATAATCCTGGTCCTTGCAGTCGCAGTAGTGGTTATAGATGTAACTCGCACACACAAACAGGTCAGCACCTGAAACATGCCTGGAAGGGAGATAATCATCAAGTACAGCAATAGAGAGGTCAGTGGAGAGGGTGGTGAAGTGGCTCCTACATGGCATTAATGCTCTCTGTGAGGTTGGCATCAAAGGTGAGGAACTGTTTGCCCTTCTTGGTGAATCCTCGAACTTGGGAACCAGAGCAGACAAAGATCTTCTCCTGGGGAGTTCCTGCAGCACCTCCGAGGTCCATCCTGGCTACTTTTGGCCCTGGAAGTGTCTTAAACACAGGCTGAAATGGAAAGTTTCTTACTATTAGAAATATAAATTCAGCCCATAATGATCCAACTCGCTGCATGAGAAATAAAGGTCATATACCACTGCTTCGCCTTTCTTCATCCCAAAACATGTCAAGATGCCATCATGATCAGCAATAGCCACCTGAAACACAACAAACATCCATGATGAACCATGTATAAGGTTATTTCATGTACAAGGTGTAGAGACCTGTCAACTTGTACATTCTTAAGAATGCTTCACTCATTCAAGAACATCCACAGCATAGCTGTCTGTTCAGAGCCAGGAGCCAGTCAGGAGTGAAGGGTTTCAAAGCAGGGAATTGAGATATGACAGACCTCCCCCTCTCTTCAAACATGGTTCCTCTACTGCCCCCCTGTTTAATATGTGGACGTTTCTGTCTTGAGTGAAGGTGAAACATCTTCAAGATCTTACACAAGTTGATGGCTATGAACGCAAAATAATCTGTACAGCCAGTGTTGTAAATATTGCATGTAGGTACAACAGGAATAAAAAGATGTGCTGAAGATACCTTCTGGGTTGCTTTTTTACCCAACGCTGGAAGCAGCCTCATGGTTTTCTGGGAGGTGACACCAACCTGTTAGAGCCAAAAGAAGAATGGCTTAGAGAAAAACTTAAGAGACTGAGAAACTTAATTTATGTAAGTGAAATAGTGATTTTATACACCTCTTTAGAAACGATATGAGGCAGATGCATAAGTACCATCAGTGCTTTAGATACCTGAATATAATCGACTCTGTTAAGGTGGATCTCCATCTTCTCTGGATGACTGCTCTCCAAGGTAGAAAACTGGTGCAGATTCAGGAGGACGATCTTGTCATAAATCAACAGGTAATTTCACAAATGCCATTCACAGCCCGCAGCTGAATTACAGAGATGTTTAAAAGAGGCTGGGATTAACTTTCCGAGGCAAGGAGATTAGCTCGTCGGTAGCTAGCATGCTAAATTGGCTGTAACACGATTTGTCCTCACGCCAACTATTCGATTTGGCGACAACGATAGAGACGTTCGTGGGTGACACTGAAACACTCGAGTGTATGTTTAAATCACCGTCTGTAAAAGAAAATCACGATTTTCGAGCTGAATATTGGGTAGAGACGTCCTGTGTCTGCTAACGCTTGAGAGGCAGGAAAACGCGTCGCCCATAGCAACGAAGCGACCTCAACAAGCTGCGACACCATTGGATAAGATTCAGGCTCGGGGAGCAAGCTGTGTCCTGAATGGTTGATGCCAAAGGTGCGATCCTACTGGAGAAGAGAGTGTGTCAAAGGGATGCGGGATTTGTCGTTACGTGTCTCGAGAAGACACATATATATTAGTTACAAACAATAGGCACAAACCTCATTACTTCTTTAATATTTTATTATTTTAAGAGATCATTTTATTCTCATCATAAAAATGTGTTGTCTGTAGGCAAATAAACACAATTAACATGGCAGAAGAAACTCACAGGCATGCACTATGCAAGAAAACTACAAAGCAACAAATGAGAGACAGGGTTAAAATGCATTTGGTAGCAAGACGTGCATTGTGCAACTCAATTCAAACATGAATCCTAGTGAAATGCCTGGTATCGGAAAATGATCTATAAAATACAGCAGATATTTTCATTCTCCATTCAACACCCATTTTGACCTCAGACCTACAGACATTGTGAATGTTAAAAGAGTGAATTGATGGCATGATAGAATCCATTTTAAATGAGGCATTTAGACAAATCAGATTACATAAAAAAAAAAGAAACCGGACTAAGTAGAAACAAACAAACCCCATCCTCCACCCACCCAAACATACAGGATTGATTTAAAAAAAGATTTTTAATCATGTATATAAGCATTTAAATTTAATTTACTAATCTCAAAATGTTAATGTTACTTCATTGAATAAGGAATCTCCACAAATAAATAAGGACATGAGGAAAACAATAACAGCCGATACAACCAGAACACAGTTGATGTTTACGAGTGCTCTGCTCAGTGGACATACAGTGAGGGCGTCCACTGCTTGAATGAGGTCACATTAAGAAGATGGGGAAAGAAACCTTGCCATGAGAATTCAGTGCATCACTAGCTGGTCTTCAACTGCTGGAACAAAGACTGTAAAGTTGACATTCAAAAACAGTTCGTTCTGTTGATGGCAATGTCTGTCCCCATCAAAGTTTAAGTCACATCCTAAATGGTTGGAAAAAAAATAGCAAAACATTAAGAAAAACAAAATGTCTGGTGCGCTGAGATCAGACGCCCGTGGGTGCGAGGCGGCTGACGAAGGCGATACTGCTGAGGCACATCCTCCTGAAGAAGACAGGGCACGCAGGCTTCATGATGAAGTGCTCCAGAAGAATCCGCAGCTCTGTGAACAATGTGCTGCGGTGGAAACAGACTGGTTAATATCTGTATCTTTTTCACTGGAATCGTTTTGACTAGAATATAATATTTCGTCCCACAACGAGGAAATTCCAAATTTCATGACTGTGTGCAGTCAATAATGATGTTGACCATTCAATACTTCTGTTTTACTTGTATGTTTTCACAGACAACATACTCTGACCAATGACTTCACCTCAAACATTATTCAGCATCTTACCGGCAGTATGGGTTTCTTCTGGATGTGTAACGGAGAGTGAGGAATCGATAGTAAATGAAAGGCAGCAGCAAGCTTCCCTGGCCACTGTCACAGACAAGACAGGAAGAAGGGCAAACAAACATCACACATTTGCAGACACTGGATGCATTTTTGTGAGCATTTTATATGACATCAAATGCATTTTATGTTTGTGGATCTGTGGTGTGAACAACACTGACAGTGCTGGCACAAAGAGTTTGACTGGCAGAACACAGATTCACAATGTGTGAATCACAGATGTGGAGAATAGTACCACTACTGCAGACATTCTGCAGAAAATGACAAAATATCAGACTGAGGTCTAATAACTAGTGTGGGTAGAAGTATGAATTATTCACCGTCTCCACAAGTTTTAATATCAACTGCATCTCTAGTCTTTGTAGGTGGAACTTGCATTTCTATGATCCACTGATCCAGATGCATCAACAAAACTTAAAATGAAATGGTGTGTGTTAGAATACAAATCAAACTAAAACAATTTCTTGAGATGGGGGTGTGTGTGTGTGTTTACCTGAAGAGCATAAAAACCGTGGCTGGCATCAAGAAGATCTCGTTGCAGGCGATGAACTTGAGGATGTTCTGCTGATTGGCTGTGAGCCTGTCCAGAAGGTTTCTGATGAACATCAGGCTGCTGGGACCCATGGACTGCAAAGGAGAAACACATGAGCTACTGGGACTCACATTATCAGTCATGTGCTTCAGTTGACTAGATAATTAAAACATTATTTTACGGGTGGCAATTTTCCATCTGGAGATTTTAGAAAATACTCACATCAAGAACTTTCTTTGTGTAAGTGGTTGCATGAAGCAAGGAAAAGAGGAAAACTGGGAAGATGCTCACTGGACACAAATGTTAAGGACCAACAGCCAAAAGGAAAGAAATTAATTTCAGCATTTTCTGTTCCTGTACAATGACAAAGGCTTTCTATTCTAGCCTAAAATTTACTGCATTTTAAGCAAGATGTATAACTGTTAATGATTAAGGCAGATTAGATATGATGGACATGAATAGATATAGCACGTGAAGCTTGAAGATAAGTTAGCCAACATGACAAACACAGAAACAACTTGTCAATGATTCAGTGATGCAAAAATGTAGCCAGCCCTCTGGTTTAAAAGTCTGTATATTAACATTAACATTAACATTCTTTTCAGGTGTTCAAGCCTTCCCTACTTTCAAACGTTTATGCATATTTTGTAACAAAGTGTGTGGGTGGGGTGGAGTTGGTTTAGCTTTTACTTTTCTTTTATTTTGTAAAACACTCATGCAAAGCAGCCTCACAACATTTCACCAAGAGTAAATTCCACTGAAAAGTAAATTACTGACTTTCATTATGATGCAAACCAAAGCATGGCATCAGAGATCATAACTCTAGCAGCTTTGTGATTGAGAACTTCTTATTCATTATCTAAAGCATTCACTCTCTGTTTCTCCTGTGCCTAAATGTGCAGGTAGAAGGATACTGGTGATGGGGTAGGAGTTGACCAGGATGAGTGAGTACAGCAGGTAATGGCAGCTGTCCTCCTGAAGAGCCTGGGCCAGGAACGCTCTGCTCAGCTGGAAGCGCGGGAGTCTCTGATGCAGGCGGAGGGCACTGGTGAGGGCGTTCGCCAACAAGGCTCGCTGATAGAAGTTAGCTGCTGCATAAGGTCTGAAAAACAAGACACCAGCACAAGATCACATACTGTAACCTCTGCTCAGGGCTGTAGAACAAGGAATGGGCTATAAACAGAACTCACCCCAAAATTGGAAGAATAAACATGACAGAGCAATAGACAGTGAAGAGTCGCGAAAGCCACATTGCGGTTTCCAGCTTGTTGCTCATTAAAAATTGCTGCAGAAGAGAGAAAAGGTTAGTGAAGTATTAGAAGAGACAAGATGTTTCTGTTCTGATTTTGTCTTTCATGTATACGTAAATCAATCACAGTGAACTGCTCAGACCCTCACTCTGATGTTCACCCAGCATCAACCAGACTAACTGATAAACAACTTAATTTAATATTGTAGTTAATTATATCGAGTTCTCATCAAGAGTCAGGAGACAGGACTCAGCTGGAGCTCATGAGGGAACCTGGTCCTTCAATGGACATCAGACCACTGAGGCTGCTTACAGGTGACTGGAAGTCAACTCAGACTTTGTGGGATGGAGAGAAGCTGATATCTCATGCAATGAATATCTTTGTCTATAGAGTGTATGACTATACAATTTGACTGGTCAAACCAGCACTTACCACAGGCCCTAACTGGGGAGGAGGACTTTGTTGGTTTGTGTCTGCCATCTTTGTGTGGAGTGTGGGTTGCCCTGCTGAGAAAAAAAGTCACATCACAATAAAACATGTAAACACACAGACAAAAGACAAGACTGCTGAGGCAGGATACACTGTAATAAGAACACCATAACTTATCATTTTTGATGTTCTGATGACATCACACAACACAACTTGATGAGTCACTGGACAACTGTAACATGAATACTGCTGATACTTTTACCCATGGATCTCAAAGTCCTTGGTACACAGATAATCAGAAATGTATTCTACTAATAATAGTCTGTACCTCAAAAATTGTTTCTATCATGACCAACTGATTAATTCTCATGGGGCATTGAATCCTCACATGAGATCCCATTTTTGACTCCTATTCTTATAATAATGGCATCATACTCATTCAAGTTTATTGTTGACCATTAACCTACATTTTTTACAGTGATTGTTTATCCCTCATAAATATTGTTTCGCTGCCATC
The DNA here is from genome assembly GCA_029224185.1 of Karalla daura. Classification (NCBI taxonomy): domain Eukaryota; kingdom Metazoa; phylum Chordata; class Actinopteri; order Chaetodontiformes; family Leiognathidae; genus Karalla; species Karalla daura. The sequence continues at coordinate 2,468,593 of CM055195.1, forward strand.
GACCTATCTGTCGATCAGGACTGACAGATCAACAATCTACAACATACCAACGAGAAACACCAAATCTCCACATAAGGTTTAGTATTTGACCTCGATTCTCATAGTAATACCACCACACCCTCATCAGCACATTGTGTGTGTTGTTGATCATCCATTAAAAACAACATTAGTCGATTAATCACAGACACACTACCATTATATTATATTGGCCATATGACCTCCAGCTTCTATGTAAATTATTCCACACAATACACATCTCCAGAGTAGATATTAATGGTGGAACTTTGTCATTTCGGTCTGACTAATTAGACTAACCTCAGTTACATTAGGGAAGAGTTTACAGGCGGTAACATCTTTGATTTCCTCTTATCAGTTGCAGATGTGACGCTAAACTAGCCGTACTGCTACAATCCCTGGATCACTGCTATGCTGTATCATCACTTACACAGCAGGATAAATAGATTAAATACTGACTGTCACAGTGAGTCAATGCAAAAGGATGTGTATGGACACTGAGAGAGGGTGGTTTATTGTCTGAGAGAGGGGCTTAGCAGCTGCTAGCAGATGTTAGCAGCTCTAGAATCTTCTCCGTTACCATCGTTACTAGCTCGGAGCTAGCACCGCTGCTAGCTGCTGTTTGCTAACTGTGTTCCGCTGACTCCCTGGATGTCTCACGGTGCTCGGAGCTCACAGTGACCCTGTCTGACTGTCTCTGGGCCGAGGCTCGGTTTGTCTTACCGGTGCTACAGGCTCGGTCCGTCCACTACGATGAGAGCCGAGATAGAACTGAGCCACACGCTACTGAGTGATCAGCTGACCGGATGTGACGAGCATCATGATCTCGCGATATGTCCAAACCGAGAGTACCGGGAGCACACGCAACACTTGCTGCAATTTTGAAATAGGTGGGTGACAGATGATAATAGCGTGCACTTTGTGAGAAGTAACTTGAGTAAACAATAAATCCATCAATCCGAGTTGTGCTCAGTGGTGTGGTTGGAGTCTGCTGGAGTCTAGTCAGGGAATACAACCATTCCCTGCACATACACAGATCATTTACAGTTGACCCAAGCATGCATGTTTTTGTGTGGCATGACCAGATTACTACATGCAAATGCCTCACAAAATGGCAGAGTCTGGTGTTCAGCAGCCGCATCACTGTGAGGCAGCAGTACTAACCACCAAGGCATCTATTTTCTCCTAATTTCAACCATTTTATTTTTTACATTTAGTCACTAAGCAGACTTTTTTATCCAAGGTGATTTACACAGCAGGAAAACCATTTGGATTACATCTCAAAAGAGATCTTGGTGCCACAATAAATACTGCTTTACATTCTTCAGACCACCAAGAGATTGTAATAGCTTCAGGTACACTGCTTCTTGTATTCTGTGGTTTCAGAATACAAAATTACACATAATTACAGTGAGTGCAGCAAACAACAATTATCTACAGATTGTTGCACAACAAACACCAAGACAACACAAAGTACAGAGGAATGCTGTCAAACCTCCATTATGTCACACGTAACCGTTATTGCACAGTTACTGCATGTGTAAGGGTGAGTGGTGTTTGTGTGTGGTTGTGTCAGGGCATGTGTGTAGTGTGGCTTGTGGGAGGAGACTCTCAGCCTGTTTGGTCAAACAGGTTGAAAATGGGATGAATTCTGCCTCTGATGAGTCTCTCTGCTCTGCTGAGGCTGCAGGATGTGTAGATGACCTTCAGCAAGGTGAGAGAGCACCTGCTGATCTTCTGTGCCATCTTGACCATCCTCTGGATCCTCTGGTTCTCTCAGTGCAGTTGGTGTGCTGCAGTGCCTTCTGGATGATAGCTGTGCCGTTTGCAGACCAGGAGAGGTCAGCAGAGATCAGGGTGCCCAGGGGAGTGGAGCTGTGGATCCCCTTTATGCAGTTGTCATTGATTTTTGCTGGTGATCTAGATTGTTCTGCAGTCTGAGGTATAGACGAACAAAGATCCTGGATGATTTTTTTTATCCTTGTACTAATAATTTGCTATACCTTATAAATATTTTGTGCAAACCTCTCTGTTAGATGTGTATTTTCTCCCAACGTACACACACGCACACATATTGCTATTGTATGATACAATATATAGCATATTGCTGTGCTATATATTGCTATGACTCCTATGTATTTTTTCAACCCTAACCCATTAGCTGTACTTTTTGTACTTTATGTTATCACGGAGGACCATCGAGCTGTAGTCTTGTCTGTGTTTAACATATTTTGAGCTAGGAAAAAAAAGAAACTGCAGTGCGCCTGCGCTAAGGTCGACGCCCATATTCTCACATTGAGCCAATGTTAAAGTACTAGACCTCTTGGTTTAAGAGCACCATACTCCCTGGTACACTATTAGAAGATTAAAACTCTTTTAATCACACATTTCTGTAGTTGTTCCCTCCTGAACATCACAATGTCCCCTATCATTCACCGCGATCTAGATGTTGTTCTGGAAGCTGCCACAGGGCGGCGCAGTGGACCAGCCCATGCAGCTCCTGCAGGTTGGCCTATAGCCTATGTTGGATAATTATTTTAGCTTTAAGTGCACCTTATTTGGTCCCAACATGTTTTAAAATGTTACATCTGGCCGCTGCAGCGGCGCATATATCCGCAGATTATTGGCACGACTGTCGCAGGCTGATGTGTTTGCTGCAGATGCCATTTGAAAATATAGGCAGTGTAAGCACTGTAGAATCTAATTATTTCTTTGCAAAACCTAATTAGGCATTAAAAAAGGTTAACGCCAGCGCCTGAAACGTTTTTGTTTAATAATCCCATTACTGACGGCTCATCATGTATAAAATGGTGCAGGAGGACACTAAGTTTCCACTTGTTAAAGGGAATCTCTGAGAAATAGTCGCAGCTTTTCTGACACTTTCTGCGCCTGGAAATGATAGGGCTGCTAATTAAAGCTCGGAGAATCAGCACAGGGTAGGTAAGGCTGCAGCGTCCTGCCGTGCATGCATTTCTTCTCATGTTTTCTGCCTGCAGATGCATTGTTAGTGTTTTCTGTTCGTTTCTCTGCTTCTTGCACGCTGCACCTCGCAGTTAGCAGAGTTGTGCACTGTGCAGACGGAGCAGAGAGCTTTTCTTTAAGCGTCAGCTCCTCTCGGATCATTACCAGTCACTAGAGAGCTCAAGGTGAGAATTTAAATGAGACCATTTTCTGCCACAGTTTACATTTCTTCTGAGGCAGAACTGTAAGCCTCTGAGATGGAAACGCATCATAATATATCATATAATTATGGTTAGAAATGGCTATAGGTTGGTTGTTAGTATAGGGGGCTGTTGTAGGACTTCGGCAGTGGAAAGGACGGGGGATTAAAGCAACATTTCAGACTTTTCTGTCCAGACAATGATGATGTTGCTCCAAAATTAAGAATGATCTTAATTGTGTATATATATGACACATCTATATCAGCATATTTCCCATTCATATTTACTCGGATTGCTTTATATATGAGAGTTGCAGAGGGATTAAGGAGTCACATTAAGGGAAAATCGAGGAAATTAAAGCAGAATGTCCGCAAAAGCGGAGCGTTCGCACAGATATGACAAATTATTATCACTTTCATTCGTTGGCTTTTTCCTGTTTTATTTCATGTTTTTCCAAACGCCGAATCACTGACGCCCAAAACCAACCTGCACTTTCCCCCCATTACTTTAAATTGAAACAGTTTGCATAAGCCGAAAGGAAATATATGTATATGTATTATTTTAACAGGAATAAACAAAGAAATAGAAAAAGGTCTGTAATATTTTTTTTTTGCTAATTTAGAAACATTTTTACCGGCTTTTCTTCTCCCAGAGATCTTTTTCCAAAGCATAAATTTAACCATTTCAACCTATAATATAGAGAGCAATAATTACAATAGTAATACTAATTACAATACAATAACATTAATACAAACTGTTGATTTTTGCCGTCTCTTCTATTTCTTGTTCCTCCTCTCAAATTGTTAATATACACAGTATAATCTTGCTGCTTCTTTTACTCTCATATCAGATCTTGATAAAAACATTAAATCAAGTTTTCTTTGGATTGAAGCGACCTCTGCCCTCCCTTCTTTTCTGAATCTTTTATTTAACTCGGGATAGAAAGAGACAGAAATAAATGTGTATTTGTGTGCAGAGGAATGCGCTGATAATCGCTGAAGCTCAGAAAACAAACAGATGAGAAGAGGGAGGAAAATCAGGACAAGCGAAGAGAAGAGGTGAGGAGAAAGGAGGACACGGTGGATTTCCCCCAGACTGGTTCAGGGAAGAATAAAACCAGTTCAACAGACTGGTGTCCGCCTTTCAGGGCTTTGTCTCCTCAACCAAGAAGGCGTTTCTCAAAGATCAGAGCAGGAGCTGCTTTTATCTGACAACCTGCACAAACACAGAAAAAAGACGTTAAAATTCGTTCTGATGTTGGAGACATATTTGTAAATTCGTTAAATTCACTGGGAATGTGAGAGGAGAGCTCCGATCATTGAGATAGCTGTCGATCAGTGTCAAAACTCCAGGAGCCATCTGTCCATTTCGTACATTAATAAAATTAAACGAAATATCATCGTCTTTTAAAAGGAAAAATACATCGAGATTTTATGTTATGTTGTGTTATTTTTTATGTTGCTATTATTTTTCTTTTGTGAGGAAATTAATTTTGTAGATAATGTAATTCTCCATAAGGTTTCAGACCTGAGTTGAAACCACAAAGCTGCTTCACATGAGAATTAAAACAAATTAAATGCGTAAATCTGTATTTTTGTTAATTTTGTCAAAAAGAGCACTTAGTTTGAGAGGCATCCTCTGTGTTTATTATAAAAAAATAGAAAATATTCATCCGCTAGCATTAGGGTGCTCTTGGCCTCTGTTTTCTTCATGGAATTTATCTTTTTCCTTTGTTTGCTCAAAATGCAGAAAATCTAGTTCATAAAGCTTCACCTCACTTCCCCTGTGCTCCGGTGGAAGCAGAAACTCTCTTATGTTTCATATGAATCTTTCATGCGCTCCTGGGAGTCTGTGCATGAAGTCTGCAGAGACACACCTCACTCATATCTTATATCTGCAGGAAATGAGCTCTCCACACATTATGCCGTTTAGATACACGAAAACGAACAAAATTAATGGTTGGAACCTGCACAAACACATATACATTTGTTGTTGGAATTGTCCTCCTGTGCATATTTATGCTCGTTACCTTTGCTCGTTTTGCACTCAACACCAAACAATTAGCTCTCAGTATAGAGCAGCTTCAATTCAATTCAAATTGAAAATGTGTTTTTTCCCCGATTGATATTTTCAAAAGAAAACATTAAAAAAAACACAATACGAGTCTGAAGGTTTGGTGCTGGCCGCACAAGCAGCGCGTTGTTTTGTGCTCGGTCTCTCCTCGGAAGGCTGCGGAGATGTGAAGGATGATGTGAAGGATGTGAAGGATGATGTGAAGGACGTGGAGCCCACATGTTGACACAGAAAGCAAAGGCGATCCAGCAGAAAGCTGACTGCTCTCTTTTTGGGAGTGGGGCTGTGTTTGTTTGTGGGCTGAATGGGGGGCTGTGATGGCTCTGATGGCATCAGGATTGTCACCACAAATGGTCTGGGCGTTTTTCAGGCATGTTTGACAGCAGCCATTATGTCACCGGTCACGTCCCTCCACTCCTTGCTCGCTCCGGCCTGAATGGGAGAGAATTAATCAAATGGTTTGAGAGATCAGCCAACTTCATGCACCCAGAGCCTGTACCTGCCTCTCGGAGCTGCAGCCAGAGGGGCAAACTGCTTCCTGCAGGGGCATTCAGCCCATCTCATAATCACCTGTTATCACATCACCAAAAAGTTCTTAAAATCACGTCTGAAATGATCGCCCTCAGAAAAAGACTCAGTTTAATGAAGTTTAATTATTCATACTGAGAGATATTTAGCCTCACTATTATACAGGTCTACTTTCCCCCTGTTTTCATGGAATTATGTTATAGAATATTTCTGACAATGGGTTTGTTGCAGACCAGCTCTTGAGATAACATCGTTATGAATTGGCACTTAAAATAAGGGAGAAAAGGCATTAAACAATAATGTCTCTGCAAATTGAATTCAATTACCGGAATATAGTAAAGCTGCATTTCAAATGTGCAATTTATTTAATTTAGAGACATGGTTAATATTCTCTCTATATATTTATATGTATTATTTACATTCTCTTTTACTTTAGTTCTAATTATCTCGAATCTATAGCAGTATATTATAAAATATTTCTGACAGTCTGTTTTTAAAGGCTTTCATTTCAAACGCGTAATTAACCCAATTTAATTTATTCAGGACATGGTTGATTTTCTGGTTTTCCTACCATCAGGATCCCAATTAGATGAAATTAATGACGGTATTCTGCAGGGCATGTTTGAGCCTGAGGTTCTTAAATGACCGCTGCTGTGGGAAACACTGTGACACCAATAAGTGGATGTCATTCATAATCTGATATTAGGAAACAGCCCCGAGGCTCCTCCGGACATCACACAACACTAAAGCCCGTGAAAACACTGCTGTGTAACATGGACGCGTGTGTTTGAGATAAATCACAGCTCCGCCACACGTTTAAAGGGGAAACTGGTCCAACTGGTCCAGAGTGGAACCAGTAGCGTTATTGCTTTATCAAACGCAATCAAACCGGGAATTAATCAAAGCTCTCCACGTTGCAGCACGTATGCAGCAGCGTTGTTGGGGCTGTAATGGATGGCTTTAAAATCTGACGTTATTATTTCCCGTCATTTCTGGAAACAAATTGAACATTTATTGCATATATATTAAAAATTATACAGTCGTCGGGAGAGGCTGATGTCTCTGTTATTGAGGCGCAGGGAGAGGTGAGGTCTCCCCGGATCAATTTCCCTGTCTTGTTGCTCCCGCATGAGGATGTTTGGAAAATGCCTGCGCCGCTAAATTGATTCAGAAACGAATTCATAACTTGGGGGGGTTTAAGCAATTTCGTGGCGACCAGTTTTCATCCCCCCTCCTTATCCTCCCCTTTGTTTCCTGTGTGTGGACTGCTCCGAGCAGCCAGACAAAGTTTTGGACATTTTCTGCTCCTCCCGTCGCCATCCGTCTACGTTGGCCTCTCTTTCCATTCTTTAAAAAATGCATTTAATACACTGGGTTTTGGGTGGCTTCACAAACATAGCCATTAAGCAGTCACAATGCTTTTATTGTGCACTTGATCTCAAAATAGAGGCTGGTCTGACTGCAGGATCCAGACGAACCTATGGAAGAGGCCTTGTCTTTGTCCGCCTGCGCAGAGATGAATGGCCCGTGTCAACCACATGATTAGTTTGCACTATTAAATTGTCAAAAAGGAAGGATTTTTCCCCTAATAGTGCCTTTTCGCGAAGAATTATGGAATTCAGAGTTGTTTGTGACTGCCGGGGAACTCGCAAGGCTTTGCAGGGGTGAGGGCGAAGGTCAGACAGAGTTCTCAGAGCTGCGTCCAGTGTAGCAGCAGAAACAGAGGATGTGGAGACAAACGCAGGTCTATTTCCCTGCAACAAGCGAGAGGATCCATCTCCACATGGCGCCGGATGGACGCGCTCCATGCACGGAGCGCTCAGCTGCGCGTCCTCAATGCGCGTAAAGGCGCAACAAGGCCACGAGCTCCCCTCAGTGACATCAGCTGCGCGAGAACCTCAAAACAAATCAAAAGATCCCAACAAATGGCCCATTTCCAGAGACACAAATCAAACCTAAATGCGATTTAGGCTCGTTTCTATGTCACACACTTTGCGCTGCAGCTCCCCCTGCACATGCGCAGTCTGTCTGTGTGCTGAGCGGGCAGGGACCCCCTTCCTTTCTGCTCCACCTCTATTCTAGTGCCAACGTTTTGTGTTAAATGTTAACAACTTGGCCCGATCTATTTAATCGCTAACAACAAATCTGTGTTGACTCTAACACTCGCCTCCTTTGTGCCCATTGTGCAGCTGCCCTCACTTGAAGATTTATGTATTTTTGATATTAAATTCCTTCTGTCATCAAGACTGCTCTCTTGTTGACTTTTCTTGACCTGTCGACCCTGTTCCCCAAACTTTCCCATATTTAACGCGGGAGCCGGGCCCCCCACTCCCCCTGCTGCCCCTTCTCCTCCGCAGCTCCTCGCTGTGTGGCTCCTTTTGTTGGCATGTGCTGTTTGCACTGTTCTTGAACTTCAGTGTGTGCCCTGTCCCCATCCTGTACTCTGAACCCTGAGGAACAATATTCCCATTTAAAGGAGATTTAGAATGGTTGAATGGACTATTTATCCTTGTTCTCAGGCATTAACCTAGAAGCTACGGAACACTGGTGTCATCAGAAATGTATCAGATGCTATTTCACAAGCCCATCTTTAGGTGTGGGAATATTATGATCTGTTTCTAGATCTGGGTAATTTCAGGCATATCTTGCGACCAACCATGTAGCTTCTCAGCCTGTTCTCCTGCTGCAGCTATGGAGCGATGCATCCACATCGTTACCTGAACAGGCAGGTTCACACTCATTAAATGTCACATGTTGTCTCTGTTTAAATTTGGTGATTTTCTAGGTGCATTTCAAACTCTTGAATTCATATTCATAATTGGGAATGTGATAATGACTTTTGACCTTTGTTATTAAGCAAAGCCATAGTAGAAGTAGTTCGTATTCTTGGTCTTTTTAAAGTAACACGGTGTTGTTTGGTTATTTTTTTGTTTTTACACACTCCTTTATGCACAGATGAAAACTGTCAGACCTCATATTTTTACATATTGAGATGTTTTATCTCTTGCTCCATTTGAGCCCTGAATGATGTTTTTCACTTGACATCTTCCCCCTGCCACAGTCCTCAAACCTTCTCCCCATGCAGCACTGCAGCACAATGCCTGCCATCCGTACCTTCTTCATATCTGAGTCCGTGTGGCCCCGCAGGCCTCCCTCTGCTGCTAATTAGTTAAACAAACGCTCCTACTAATGATCCCACAGGCATGGGGAGCTCTGGGGGTTTTGTTCCTGGGCTCTGCCCCAGTTTCTCCCGCTGGAAACTTGGCCTCGCTGACCCGGGCGGCCAGGGCCCTGTCCAGAGCCCAGAGTCCGGGGCCCAGGGCCAGACCCCCCCCAGAGGCCAAAGGCCAGCGGCCAGGACCCGGGAATGCCACCAGCAGCTGCTGGAGGTGACAGTACTCACAAAGGAGGCTTGGTGAGCAATGTTTCTGTGGGCTGTCAGAGTTGTGACAGTGTGGCTCCACATTTATCTACTCTCTCTCTGGACCCAGAAAAAAGCAGTTTGGTTGCAGTGGAAAGAATCCTCCAGCTGCAGGGAGTGTGCTCCAGAGCTGTGGGTGATAAAGCTTCTATTCTATGGGCTAGAAATGTTCCATAACTTCACGTGTCACACATTGGCAGACACAAGGGTCAGACAAGGCTGGAAGGTCACTGTGAAACTCCAGCCTGAGAGGCTCTGTCTCTCCTTGAGGCAGCAGATACAGATGTCTGAGTGTTTTAGAGATGCAGGAGGTACTTGGATAATGTTGTTATGGCTTCATGTTTCTAAGTAGTGTCTGCGTGGAAACAGGAGACGAAGCTGAAGTCAGGAAATGGTCAAAAGTTCAGCTACAAAACATGAATTACATTATGTGCTGACTCACTGGACAGAAAATTAAGCAAATTAAAAATCCTGTAATTAACCTTGAGAGAGTTTATGAAAAGACGGTAATTGATCAAACTGGGAGCACACACTACATGTAAAAGACCAAACACAACCTGGCAACCCACATTTGTTCTTCATAATTTAGGTCCTTTTTGTCATCCATACCTTATAACTGATCGATGAAGCATTAGTACATGATTAACTAACCTCTAATGGAGTCACCTTCCTGCAGCATGTGTATAAATGTTGGGAATAGGTTGGAAAATGCTGACTGGTTTCTCACTCCCTGATTAGACATTGATTTGACACATTTAAGTCAATTAGACTCCAATAAAAGGTTTAATGAGCAGATCTGCAGTTGTTAATACAGGAGTATTGGTTTATGTCACCTGGACATTATTTGGTTGAAAGGTTTCACAACCTGAAGCTCACTGGATGCTCCTGAGGTTTCCTTTAGCTCTATCAAGCCTGAGGATTGAGGAGTGATGGTTCATCTCTTATTCCAACACTTAGAGCTGCAGATCCGGGGATCTAAAAAAAAAGAAGCTCATTTACAACTCTGTATAAATGGAGCCAAATGTATTGTTATTATGTATTATGTATTTAATCAGAATGATAAACAGCATTTGCAGAATAATAAATGGATTTTGGGTTGGTTTTTCAGAGTTTGCCCTCCAGTTTGTTCCTTTGTACGGTTTTTACTTCATCTATAAATCAAGGATAAATGATTGTTTGCTAATAATGCCCTTGATTGCCTCTGATGATTTAAGTCATGTTCTGGAGAATTTCATATTCATAACATGCTCTGGGTAAAATAAAACATAAAATAATAATATACAACAGTATTTCTCCTGCAGCATCAGTTCTTGTCAGGTGGGTTATACAACCAGGTGTGCAACCAGGTGTGCAGCGATAAATTAAAAGATAAGATGGGATAAACTTTTATCTATACACAGTGAGAAAAGTGAGTGGACAGTTAAAGCAAAAAGCAACTTTTCTGAACGGACTAGTGATGTATTTTGGAGTATGATAAGTAGAGGTGGAGTATTCGGTGCATTGGAAACTGAATCATGTTGACTCATGTTGACTATTAAAGCACAAAAATAAAAACAAACCGAGAAGTCGCAGTTCGAGTGTGAGGCTCTGGTCATGCGCAGGGTTTGTCCGTGTCTGTCTCCGGACAGAGATGGAGACTAATTGCGGGGACTGAGCTGTTTTGAGTCGGCTGCAGGGAGCCTGAGGGCCCCTGTGAGGCCCCTGAGGGCTCCTGCAGGACCTGCCTGTCTCCGCCTAATTGACAAGGGCTTGTCTGTCCTGGGAGCAGCTGGTGCTAAACAGGCTGACACGTCCCCAGCAGTAGCATCCTGCAGCCTGCAGCATCCTGCGGCCTGCTCCAGCCCCGTTACAGGCAGATTTATTGAACCTCCCTTTGGGTGAAGCGGTATTAAGGGCGCAATATCCGCTCATATCCGCGGGTGCAGTGCCGAGCATCACTGTGGTATTAATAACAGAAGGTGGCAATTAGGGCAGACAGGTGACATTTCTGCTGACATCATGAATCACTGCAAACAAGACAAGCCGGGCTAAATAAAAGCTATGAGCTCGGAAATTGGGTTTAAAGAATAGTTATTTTCTAACATAGACACTGCATGCCTGTATGTGTGTGTGCGACAGATAGAGATGAGGTAAAAGTGCGAATTAATGCATTGATTGTAAAACGCATTGATGCATTTTTTTCGCATTGATGCATGTACACATGTATGATGTTAGTGTGCACACACAGTGAAATGCTTGCGCGTGCATGAGTGTCCGCCCGTGCGTGTGTTTGTGTGTGTGTGAGCTCAAACAGTAAAATAATCAATTCATTATTCTGGCTCCTGGTTCTTTATAGCTGAATGCATCCAAAAGCCAAGCAAGTATTGTTTTCGTGTGCAAGTGGAGAAAGGTTCTGCAGCACTTTCCCACTGCCTGTAAAGAAACGCTGCTTTTCTGGCTCTTTTGAACTGAAAATCGTGATTTTTTCCCTGGTGTTCTCCGGACTCTCTCCTTTCTTCCTGCAGAACAATGACAACAGTGGAGCACCCCGCCGGTGCCACACAGTTGGGGATCCCCGGGATTGTTGTGGACATCTTTGGATTTCATCAATCAAAATGACTGCAGTTTTCCATAAAAATGCTGAATTTCGTGCTGGAACCGAGCAAGGCAAGGTAGAAAATACGAAGCTGTCCTTCTCGATGATAAATGGGCATCCTTTGATGGCGCAAATGGAGAAATACGTGCCGTATGAATGAGAAAACAGGCTACGATCATCGAGCAGAAAAGAGACCGACTTTCACCCAAATCTCACGAACCTGTGAGACACAGAGGCAGAACAACCCCTGAGCGCGTCTGACATGTCTGAATGTGCAGAAACCACCTGACTCGTTTTTCATGCAGAACACCTGCAGCTTTGACGCAAACACCACACCTAACAGCAGGTGCACGTCTAGATCTAAAACATTTACAATTTTAGAATTGGCCTTTCAATTAATTCATGAGTAAATGCAATTGTAGTGACTTCAGCTGGAAGCTGAATTGGAATTCTGAATTAACTGCAATTCAAAGTGATTCCAGTCAAAAAAGTATGAGGTACTTTTTAACAGTACAGTTCTGTTTCAATCATTTCAATTCAAAATTGATTCACATTGAAATTCAGGAGCTGCTCTTATCACAGCTGGCTGGTCCCGGGTTTGAATGATTGAATCTCTTTCTTTGAGGAGTTTAACTTTGAATTGCCCCTAGATGTGATTGCGAGAGTGAATGATGTGTGTGTGTGTGTATGTGTGTGTGTGTGTGTGTGTGTGTGTGTGTGTGGACTGGAGGCAGATCAGAGTGAATCCTCTGTCTCCAACTTATGTGAACTTCAGATAGACTCCATCAGACACTACCAAGGTATAAAGTGGAAAAGACAGTGGATGGATGGGGTCCTTCTCGATTCAACTGGAGGTTAACTCCAAACTGGTTGACTGCTGGCAGCTGCTCCAGGTCATCCCAGCATCACCTGACTGTGTTCTGTGGGTGTGACAGAGCAGATAAGGATCCAGAGATATCTCTGGAGCTGCAGGAAGCTGCAGATTGTGCAGAACATACAGGAGCACGTTTTCCTGCCTGTTAACATGGAAGTCCTCCCTCCACATTTATTGACTGAAACCCAATTAGCTGGCAGCAGCCTCGTTGGAGCAGACCTGGGATGAAATCAGAAAACTGTAAAGTGAAAACTTTTAATTTTCCCAAAGAGCAATCATGAACTAATGACCATGTAGAAGCCTATGAATGGCTGCTCTCTAAACAGCCTTAATGCTGAATGCTAATGATGCAGCGCTGACGGTTTGTCCCTCCTCAGGTCAGAGGTCAACAGTTGGGGATTAATGACAGCGAAGGAGGTTTAAGGACGAGGGAAAGTCACTGTCATATCACTTTTATAGGGCTGTCGGCTACGTTATTGTTATTAAATGACATTAGATGATCTTTCTTGGCATCTAGATGCAAGGATAAATTAGTAAAAAGGATAACAAAGGTGATAAAATGTACAGTAGAGTGAATAACTGAAATATAAACATAGTGGCTTATAGCTACAAATATGTGGTTTATTACTTACTTCATGTTGTGTTTTATCATTTCATCAACTTAAATTCTTAAATATTTCAAGTTTTCAACTTCAGTTTGAAATTTTAACTAACCAGAACACAATAGAAAGGTTGAAGTCAATATCAGGGCTTTAGGCTGATAGCTAATGTTGATGCACCTCTAATATTTATACACTATTAAAATGGAGCTGTCAGCCTTCTGGGGTTTAGCTCTCAGCCCTCTTTCTTTTGCTGCTCTTATGGTTTATTTCCAATAATTTCAGAACATATACTGTAGGATTGTTGTGTGCTCTTCCTCAAATGTACAGCAGAGCTGACTGCCTTGTCGGGCTTGAAGAATTGTTTAATTTCAGGGCCCCGGCGTTTCCTGAGGTGAGGTCTGCATTGGCTGCTAATAGAGATCTAATTGATGGGCCGAGTCCCGTTTCCGTGCTCTCTCTCCCTTTATTGCGCCCCGGCGTCTGCTGTAAAATAGGTCTGTAATCAGATTCCCTCTATTCCTCCTGGAGCAGGATGAGAGCTCAGGGCTGCAGAGGGAGAGAGAGAGAGAAGGAGAGAGAGAGGGATGGAGTAAAAGAAAAAAAAGACAAGAAAAAATCAAGTTAAGACTTGAGTAGAAATTCGACATACTGTTGAGGCTTGATAAAAACCTTAAAAGTGAGCTTGAATATAGAAATTCTGGTTTTCTTTAAATAAAACTACATTACTCTGCCAGAAACTTCGAGTCTGACATTAGAGATTTTATAGGCTTTAATCTGCCAGAATATTCCTTTATTCCTTTAGGGATTTAATAGTTTTGCTGCAATACTTGCACCCCATCTAAAATTCAAACTTATGGGATTAATATAGATCTCTCATAAAGGGCTTTGTTATTGCTGCCACATGCCTGCAATAATTATTACTTTAACGTGGTTATATGTGCTTTTATGAGTCAGACTCTCACTTCTAGACCTAATCAGATTCCACGCAGGCCGCTCTCGGTTAATACCAGTGTTGTCATGCGCCCAGAAGCGACATAAGATGTCAATCAGATGAGACGTGAGACTGGCAGCAGCAGAAACAGAGTGATTCTCTGGTTTTCTCTCCCCTCTCTCCCCTCTCTTCTCTCCACAGCTCCTATAGAGCCTCCCGTGATTGGCCGGCTGTCTGGGCCCTGATCGCCGCCCTGGAGCCCGGGATGATTGATGATGGCGAGGGCAAGGCCGAGCACAGGCAGCATAAAGCCCCATAGACGCCTCAATAAAGAGCTGGGCGAGTGGAGAGCCCGGGCCCCGCTCAATAGGGCCCCTCCGCCTCTGAGGAACGACTGGAGGAGTGCATGGAGAGAGAGGGAGAGAGGGAGAGAGAGGAAGAGGAGAGGAGAGGTGCTCTGTTGTTGGATAATCCATTTAGCTATCGAGCCAGCAGCCGTCTGAGGCTGGATAAGTGCAGCGACGGATGTGTGTGGGGTGAAAATAGCAAGGGTTGGCTGGTGGAGAGCTGGAGGGGGGAAAACAGAGAGATAGAGGGAAGGAGAAGGAAAGATAGATCATCCAGGCTCAGGATGCATAATAGGGGAAGGGGGGGGGGGTGCAGATGAACTGCAGAGATCTGCAGGCTGCTTTTCACACCACAACCCACGAAAATGACTGTTCAGAGAGTTCAGAAATGTCTGAGCGAAAAAGAGAGAAATAGGGTGAGATGGATCATCCAGGCTCATGGTGCATAATGAGGGGAGGGGTGGGGGGGCAGATGAACTGCAGAGATGAGGTCTTCGGGCTGCTTTTCATACCAGAAGCCACAGGAGTGAGTGTGGCTGCTCTGCTGGGACCCTGGTGGCCGTCAGTCACGCTGCAGATGCAGAGCCGCTCTGACCTCTGCTGCTGCACATCAATGAGACCCTGCTAGGTTGGATTCCACCGGAGCTGCGTCCACCGCTGGGGCCCCAGACTGCAGCCCACCGGCACACAGCAGCACTGAAAAGCACAATTAGGCAGCAATCTGCCCCCACCAAGCCGACACGGTGTCCTGCAGGTCCTCCTGGCTGGAGGTGGCAGGACGCTGGGGCCAGGGGCCGAGCTGAGCGGCTGCAGCACATCGAGGAGCAGATGCTGGACATGCACTGTATGGAGACCCTGCATATGATGCACTACAGTTTGTTTCTAGTGTTGCCCGTACAGTGCAAACAAGCTCAAATGCTCAATTTAAACATATTTGTTGTCCTTTCTTGACAAAAATGTTTTTTTTATTCAGTTTGATTTAGTGTTGCATTTTGCTGCCATTAATGAAAATAAAACCATTTAAATCATGTTTAAATAAAATCAGTTTTCAGAGAACCATTGCGTTTGGGTCTTTTTATTTCTTTTCCTCCAGTGAAACACTGCAACAACATTTGAACTTCACATGAAATGAAAACATAGTTTACTCACTAAAGGGGCTCCAGAATGATTGAATGGATTATTTATCTTTGTTTTGGTGTGGTTTTACATGTTAGAGGACATTCCATGCTCTCAGTTTCTTTATGACTAGAAACAGTTTTAATTAATCTTCTTGATTGGAATATTTCGGATGTCCAGCCGTTATGACTTTTGACCTGTGGTGTAAATTATGAACAAACTGGAAAACGTTTTAAGATCAATCACCAACACACAGAATAAACCTGCAGACTCAAGTTTTATTTAGTTTCAGTGAGATGAGTGAATAAAAGTTCTGCCAGCAGTAAGTGTTAGAAATGTAATAGCGTGTCAGACTTTGGGCTGGTACCCAGAGGCAGGTGCGTTCCACATCCACACCTGTTGAGGCTCCTCCTGACACTGCGTGTTTTTCATCTCATCTCGGTTCATATTTTGTTATTAAGTTTCATGATTGCAATCAGTGACTTCCACTATTTACTAATGAACCTAAAACTAACAACAAATTACATTTTATTGCTTTACAGCCAATTACAGATGCACAAAATCAGTCTGAGCAGTTCAAAAGCAATAGGTTAATGAAAGTGTGGCAGTCAAACGTGTCTTTATTGATTTGTGATTAGTGCAGGGGGCTTATTCATGGGGTATCCATAACCTGATTCTGCCGCAGATTTTAATTGCCTAATTGGAGTGATTATTTAGCAATGGGAAACCATTCCACCTGTTCCTGCTCGCTGCTTCAGGACGTGTGATGTGCAGGTTTGAAAAGTCTTTCTGATAATTGGCTCCATGCAACTTTCTTCACCCACCCACACACACACACACACACACCCACACACACAAATCCAATTTAAAATTCCACCTATAGGCACAGGATGGAGATAAAGAAGTGTCTCTAAAAACTCAAGTCAAACATTGTTTGTCTGTAACGTGTTCTCTATCTAGAGGGATGTGATTTGTGGTGCCTCCTGTATGACTGACAGGGAAACATGTGTTTATGTGCAGCAAGAACAAATCTAATCTCCCCGGCTGAGCCATTATCCAGCACTGAATTATTTCATATCTCTGCTGCTGCTGCTGCTGCTGTGTGCATTGTTGGTGGGCAGAGGTTAACAAAAGGCCAAGACAGATCCAAGCCACCGGCGTTGGCCGCATGGGGGGAAATGTTGGCAAGCGGGCCAGAGAATAATCATAGGCTAATCTGATTTCCAGCTCTGATAATGGAGGCCAGGCTAAATAAGAAAAATTCCAGGCAAATTTGTGCAAATGAAAAAGGATTCCTCCTGACATAATGGTATGGTGCAAGGCAGCCTCTAATGAGCAATAATCTGTCTAAGAGCTTCTCTCTCTCCCTCTCTCTCTCTCTCTCTCTCTCCGTGATTTCTCCCCCCAGCCCCCAGCTCTCAGCAGCTCCTGCAGAGCTGCAGCCACGTGATGGAGGAGACGTGTGCTCCTCGATGTTTCTCTGAGACGTCTCGGGGTCGATGTGTTTGATGGTGGTGCATCATCGGGATGCTGCAAAAGCTGCAGTTTATTCTGACTCAATCAATGATGTCAAGTTTGATTTTCTCTGAGAATAAAGTGACAAATTTTCCTGTAACGTTTCCAGAGATTTCCAACGGAGATGATGATTTGTGTTATTGAACTGAGCTGACTTATTTCAACAATTCAGTTGTGTTTTATTCACGGATGGGTGCTGTTTTATATTTGCACAATTTTCTAAAAAGAATTCTGAAAAAACTCTATGAAAGAATTTTTTCATTACAGTATGAAGTACAATATATTTGTACTATTTCATATTAAAAGAAAACAGGTCTTTTACACTAATTTCACCTTTACCTTCAGTTTCCTCATATGAATAACCAAACCTGAAACATCTCAGCATCTAATTTCCTTTTAATATCTCAGAGAAATAAAAATCAATGCTGTGGATAAATATTGTTTTTATTTTGCAGCACCACACGTGTCCTTAACACGCACACTGGCTCTGTTGACCAAACACCTTCACCAGCTCCTCATACGATCGTGTTGGTAATGCTGTTGCTAATCAGCATCATCTTGAACAATTATGTTTGTTATTATTAGCTAAGCATGTTTTATCACTAATCTAAACAAAGGAAGGAGACAGGGATGATGATGAACAATTACAGCTGTGCATATTCTGACAGCTTGGAAATAGTAATATCTTGAGCATGGCTGCAGGGAGGTGAGATTCAACTGCATTAACTCGGCGCACGTCACAAAGACTGAAATTACTAATACAGTAAAGCCAAACATTTGGCTTTGACCCATTTTCAAAGCATCAAAAAAGTCAAGTATAGTCAAAAAACAAAAGCAAACAAAAAAAAAAAACAAATAGAAGGAAACTGGTGTGGAGAAAAAAAGCATTTTATTGGTATTTTTTAAAGGCTCAGAAACATATTCAGAGCGTGCAGTCAACATAAAAAACACTAAACTGGCAATAACATGGGAGGTTTTCTCATTACAGCTGCTTGGCTCCACACTGTAATATGTGTTATTCTGGTAATATTCACACAGCAGCAGCAGCTGTAAGACAATTTAACCTCCATAGAAAAATAACCCCCCCCCCACCCCACTCCCCCCACCCCTCCCTCACCCCCCCACCCCCCTTCCTCCCAGCCAGCAGCAGCAGCAGCTTGGCTCTGTGTCCCTGACAACTTCCATAAATTATTGGAGATTTTCATATTTCAAATTTCATCTGCATTCATGCGCGGCGGCCTGGGCCCCGGCGGAGCGGGGCCGGGTGTCACAGTGGAGGCTGCGGCCCCGCGTGGAGGCAGCCCTGCCACCGGCTGCCGGGCCCCGTGGCCCCAGAGACCCCCGGCTAATTGAATTGCATCCCCTGATTAGATTATCCTTGCGGCAGCTTGCTGCCAATCTGAAGTATGGGTGCCTTCTATCCTACTTAACCCTTCTGCCCCCCACCCGCTGCTGCAGGCAGGCACACACACACACACACACACACACACACACACACACACACACACAGCCAAGGCAGAGTGCCCAATATATTCAGGGGCCATCAAAGTTGGCCAGTTTTGTTATTTTTCTTTTGCATTGTCTCGCCTCGTAAAAGCAGCCATCTTTCACCGCCTGGCCCTCACCACCACCTCAGCTCCGCCAAAGTGCCGACCATGGCAAACTGTGGGTGTCATTAGTTTGTTGTTGTGTTTGTTTTGCTTCTTCTCCTCCACAGGTTTTGTGTGTGTGTGTGTGTGTGTGTGTGTGTGGAGACTTTGTGCAGCTGGACTCAGACAGAGCTGTAGTCGAGCCCAAGCAGCTCCAGGATCAGAGTTTACAGTGCACTACGCTGCTTTTATGCTGCTTTAATTTCTGCAGGAATTCTGTTTAAATGTGAATTGTTTTCATGCTGCACCTTTAACTATTCATTCTCAACAACACACATTAGTTATGACTGAGAATTAGTGTCCAGTGTGTGTGTTATGCTCTTAACGAACTGCTTGTAACATAATTATGCCTCCATCCTTTCTCATGTTACAATAACGCTCTGTTAGCTTGATGTATTTCAGCATTATTTTCTAACAGAAACATTAATTATCCAAAATAAAGCAGTTACATCAAAATATCAAACCAATATAAGTGAAAAAATCATTGTGGTGACACATTTTTAGACAATAAAACCTCTGAGGAACATTGACTTCACAGTTATATTTGTACATCACTATCTCCAACTAATCTGTATTTTTGCAGTAGTCATGAAGAATTAAATCTGTCTTGAATTTAAAATTTTTTGTTGTGTTTCTTGCCATAAATGTTCCAGTTGCATGAGACTCACCCTTTGATTTTCAGTCTAATATTGTGAGCTTTACATCATCACTGTAATAAAAATGTAATAAAAACAAATGCACAAAATGTACATTTTAAATCCAAGCCTTGATTAATGTTAATATTCCAATGTTAAATATGTAATTTAAATAATGTTAAATTACACACTGGGCCTGAATGGTGGGTGTGTCCGGCTTTGTGCATATTCTAAAAATTTCTACCTGAATCTACCTGCAGCAAATCATCCATCATTGTCATTATTGATTAATTATTTTCTGGACTTTGATGAGTCTTAATTCAGATCCTTCTTGTATCTCTGACTTGATAACAGCAACAAGCCAAATAGTCCACAACCACAGAAATTACAGGACAAACACAAGCGCTTTTCTTTAGAAATGCATCATCACCAGATGATCCGATTATTTTCTGTCAATAAAGGATTCCTCTCAGCTCTAACACAGTGAAGCCACAGCTTTGCACCGCCGGACTGTGTTCTCCTGACCCTGAGATGACTGCACGCATCGCCTCCTCCCTGCTGCACAGGCCATGTCAGCTCATGCATTGCCACATTGCAGTTTTGGGCCGATGCATAACACAGATGAATATAAGTGTTCGCTGAGGAAAAGTCATGTTCTGATGTAATTATCATCTATTGCTTCCTGTAATCGTATCAGATCTCTTTTGAACAATAATCTCATGGTGAACGTCTGGAGTGGAGCCCTCCTCCCTGTTTATTGTTCTCCACTCCGGTAAAACACAATTGAATTGAGGACTCAGCTATTAGATTTTTTGCTCTGTAGAATAAACTGAAATCGTATTTTTGCTGGAAATTATCAATACATCTCAGCGAGCAAAAGTAAGAAGACACAGAGCAAAAGTAGACCCTGGGTAGAGCGAGCAGGAGGATGAAATAGATGAAAGATGAGGACGAGTTGATGGGAAGACTTTCACCAACTGGAAGAGGGATTTATAGACATGCTGGGGTCAGATGTAGTGTGTATATGCTACAGTTTGTAAATCGCATCACAACTGCACAGAGCTGCTCCCGCATGGAAGAGACTTTATTGTGCACAGAAATCCAGTAAGAGAACTGGGTTTATTAAAATATGGAGCGGGAGCTCCAACAACACAATTTTCACTGTTGCTAAGAATAATAATAAAAAAAACAAGCAAAAATGGCTGTTTTTTTATTTGAGCAAAGAAAGTAAAGCCAATTTTCTCAACGAGCACAGATCAATAAACAGCCCTAGTGCAATCAGCAGCTGCTGATATGAAGCTCAGCACAAACAACAAGCAGCATAGCTTCAGTTCAGAGCAGTTTTCTGTTTTTCTCCTGCTGCGTAAGTGATTCTGACAACTTCAGAAGTAAAATTATACTTAGAGGCTTTAAAGTGATGCCTCAGGTCTGCAGTGTTTTGCATCTGGTCTGCTGAAATATTGATGACACACACAGAGTTTGAGGCAAACCAATACCTTTAATTCAATCAGTAAAGCCAGACAGTAAACATGGACAGCTACAGAAATCCATCCTGAAATGTGATTTTAAAAAAGCAGCCGCGCTGCCAGCGATTCTGTGTTTGCCGTTATTACAGATGGGAAATAACAGTGGGAACACACACACACACACACACACACACACACACACACACACACACACACACACACACACACACACCAATCTACAAGAAGTTGCACTGCTTCGCACTTTGGTTTTAATCAAGATTTAATCAAGATTGACCATAATTCTAATAAAAATGAGGCATCGTGTTAAATCTTAACTCAACACTGTTGGTGTCTAATTGAGGTGGGCGCTCTGGGGATTGTGTGAAAACAAGCAAGACTACAGATCTCAATAAACCGATTATTGATAATGTTAGTCCTTGTTTAGGAAGGGAAACCAGGATAGGAGTGAGTTATCTCTAGGTACTAGAATGAGACATGCATAAATAGATTTCTATCTATCGATCTATCTTGATAGATAGATTGATAGATAGATAGATAGATAGATAGATAGATAGATAGATAGATAGTGTAACACAATGTTTCATGTTGCAATGAACTGCATAAGAAAGTAAATGAAAGTAAAAGATAAATCCAATTTACAAGAGGAAAACAAAATGATGTGAAAAGTGAATATTTAGCACCTTTGATTAATAGATAACAGATAGATACACCGATAGACGTCATTTACTTTATATCTAATTATAGGATTTTTTCACCAAACTGAATATTCTCCCATCATTTAGATGAAGTTTTTTTAATGCTGTCCTGATGTTTCTTAGCTCTCTCTGATCCAGGTCTTTGAAGTATTTCAACTCTTAATCATGAATCATGGTCGACTGGAAAAACAAATGGCTGCCGCCGCTGCTCCTCCCAGTTTGCACCTCTCCAGTGGCTCCAGTCAAACTTTTTGCTGGTGTTTAGGATGCAGTCAGTCAGTAGTAAGAGTGAAGGCGGAGTCTGTTCACCTGTGTCTGCCCGACACGGAGGCTGGGGATGCTGGGGCCGGCAGCCCGGGCTCCTCCAGTGTGCCATCCATCCATCCAGCCGGCTCTCCTGAGTCACTTTTCATAATTATTGAATTACATTCCTGGCAACCCATTAAGCAGGACATTCTCTTCTTAACCACCTGCTCTTCCCCCCTCCTCCGCCCCATTTTGCGCCATCAATCTTTCAGCGTTACCGGAGCCCCTAAAAGCTTTCTGACTGCTCTATAATGGGGGACAGCGCGGGGTCAGGGGGGCTGCAGGACTGTGTGCTCAGGAGCACTGATGCCTCAGCATTCGGGCGGGAGCTGCTGGTGTGAGGGGGCAGCGGGGGTCACTGTGTGCAGCATGGCTGGAAGAGGTCAAAGACTGGACCTCCGGCTGGGAACAAGAGGGGGGCGGGGGGGGCATGATGGTGGTGTGTGCCACTATATGACTGTGTGTGTGTGTGGGTGGGAACGTTACATAAATACTTAACTGCTCAGGTGTTTTAGACCAATAAATGAAGATGTAAGATGTCAGAGTTTTTGTTTACGTGGAACACAAATGGCCTCATAAATCCACCAAGTTACAGCGTAATCTAATCCTGAAATTCTTGAAACAATCATCAAATCCTCGACATTTGGCTGAATACAGAGCACTACTGGAAGAGCTTTGAGGAGCTCTTAGTCACTACAGTAATAACCCACTACAACGATACATCAAAAGCACCCACTAAACAAGACCAAGAATGAAAACACTTTTACTTTTGGATGGATGACAACAGCTCATGCAGGTACAGACAGGTGTGGGTTCAAGCACATAATCGCAATTTCATTCATGTAAAAATGTCTTTGTTTCTTTGTTCAGATATGACTGTAAATGGAGGTGCGTGATTGTGAGTTTAAAGCAGTTTGGAAAAGTTTTAGGTTACGTTTTTTCCTCAGTCTCTGATTCTGGCTCTCAGATACAAGGCTGGACATACTGATTCCAGTTCAGACATTTACCGCCTCCTTCACTGGTTCAGACACCTGCTTCCAAACATCTCCACTCCCATGTTTGCAACATCCAAAGCTCCCTCAAACTACAGCACCACAGCTGCAGCTTCATCCTTATCCCAAAAGCTCCACTTCTTCTTCCTCTTCTTCTTGGTCTCCATCTTGTTTTTAGATATCATCAAATGAAAACGTTTATGAAAAGAACAACAACAATGCAAAGGTTTATCTGTAAGGTGCTTTTATTGTGACTGGTTGGAGGACGTCTATTGTTCATTGATTCATCTTCATACCCGCTGCTACCTAGAGGTATTGCAGGAGTTGGCTGGTATCTCCTGCTCACATAGGGCGAAAGGCCACCTGTCCACTGCAGGGCACACACAACATTCACTCTCACATTTACACACCTATGGACACTTTAGAGTGCCCAGTTGACCTTACTGTACATGTTTGGACTGTGGCAGGAAACCTACACACACACACACACACACGACTAGCAGCAGCTGAAGTCAAACCCACAACCTTCTTGCTGTGAGGCAACAGCACTAACAGCTGTGCCACCATAATGAGGTAAATTGCATCCACATCAGGTCTTAAGATGCTGCTAAGGATCACTGTGGTTATACGGCATCGAACCGTCCAGTAACCACAGCAACAGGAGGACCCGCAGCCGGGCTCAGAACCTCCCCCACTCCAGTTGTTTATGCATTCATAAGAACAATCGATGCAGAGTTATGAGGACAGATGAAAGGTCTTTGTAAAAGATTTTGGCTCAACAGACACATTTATTACTTGATGTTGAGACCTCTTTAACAGCCTCCACCTAAGAGTAAAACCCATGTCTCGGTTGTGGCTCAGTGTAATCAAGAGGTTGAATTGTGACACACGTCACAAGAGCGTTTGCAGCATTTCTGACATGTGGGATATTTTACTGCTCTTCTCACTGTGTTGTCCAGGAGATCCTGCTGCAGTCGATGTTAAGTGAATACTAAGGTTGGCTTTGTCTTTACCCTGCTGCCTTATTGACTGGCCTGTCAATGCCACTGCAGGGGAAATCCATAAAACCCACAAATGTTATCTCGACATCCGTTCCTGGGTGTGTGTGTTCGCTCAAGCATGCGCAGCTGTAAAGGTCTTACACAACATGTCACCGGAGTATGAAACATGTCTTGATGAAACACGCAGTTTTCTGTGTCCTCTGAGGACAAGAGCCCTCGGATGAGAGGTTAGAAATGAAAGGATGATTGGCTGGATCATGGTTGCTGATGCTTAGGACTGGAGTTTAAATCTCTTATAATAAACTTAATAAGCAATAGTGAGTAAAGACGATTGAATGCCTGTTAACTTCTGTGAACTGCAGCATCTACACTTGTTCTTTGTGAAAACAGCAGAACAAAGCACAAAAATAGCTGCGAACCTGCTGTCACAAGCTTTCACTATTTGTCTGTGTAAAGAGTATGTATGCAAGGGTAGGACTGAGAGTCTGAGAGCGCCCAGATATGGTGTTCTACACTATGAGAAACAAAATGAGGTAACTTATTCTAAAAGTACTTAAAGTTTCTTTTCTTGAACTTTTCTTAGAACTCCCATAAGAAGTTTCCTCCTTCTATTTGTATTCTCACTGTGGAAGTTTGTAGAACCAAGGAGCTGGGAACACATTGTTTTCAAGGACTTTTTCAGCTAGCTGCTGTGTGACTGGTCCAACACATTAACCTACAGCCACATAGAGTTTCGGTCTGCTCACTCTCTATGCTGATGCCAAAAACTTAATACAAGCAGAATAATATGATTTTTGTCTGCATCTACTAAACGTACCAAAGAAGTGCTGATGTTTACGTTAGAGATATAAACCGAAGCACAGGCCCAGAGGATAGTTCCTCACTGGATAGTTCCTATGACTATACAGTGTCATAGTCTCTCATTTCTTGATAAGAGAACTACGACTGATTCACTCAGTGAATCTATCACCAAAACCACAGCACTCAGATCCAGAAGAAAACTTTCCATTACAACAAACTCCCTCCACCTGACTAAAAAGTGATTTAGCATTAATGTGAAGGAGTAGCTTGGGAAGGCACTTTTGGTGAAGGTCGGTGTTAATGTGAGAGTGCAGGTCCTCACAGAGGTGGAGCAACGCAGTCTTCAGGTTCAGACAAACAGCCTCGGTGCAGATGGAGCCTCACCTCACAGCACGCAGCTCATTACCTAATGCTCAGATCCCAACACGTATTATTCATCTCTGACAGCTCGCCTGCTTTGCATAACGCACACACACACACACACACACACACACACACACACACACACACACACACACACACTTGCTGTATGCATACACAAACATCACAAATGTGTACGAGCTCTGAATCAGTGTGCTGTATTCACACACTTTTACCTCCATACAAAAGTGACCTTGCAAAGCACACTTCAGGATTTGCTTGCTACACACATACACACACACACACACACCCACACACACCCACACACATACGCACATACACACACGCACACACGGAGCATATGAGTAATGAACAACCTTAATAACACCTCCAACTTTTCCTCTTCTTCTCTCTGCTGGCTGTTTAAATTCACATCCCCCTTTAACGTCGCTCTAATCTGATTACTGCTGGGCTAATGGCTCTCCTTCTGCTCCTCCCAGACGCTCTGCCCAGACCTTGGAAAACACACACACACACACACACACACACACACACACACACACACACACACACACACACACACACACACACACACACACACAGAAGAGCTACATCTGCAAAGTATGGCTGGGGGAAAAGAGCTGAGAGACGGAGAGAGAGGGAGAAGTTGGTGTATGGTGTTTATATGCATGTGGGTGAGTGTGTTGGGGGTGAGGTGAGGGTGGTGTGGTGGTGGTGGTGGTGGGGGGGTGTGTGGATCAGTAGCCACTCCAAAACCCTCCCCTCACTCTCCTTTTCTCTTCCCTGCAATACCTCCCCTCCTCCTCCTCCTCCTCCTCTTCCTCCCCCTCCTCCCCTTGAGTAAATCTATAGGGAGGGAAGGCAGAGACAGGTGCATTTCTCCACAAATTGAGTTAGCCAAGACATGCCACATCCAATTGGGCTAAATTGATGTGAGAGTTTGTGATGTCTGCCGTGGGTATTACAGCAAAGGTCAGTGTGCCGAGACAATGACATCAATCTGGTCCACGTGGCCGAGCGCTGGGCCCCCGTCAGCCCCTGATTCAGATGCAAACCTGCAAACGCAGCCCGGGGAAGGAGAGGGCGGACGCGGCCGCGTGCAGACTGGTGGCCACTCTCTGATTGCTTTAGAATGGAGGCGAAACAAGAGCCCGACACAGGCCGCCGCCACCGCCTGTTACTGGCCCATAAACATTGTGGATAAAGCAAAGATGGAGACAATGACGCCTGTCGCCTTTCCAGGGTTTTGTTGGGTTTGAGAAGCTTCCAAACCGGAGCATCGAGAGGTTTCACTCAGAGAATAATTCAGAGATTAAAAGATATTGATCGTAGAGTGTTTACAAACTTCCAAACCTTATGAAACCACTTGACAGATCATGCATCTCCAGGCTATCTGTGATGTAACTCTGCAGCATAAATACATCTGAGTGCTTATGAATAAAGATAGTGTCTTGTTCATGCACACAGTCAAGTGTTGAGGTAATAAAGCAGCAGCATGAACTGGGTTTGTCATGATTAGAAAACAAGATTAGGATGACAGAGATCACAACATGCATCAGTGATGGGAGCGAATCAGCAGCATGTTAATGTAAACCTGGTAATGAAGTGGGTGAGAGGAAGGCACCACTGGTCTGGTAAATGATTTTCATACTTAACTTTCTCGTCTGTGGTGACAGAATGAGATTGAACTGAACCTCTCAATGCAGAGTTCATTAGTTTGTTTGTTTGTGAGCATCAGGTCTGCAGTAACCTGGGAGAGAGGTTTGTCCTTTAAACTGGATGAGGAGCAGTTGAGGTTGCTTAGATTATCTGTTGCGTAAAATTTAGCCAAATGACCTGCTTAAAGAGTAGTTCTGTCAGATTAGAAACAGCATCATCCTAAACCTGGACACATCCATTGTTTCTAACCATGGGTGGTTTGCAGCCATTTTTTTTCTCAGATGTATTTATGTTTTTGTTGCTTTGTTTGAGCAGCAGGTCCACACACTCCCTGTGTGTAATTAACTGAGAGCCCGGGCCTCAGTGTTGGGCTGCCACCGCTCAAAACAAACCGTTTATACCACCAGAAAAAACCGATCGATTCAGACAATTTTGCAAACTGTAAAAGAAGTTTTAAAGAAACTGAACTTTCTAGAGACAAACTTCTGCAGGAAATGACACCATAGGGGGAAATAATTCATTTATTGGAGATATGGATTCCTACGAGGTCTCCTCTCAGATGTATTTCTCTGTTTTGTTTGTGATGTGAATGTCTACATTTTGGCTCAGTTCACAAATGGATGAAATCACGAGTTGGAGATTATAAACTGCTGCACAGTGAATCAAAGCAGGAAAACAACAACACTGTTAGTTGGGTGAACAGAGTTTACTTAGTGACTAAACCAGTATTTAAATAGTTTTTCACCATGCTTTTAGACACGGTCATTAAGTGAAGCTGCTCTATAATCAGTGGCGGTTTTAGAACCTTTCCACAGTCCCTCTACAATCTCTAACTTCTGTTTTGATGTCAGTCCAAATACAAATGCTCCCAACAAACCATTAATAGATTAATTTCATGTCTGTGTCAGAGTTTCTCCGCCCGGGGATGTTATTTATTATAGAGGCGCCCACCTACAGTGAACACATATTGCCTATCAATTTCATGCCCAACACGTGAGTGGTAGTGGTTTAGGGCTACTTTGCCTCCGCTCTCAGGAAATCCAATAGAAACTTCATCATGCTGTCACCTCTGTCAGGGCCTGCAAACCCAGATTTTCAGGGCTTTCATCCCACCTCTATTCAGAGAGCCATTTTCTTTGATCACATTAGCTTTATTGCTCCTCTTACGGCTCCCTCCGTCTCCTCTCTGCTGCTCCATCAGCCCAGGGCGATTGGTTTTCATTCTGCGGCTTCACTCTGGACCTGGACCAGGCTGAGCCAGGCTGGAGAACACTGACGTTAATTCATATAAAAGCGATATGAACAGCCAGGTTGAGCTCAGACTGCACAGGCCCACTCCGTCCGAGGGACATTACATCGGCCAGATTCCCCAAACCGGCCGAGACAAACCAATATCACGCCTGAAGTTCCTCTGTGGATTCAGCTTTGTCTGACTTTCATTAACTGGACAAAATACGCTGTTGTTTTTAGTGAAGCATTACCTCCATCTCCATCTGCTCCATCAGCTCTTCCCAGTGGCAGAACACTTCATTTCGATTTGTTTAAGTGATTCTGCAAACTAGTGTAATATGAGGGAAATTGTTAGGGATCTGACTGCTGTAAACCTGTCCAGATCCTGTCTAGATTATTCTCGTACGGCGTGGCTGGTTTTCTTTTAGCCATGATAAATTTGTACTTGTTTCATTTACTGTTTTACAGATTTCAAGTCTCAGAGCAAATCTCTGTTTTTCAATAACATGTTTTCAATAGCACAGAAAAGCCACAACTAAACCAACAGTGAAAGACTCAGGACTTTCTGGTCTTCTGAATTTCTGACCTTATTTCAGGATTTTATTCCTCATGACATTTGAACACAATGTGCACTTCTAACCTCTGAGCCCAAACTGGACTTCTTAGTGCAGTTTGGGGTAAATGAAGTTAATTTTGCAAGAGGAGAGAAGTTGATTTTTCCTCTTATGTGCTGCCATTTACAGCAGTTTGCAGGAAGTAGAAGCCAGCAAAAACAGTCAGTGAAGCTACATCTTTTACCTGTATCTCTATAGTCAAGCAAACACTGAAAGTACTTTGAGGAACTGAGCTGCAGTTTGGTTTTGGTCAGTCTGACCTTGATACTCGCCCACATATATCACAGAGAAGCATCTTTAAATCCCTGACGATTAAAGACAAGTCATCGTCAGCTCTCTCTGACAAGGTTTCCGGGAACCCACGGGATCCATGAAAAATGTTCAATTCATCCACAGTCAGTTGAATCCCAGACCAGAGATTTGTCTGAGAGGCAATTTGCTGTCATTTGCTGGAGAGCGCTGGCCTGATGCATAAACATCACCCCTAATACGCCAATTCATCATCAGGCAGCCCAGGGATCCTGGGTGTGTTCTGATCAAATTTGCACTCGGCGATGATGAGGGGCAGCTCGGTTTTGATGCAGAAAAGTGCAGATCCAGCGATTTGTCACGTCAAGCCTCAGCAGGAGAGGCAGAGGAGGAGAGATCCTCAGCGTAGAAACAGATGGGATAGAAGAGAAGCTCAAAAGAAAACACACAGCAGCTACTGATTTAAAGCCAAGTGAGTGAAACATTTCACTTATATTTGTTTTTACTGAGGTCCAGAGTGAAACTATAAGAAACTACAGGATTGTTAAAGAATTTTCTTTAGACATTTATGACCGGCAGACAATTAATCCTCTAGGCGTTCTGAGTCAGAGAAATCATAGAAACTCTTGAAAGGTCACTGTTACACCCACTGTGAATGTTGACAGTTCTCCATTGTTCTGTCACTGGTCTAGGACGCTGCACCACTTTCCTATTGGCTGGACCACAGATCCAGAGCCTGCTTACTGTCCAATTAAAACTACTGATTTCATTTTCTCTCATCTCTCATTCTTTTCTTTTCTTTCATATGTTTTGTATGTTTGATGTTTGCCATTGAGTTTCTGTGTTTTGTAAGCAGTAATTACCTGGGCTGAGGCTGATGATTCTAGGACAACCAGGGTATTGACCTTGTAGCTTTGATAAATTTGCACTTCTTTCATTCGATATTTTGAGTCTGCGCTACTGCTCAAAGTCACTTTTAAAGGATAAAGTTCCAGATATTCCATATTTTTACGGTCCATGATTTTAAAAGCACCACAGCAAAACAACTATAGATGTTTCTGGACTTTCTAATGTCCTGCACTTGTCTCTGACTTTGACCCCTGACAACTTGTGCCCTTCCAAGGCGAGACTTCGTACTTTTCAATGAATTTTATCCACAAAGCACCTGGTTGGTGCATTTTTATGGAGTGTAAGCAGCTTTGATGAGCAGGAAGGTGAAAACTCAGGTTTACTTTCTATAGGATTTACATCATGATAAATAGAGAATCTTCCACATATATCTTTCTTTGTTGTTGCCTCATGTCCAGCTGTGTCTGTGTGTAGAGCAGCTCTCTCACATGCATTTCTTTTCTTTATAAAACCACCTCTGTGCAGCAGTGACTTCCCCCCTATTGATCTGAGGGGGTAGTGAATCTATGTGGTGCAGCTCTGTGCTGCAGCAGCATCCTTCAGAGATCAGAGCAAAGCCTTCTGGGAACAGGAAGTGAATCAGAGGCTGCGGTGGACAGCGTGCTCTGATGGCTCCCATCTGGCTCTTCTTTAAGGATTCCATCCAATCAGATTAGCTTTGATTGATCAACAGGCGCCGCCATCGGACTGTCGTCATGGAGAGATACATCACAGCCTGACGTGGACGCAGTACATGATATCCAAGGAAGTCGACTTCCTGAGGCCAGCACAGTCTGTCAGTCTGAGGAGGAGGAGGCTGACCGTGATGATGATGGAGACGGATGTGATTCACCATGAACTCCTGAACAAACAGATCAGAATCCTGCATCCTGCTCCTGGTGTGATATCACTGGATGTTGTTGATGCTCTCATTAAATATTATCTAATATCATTAATCAGTCAAAACATCAGCACATTACCTCTCTGTATCACGTTTGAATTTTGTCTATTCAACCTGTATTCAGAATCGCAAAATGAATATAGTGATAATAATTTGGATCTTGAAAGACATAAAACTGAATGGACAATTCTTCTCTGATTCTATATCCACTCTATGTTCACTCCTGGGACAGATAAGAGGTTCCCTCTGTATTCCCATACGTTGCATGAGAAACAAACATGAGTCTTTGGCTCATGTCAAAAATTGTGGGTTTGGAAACTTATTTAGAGTCTGTGGAAGAATTCTGTTGATTGAATTGGCAAAGGGTTTTTAGATGAAAAACAAAAAAAATATGGAAAGAGCAAATAGTCATATATGTTAATCATACCAAAACAACAGGTTGTGTATGTTTGTGTGTGTGTGTGTGTGTGTGTATGTGTGTGTGTGCAGCTGTACTAATCAACTAAATCATCTCAAAACACCTGTGCAACTACAAAAAGCAGCATTTGTTTGTTTGTTCCAATCCTGGATCAGGTTGTGTTATTAAATTATGCATGAAATCACAGCAGATTAGAGACATGTTCAGTTATTGATTGATTATGGGTCTGCGAGTCCTATTGTTTAATGATTGTCGAGCCTGTTTTGACTATATTGAAATAATAATTCATATAGGAGCTGTTTGATGGTTTATGCAGATGGCTGCTGGGGGCGAAACCAGGAGAGTGAAGTAAAACTGAGCTGTTTAGTCATAACACATCAAAAGAATATGAGATGAGGGAGGGGAGGTGTGTGTGTGTGTGCATGAGGCGAGACAAATTAGCAGCTTTAGAAATTGATAGCAGGTGTTTACATGTGGTATCTTTTTGCATATTATAATGTGGAGGCAGGAGGAGGAGGGAGGGGGTGTAATCAACATTACAATGATAATAATCAATATAATTCACAATGACCTTGACGTTTTATGATGGATTGGGGGACACGCTCTACTGTAATTGCTGCCCCCTCTGTCTAGCCCCCTCCCTCTGCCCCTCCCTTATTTTTGACATTAAAAAGCTCTCCATCATTCTCGCTGACCATTAATCGCTTAATTCCAGTAAAACTCTGTGCACAAAGAGCCGCTGTCTGCGCCTAATGCATGTGTGATTAAGCTTTTAGGGCCACGCACACGGCTTTATTATCCAGCAGGTCCTTGTATAGAAGGGCCAAATGCCTTCAGGGGGCCCGAGGGTGGTGTGCAGGACGAGTGTGTGTGTGTGTGTGCGTGTGTGTGTGTAGGGAGGGGTGGGAGTTAATGACACTGACCCTCACTTCCCCAACAGCTATTCAATTCAACAATAATAACGGGTCACGCAGCTGATTTATGAGGCTGGGGCTAATAATCGACAATTGCTAACGCGGGGGTGGGGCAGCTGGGTAAAATATGCCCTGACCCCCCACCCCGGGTGAGAGGCAGCAGAAGCACAGCACAAGAAAAATGGGCACATGAGGTTTCCCAAAGTCAGCACACACACACACACACACACACACACACATTAACACTCGCTAATATCATGCTCCCATGGTGGGCTCTGGTTATTTGATTTTCTTCTTTTATTGTCTTTTTACATATAGAGGCACAACATCAGCACAAGCAAAAGTAAAACACAACACTGACACTTGATGTAGAGCTGGTTACAGTTCACACAACATGTCATGAGACCCTCTAAAGTTCTCCTCTGCTATAAATGTGCTATACATTTGTACAGTAAATGAAGGGTATTTGTATAGTACATCCAGGATAATACAGGGTTATTATCTCATGTGAGCACCTGCTGGGACTCTCCGCGCGTCATACATTTGATATGTTGTCATCGATAAAATTACTCACTTCAATATCTTCATTTATAAATTTTGACCATTTTACAATACAAACCAGTCTACAAGACAGTCTCTGGCTATAGATATATAGCCTATAGTCTATAGATAGATAGATAGATAGATAGATAGATAGATAGATAGATAGATAGATAGATAGATAGCTAGATAGATAGATAGATAGATAGATAGATAGATAGATAGATAGATAGATAGATAGATAGATAGATAGATAGATAGATAGATCTCCTCCTCCTCCTCCTCCTCCTCCTCCTCCTGCAATAAATTAATAAGCAGCCAACAATGTGTCGTGGAGCCGCGGATTCGATTACCCGGTTTATTTACAGGGGAAATCTCATGAAGGCCATTGACCAGCGTTAAACAGCAGCGGGATGAAACGATGACAAGAGCCCCGATAAGAATTTAATTCCATCTCATTTCAGGACGATTTTATGAATCAAATTCTTGAACACTGGCAAGAGATTTAATGATCACATCTTAGTGGAATCTTATTTGGGAGCGGGTCGATGGCATCTCTCTGCGTTAATGTCGACTCAGACTCACAGTCATTTAGTAATTGATTCCTGGCCCGTGCCAGCGGGGGGAGATCCGCCCTAATCTGTTCCCCCCGGAATAAGATTTCTATGTTAATCCACTGGCTGCTCTCTGGGTCACTCTGAGGCAGAGATAAAGGCGAGCCGGGCCGTGCCGAGCCGTGCTGGAGAGAGGCGCAGTCTGCAAACACAGAGAGAGGGAAGGAGAGATAATGGAGGAGGAGAGGAGAGCATCACACACCGTGTGCTGCAGGGAAGGCTTTATGCTTGTGCTTTATGCTTGTGCAGTTCACAATTCTGTCTCCTTGGAAGATCAACAAACATATATGATAAGATGTTAAAATGCATGAAGTCTGTTTCTGCTGAGGAATGTACAGTATGCAGAGTGCAGGTTCATGTGCGAAGTGGCCTCTGGTATATATATATATATATATATATATATATATATATATATATATATATATATATATATATATATATATAGACACACACACAGTACAATACAATCTAAATACATATCTAAATATCTAAATACAATCACCATACTTCTGATGTTCCACCTGCCACTGCACAATATTGTCTCCACGAGATCATGTATGTGAACTTGGAAATATCCTCTCTTGCTAATGAAAACAGACATGCTAATGTATGTCTGTTTGCATCAAATACATATTAAGTTATTGATCTATGGTTTACAATATCGCGATATGTAAAAAAAAAATCACATTTTGTGAAGAGGAGACTGTGGCTGCAATTGCACGTTCACGTTTGCACCAAAAACATTAATGGGAGGAAGGGAAGGTCTGGTACGTGGGAGTAAAACTTGGAAATACACACTTTTCACCTTGTGATTCAATCATTCTTCACATGCTGCATGGCTAAGCACCTTTTATTAGATGCTTGAATGCATGAAGCGTGCTCACCGCAGAGGAATGCCTGTGTCGGTGTCTGTGTTTCTGCAGCTTCACTCTCAGGTTCTGCGCCATAGACGCAAAACAAACACACGTCAGAAGTGACAGACTGAGGCTCTCTGTGACTCTTTGTGTTTTTTTTTCTTTTTGTCTGTGTGTTTTTGCTCTTTCCTGCAGACACGGAGAGAAGACACCAGCTCCTAATTGAATTTGGCCTCCTCTCCAGATGTCACTTTCCATCTGTGCGCCTGGAAACGCGACGCGCTCTTTTCGCACAGTCTGGAAGCTGCAGCTCGCATGTCTGATCCTCTGACTCTGGGTTGAAACGTTTTCCACATTTCACACGTTGACCCTGAAGAACAACCTGCGAAGCCCTGTGCTGGCTGGTGCTGCTGGTTTTTAGGGGCTGGTCTCAGCCCTGCAGTTGTTTCCATCCTGTCACACTGAGACTTCATTGAGACATCACAGTAACTGCCAGCAGAGCCTCCCCCAGAATGAATCTTTGATGTGCTCTCCTGCCCCCCCTGCAGCATGAAGCCTTATTAATACACGTTTGGGTTTCCTCAGGGCTCCCTCTCTCTCTCTGTCTCTTCTCTGGGGGAGTGGATCCATCCAATCCATCCGGAGACAAAGGCATGTTGTCCCCCTCTTTGTCCCTCCTGTCCTGCCACATTCCTGCGTCCTGGAGCAAACAGACTCCCGCCCTTTGTGCAGGGGTCCCCATTTTGCTGATTTATTGAAGTGAAGGCGCACGGTTCCAGCCCTTTATTTGCCACATAATTACCAATTAAGCAACGCTTTGGCTGAATTACAGCCTCATTATGTTACTGTAAATCACACGGAGCACAAAGAGGAACCTGCAGCCATCACAGGCACCTGCAGAGGCTCGAAAACAGAAAGTGAAATCAAACAAAATCAAACAGTGTTCACACATCTTGGACAGAAACGAGTGAGTCCGCTACTCATCACCAGCACAGATTTGTGCGCATGCACCGTGTTTACTGTGTGCACATACCTGACATTTGTTCCTCTGCTTATTTCCGTTCATCAGCTGCATCACCAAGTTCAAGCAAATCAAACGCTTCATCAAACGTCTTTGTACAGTTGTAGAAGAGGATCGGCAGAAATAACACATAATTGCATGCAGAAAATGCATGCATTTCACACAGATTTTTACTAAATAACATTAAATTGAAGCTTGACAAACATTTGTTGCAGTTAAAACAAACATTATTATACCAATAATAACAACAAAAGTGAGAAAAAGTGTAGTGTGTTTGTGTTAATTGCAGACAGTAAATCCTGGAAATAACAAATGACATTGGACAGAGGGTACTCAGCAGCAGATGTGAATCATTCTGGGTTAATTTTACATATTCAGTCTGTGAAAATGTTCTGTTTATTAAATATACACAATATTATTAGAAATCAAGCTCAAACATCGATAAAAATCTGTGTTTGAATGAATCTGAATCGAGTCGCTGAGCCAGTTTTACGGACTTAGTTTGGGGTGAAGATGAGTCCTGAGGTCAGACCAGAGGCGGTGCAGGTGCACCACGACTCCATGTTTCCTGCATCCATCTTTTCAAAGTAAAAGCTCCCTCACAAACATACGTGCATGCATGCGTCTGTTCTGCGTCCGCAGTCGCATTGTCTTGTTTCGGGGTGAGATGTGTCTTCTGGTCCGAGTCTGAAGCAGCTGAAAGAATAAAAAGATGTTGAAAGTGAAACAGAGGAGGTCTGAAAGGCTGCGGGGATAAAGGGGCAGCTTCAGTGAAAGAGAGGGAGAAGCTAAAAGCTCTAATTGTGTTTGCCTCGGCCACGTATCAGAAAAGACTTGTCGTTTCTTTCTGAGCGTTATTAGATTAATCCTCAGAGATGTTTCTTTTCTCTGCGCCAGACGCGTGGAGGGAGGACGCAGAGGCCTCCAGCTCCAAGCCTCCAATAATCACATTAAGCTTTTGGTACAAACTCCTGCTCCTGCTCGTGTGTGCAGCAGAAAAGAAGGAGAGAATGGAGAGAGAGAGAGAGAGAGGGAGAGAGAGATATATTTACATAACAGGCAGCAGGTTGTGTCAAGAAAGAATTAACTTGGGCTTTTTCTCCTCCTTTTTGCTGGTCGATCTCTGAAAAGAAGAAGCACACACACACACACACACACACACACACACACACACACTCACGTCAGTGATTGTGCAGCAGAGTAATTGATGGAAAAAGCAGCTTCGGCCTCATTTCAAAAGAAACAAATGTTCAGTTTGTGAAAAAAGCAAAGGAGCCAAATTCTTCTGATCACTTTGTCTTTTATCGGGTAAATCAAGTTCAGATCACGCACGCACATACACACGTGCGTGATGAGATGCAATAAAATGGATCCGAGAATTTTATATATATATGTATATAAATAAATTTTGCTTTCAGCATGAATGATCCATATAAAGAAATACAGAGAAGAATTGAAAATAGAATTGAAACTGCAGACATTATATGCTAAGCATATTAAATATGATGTAATATTATATAATTGTAATTTTGATTATTTGTTTGCTGTAGTAAATTAAAAAAAATAAAACATGAGACTGAGATGAGTAAAAACCGAAGCAACGAGACGAATTAATGAGAGGAAGAATAACCAACAAACCTGGAGCAGAAACAAGAGAATCATTGTCAGAAATGTTTGAATTAATTCTCTGCGGGATTATTATATTTTAGAATGTGATTTTACAGAGATTTGACCGTTTGTGGTCTCAGGCAAATTAACGAGACACAAATCAAACATCAAACTGATGAATCATTTTCCTTTTCCATAATTTGGAAAACAGAGAAAAAAAAAAAGCTCCAAACGCTGAGGACTTGAACTCGGTCCAGTGTGTGTGTGTGTGTGTGTGTGTGTGTGTGTGTGTGTGTGTGTGTGTGCGTGTGTGTGTGTGTGTGTGAGAGAGAGAGAGAGAGAGCTCCATATTCACCTTATTACACAAACCACATTAAGCACTCAGCCAATATCCAGGCGGAGCTGCGATGACTGCCGCGCCACTTCGTTACTTCCATTACAAAGATGTTATTTGCCAAATAAACGGAATAATGAAAGTAATAAAGTAATAAAGACAATTACAAACTCATTTGAATCATAAAACACACCCGGAAGTTCAACAGAGACGCCGCCACAGCAGCAGCAGATACACACGCGCGCACGCATACACACACACACACACACATTTACACGCACACACACGCTCTCGGAGGAGGTGGTGGAGGTAGAGGAGGTGGCGATGCTGCTGATCTGGAGAAGCTGCAGGTTTATTACAGGAAGAATCTGCAGAGTCTGATTATTTTTATCGTTTCTATCTGTTTTTTTATCTTTTCATCGCGGAACAGAGATCTGGTTTAGAGTAAACGAGGAATTAGAAGAGAGAAAAAACAGTGCAGAGAAATGTGAGAGATGTGTCTGCAGCTGTGATGCAAGGGACACAGACTTTTACTCATTCGTTTTTGCTTTTCCGTGCTGTTTTTGTAGCCAATCAGAAGCTGGTGGATTGACCTCAGCAGCATTTATTAATATTATCTATTGGGTCAGATTTAATGTCACTGAGCAACGAGGTGCGAGCGCAAAAGGCAGAGTTCAAATGCTAAAATCTCCAATAACGAGGACAGATGTATGATATAAATGCTCTCCACGTCACAATCTGGATATTTGCAGCGTGATTACAAATATTCACAGAGTAGAGATGCAGAAAAAACGATCTGAGGCGCAAAAGCTGTTGCTTTCTATGTGATAGAAACTGAACATGATGCTACAGCAGAGAGAAGGAGGAGAGGAGGAGAGAAGGAGAGGAGAGAGGAGGACGAGGATGGGAGGATGAGAAGAGAGGAGGAAAGAGGAGGAGAGGAGGGATGAGGAGGAGGGGAGGAAAAGGTGGAGAGGAGAGGAGGACAGAGGAGGGAAGAGACCATAGAGGAGGAGATGAGGAGGAGAGGAGGAGATGTGTAGGATGCGCAGAGGAGGAGAGAGGGAGAAAGGATGAGAGGAGAGGAGGGTGGAGGATAGGAGAAAGGAGGTCATGAGAGAAGGAGGAAAAGAGGAAGGGGGAAGAAAGAAAAGAGAGAGAGGAGGAAGAGAGGAGAAGCAGGAGAGCGGAGGTGAAAGGAGACAGGAGAGAGGAGAGGAGGCTAAGGAGGAGGAGAGGAGAAGAGGAGAGGCAGGAGAGAGGAGGACGAGAGGAAGAGGGGGAGAGAAGAGGAGATGAGGAGAAGAGGACAGGGGATGAGCTGAGGAGGAAGAGAGGGGATCAATAAGGAGGTAAAGGGGAGCAGAGAGGGAGAGCGGGGGGAGCAGGAGCAGAGAGGAGGTAAAGAGGAGCAGAGAGGAGGAGCAGGAGGAGCAGAGGGGCAGTGCGCATTGAAATCCTGCTCTGGCTGCGCGGCCGCTTAAAAGGCTTAAAAGCTGGAGAAAATTGGATCAGGGAGAATCGTCACCCAACTTTCATTATTTCCAAGTGGTGTGATTGAATTAAAGGGCAAGATGGCGGTTGGAGAGGAGTGGGGAGGGAGGGTGAGGGGGGAGAGGGGGTGCGTAATGGTGGGGTATTAAATTCTAATTAGAGATGCAGGGGATCAATGATAGGGAGGTTGGACAGCCCGGGCCCCCAGTGCCAGCCCAATAGACTGATGAGTTATTGTCATGTAAAGAAGCGCTGCAATAAGAGCAAACGCTCTGCTATTGTCCAGGCGGAAAGAGCCAAGTTTATTATGAGACTCTATGCTCTGGAGACCTGGGGCTAGGCGGCTCTTAGGGGGCTTTTCATAAAACAGGGCTAGGTTCCTATAAAGGAGGCCAGTGTAGGAGCAGGCGCTGAGCAGTCAACATCTACCCACCGTCCAGCCTCCTCCTCCTCCCAGTCTAACCAGTGCCCCCAGTTCAGACCCGCGTCCTCCTCACGCTGACTTGTTGTTGTTGGTGGTGGTTGTTTTTTTTCTTACTTTCTAACCCAATTTTTTTGGGGTGGTCTAAGTCTTTTTTTTTCTTTGTCTTGTTTTGTATTTTTTCCGGGAGAGTACAGCTTCCTACCTCCACCGAGCCTTCTCCAATGTATAAAATGGAGTATTCTTACCTCAATTCCTCTGCCTACGAGTCCTGTATGGCCGGGATGGACACGTCGAGCTTGGCCTCGGCCTACGCGGACTTCAGCTCCTGCAGCCAGGCCAGCGGCTTCCAGTACAATCCCATCAGGACCAGTTTCGGGGCCACGTCGGGCTGCCCGTCCCTGACCCCGGGCTCCTGCAGCCTGGGGACCCTACGGGACCACCAGAGCAGCCCGTACGCCGCAGGTAAGCAGCCTCCTCCCGCTGTATTATAGCGCCGCTTGATTGCATTTGAAAATGGAAATGTGTTTAGTATTTACCAAACGAAATTTGCTTACACAAATGAAAGAATTTATCACGTTAGAAGCGATTGCAGGCAAGAGGTAATTCGGTTACCGGGGTTATACTATCCCAGTCACACCCAAAACCGCCAACAGAATTATCTTAAGCTGCCAAAATGATCGGCCTAATTTATTTACTCTGCGATGAGACATAAAGCTCCGGAATAATTAGATAAGCGCAGTAAAGCTCATTATTGACACCGGGCTGGAGGTACAGCTGCAGCAGCAGCAGCTTTATGACAACTTTCCAAAGTTGAGCCTCGATCTGAGCAACAATTAGTTTCACTTTACGGGACCCGGTGTCCGCGCACAGCTCCTCACCGTCCTCACCACCACTTACGCTTTTTACGCAAAAACTCCAGTTTGAGTTTCCTTCCATCCTCCGAGCTGCGGTGCAGATGTGGTGCAGCTGTGTGACAGTGTCCTCCCTCCGTGTCCCCAGTTCCCTACAAGCTGTTCACAGACCACGGAGGCCTGAACGAGAAGAGGAAGCAGCGCCGCATCCGCACCACCTTCACCAGCGCGCAGCTCAAGGAGCTGGAGCGGGTGTTCGCAGAGACGCACTACCCGGACATCTACACCCGGGAGGAGCTGGCGCTCAAGATCGACCTGACCGAGGCCCGGGTGCAGGTAGGAGCACAGGCACCGGCACCGGCACCGAGCCTCAGCCGCTCTCACACAGCCAAACCATGCACACCGCTGCATTTAAAGGGCAAAATAAGAATATGTATTTTTTAATTTCTCATGAGATTTTCATAGATCGCAGTGAATGAAAGCTTGGGTCGTGTCACATAATGAACCCCCCTCTTACGTTAGGTGACGGCTTTTCCCTACACCTCAGAATTCAATATGAGTACATGTACATGGTATAGTACATGAGCATATGCACGAATACGCAGATAAATTAATTATGCAAAATTAGAAGTATTTTATAATTTGTTGAACGAATTTCAGTGTCATAAAAAGCTTTCTGGATTGACACAATGAACTTTAAACAGGCTTTAATTATAACTAATTTGTGACCTGTAGTGTCTGAGAATTAAAGCTCAGTTTGTATGGGTCGTTCTGAAATAAAAGCTTTTTGCTGGTGATATATAAAGAACCTCTCTCTCAATAGGTGACACTTTTACGCAATTTAAGCATACAGACCAGGAATTACGTACGAGCAAATGTAATTCTCAGCATGAAGACCTTTAGATGGAAAACCTTTATTGTCATTGTTCTGCCACAGAGAATGCTACAGGTGAAGGTT
This sequence comes from Karalla daura, assembly GCA_029224185.1. Taxonomy (NCBI): domain Eukaryota; kingdom Metazoa; phylum Chordata; class Actinopteri; order Chaetodontiformes; family Leiognathidae; genus Karalla; species Karalla daura. Next base: position 2,509,269 of record CM055195.1, read on the forward strand.
AATTATAGAAATAGCTTCATTTACTTGAAGGAAACGCAACGCATATCCTCTCTGCTCCGTTTAAAACCGAGGTGTAGAGAGGAAGAATGCAATTCTACAAAGCTATTTTAAATAGATTTGAGTGAATGAAATAGTGGCATTTCATTCACTCTGTCGACTAATGCACCACTGAGGTGACCATTTTACGCATTTACAATCCAGAACTGATATATGAGAGAAAAAACAAAACAAAACAAACAATTTAATTAACGGATTTTATGATATAAGAGTTGATTTTAAGGCACCTGTGTGTTGACGCACAAAAACAGTGCAAATTAATATGAATTGATAGTAATATTTGTAATTTAACACAAAGTGTTTATTAATTTTGGTGACTTAAAAGCTTTTCTGGTGTGACAGTGTATGCCACTATTAAATAAAATGGCATTTCATTGTATTGAGAACGAACTTATTTATTCCCTGTACGCATAAAACCCATATATAATTATATATTTAAGGTGGAAAATAATATGTGACATGAAAGCCTAATAATCTGTGTGACGTAATGAACCTGTAAACGCACTGGCTCAATGCGCAGCTCAGGAGGCACTTTTACATTATATCTTATTGAAGATATAACTTCAATAAGTTAAATCTTAGTTGTATCTTATTGAACTTGACTGGCTTCAAGTGATGTGGTGCTGGTTTTGACTGCGTCTCCTTCGCTTTTCTCCAGGTTTGGTTCCAGAACCGTCGCGCAAAGTTCCGCAAACAGGAGCGCGCAGCTGCTGCCGCCGCGGCGGCCGCAAAGTCCAACTCCGGGAAGAAGTCTGAGTCCCGGGACGAGGACAGCAAGGACACCAAGTCCACTGACCCGGACAGCACGGGGGGCCCGGGGCCCAACCCGGTGCCCACCTCCAACTGCGGAGGGCCCAGCCCCGGCGGCGGCCCGGTCAACAGCAGCGGGACCGGGCAGGGGGACCAGGTGAAGACCTCCTCCGCCTCCACTGGGATGGGAGTCCCTCCCCCGGGCCAGGGCTGGGCCCCCGCCCCGGGGACCATCACCTCCATCCCGGACTCGTTGGGGGGGCCCTTCGCCAGCGTACTGTCCTCTTTGCAAAGACAGAACGGGGCCAAAGGCACATTAGTAAAGAGCAGCATGTTCTAATGCGGCTCCATTCTCCTCCTTCCCCGCTTCATCCTCCTCCTCCTCTCCCCGGTGGACTCAGATTGAGGGGACACAGAGCAGCATGTTCTGATGCGGCTTCACGCTCTTCAACCTCCTCTTCCTCCTCCTCAGTGGACTCCGCTGGAGGATCAGAAGAAGAAGAAGAAGAAGACTGACATCTCATTTTGCCTTGCACCGTTTCTTGTGGTCAGTGCACAACACTGTTGCTGTATAAACATCATCGTCTCATTCTTCCTCTTAGAAACAACTCGTTCCAGCCTCGTGTCAGGACTGAACCTCAAACAAAGAAACAGACTGAGAACATCGCCCAAATCAAAGAGAACAGACACACTTACGTACTCTGAGGTCTGAGAGCTGGGAGGAAAGGACTTTGTTATTAAAGATTAACACATCTTTTTCATTTTCTTTGGCCGTTTACATGATGCAAAAACGCGCTGGAGACGCGACAAGCCGCAGCAGGAGTCAGAGATCAACAGGAAACTCACAAAAACAAGATGCAACACAACAAACAACAACAATAACAACATCGAGACTGACGCATCTGACGCAGGCTGTTTAGTTTCTTTAAATTATCGATATAAACACAATTATTTCCTCGAGATGAAAAAAAAGAAAAAGGCACAAACTTTCTGCAATCTTCACCTCCGAACTGGAACTGTGTGTGTTTTGTGTGTCTTTCTACAGCAGTGTTTTTGTGGCTCAGATTGTATAGTGTTAATATGTATAACTGTCTCTCCTCTCTAGTTGAACCATAGGCCATACTCCTCCCTCGTAGATTCATCATACAAAGTCTTTTTGGATGTTTTACAAAAGTTCCCTGGGAAGAATTTATTTTGGGTATAAAAAAAGGGGAATGGATGCAAACATTGTATTTATTTCTATATAATTCGCATGTTGTCTTTGTCTGATTTTACAATGAGTTCTCTTCCATTTTGTGAGCATTATGTAACATGTTTTGTCCGGGACCTGAAAGTTATTTATATGTAGGTAATGAATGCTTATATTTAAGAAGGAAATATTTCTACATGTGCACATAGTTTTCCAGGTGTACCATTCAAATGGTTGTTGATGATAAAAAAAAAAATAATAGTCCAAGATGCTTTGTCATGTTTTCTTTTGGGGGAAGAAGGAAATGATGAAGAGCTCTGTACCTCTCTTCCTGCAGAGTTTACCGTTTTACGTGTGTGATTCTATAAAACTCGTGGTGAATGATTTTTTGCTCTTAAATGAAAGATTCCTGAGTCTCGGATCAAAGATTTCTCAGAAGTGAGTGGAAGGTTTCCCAGTCGGAGTGACTTTCAGCACCAGGGACAGCACCGCAGAGCCGCGCAGATCTCACCTGCAGACTCTTTTTTTCTCCAACAAAATCTGACTTAAACTAAAATGTCTAAATCAAATGTCGATATTGTGAAATATGAAAGCATTTGAAGAACTGCTGTAGTGAAGAAAACATCACAATACAAATTAGGAAAGATGGAAACCGTCTTGAAATCAATGTGAAGCGAGCATTTCAGGGATAATATAATTCTTGAAAGTATTTTTTGTGCTCGGCAGGTGTCAGCCAATGTGGACAGGTGAGCTCAGAGCTGCTCCGACTCTTTTTGTCTTCAATTCTTCGACCAGAAATAAAGATTTTTGCTCCAACAGCAACAAGAATCTGTGACCGGAGAGAAGCTGTTATAGCACAATCTTTTCTTCAGGCCCCTGGATTAAAACACCTGCTCAGGGGCCGCCTTTGAAATCCAAATCGATCATTTGTCGGACTTTAAATTCAGACGCCGTCCACTTAGTGATTACAGATTTGGGTGATGTTTCATGCTCATGTTATGAAATGTTTTAAATTCACCATTTTCAGTCTCAGTGAGACTTGACCACAATAAAAATATCTACGAGTAATAAGATAAGTCAATTTAAAAGCGGAAACCCACGATGGTCTCTGTCCAAATGAGGCTGATTTTCCATCGTCTTCATGCTGAAACATGATTTCTTCCCCCACAAAATTAAACATTTAAAATCTTTATATTTCCTGGGAAAACACCAGACGATCAGCCGGTCTGACTTTATAACATTTTATTTATAAACATACAGTATGCTATAAATGCTGTTGCATTTAAACATCAAATGAATCTATATTTCGGATAGTGTTCAGGTGAATATTACAATAAATACAGAACAGACGTAAAGTTTCCTTCCCCAACTATCCTGTTAAGAAGACCGTCTGAAGGTAGAGCTCCGTCTCAAAGATCCCGCTATAAGAGACTCAGCCGTGATTTATTCATCAACTAAATGAGGGTAAAAAATAAAATACACGATCGGAACAGAAGCTTAAAAATACTGTAGATCAGAGAGACAGATCTGGAGGAGAAGCGTGGCTATAGGAGGAGGAGGAGGCTGCTAGTTTGCCTTCATAGAGCAAATCATTTGGTATTAGGCTTAAACGTGCATTTTTACATCCACAATACATAACCAAGCTCTTCTCATACAAGTTCCAAAATAAAGTAGAAGGGAAATAAAGAAGCGATTGATTTAAAATGTGCAGCTGGCGGCACAGATCTTTAGTTTCTATCCAACCAAGTATTGCACAGGTGCAGCTGCTGCTGGTATGTGTGTGTTCAGATAAACCTCTGCTCGCTCTCTAGATGAAAGGTGATTCTTATGTGCATGTTTTTTTATATCTTTTTATAAATGAACCCTACCACTGAGCAATTATCAAAAACGAGCTCAATTAATAGCATACATAAATCTATACCGCTCTAGAATAAAACATTCAAAATGAAATCCCCCCACAGTTTATACTCCATACTGTGTATTGTTATTCCAAATAGACAACCTAGGTATTCCTCTGGTTTTATAGCACTGCAAGTCACTGAGGGGGAGACAGAGAATTAAGGGTGTAGTTCATGTGAAATAAACAGTACTGAAGTAAAGCGTGATGTCAGGGAGGGCTGCAGAGCGTCTGTCTGCAGGTTAAGGGTTCAGATTTGGCCAAAGAGTCCCTCCCGACACCCCGAAAACTAAGAGAACAAGAGAAATGAAACACCAAACAGCTGGTGTCTTTTGTCCTGCATCACCTTGCTTTCCTAAGGCACATTAAATCCTGATTTCTGGTCGTTGGAAACGGCTCAGAAATCCTCTTATTGCCCTAAAGATGAACCTACATCCATAAGATCATTTTGTCATGGAGCACAGAAGATGAGATCCAGGTGGATAAAACCATGTGTGTGTGTGTGTGTGTGTGTCTCAATAGTGGGTTTATAGTGATCTTTATCGCTTTGTTAAATCCGATACTTCATTAATGAGACAAAGATATTCATATTTCTCAGTTCCAGCCTGTTAATAGAGATCTAAAGAAATCCAATTAATGCTGCCTCACCATATTTTTACTTTATGATTCGGATCACTTCAGATTATTTTTCTTAAATAGGAAAAACGTGATATATTAGGTTTCCATTACATGGATCTGGTTTGTTGATATTGTGTCCTTTTAAACCAGGAAAACAGAAACCCATTCCATTTAAAGGGAGCCTGGAACCACGTCCTCTTTGCACGGGACCAAAACATGTGAAGCGTCTGGAGATGTTGTTGTTGTTGTTGTGTTTTCTTCCCAACATGGCCGCCAGGCACCGTCTCTCTCTCTCTCTCTCTCTGTCTCTCTCTCTGTGGTGAGTCTGCGGCGGAGCGTGGACCAATCACATCCCGGTTTCACTCACACATAGACGTTGACACGAACACGTAGAACATCGTTGTTGTTGTTGTTGATTTTGTCCCCAGATCCCACTTTGACCTGGTGATGAATCTTCACTGGACGCACAGACCCCGACACGCAGTGACGGGCATGATTAGCAGATAATGGTGTTAAACCGGGGATGGTGTGTGTGTGTGTGTGTGTGTGTGTGTGTGTGTGTGTGTGTGTGGCGGGGAGCGTCACAACGTGGTTGGCTGTCCAGCCGCTGCAGAGGAAAAGAGAAAGAGAAAAGCAGAGTTTTTATGAACATCTGTTTGTTGTGAGGGTTTTCAGGTCGCGGAGATGAAGCTCTGATGGAATAAAAGCTCTTCATTCTGGATAATGACATCGGAGTGTTTTGATTGAGTCTCTGATTCGATTCCGTGGTTTCTCCGATCCTCGGACGATAGCAGCTGCTCAGAGCTGCGTCTCTCACGACTTCTGCTCCGATTCACACACGAGGCCACGTCCTGCTCTCCTCCTCTCCCAGCTGCCGCAGCACTGGTTTGTGTTTCTCCCAGTGCAGCTTTGCATCATTTCTCCAGCTCCACTGTGCCTGACATGTCTTTATTAAAGCTGCACTGGGAAGGAATCTGATATTAAAATACACGGCTGCAGTGAACAATGAATCCTCTGAAATACACCTACAACTTTTAAACCATAAAAGAGTGTCTGGATTACTTAGAAAACAATAAATCAGACAAAATTTTCAGCTGTTTTTCTACCTGGTTTATGAGTGCTGCGACACCTTCACCTTATTGGAAACCGCATTTATTCATCAGTGAAAATATGAAATATGGCCGACATTAGAAACCAATAAGGAGCTACAACACCCGACGCTTTTTATCTCCGCAGAGTGATGAAGCTGTCCCTGGGAGCGGAGTGGAACAGGAAACTTGTTTGTTTTTGGTGCTTGTGTTGTTTTTCGTTACAGATGGAGAGCGATGGGCGGAGGATGGGGGACTCACAGCGGGAGCGGATGTAGCACTGATGGCAGTTCAGGAGGCCGTTTCTGATCCGGACGTCCGTCCCCGTGGTCGTGTCTCCTAGTTGTCCCTTACACACCCCACACTGCAGAGAAACAGGCCAATTAGGGGAGACGGCTGAATGGAGGATTCATCCTCATCTTCTGGTGCTACTCAAGCTATGGAACTCTGCTTCCATCAGAAATGCCTCAGAGTATAGTTTTCTATTATTGTTATTATTATTATTATTTTTACAATCCTAATATTATCTGTGGGAATAAAACCCTGTTTGCCCTCACATCTGATGCCCTTTCATGCTGATTTGGCAATCACCCATAGCATTAACATTTATTGGCTGTCTCGCCTGCCACTCACATGAACATGCGACTGTATAAGGCTCTACTTGACTTTACATGACATTACAGGACTTAACAGCCTCTAAGTGACTTCAGGTTCCTCTACACGATTCCACAGATGACGATGTGACCAAACGTCCCTTCTAACGAGTGTAGCTTCTCAGCTTGTTCCTGAAACAAACAGGAACTGGAGCTTTCATGCAGCTATGGAGCACATCTAGCCTTATATGTTGGAGACAGAATCAGAGCAAAGGCATTGACGTTTCACCAAACAGATTATATTACAGGTGACTCTTTAAGACAAGGCTGTTGCTACTCTGTGATAGTTCATGTGTGTGAGGTTAACTGAGCCTGCAGAGACAAACGTATCATCAAACATGTTTGAGCAGACAGTCTGATCAGTCTGCACCACAGACCTTAAAGCACTGAATGTGGAAGTAGAGACTGAGGGTCTCTATGATCATGGCCGCTCCCTTCCCTAGTGGCTGCCCACAGCTGGAGCACAGCTTCTTCCCACTGACAGACCTGCAGCACAGAGACAAAGAGAGTGAGAACGCTGCTTATGACTGAGCTACTCTGATGAGCTGCTTAAAATGTTCTCATGGAGAATATGAAAGTAAGAAACAATTAGAAATCGCTGCATTTCCACCAGTTCTACAGTCAAACAAAAATAATGTCCTATTTTGTGAATATTTGCATTTCTGTATCAGTATCTTTGGGGATTAAATTAAAGTTTTCTGTTTCATCATTCTTATCCCACAAAAAAGCATCATACATCTCTCTGTCTGCTTCTTATGTAAACAGGGTGTTATATAGTGGCACTAGGGATGAATGAAAAATATCAAGTATCAAATCAGCAGGTGGAAAACATAATATGGTTTAGAGCTGCTCTGCCTTCATCATTCTTTAAAAAATCTAATATCATATGTGGAGCAAACAGGGAAAAATAATGACTCTGTGTCGATTCTTCTGGCATAAAAATAACCAGATGTAGCAACAGTGACATCACCAACACGCACAGGTGTGCAGCAGCCGTTACCACGGAGACCACACCACCTCTGTGTGACGTTGGTCGTCAGCCTCATCATCCCACCTCATGAACACACTCATCTCATTTTGTTGCACCCCCCCCACGTATCCAGTAAAGGTTTACCAGCTGCTTGATGATGTCATAGCGTGTTGTCCCATCACTGACGTCTTACGTGTTCTGTCATGTACGTGTCAGTGCTGTTTCACCTGTTTATTATAACAATACGGTAAGGAACCGGGACTGCAGAAGAGCAAATTCTAGATCACTTAGAGGTGTATATGCAATAACAATAACTAATGTATATTTATACATTTAGTTATATATATTATTTTCTCTGTGATATATTGTTGTGAATGTGCATGTATTATCAATGTGATGTTCTTTTGTATAATCTTTTGTATAGTTTCTGGGTAAATAAAGCACTGTCTCATCTGTCTTGCACTGCTGTAGGGCTGAGTATCTGCTGCAGTGGTTCATGGTTGATGCTATGGAGGGTGGAGGGATGGAGGGAGGGAGGCAGAGGATGACAGTGCAGAACAGAGGCTCAGCCCCACCCTGGGGGGCGGGGGCTGGGTGGGGGGTGCAGTACCTGTTGGGAGCCGGAGGCAGCGAGTCTGCAGGTGGGGGACATGCTGCCGGGCCTTTGGATGAGCTGTGGCTCATGTTATTATCAATGGGAGTGATCCTGAAAATGGACAGCAACATGCAAGACAGTGATGACGAGCCTCGGCTACAGAGATTTGATTGGCTGCCAGAGTCGGACGTGAACCAATCAAAAGCAAAGCAGAGAAGAGCAGAGCAGCAGAGATCCACTCTCATGTTTGGATCAGACCCAGGATTTATTCCTCATACTGCAGTGATGCGTGTTTCTATGGTACACAGCTCTAATAAACACTTTTTAATGGAGTGGAGAACTGTGAGAGGAATGTATGAGGGCGAGGTGCCCCCTGCTGGTCAAAGAGCTGAACTACATATGATAGATAGACGATCACCTCAGCTCCTTCAAAAAGATGCTCAAAGCTGAAATAAAACGTCAATAAAACTTACTTAGAGTTTAAATAAGGACTGAGGTACAATGTGTCCTCAAAAACAAAAAGATGTTAAGCATGAACGGGCTGAATGAGAAGCTGGAGGGAGGTCTCTCACACACCTCCTGTCTCCTGCAGGACGCCCGGCTCTGCTGCTGTCTGTGGAGGGCTCGCGCTGCTTCTTCACTGGAGTCGAGGCTTTGCTCTGCACCTGTGGAGGCTTCTGTCCGTTCTGCAGACTGTGAGCCAGCGTCTCCGGCTGACTGCTGCTCTGACTGACCAGGCTGGGGGTCACACAAACACATCAGCTCACAGTCAACATACAAGTACAACATAACAACTTTCACCATAGTATTGGAACTATTTGAAAACATTTTATTAAAATAAATCAAATAATTATATGTGATTAATCTAACTTTGATTTTGGGGAACATGGAACAACTGTTCATTTTCCATATTTTTTGTAGAAGTAAATAATGTTTTGATCGAACTAAAACTCCTAAAAAGTGATGCCAAACAGTTTGATGTGGGCAACAGAAAAGAGACTCATAGTTTAAATTGTATGATATAAATTACACAATGTCTTGAAGCTATAGGACACAAGTTCTAAATGTTTGTAAATGTCCACTACTAGGAGAGATGACACAATGCTGATCGTTTCTCTAACATCTCAAGCATACCTCAAGGAAGAGTAAGTGCTATTGTTGTAGTAACACAGACCTCCTCTAGGGGGCAGTGTATAAAATCTAGCTTTAAGGTGGGAATGAGGACGATATTACTCATTATTCCACATGCTAGGAATAATTATTAATTACTATTAATCATCAATTATTCATATGATATGATATATATGGGATGTAAAACACACTCAGCACATTCTGTCCTGTGACTCTTATTTCTTTGAACTGCAGTGAGAGCGAGCTGCTCTGCTCCGCCCGTCCAGCAGTCACTGACCTGCGGCCTGTTTTCATGCTGTCGTCAGCAGTGCTGATGTCACTGGTCCTGTCGTTCTCTCTCCGCTTCCACTCCACTCCCTCTGTGCTCGCCCTCTGTGCCGGCCAATCACAAGCAGGGAGCAGCTTAGCCAGACAGCCAATGGAAACAGGCGCTCTGGAGTCAGTGCGGTTGCTCTAACCAACTGTCGCCTCGTGAAGTGAAAGCGACTGAAAGCGTGCGTCTAACAAACCATCATCAGTCAGTCACTCACCGACTGCCGCTCCAGCAGCTCCTGCTTGCGCTCCCAGTCCGCCAGCGAGCGGACGATGGCGTCCTGGGGCCCCGGGGCCAGGGACAGCTCCCCTCGACTCGGGGACGGCAGAGCTGAGGAGCGGGGAGTCAGAGGAGTCACCGTCTCCTCCAGGATCCTGCGCTCCTGTTGTGGGGGGTGGGGGGGGGTCACATTAGCATGATGTGAACACAGTTCTCTCTTGAATTATCTTGTGTGAATACGATAAAAGACATGAGCTGATGGGACTAGAGACAGAGTTATGACACAGCAGATGTGTGAACTATAACCAGCCCTTCATCAAGTCTCAGTGTTAATCTTGTGATTTTGGTGAAAAGTTGTTTCATTCTAAGCCTCCTTTAAACACACCTCATAGCCATGTAATCATCTATAAACACACCACACTACTACTACACACACACACACCTCCTCGTGGTACTTCCTCTCCTCCTCCGCCACCTCCCTCTGAGCTTTCTCCCACTCCTCCTTCAGCTTCTCCTGCTCGCGCTGGTACTTCTCCTGTTTCCACGGCAACAGACACATGAAACACAGCGCTGAGCCGCGGCGAGGAGGGGAACAACAGTCTGCAGGACGACATCTTGGCAGGAAGACAAAAGGTGATGCACAGAACTGATCTGGCACTGAGAGGCTTCAGTCGAAGATACAAGCTCATCCTGCTTCATTTGATCCCAACAGGAGACTGAGAGCTGCTGTAACTACTGGTCAACTGTGTGAAGTTTCCATGTGGGATGTCCTCAGTCTGTGTGTGTGTGTGTGTGTGTGTGCACTTCAAACATATAAGCCTTGGCTTGGATACATAAATGAATGCAAATGTGAGTCTGCTCCATTCTGATATTTGCATGTTAGGTGTAAAAAGCAAATCAAAGAGACCAGAAACAGGCACTGCGGACAACAGACAGCACGGCATGCAGCAGGATGGAGAACAGGGTTCATACACAATTCCCACTTTCAAGTTTGCCTTCAAGTTTTATTAATTTGGTTCTGAATGAGGCTCATGAGCTGCTGTCAGACTTGTGGAGGAACCCTGTCGAGAAGCTGAATTTAACCATGATTTAGAAGAGGAGAAAGCCATGTCAGCAAGACAGAAGACAGAGCAAGACGACAACCAGGGAGGAACCAACCAGGGAGGCAACAAGTACAGGAATGCTCCAGACATTCATCCATTTCAGTGCATCTCGTCTCAAACAGTCCTGTGACTAGAAGGCAAATCTGCTCATCGCTCTCACTTTTGGAGCTTTATCAATCAAGCGTACGCTCAAGAAATCGCTCAAGATGAACTCGTTATAATTTCCACATGGACCTGAGATGCGTCTCTGACTGGTCGAGGAGAGAGAGGGTGGCTGGGGCAGCAGCAACAGCAGCAACCTTGGACAGAGTCCTCGTCTGTGTCTGTGCGTGAGATGGAGATGAGCGGATGGTTGTTCCGCTGCACCATCGCGCCCTCCAGTGGTCAGAGTGTGCACAGGAGGAGCTGAGGAGGAGTGGGGGTGGGTGGGGGGTGCTTCTGGAGGGAGCGGGAGCTGCTCAATATAAAACAAACATGGAGGCAAGCTTTGCGAGTAGCGATGAGAGGAGGTTAATCCACCGACTGTGAGCTGAGCACAGACTGACAGTCTGCATTCACCTTCAGGCGAACAGTGGAGGGCTGCACTGCCTGGCTTTAACAAACCGGTTAAAACTGAGCTCACTGCATCCTCATATTGTACTTTTACTCCTGGTTAAAGATTGAATGCATGTCAACATCTGCATCACACAGAGCTGTTAGCTAGTGATCTTATTATGCAACTCAGACCTCTAAACACTTTTTTAAGTAGGACACGAGTGTCCCATTTCACCTTTCATGTATTAATAGAAGTTATGCAATTAACCTTTATTAAATATAAAAGAGCTTAATTTGAAATGGTTAAGGCCTGAGCATGTTCACATATATCAGATCTTATGATAACTGGAGTTGCAACTGTATTCTATAGCATGAGGCCCGGATGGCTCAGTTATGCATGTTTGTGTAGTTTCCACCTTTAAATATGTAATGTAAGTAATCGTTTCACACTAGGTTTTTACTGCTGTTAACCTGCTTCCAGGTACTGTCCAGGTGTATCAGGTCTCAGTGTGTCTACTATTGTCTCTGTATCATACACAACAGTCTCGTTGCTTGTTGCTGTTGTTTACCATGCAAACACTGTTGTGGCTCCTGCAGGTTGTTTTCACCTGGAGTGTTTTTCTGCTCCTGCTGTGACTGTAAGTGCTTCCTATCTTGCTATCCTGCCCTGAGCAGGCTCTGCTCTCTGATCCATGCTCCATGCTCGGCCCTCTGCCGTATGCTGTGTACCTGCAGCATGCGCTCCTGCTCTTGCTGCCACCTCTCCTGACGCTTTCGCTCCTCATCCGGGTCCCAAGACCAGCGGTCAGGCCGCCTGGCCTGGGGCAACACCGGGACTGACACCTGATAGACCCCGACACACACACACACACACACACACACACACACGCACACACATACACACACACACACACGCACGCACGCACGCACACACACACAGTCCACATGCACAAACACAAACACGTGGTACACAGATAGTCATGTACCAGTCACAACCACAAATCCACCATTTACACACAGACACACACACACATACAGTTTCCGAAACCACAAAACCAGTGATCAATAGATCAATAAGGCCCCAGCACACACACATACACATATGATCACCAGGGTGCATACACACGCATACACACACACATCCACCACAGGGAGAAGGAGAGACGGGAGGAGACAGAAATAGTTGGTCTACCACAACAGCACTACTCCAATGCTAGCCAAAGGACTCCTACTAAGGAGAGAGAAGACAGAGAAAGAGACAGATGAGCTCAAAGGAAAACGAAAGCAGTCTCGGCCGTTTGATACAGCATCCTCATCTGGCATGCTACATGAACAGCTGTGTGTCCTATAGGGGGGGTAGAGGAGCCTCCAAGCATGAGGAGGTGAGATCCTAAAGCTGCACTAGTGACTGAAAGAGATGATGAAACATGTCTGAGACAGAAGATCTCTTCGCTCCCTGAATGTACTGTGAGATATAGGATGGTACAGCAAGTGTGGAGAACTACTACTAAAAGGTGAAACTACACTCAATCCTTTCATATTTTTCTTAGTTTAGAAACATCCCTCATCTAAATTAAAGGCTGGCAATCCTGATTCCATTTTCATGAGCCAGATGAGAAGCAGCAAAAAGGATCATCAGAACTTGACCACACAACGTTGGGCAGTTTTTATTTTACTTACGTTTCCACGTGTATCCTTCTCGGCCTCCTCTGAAGAGAAAGTGTGAGAGAGAAAAAAGTCAAAATACGATTTACAGAGACGTCCTGGACACAGGTGAACAAACTAAATGCTGTTTGTTGTTGGGAGTATCAAGAAACACGCACTTTTCTTTCATAATTTGTACAAAAAAACTGCTGATGACAGAAAACAGAGAGACCAGAGGCAAAAGAAAAACTAGGGCACCACTACTGCAAGCTGTTGAAATTCAGCAGTTTTTCTGCCTTGTTTTGCTGCTCTGAACTGCAACCTCTGAAAATAAATTACAGGTTGAAGGTTTGTTGGGAAGTTCACACATCCATAGGTTGTCAGCAGCCATCGGACCTTTGACTGTGCATCCTTATAAATAATAAAAATAATATATAGAAAACATAACTGTGCAAATGTAATTTTACAGTAAGTAACCTAAACCTAGGTGATAGGTGACTGCATGGGAAAAGCTTGTCTTATTGTATCTGCAGTTGGTGCACAAACCAGTGGAAAGTGAGAGAGAGAACGAGTGATGGAAAACACTCGATGGAGAGAGCGAGCACAGAGCTCAGACTGAGGGGCTGCTGAAGAAGAAGAAGCAGGGAAACTGTGCGTTCAGCACCTGGGGAGGAAACATGAGCTCCACCGAGGAACGAAGGGCTTTACCTGGCGGAGCGAAGAACTCCCAGCGTAACTTAGGGTTGCTGGTTGCCAGCGGAGACCTGATACTGTTTGCAAACTCTATGGCGAAATAAAACAAAAGGTGTGGGTGGAAGGGAAAAGGAGGGAATGAGGAAAGGAAGGGAAGGAGAGGAGTGATAAGGGACAGAGAGATGTCAAAAGCAGCAGTTGGTGTGGGCATCGAGAATTGGGAAAAGCTGCTACAGTTCTGCTCCTGTGAGGGTGCAGTCAATGATTTGTAACTGGAAAAATCTTCAGTTTAGCCTTAAAAAGAGTCAAAACACGGTAGTGTAAGAGCCAATCACAGATCACTTTAACAGGTGAGGGCAAAATGTCAAAAGTCCCTTAAACTCTGATTCAAACATCTTGTTTTACAACAAAACGGAGTGCGTGTTTTGCTGAAGTGCAAAAGGAAAGAAGCCAGCAGGGACGATATGCTCATCGAACTCAGAAATCAGGGAGATGCATGGAGAAGAAGCAGCTGGCTCGCTGTCTGGCTGCGGTGCGTTCACTGACCCGCTGTCGCCTCTGTGGGTGGGTGGAAACCAAACGAGGGCGGAGCGGTGAAGCTCGGGGCTGTCACCCACTCCTGAGATTCCTCCTGGGAACTGGAAACCTGCAGAGACAGGAGAAGATCGGCAGTGAGCGGTTGTTTCTCTGGAGCTTCCTGAAGAAGGGTTTCTATCGGTCTCACCTGGGAAGTTTCTGGCTGACTTTTCTGTGTGCTGACATCTGATTGGACAAGGTTGACGATCGATTCTGTTTTCACTGGTTCTTGTTTGGCTTCTGAAAAGATCCAATCGCAGCTGTTAGAGTCAGATGAAACACACCAAACAAGGTTTCCTCCAGCTGTCCTGATGCAGCGCCTCCAGGCAACCACAGGGGGCAGCGCAGCAGCACGTTCAGACCTGCAGGCTGGATGGGCTGAGCTGCAGGTTTGGATTTCTCCTCTGGAGCAGCTGCCGGCTGGTTTGCGGTCCTCCCAAAGCTGTCGTCTGGCTTCTGCAGCTCCTAGAAAAATATACACACCTCAGCCTGATAAGTGCAATAGGTTCCAACCTCAAAGACACAATAATTCAGTCAGATAAACTTTCTTAATACAGTCCGGTCACTTTACGCAGTCTTCAATGAAGACTTCAAGCACTGATTGAATACAAAAAGGTGAAACTGTGGAAGTGATACTGTAACGACAACTTAAATGGGATGAATTGGGCAGCATTCAGTAAACCAGCGAAGCAAAACATCTGAATTTAGAAATCCTCTTTGCACATTTCCATTTTCAGATGTGACTTTTCAGATGTGACTGAGATCAGAAACAGGTGATTGTGATGCTGACCGATGGGAGCGAGGTGGGCCGGCTGGGTGGAGTGGAGTGCTCCATGAGCTTCTCCTCCTGGATGTCCTTGGAGGCAGGTTCTGGGTCTTTCTCGGCCTCCTGGGTGAGTGTTGAAGCGGGGCTTCCTCCTCGGGTGGCGGCTGGGGGACTGCGTGCTGGGGAGGGAGCGTCTGCAGCACGCTCACTGGGCTTAGAAGGAGACGCCTGGAAACGAGGAGGAGACTCCCTCCCTAGACTCTCAGGTGTTGTCGGAGCATCCACGTTTTCTATGTCACCGTTGACCCGGAGCAAACCATCCGCCTGGAATGGAAGAGAGCTTTAATGTTTATACTTATAAAAGATTCAAGGCAACCTAAGAGACGTCCAGCCAGAGCTTGGCCCTAGATTGGTTCAGCTCTGATAATTCATAATGTTTACTGGATGATACTGCTGATTAATTACAATTTGACCAGTTGAGGATTAGGACTTGAACCAAAGGAAGCTGGTTTTCTTTTTCAAAAGCACATGAATGGATGGATGGAAGGATGGATTTGCATCTCTAAGAGACTGCTAGTGTTTGTTAGAGTCAGGTTTTTCCAGGCGTAAACTGAAATTCTGAACCAAAACGTGGCCTGAAGCTCGGCACAATCAAGCTGCTCCACCTCCAAATATTTTCACTGGTCCATGAAATGAATTGATGACAACCTGCAAAAATCCCATTCCTAAAAAAAACCCTCCTAATTTGTGGTCATCTGTGCTCATTGTTAGCTATTCATCAGCCTCACTCGGCTGTGCAGCCTCTGTGACAAAGAGGAGCTAATGTATGTGTGAGGGGCTCGGAGCGAGCGGTAACTTAAGACACAGCGGTGGAGCCGGGTGAATGCAGCCTCTCAGTCTGGCCCCCCAGCGCCTCCACCTTCTCATCCCTCTCCTTGCTGCCTGTGTGGGCCCTCTTTGTCTGCCGGGAGCCCACTTCACATTGAGAGGGCCCTACTTGTCAACTTCTTAAGTCAATAGGGAACAGAGGGCTCCATTCAAAGCCGGGCTCCGCTCAGACTCCTGACAAGACATTCCAGAAAAGTGCTCAGCTCCATTAGGTCCAGTAATAACCTGCCCCTCCCTCCCTCCTCCTCTCACCAAAAACATAAGCTCTCGTTCGGAATATTACCATCTGGCAATTTTTCCCCCCACAAGAAACGGAAATGGATCCCGTTGAGAGTGAGCTGAGCTGAGCTGCAACATTACATGCTTCATGTGAGGAGGGGAGGAAGCCTCATCTCCATGGTGGCTCTGTGGCATTCTGCTCAGACTGCCAGCGTTTACGCCCGTCTGCGAGCAGAGCTGCCGCCGCTGGAGGGACCGCATGTGAAGTGGTCGAGCCTCCAAACCGAAGCAACCAAAGCTCGCTCAACTTTATTGTCACTGCAAGAGGAGCCTCGCTGGCGGTTACAGTGTCTTCTAGGGAGAGGTTACTGTCACCATCAGATGGATGCACACCCAGACAGAGGTCACTAAGAAGGCAGGAGTCTGGATCTAGAGCTGAAACCAACACTGAGTTTGACTCAACTTGGAGTTTAAATGCAACAGAGGCCTGTGAAAATAGCCAGTCGAAAAACTTTACGAAGATTTTAAATCAATCATTTACTGTTGATTAATCAGACATGATAAATTCTCCAGCTCAAAGTAAAAAAAGTGAAAGTGTTTCAGTTGCTGAGACTTTCTCTCCCTGGACCTCTGAGTAACTGAACACTGTGAGTCTCCAGCACTGATAAGGTGTGTTGTTCTATGGGCTGGGGTCAGAGCGTCTCGGGGTCACCTTGCTGGGCCACGGTTCAGCTGCTGGGGGTCGGGACACGACGTAAGGCTTGGGCGTCAGCAAAGGCACGGGTTTGGGGGAGAGGCCTCGGGTGGAAGGCGGCTCGGACGAGCGGGAGCGGACCGGGGGCCGCTGGTGCGACGAGTCTCTGGGGAACTCCTCGATGCGAGCCTCCAGCGTGGACGTGAACTTGGGCGGGGGGGCCGACTGCTGACGCAGGTACCTCAGGGGCCCGTCGGGGTCGGCGTCGAAGGGGTCGGGGGTGGTCGGGGAGGAGGAGAGGGAGAGGGAGAGGGGGAAGGGCGAGCAGGGGAAGGAGGGGTCGGCAGATATGCTGCGGTCCAGGAGCTTGGGCAGCTGCAGGCGTTCGAGGACGGCCTCGCTGATGGAGAAGCGCTGGGCGTAGCGCTGCAGGATGGACGACGCCTCCTCCGGGCTTCTGGCCCTTCTGTACGCGTCCCGCAGCTCCTCCTCACGACGCTCTCTGTCCAGAAGCAGGAGGGACACAGATGAGATCCAGCAAACCAGGCGTGCATAGGCGTGTGAAATACCGTAAATGGAGTGGTCCTTATGCATGTGCTTTGCATGTTCTGCCTCTAAATGGAGGGTGTAAAGCATAGAAAGATAATGGATTGCTTCACTCTTATTTCAATGAGAAGAAAATCTTGTGGTAAAGAGAAATTAGGCTTCAAGTTCGTGTTATGTCACTTAATTAACTTCATCAAGAGAAAAACACCCAGAGACCTGTGGCACCAATGTGAGACTGATCAACAAACAAATAAGAAGGAAAAAAAAACATTGGATGACAGAGAGAAACAGATCAGTGATGACACATTAAGGAGATGGATAGTCACAAACGAACATTAGTCTCTCTTCACCTGCTTTTCCACCATCTTTGTGTTATTTTCTACAAACTGGTTGAAAATGATTCTGTTTTGTGTGTTTTCCACCTACTTCTCCTCCACGATCTCTCTGTAGGTCTTGATGCTCCTCCTCCTCCTCTCGCTGGGGTCCCCCGTCATCAACCGTTCCATCATCTTCCTCTCCTCCTCCTTTTTGATCAGGTCCTGGGAAATACTCCTCCTCCGGTTCTTCCATCGAGCCAGGTCCTGACACACACACACACACACACACACACACACACACACACACACACACACACACACACACACACACACACACACACACACACACACACACACACACACACACACACACACACACACACACACACACACACACACACACACACACACACACACACACAAACTTTAGCTCACAGTGAACCAAGCCAGAGGGTTTGGTTCTGCTGCAGTGAGGACAACACTGATGTATTTTAAAAACTTTAAAACACTTTAAAGTGTTAACTGCAGTTGACTACAACTACTGAGTATAACTGATGGAGTCACAACATGTCGATCCTGGCTAAATGAGCACAGCCTGATGGAGTGAGAGGCGTGAGGTTCTGTCACTGTGCCACACTCACGTCCTGCCAGTGGTCGTCCTCCTCCTTCATCCTGTTGTACTGGTTGTGCATCAGTTCGTGACGCACCTGACTGTGAGGCTGCAGCATGGCCTCCTCCTCGCCACGCATGTCAATCATACTCACGCTCCTGGCAGGAAGAGGGACACAGAGCCAGCAGTTAAAGAACAACAGGCACGGAAATGTCGTTTCCACTCCAAGGCCTGGATTAAATGTCATGTGTGCTGCAAATAGATTGTACATTAAAAACAAAAGAAAAGAAAAAACTTTTCCAAGACTTTTCCAAGTTTAGTTTTGATACGTCAATAAGATGTGACACCATGAATGAGGCTCATCTCCAGGGGTAAAAACTTATTCATATTTACTATGACTCCAACCCTTCAATTTCCCAACACATCTCTGCCTGGAAGCAGGAAAGGATGTTTCCCCATCATTTACAGCTCAAACAGACACCTGAAGTTGGTTGTAAAGTGTTAAGTAACATACATAACATGCAACAACCAGTTTGATCTTGATATAGTCAAAGACTCGGTACAGAAAGTGTACAATGCTCTTCATGTCCGTCCCGTCTATTATAATCAAGCAGAACCATGTTCAGATACAGTCCAAAGTAAGATCTGTGTGACTTTTATATTTTTTTGTTCATAATGAATGCATTGCAAACTTCTGGGGGGGAGCGCCAACAAACGCGCTCGCTCCAGGTAAAACGTGCCGATCCCACTGATCAGCAGGGGACACCTACCCAGGAGGCGACTGACACGTCAGGTTCTTATCATTATGATTATGAGGAAGGTTCTGAGCTCTGGAGCAGATGATGCTGCAGGTGTAAACAGTGGAAACACATCTGTTCCTTTCAATCAGAACCTTCTACTTCACCAACATGCAGTCAGTCACCTCCTGCGCTTTTATTCTCTCCATACTCATGAGAAGCAGCAGTTTTACTTGCATCAGCTTTAAAAAGTGAAGGAGGCTGAGCGATGGGGTTTTCTGTGGAGATAACAGGAGGTCGTGGTGTTACAGGACGCATGCAGCTGGCAGAAGCAGTGAAGTGATGTCAGAGCAGAGCAGTTTAGTAAGTCCTCCGTGACGACTGGACACCAGCCTCATTAACAAAGGCCAGCAAAGCCTCCACATGCTCTACTGAAAGTAGATTTCCATAACCTGACTTACTTTTAGTCTGTGTTCAGTTATGTGGACAAAAGCAGCTTATCTTTTTTCAGAATCACATTTAATCATTTTGCGTCAGAATAGTGAAGCTGCAAATTTCTGCATCAATTAGCATCTTAACACTGAAATCAAAAAACTGCCTGAAGAGAAAACAGAGAGAGGAGCTTCTGCGGCACTATGTTCATCAAACGTAAAGAAAGGTGAGTATTTGATTTTGTGAGCTAACACTAAATGAAAAGGACATAAACGTGACAGGACGGGAAGCTGTTGTGAACGGTTGGTTAAGTGGAGCAAGCTTTGGTTTCCGACACAGGGCAGCACAGGCAGCGGAGCCTCTGGGCGACTTACTGTGGGTCATCTGACACACTACGTGTGCGGCTGAATCTACAGAAGGCAGAGAGCATGGAGAGAGAGCACAACCACGAATGAATACGACTGCACACAGCTGGGAAACACAGCATCCACTCACATGAGAACAGAAACACAGCGATGGGTTCTCCCAACACACACATCATGACTGGCTGCGATTACAGACAGTGAGGTGGGAACAAAGTTTTTGACTTGCAGGCCTTTACAGAGCCTCTCAGGCACCAGCCAGGTGATATTTCTTCATATTGCTCAAGAGTATTCACACACAAAATAGTTAGCCTGTACAAGAGAAGGTTACATTTTGTAGCAAACCTTTCAGTTCCACTTGATTGGCTGGGTTTGTTCATTATTTGCTGGTGACTTGCATCTGAAGTCCTCATACTCATAATGAATGATATTGTGTGTTATTATCTTGCACAACCAGGATGAAAAAAATATCACTTGAGAGGCTTCAGCGGCCTGCGAGGTCTGCACACCTCGACTGCAGGTCTAATGACAGCCTTCAAGCACTAGGGGGCAGTCTTATCCATAACGCAGCAGAGCAGAGAGCAAAACCAGTTTCCTGCATCGGTCCAGACCAGAAACACTGCCAGCATTCACCAGTTACATATGGCAGTGATCTCAGAGAGCAGCTGACCCTCAAATATCAAAAAAAGCACATGCATCTTTTATTAGACAGCACGAGAGCAACATCAAGGATGTGTGTCTCTCTCGTGCTGTCTGAGACCACGGCTCGTAGGTTTGGCCCCGACCACAGAGGTCTTCACACAGTCTATTTCAGAGAGCTGCTTCTGTGATGTTGGAGGGGTGTGAGGGAGAGTGTGGCCCGTGGTTTCTCACCACAAAAGAACAAGGAGACTAAATGAAGA
Source organism: Karalla daura (assembly GCA_029224185.1). Taxonomy (NCBI): domain Eukaryota; kingdom Metazoa; phylum Chordata; class Actinopteri; order Chaetodontiformes; family Leiognathidae; genus Karalla; species Karalla daura. The sequence goes on from CM055195.1 coordinate 2,529,772, forward strand.
GAAGCCCCGCTAAATCAAGACCAGATACTCTCCCCTACCATGGCTATTTGCCATGTGCTGCAGAGCAGCAGAATGTCATATTTGCCCCTCGCTATCTCGCTGTCATGTCATTCTATAGACATACACGGCTGGAAATTCATAAAGAGTTGGATCTAAGTATGTGAGAGTTGGCCAACTAGATTTTGCCTCAAATTTGATCAGCTACGATGAATTCAGTGTGTATCGCCGTTACTCCCTAATTGGGTCTCCAGAAGAGATCAGAGGATGCAAACTAAAGTCATGCATAGTTAATCAAAGACCAAGACAAACGCTTCTTTGTTCTCCAAATTTCTTGATAGCAGAATAGAAAAGAAAAAAGAGAAAAATAAATACATGTTTCCATGCATTGCATATAACACAACAACTGCATTTAAGGGAAACAATAAACCAATCTGAATTTGTATAAATATATATAAAAAATAGAATTAAAAAATAAGGCCATGCAATCTTTAGGCAGTAAGTCATCCATACAGGAGCTTTGCAGTCTGAGGCGATGGTCACATGCTGATCCGGCAGGTTAACTCTGACTGATGTAGCTCTACATCGAACATGTGGGGTGTGGCTGTTGTTTCGGGGGCTCACGTTGCTTGAAGTTTGCTCTCCGACCGCGCCGTCTCCCCGTGAGGATCCTCGCTCTCACTCTGGGGCCTCGTCTTCCTCCGGCCGCCGTCGGCTGAGGCTGTTGTAGCGGTTGCCACGGCGACGGGCACAGGCAGGAAGTGGGAGGAGGAGGGGCTGAGGGGGGCGGCGACCATTTGCCCGGGAGAAGTCAGGCTCTGCCGGCCACGCTTCTCACCCGACTGTGACAGAAATGGAGATCTGCTGCCACCTCCTCCTCCCTTCCTCACAGCATCCTCCTCCTCCTCCTCCTCCTCCTCCCTCCGCTGCTGCTGCTGCAGCTCCATCACAGGTGCATGCCTGGCGACGGGGCTCGTTGGAACCATGTGGGAGGGCGTCAGGTTTGCCCCTCGAGATGTGGAGAGGTGGAAGAGTTCCTCGGAGCAGGAGCGAGCCGGAGTGCTGCAGAGAGCAGAGCAGACTAGAGCGTGCTGCTGGCTGGTTATCAGCCGCAGCAGCAGACAGCATTCCAGACGGCAGGTTCCTCAAGACATCAGTGTAGCAGACAAACAACAGCACAACGTGGCTGCAAATCCACCTCAGGGCAGAATGGACATGGAAACAAATGAGACTGTGAGGGCTGGCTGGTTTGTCATCCTGTGATGAACAGCCACGTTTTGGGAACCTTGTCATTGGACTGAACATTTCCAGGTTGCATGGCTGTGAAAAAGCTTCAGTTCAGGCCTGCTCAGGGTCAGGGGAGGAGGAAACCCTCATTTCCTTACATCCTGAGGGTGGGTCGCATGTTCAGAGCTATGTGCAGTTGTGTTGCTTAAAAAGAGTCAGACCTCTTACTGTCATCTTATCAGAGCTGCAGTATTCTGTCCAAATCATTAACCGATTAATCTATTTGTTTTTTGGTTTATAAAAAGACACGAAAACAGTAAAATTGTTAAATCCTGTTTCCCAAAGGCCACAATAAGTTTGTGGTTTTCTGGTTTCTTTCCATCACAGAAACTAAAGAAACCAGAAGTCAAATATGAAAGAAACTCTGAACTGATTTCTTAATCCTTCTCAATCTAAAAGAAAACATTTTGATAGCTCATTGATTATCTGTCACTGTTGTGATATGACTGGATGTCGCTTCCACTTTCACCCAAACACTTTCTGGTAGAAACAACCAAGTCAGCAAGATTAAACATGAAGCAAGTTTCAGCTGCAAACACTGATGTTACACAACAGGTTCTATGGCATGAACTGCTGGCAACACTAAATTACACAAATTCCAAACTTTTTATTATTTTCTCTTTGGGAAAACGCAAACCGTTACCAGCTACAGAGGCTCATATCAAAGTCTTACACCAACATCCTAGAAATCCCCCTTTTTCCCCTGGAATGCACTCGGACGCAGAGCAGATTTCACTCCCTCAAAACCATGACAATCCCATTAATGCTGAAACATCTGTGCCAGAAGAAAAACTGGAAACTGGGGGGTGTGACTGTAATAACTCTGCGACTGCACCGTGAATGAAAAGTCTGCAGGACTGTAGGAAATAACACCGGATTGGGCTGGATTGGGAAATAAAGCTCAAAGTGGAAACAGACAACCTTTTAACCCCCCCTAGTGTTTCCACGAGGTATTATTGTTGGCGCTGCTGCTGAGAAACCGAGACACTTGTGTCGAGCAGACCCGAACACGGGACAAACGTGTCTCCACGTCTCCTGCTTCGGAAGCAAGAGGCAGAGTGAAGCATGTTCACAGGAGAGATAAAGTGAAAGGGGGGGGGATTATGCATTCATTCATTCATGTGTTTTGTCCGTAACAGGGACATGAAAGCAGGTTAGAAACGGATCCTATGAAAGCCCCGGGCTGACAGAGCTCCAGAGCCTGAGCCCAGTCTACAGGGAAGCAATCGGAGAGCAGATGGCGTTCTTATTTTGTCGCGTATTCCTGGATACTTCACGATGATACTGACACAATATCACAGACGACAAGATTCAGATTAGAGTCTTCATCTTGAAACCCGAGAATAAAGGCCGTGCCCCAGCCTGTTCTACGTGCAGCTCTGTTTCATTAACACTGAAACGCTGGATAACAATGGCAGCAGAAATGATGATCTAGCAAAACGGAAAAGGGCTGGATGGAAGCAGCAGCTGTGAGAACTGGACCTACTCGCTGTTTAAAAAAGAGAAAATGTCTGAGGATTAGCCTGATTCACTGGGACATTGGTTTTGGACAGAGTAGTGTAATTGTTCTGTGTTTTGAATGGCAGCAATTCACATTCATTTGACTAATGGCAGAACAAGCAGGACATGTTAAAGTTGTGCTCAAGTTGAAATGATCTAGGTTTCGGATCTCCCTGCTGCTCTCATCTCTAGGAGGATGAAGAGGAGGTGAATCAGATCAGAAGCAGCACATGTTACTATGAAGAACGTATTGAGATGAAGACCTTTGCTCAGAGGTGACCTTCAGGTGAGTGAGGGTCTCAGCGGGGGGGTCGGGGAGGCTACGGGACAGAGGATCACTGCTCCTCCTCACGCCAGCTGCATGGATCTCAATGCAAGGAGCGGCTGCAGTCTGCTCCCCTTCCTCTGTAGCCTCGTCCTCCATCTCAATCTGGATCTGGGGGGGCGGAGGGGGGGAGGGGGGCGGGGCGGGGGACTGTCCGGGAGGGGCGTCTAAACTAGGGAGGTCATTTGGACTGTTACATCAGCCATTCACACAGGATATGTGATTAACATTGGTGTGGAGTGGACACCAATGAAAGCAGCAGCGTGAGGATGAACACGACACGATGGTGAGGAGACAAACGGACGAGAGAGAGAAACAGACGAGAGGAAAACGGAGGGAGGAGGGGAAACAGACAGATGCAAAGGATGGAGATGGAGGGGAAGAAAACGCAAAATCAATCAATGCATGGGCATGAATGCAACACATAATGTGATGGATGAGGTTAATGTAAGGAGGTATGATTCATAACACACACACACACACACACACACACACACACACACACACACACACACACACACACACACACACACACACACACACACACACACACACAGCAAACTCTGCTCGCTGCAGTGAAATAAACCAGGTCTGTGTAAGCATGTGGCAGATCTGGAGTCTTACTAATTTCACTTGACACGCACCCAGCCTGACAAACACTGAGGAGAACCGATCGAGTCTCATTGTAGATCCACTTAGTCGAGAGCTGCAGACAACAGCGTCAGATATGGTCCTGGCCATCTCATGCCAAACCGATAAACGCTAATAAAACCTTCAAACTTGAATCTACTATCCGCATATTTTGCCCTTTTTGCTTCGTCAGAGTTGGAGCCAATGAAAAAACATCACATCTGGCCTCCATCAGCCACTCCCATATGAAAAGAACTGGACAGAGAAAAATAATCAACAGCTGAAAAGCTGGAGCTGTAGCTCTGGATTCACCCTGAATGACACACACTCAGTGAGGTTAGGTTTAGACAACGTTAGAGGAGCAGCAGAGGTCAGGGGGTCACAGGCCGGCCAACGTCTCATCACTCTGCCCAGAACGATCCAGATTTCCTCTTGTCAGGAATCAGAAAACATGCGAGAACGTCCCTGGAGAATCTGGCAATGCTGCATTTCCATCCATGTTCAAACTGCAGTTTCAGCTACATATAAATGTAAAATGTGTACGAATGCATTCAAGCTATTCCTACATGACCCGTTTACATACATTACATATCAATAGAAGCATCTGGTGCAGTGTTTCTCAACCCTGGTCCTCCAGTACCACCACCACTCCAGTGCATATTTTAGATGTTTCCTGCTCAAACACACCTGGTAGAAATGATGAGCCAATCATCGAGCTCAGCAGAGGCCTGATGATGAGGCACTCATTGGAATAAGGTGTTCTGGCTGGAAACATCTAGAACATGGGCTTCAGTGGCAGCCGAGGAACAGGACCAAGCAACACTGGCATATTCAGTCGTGCAGCTTCACATACCAAATCCACTGATGAACACGAGACTTTTCCTGATTTCTAATGCTAATTCTCAGATTGAAGCTCCATGTTTCAGGCATGTAAACAGCATGTAACGTGTGGGTGTCCCCTCAGCAGCAGATGTCCCACCTGAACGGTCTGTCTCCCCCTATAGGAGACGTGGCGGTGCTCCAGCTCTTGCGCCCCCCTCCCTCCTCCTTCTCGCCCTTCTTCTTGCGCAGCGGCATGGGCACGTAGCCGCTCTGGTTGCTCTTGTTGGGCAGGTACTGGTTAAAGGGCATGGCGGTCTTGGGCTCGCTGACAGACGTCCGCCGGGCCGACATGTCGTCTTTGCGGATGTCGGGCACCTTGCGGTGGGGGGGGCCGTCGGACTCTGAGTCACTGCCGCGGCCTGAGCAGAGCGGGACATGGAGGAGAGAACAGGATTATCCCCAGTGTCATGTCTGCAGGTCAGCATCATCCCTCCTCTAATACGGTCTCTCTGGAGCACAAATGGACTGATAATGACAGACAGTATAATAATAGAAATGGTCTTAATAACCAGGAGTCTGCTTCATTAACTTGCCTGATGTGTTTCAGTGTGATAATGACTCCTTTTTCAGAGGAGAGAGAATACGCCAAAAACTAAACTGAGCAGAGATTTCAGAGTAAAAACATCCCATAAAGAGGACCAGGGATGTTTGAATGGAATTTTTAATCCAGATTTTCTTCTCTGTTCCAACATAGAGGATATGGGACACTGGTTATATCAGACACAGATACACAGATGCATTTCACAAACCCTTATACAACCCTTGTACATATACTTATTATTAGGAGTGTGAATGCTATGCTCTGTTTCAGATTTCATACTTGTCGTCCAACCTTACATTTGTGATGGCAGCAGATCAGGTGTTTTTGGACATACCGTGCATCTTTTGCTTGTAACAGACTGGCGTTGTTCAACAAAACAAGATAAAAGAGGTGCTTGGGTCTTGTTTTTTTTACAGAGGACAACATTTACAGTTACAGTGTTATGAGCCATGCATTCCTGAACATAAATCAAACCTGGAGTCCCATAAATCACCTGTAAATGCACATGGAGCAGCAGCACCCGATGACGGGACTGTAGTCTACAGTTCGGAAGACTTCACTTAGGACCCCACGTGTCAGCCTGCGTCACATGTTCAACATGTAGTTAGCTTTTTAATGTCGGTCGTAACATCTGGATTTGCAGATGTGCGCCGCTCAAGGACTTTCCCTGCTCGGCATCTTAAATTCCAAAGAAAGATGTTCACTGTGATCCTAAGACCACATACAGTCTAGAGAAGCACGTTAAACACTTCAGTGATGGTAGCATACCAGCAATCTGTCCCTTCATTAAGATAATATTTTCTAACTCTTGCACAAACACAACATTTGGAAATAGCAGGTAATCGATACCTGCAACCCTTCCTCATCAAGGTCTCAGGATTCCTCCTAAAGGTGTTCTGCACATGTGCTACTGGAACGACTCCTCCTCTCTTTGAATGCACCTATCTGCTACAACCTATGAATTTAAGACTCCATATACATACATTTCCAAGAATAAACCCACAATTTCAACTGGATCTAAAGCGTAAAATCGTGCTTTAGTTCTCAACAAGTTCATGTGGCTGGAGCTGCAGCTCTCTCAACACTTCTGAACTTGTGAAAACCTCAGTTTCTATCAACAGACTTCTCTCTTTTAATGTGGGTGAACAGACTGACAGATCGAGGTCCAAAGGAGGCCTTGAGGTATCCGCACATCCAACACTGAATGGTTCAATCACGACTTTTAACCCATATCAATTGGAAACATGAGTGACTCAACCATCTACCCCCCCATCCATAAGGAACACCACATGTCTATTGGGTGATCTGCTCGCTCTGAACATGTGGTACCACTGAAGTCTGAGGGAATGTTTAACATGAGTGGGTGCCACACTGCACTGGAGTTTCACAGAAACGTATTTACATCAGTAATCACCAGTCATAATGTTACTGGGGAACTCATGGAGTCCAGTTCAATGTGCGACAGAGAAGAAGAAACAAATGAAGAGTGATAGCGAACGATGCCCCGAACGTCTCTAATAGAATTAAAGTGAAATAAATGGTGACACTTTCTGGGACCGTGTTCAAGCCGTTTCCAATTCTCCCCATTATGTGACACAGATCTTTCAAAGCGGAGAGAAAATAAAGTCAGAGAGGAGAGGAGTCACATGTGCAGGCAGGATTTTCATGGAGTAAACAGTGAAAGGACAGTGGGCTCTCTTCAGGATCTGGATCTCAGATTCGACAACTCTCAGCTTCTTGAAGCTGAGAGGATGATAACCATTTAAAATAAATGTCTCCAGTCTCTTAATCTGGAGCAGACTACTACACTACAACATGAAATAACATCACCAGCTACAGATGAAAGTGAAATGGGAACAAACAGAACATATTTCTATTAATGTGCAGCAGAAAACAGTTTCTGTGAGAGAAACCAAGATCTCAAGTGACATGGATGTTGATTATGTCTGAAGAACAGACACAAAGTAGCTGGTTTAAAGCTTGTTTTAGCAGGTATGAGCAGAGATATGCAGCTGAGCATGAAGGTATGTGATATGAAAAGTGTTTGCAGACAGGATCTCTGGCAGAAAATACCTGCTGGAAGCTGATGGAAAAACTGAAACCATCAAAATGTCATCGCTCAGTTTAGTCTTTCAAATGGCCTTTGATTTATAATGGGTGTTGTCCCGCAGAAACGGTAAATCTGGGGGGTGGCGCTGTCTTTTCTATAGAAGCACCAGGAGCACCAAGCATCTCATTTATCAACACTGTATCCACCTAGCAAACTTGGCCCGCACAACAGTGCATCACCATATTGAATCTCTTTCAGAGATTGAATTAAACTCTTCTCCCTGCCCCCTAATTACTGTCAGGGTGAAGTCAGTTTGCCGAGCTGAATAGTGAAAGGGTTTTGTCTAAAGGTCAGGGGAGGGGAAACCTGGCCGCTGCCTGTTTGTGTGCATGCTGCTGTAATAAATGGATGCTCTTGTTCAAAGCTCCCTGCAACGGCATCATGACAAAAACAGAGAAAACAGCCATTGTTAGCGAATCCCGTCCTCACTTCTCTGGTTCATGCCTCCGGGGTCAGATCTGAACACTGATACTGTAATACCTTCAATAAAAGACCCGGCTCGCACATACGATCACACATTTCTATTCACCGCAGGAACAGAAAATATTATCAGAAACTCTGTGCGCTTATGCAACATTTTCAGCTCCTGATCCCCCACCTCCCCATGCTTTGCAGATACTTTGTGTCTTGTACATTTAAACAGATTGCGTTCATGTTTATTCGATCTTCATTTCAAGAAATCTTGTCAAGCAAAATGATCTTGCAGCATGGACAAATAATTCCCTTGCTTTGAGAACATTTCTCCTCAGATTTAGTGTATTTATCTTGTTTTTTGACACCCCCTTCTTTGCAGTGAAGTGCTTTTGACAGCAAACAAAGCGATATCATTACATTCATAGCACTTCAAAAACGACTCTGACCAGTTCACTATTCTATGCTTTTTTCCCTAAGTGTGGCCACATGTTACTCTAGATAAGAGAAGGCTGTACGTATGGGAGCGGATGGTAATGTGACTTATCAACAGTGCTGCAAGACAGGTTGATTGTGACCAGCCATGGATGAAAGAACGAGATGGTCTGAAGTGATGCTCTGTGGCAGGCTTGTCTCATGCCTTCAGAGGATAATGAGAAGAAGTCTCGCTGTCTCCCTGCTGCTGTGGGTTTCCCCCTTGTAAAGTCTGACTGGTTAATGACCCCGGCCTCGGATGTTCTGGACAACAAAATCACAGGTTTGCTGAAGCTGTGCAGCTAAAAAAAGAAAAACCCCAAAACAAAACAAAAGAACCCACAGTCTACTCATCTACAGAAACGAGAAAAAATATAGACTAAAAACAGATGAACTGCTTTAACAATGCAACACTTCTTCCATTTGTGAAAGAAATAAACTTGAGTGTGATTGCTGCTGACAACAACCTAAGTTTTGGAGGCTGTAGTTTCCGTTTCCACTTCCTTCAAAACAAAAACAAAGCGCAACAGGATGCTCGGCCCGAGCCGAGTTTTCCCACACGCAGTTCTGAGATGAAATGCACATCACGCTTTGTGACGACTGCTGTAACGTTTTACAGGCTGTCATTAAGATTTAAAAAGGTTGAAGTCCTATAAAGTGCAGCAATCAACGGCCTTCAGTAGCAGCGTATGGTTTGGTTTGGCCTCATAAAGAAGGCGTTAAGCAGCCAAAACCTTCTGACTCCAGCATGAAGCACAAAACCAACTCGCAGAAGCTCCTCGTTTATGTTTGTCTCCAAAAACACAGCATCCTGTAAACTGTTATGGATGCATTACAGTAGATGAACACTGTTTATCTACAGACAAATATACTATAGCGCATTGAAAATCTGAGATTGCTTTGAACTGAAAGCGGAGTTGCTGCAGGTGCTGAAGTATTGGATCAACATCAGCTCAGAGCTGTCACTCAAGCAGCAACACCTCTGTCTCTCTCCCTCTGTAGGACCGTCACTCATCTCTGACCACATTGTTTCCAAACAGCTGTCTCAGGCACAGCACCTCTTTTGTGCCCATGTCAGTGGCAGAGCTGGAAATCCGGACTGAAAGGTGTGACAAACACAACGAGGCTGGACGAGCGTGAACGATGAGGCTCCCGCCCTGTCACATGCTCTACATGTACACACAGAAACCCTCACACACACACAAACAGCCACAATTACGACTGAAAGGGGAGGTTTACAACAACAGGGAGTATTTCAGAGAATAAAGGGTGTAAATATTATATAACTGAAACAGATGGGAGAGCGCTTGCTCTTGTTGACACTGCAGAATGACACAATCTGAGAACTGATGCAGACGATGCAGAACGGTGGTTTTTCTGTGAGGGAAATGATTTTGATCTCATTTCCTGGATTAATGAAGCAATTCTCAGACAACAATAAAACATCTTTGCAAAAGCCCAAACTACAACATTAGCACACGTGGTATGAACGGTCTGAGTCTCCCTCTGAGCAGCATGAAAGCAGCAGCCTTCCACAGCACTGTAGCTGCAGCTGAAATGAAACAATAGCCACAACTAACTTCAAAACAGGCATCGCACTGAGATCATTCTGTGCTTTCAAAAAGCCTTTAACTAGCGCTGGGCGTTGTCCTGTGAAAACAGGCAGGAGAACAACAAGCTTTATTACAGCAGAACGAGCGGGACAATGCCTCTCATTTATCTATATACTGTATCTGTGCACCAGCACTGACCCCAGCAAAGCACCGTATGCTGGATTACTTCCCTTCCTCCAGACGTACGGCTCGGGCTAAAAGGCTGTTGAATCCATTTAACCTGCTACCTCTCATTCTAACAGCGATGTAGAGCTGAAATCCATTTTTAGCTCAGATCTGTTGAATAACAACAGCCTAGCAATGTACAGCAGGTCCTGGAACATCACCCATACTTATTAAGCTATAAATGTCAAGGAATGGGAAGTGTGATGACATTTGTGAGTGGCAGGCGAGACAGCCAATCAGAGTATAAAGTCAAATTTCAAGTTTAAGTCTATATGTGGGTGCAAAATGTTTTGGTTTGAAAGTGTTTTAATACTTTAATCTGTGTTATTCCCACCTCTGAAAACAGTGAAATCGCTGTGAAATACCGTCCCAGACATTTCTGATGAAACCAGTGTCCCATAGCTTCAATGTCAAAGCCAGAACCAGAACGAACACTTGGCTGGATGGTTGTAGGTCAGCTGACGGGGCCGACGAGCCGGCCGTGTCCTACCATCGCTGCTGCCGCGGGCCACCAGGACGTCAGGCGACGGCGTCTGCTGCGAGCGGGAGCCGAAGGAGTCCAGGCTGTCGAAGGAGTCCTCGCGACCGTGCCGGGGCGGGGAGAGAGAGTCGCTGCGCTCCGAGTCCCAGCAGTCGATGTAGCCACTGTCCCGGATGTTACGCTTAGGGCTCTCTGCCTCCTCTGCCTCCTACACACACACACACACACACATCAATGGACAAATGGCAGGCATGAAGCATTTCATCCACAGAACATTCATTCTACTTGTGTCGTGTCATTAACTTTTACTTCAAATGTTACAATGGAAAAACGTGACTGTGAGTCTGAGATCAACTTTCTGCAGCCTTCCTGCTTTTTCCTCTCTGTATTTCACAGTTTTGTCCTCTGCTCACATCCCTCTCTATGTTTCCCTCTTCACCTCGTCACCCCTCCCTACAACACGTCTATGGAGCTAATGGAAGGTGGGGAAAGGCCTTTCCTGGCTACCAAAAGACTTCCTGTTCCTGACCCCTGGACTGCATGTTACGTAACTGCCCGGCCTCTGAAAAACTCCATATTATGTTTTCAACAAAGCTGTGCTGCCACATGACTCAGGATCAAATACTCTCGTTTTCCCCTTAGAGAAACATTCACAGGCACTGATGAGAGAAAGTGGATATTTGCTTCAACGTTACATAGATAAATAAACAGAGTTTAAGAGAATTTTGGACTTCAGGTGACCAGATGTGAGGAAGTATGTATCATATGTTCCAGGAGCTAGCACAAACATTAGAATATCATGAAAAAGTTGTTTTTCCCAATAATAAAAGTTGACAAAGTATTTTAATTTTCATACATTGATGCAGTAATTTGTGCAGTTGGAACAAAGTACTGAGCGCCTACATGCCCAATACTAAAGAAGGATTTTGAAATCATGTAATATTCTTGTACTTATTGAATTATTATTACTTATTTATTTGTACTTACTTATTATAACTTATGTTTTGAGTTATAACTCATTACAATCAGAATTTCAATAAACGAAGGCTTCAAATACTTCACTTTGTACGTAATGAATCAAAAACATACGAGTCTTTCACTTTTTGAACTTTTTCACAGAAAAAAAATAGTTTTGCATTGTAAGTTTTGTGCCAGCTCCTTTTATAAAACAGAACTAACTCAGTGTCCAGACAGAGGAGCAATACGTTTTGATATTCATGTTTGCGTCACTCACTCACCTGCTTTGCACAAAGTGTTTTTCAAGGTTCGTCTCAGATTTTATTACTTCACAAATGAACTGCTAAGTTTCAAAATCCAAGCTGCACGTTTGCACCTGCTGAATTCCCCTTGATTTCCTGACGTGTGCTCAGTGTTAATCTCCTCCTCGCTCTCATGGAAACGTGGCATTGTTTTGGTCAGCTGTGATGTGTGAACATCTGGGGAAGTTATCCTGCTGAGTTGGCAGAAGTCTCAGAGTTTTATAGAAGAGCGAAGGGACATCACAATGTGGAATAAATTGCACTGGGGTGACATCACAGTTATGAGTAGTTGTCAAAAGTGTGTGTGCGGCTTGGGAGCTCGGTCAGGCTGACGTTCCTCTCCTGATAGGTGAAGTAACTGGGCGGTCCCAGGTTGAGATAATTGACCTGGGAGAGGTCACCCCTGGACCTCCACTGGGTGTGTTATGCTGTTTGTGTTATATCACAAGTAAGTTGTCCTGTGCAAAGTGTGAGGTCAGAAATATGGTTCCCTAACTAAAGGAAACGTAAACTGTTCCACCTCCATCCCTCGTTCTGTTCTCGGGCTGCTGAGGTCGTCCCTGTATATTCAGTATTTTTAGCTCTGGACTCAAATGACCATGACTGAGCAAACCTTTCGCATCTGTGACAGCAGGCCCTCAAACTCCTTCAGGTCCAGCGTGGGCCCGTTGTAGGAGGTACAGCCGTTGGCAGCACGACCCAGCCAGTAGATGGTGATTAGAACCTGGACAGAGGCAGAAACATCAGGAGGAAATGACACACTGCTTTATAACAGCCCAGAGTGATTGTCTTTGCCTAGGATCAGGTCTTTATAGCAACACACAGGGTCGATGGTTTAACAGAGCTGAAGATGGGTCTGCACTTTCTACAGGTGAGGGGCATTCAGGTGACTACCACTAGATGCCACTAAATCCTACACTGGTTTCCTTTTAGTCAGAGCAGAAGATGAAATAAAACCAAGGAGCTGTTGCTTCAGGACTGAATCATCACAATGAATTTTCAGCTGCTACTTATTAACAAGACCCCCACCACAAAAAAGCTGCATTTTAACCAGATAAAAACTCTAGATCTGAGGGAAAAGACATTCAGCATGGACAGTAAATAAATTCTCTTGACAAGATTTCTTGAACTCATTCAAAATGAATTCTTAAAGCAATTATCTAACCCTCCTAATAACTTTTTCTGGATCTGTTGTCAAGCTCCATCAACAATAATGTCAGTGACACATAAACAGTGCTATGCTGCATCACTCATCATCCACTTAGGCCTTCAGATGTAATCTAATTCATGGAACAGAAATGTCAAAACACATTTGGCAGATTCATCTCAAGTGTGAATGTGTCAGTTGTTTCATCCCAAGATGCCACAAGATGACTGCAGCTGCATACCACCAGGATATGCTAATTGAATGTTTGCTCAGGGGGATTGTGAAACCAAACTGCAGTGAAACAATTAGCAGTGACGGCAAAACTGATGCACTTTAGTCCATCCTCTAAACAGTGAAAGAGCCTCTATGAGTGGCACGTTCTCAGCTCAAGGCTGCATTACAACATTAAACAGCAACACAGGCCGTTTTCCTGACCCTGAATCCATTCACAGATATTTGCATGGCTAAAACACAGCAGCCCTGTGGGAGCCGCACTGATTTATATTAGCCTGTTCACCAGCTTTAACCGTGAGCACATAAATTACCCAGTCAATCTCATCTCCTCCAACACAGTGACCCTGTAGAACCAGAAACCGAGGAGGCGGTTCCCCTGACTCTTCCTAGTCCACTACTGTCTTGAATGTGGCTCAGGAAATGAATCTTCCTGCTTCCATTGTCGCTGTCTCTGCTGTGAGCTGACCACCTCTCCACCACAGAGGCCTGCACCTTCACTGCTGCCGGCCCCACTGTTCCAGCCTATATTTACAGTGTCCATGTCAACCGGCCCTCTGCAGGGACTGCTTTGATAAGAAAGCTCAGCATGGCTTAACGTGTTTATTTCAGTCATACTGTCAGTGTAAACAGTGTCTGCTGCTCAAACACACTTGGAGCGAGAACAAAGCAGCAGGCATGCCGATCAGAAGAAGCCTTTCTCTGCGTGCTTCTGCTGCTGCCCTGAGGGGGAACTGGGCCTTTGTGCCAGAGCGTGATCAACCTCCCTACACTGGCTGTGGTTCTGCTGGGACACTGAGGCTCCCTGTAACACCACTGTAACAATAACATCTGTGCCAGCGTCCACTGGAAGTGGGTCAGCACCGAGCGTGTTCCAGTTATCAGCGTGTTATCAGTGAACGCGTCCGTATTGATCCAAACTGCACAGCATTGGCCACAGCGATGTTTAGCTACGAGGTGCTACACCCACATCAAACAGCAGTAGAAAAACAGAAACTTGGAAAGAGGAAAGCAAACGTCAGGCATGACAGAGAACGATGCACGGTGTCACACTCTGCAGCTGTTTGATGTGGACACGATCAAATGTGGACAGACCTGTCGAGGAGGTTCCACCGAAAAATGCTGTCTGTTTGTTTCATGTACACACACACACACACACACACACACAAACTAACACACACACTTAAGTGATGCCTACACAACAGAAGGGTGATGGACAAAAATGCACCTTAAGTCACAACACATACATACACTTAATTCAGCAAATCTTTATAGATGTAGATTTGTCATTCAGCACAACACCCCCCCCCCACACACACACACACACACACACACGCACACACACATACACACACACACACACACACACACACACACACACACACACACACACGATCAGCTTTTCCTGTTCACACCTGCAAAATGATGATCTCATGACTCAAGCAATATCCCACCTCTCCCTCATTCTATATTACCACATCCAATCAGTTTGCTAAGCAACACCTCTATCACCAGATCAGCATCTTCCTCCCCAGGAGCTGTTTCCTTTCACCTCAGAGTCTGTGATGTGCTGCAGAGACAGCAGCTATCGAATCCTAGTCCTCAGGCTGAGTCTGCAGGGCTCACATCCACAGCGTAGTAGCACAGCGGTGTAGCACATCCCGGATAAGGCACAGGCTGCTGGGACTCCGTTGGCCTGGTTGCTATTTCTGCAGAAAGGCTGCCTGATGTGGCCGACAGCCTGTGTGTGTGTGTGTGTGTGTGTGTGTGTGTGTGTGTGTGTGTGTGTGTGTGTGTGTGTGTGTGTGTGTGTGTGTGTGTGCAGTCAGCTAAATGAGCTAGCAGCCTGGGCCGGCTCTGCAGAGCGACACATTAACTTCTACAGTGCATGGGAGAGAGGGAGGGAGGGAGAGGGAGAGGGAGAGAGAGAGAGAGAGAGAGAGAGAGAGAGAGAGAGAGAATAAGCGAGAGATACAGAGAGAGAGAGGAGGGAGGAGAGAGAGAGAGAGAGAGAGAGGGAGAGGGAGAGAGAGAATAAGCGAGATACAGATAGAGAGAGAGAGAGAGAGAGAGAGAGAGAGAAAGAGAGAGAGAGGGAAGGAGTGAGAGAGAGCTTTGACTGCAGAGTGGGCAGGGCTTGCATTATGTGATCTCCTCCTTAAAGCAGCATTATATTAAGAAAACTCAAGGGTGTCTTAAAATGTATTATAACAGGAAGAGACAATTCTACAGCTAATAAAGTGAATGACTTGAGACGAGCCAGAAAACGAAGAAACAAAAAAACAGAACAAAAACAGGCGGAACGAGACTAAACCAAATATGTAGCAATGAGAATTTCAACTGAAAATAAAGTTTGTGTAAAACTGACAATTGAAGGAGATCTGGAGTGAGATAACTACAGCTCAGAAGGATCCAAAAACGCCCAACCCTCAGTGAGTTGTTCTCTGACACCCTTCCATAAATTTTATGGACTATGTTACAACTAAGTAGTTTTTTTTCTTTTTGCAAATTCCTGTTAATTAAAAGACAAGACCCAAGAAACACAGAGCAGAGAGCAGACTGTAGCAGTGAAGAGAACTGCTGCAGACATGAGAGAAGCAGAGAGAAAGACGTGTGACACGCGCAGCACAAACAGAAACACTGGCCCATAATAACAGTTCTGGTCCAAACAAACATTCAGCGCACAAACCGTTCTGGAGGTAGGACTCACATTCTTGAGTTTTCGGCCGCAGTCGCTTCCCCTGGAAGAGGAAGAAGAGACAGAGAGGGAGAGAGATGTTGAATACAGGCATATCAGCAATCATCTCATCAGAGCTGCAGAAACAAAGCTGACTGGAAATCTGCAGACGCTGCACAGGCACGCTCGCTTACACTTTTGGATCAAGCTGATAAGAGACACTATTTAATTATACAGATAAACAAAGCTTTTGTTTCAAATATAAATGACTGGACGCTTGTGTTGGTTCCTTTGGAAGCAGAAGATAAAAAAAGAGGGAACACAGATCAGCAATTTTGCCTCAGCCTTGATCCTGAGAAAAATGCCTTCAAAAGAAAGACAGAAAGTCAGAGGAGACAGATGTCACAGTGGGGGCCTCGTGGCCTGACTGCCAAGTGATCTCTGGAGGTGGAGTGCAGAAACACCACAGCAGCAGCCACTTAGCGCCACAGATGGTGCCAAAATGAAAAGATGTGGACTTTGTGGATTACCACTCCAAACTATAACTGGGAAGTGGAATGAAGCAGTTGTAAAACTGACCCCAATACACACTAGAGCTATGGAAGTATAAACAATACACACAAGAGAGAGAATCACAGAAATAGGCCAACGGATACAAACACACACACAGTGATCAGATATCTTCCTGCAGATGAAAGCACAGGCTTGTGAATCAATGAAAGAACAGTCAGAGCATCCTCACAGAGTCCTAGACATCACTGGCTGAAACCATCTGCACTGGAACAGCCTTAAACATCCAATACTTCACAAAGAAAAAGAGCCGGTGGAGAGACGCTGGATCCGATGGATCTTCTCTCTGGTTGGCTTCTGCGTTTTGCAGGATTTGGAAAACATGACGTGCTGAATATATTCTATATCTTCTTGTGAGCCGTGAATGAGGACGTGAGGTGAGGTCCTTGGACCTGCTGCACATCCTCGACCAGTAACAGCCTAAATACTACATAAATACTACAGTCTTTATCTAACAAAGTCAAGGTGAAAGTGGTTTTCATTCTAGCTCCCTCTAACATATCACTGGGAGCAGGTGATACCAGAAGGATTAAATGCAATCCTGGATATGGAACCCAGCCTGTGTGCAGTAGACAGTATAGGTTACCTGACTGTTTATTTCTAGTTTCCAAGGCCTGAGGGTCACACCCAACCAAACTCAGTCAAAGCACAGGTGACACCCAAATTGCAGTTGCGTGAGCTTTCCGTGACAGCAGCGACTGACAAAGAGAAGAGGGAAAAGAAAGACGAAGAAGAACAAGGTGGCGGTAGCTGGAGGGGATGAGCTGTAACCCTCACCCCTGCCTCCCTCCTCCTCCTCCTCCTCCTCAGCCTCCGTTCTTTCTGGCGTCTGACTAAATAAACAGAGAGACAGGTTGCTTCTCTCTGTCGTTACCTCATAGAAGAAAAGCTGAAGGACAAATACAACAGATTCCACAAGGTCTTAGATCATACTCAGGAGACACATTTCACCTTTTCTTTTCCATCTGTCTTTGGTCTCTATCAGACTCAGAACTTTGGCTGCTTTCAGATATTAAAACTGACTGACAGAACTATATGAAAGTGCATCTTTAAAACTATTGTGCTGTCACTTTATGATTGTTGGATACAAGCTTCGGACAGTCTGGCTTTTACTCTTGTTTGGTCATGGTACTTGATTGTGCTATCACTCACGCAGCTGAAGGAAACAAATATCCATCTTTCACGTTTGCCACATTTTAAAGATGAAACTGTGCCGTGCAGCGGAGTGGAAGCACCAGCGTGCTTCTCTCTCCTCTGGTTGACCCCTTGTGGAAAAC
The DNA here is from genome assembly GCA_029224185.1 of Karalla daura. Taxonomy (NCBI): domain Eukaryota; kingdom Metazoa; phylum Chordata; class Actinopteri; order Chaetodontiformes; family Leiognathidae; genus Karalla; species Karalla daura. The sequence continues at coordinate 2,547,349 of CM055195.1, forward strand.
TGTCACTCATCCTGGAAATCGATCTCTTTTCCACGGACGCGCAGAATAACAGCAGATATTTCAAGCCTGAGCTCACAGCGTGTCCGAGGCCGGCTGTCTTCCCGCCTGCCTGTCCGAAGCTGTTTCCTTGATGAGTAAACACCTGTCCAGAGGCTCAGAGGGGACACGCACACACCCGGCTTCCTGCTGTGGGTACAAGCTGAAGGAAACTGCATCCTGTACGACACCGGCTTACGTAACCAGCTGGGAATAGCACAAGGCCACTTAAGCAGCGACCCCAGAGTTTCCTATCAGCTTGTGCCAATTCAGATTGCCCACATGTTCACAACAACAAGTCAAGAGACTGAACATTCATTTTTATTCAATTTAAAACTCATGAAATCACAATTAGAGTTGAGATGAAGAGTGGCAGGTTCCTTTTAAACCCTCGTTCATCTGTCAGGAATGATTTAACGTGACAAAATTCACTTATGCCAAAGGAAATACGTGGATGAGGGAAAATATTAACTACCACAGAGAACTGGTTCAAAACCACAGTCATTATTACCAACAAACTGCTCTCTCTGATTCCTCTACAATACAAAGCACAAAAGTCTTTGTTTTTGGACAAATCTGGAAATTCTAGACTTATCATCTTTCAACTGTTGCTTCCACTCCTTTTTCTACCTCAAAGACTGAAGGTCAAACTATTTGCATTATACAACAGTCACAAGCACAAAGAAATAATGCTGCATGTACACAGAGGCATCATGGAAAACAACACCACTAATGATGTTGACTCCTCCAAACATGCATGCATGCTCTGAAACAAAGCCTGCTCAAACAACAGTCTACAACCACACACACATACACACACACACACGCACGCACGCACGCACGCACGCACGCACGCACGCACGCACGCACGCACGCACGCACGCACGCACGCACGCACGCACGCACACCTCTGTGTTTTCAAAGAATTCATTGTTCTGACAGAACCAGTCAGGCAGCTCCTCCTGAGACCAGTTAAGATGAGCCATGTCCACTCCAGGTGACACACACACACACACACACACACACACACACACACACACACACACACACACACACACACACACACACACACACACACACACACAAACATAAACTTCATGCTCTCGGCTTTGTTACTAAGCAGCAGAGTGGTAGCCATGGTTCAGTGCCTCATGTCAACCCTGGACTTGTTGGCTTTGGGCAGAGAGCGTTGGTGTCTCACAGATATGCTATTGTTGCTTCACTGACACTGGCTCTGCAGAACTTCCATTGACTCCCAGTTGTTTATGTTGGCAGTGAAGTGGGTAATTGTCTGATGCACAGAATGAGTGACAGGGTGACAGACAGGCAGAAACAAAGACGCACACAACCAGCTACTTACTGACACAAGTGGAGTGTTCATCATTAGCACGTGACGCTCGTAAAATACGAGTCAACCTTCATTCTGTGCAGAAAGACGCACAGAAGCCTCAGAGAAGCCCTGCGATGGAGCGAGAGGCTCATCGACAGGGCTCAGACTCTTTTCTTGAAATCATTTTCACTTGCTACACTATGACAGACAAGTTGTCACAGTAATACATCCCTGTGTGCTTTGGACACTGATGATGCATTCAAAGGCCTTCTGAATGTCTGTGTTTACTCACAGAGTCAAGACTGGCAGAGAGGAGAAATCATGTTCCAGGACACTTGACTTTTTCTCTCATTTTCCATTTGTTTTCTATTTGAACTAAACTTTTATGCAAGCCGTAAGAAAAACGGTTAATTTGATTGTATGCAATCCTGTGCCTGTTACAACTACTCCATTTACTAATGAAAACCAAGAGATTTACATGGGTCATGTCAGAATTTATACTATTCTGCTCTGATGTACTATGTTATTCCCTAGCAAGGAAGGAAATAATCAAGTTGCCAATAAGCAGCCTTTAATATAGTGGTTGTCGTTCTTCAGAACATATATAACAGATCTCAGACACACACTCCACTGAGCCTGAGCCCACTGAGCAGGTAGCGCTGAAATTTTGTCTTTAGTATTCATGTTAAAGTCTTACTTTGTGGTGGGGCGTGTCGATGTGTCCTGCAGGTCTCCAGGGTCAAACAGCTGGGATCCTTTCAGTCCCAACTCCTCACAGCCACGTAGAAACACGCTGAGGTTATCCTGCACACACACACACACACACACACACACACACACACACACACACACACACACACACACACACACACACACACACACACACACACACACAAACACACACAAACACACACACACACAGATTCATCAGGATGAACGCAGCTGGCAGACGCAGGTCAGCTCTATTAAATGTGCAGTGTCGTTCCTCAAACACAACTCTGGCAGACACAAGCAAATACACACTCAATTAAAGTCACCTCTCTGAACCTCTAGTACTACTACATCGACTCGTATGATGACTTTCCAGATCTTATCCACATTCTAAATGCAAAACTCTATAGAAGTGTTGACAGTCAAACAGGAGAAACTGTACAGACATGTGCTCATCCTGCATGAACAAGACACAAACATCCTCTGATCAGATCAAGTTCACTGTCATTTACTGCACTGTCTCTCTTCTTGTGATCACAACACACACACACACAAACAGCAGAGGTGTAGCAGTGTAAGTGCATTAGATGACAGGGCATCAGATGATTAAAATTGTCGATGTGAAACCTTTTGATTTCACCTGCAAACAGACGGAACAACAGAAGGTGAAGATCAGGATACCTGCTCAACAGAAACGAGACACCTCCAGGATTAGCAGCTCGCTCTTCTACGTCTCCTCTTTCCAGATTACTCCAACTCTCACTCTTCACCCTTTCCTTCCTACAAGTGTTTTCAGATTCCTTTCCTTCTCCTTCACCTGCTTCCCCTCCAACAGTCCTCGTTCCTCCTCCTCCTCCTCTTCACTTTCCACTCTCTCTCTCCATCTCCTCAGCTCTCTCCCTCTCGCTCCCCTCTGCTATCAGACAGAGTCTTTGTTGGACGCAACCTGAGCTGAGCTCTCCTCTCCTGTTCCCAGGTTCTGACTCTCTTTGTCTCTGTGCCTCTCTCTCCTTCAGAGGTCCACAGCCAGAGCCCTTCCTTCCCTCTCGCTCTCTCTCTCGCTCTCTCTCTCACTCTCTCTCAGGGTGTCACCGTTTCCTCTCCACCCTGATTGTCCCCAGAACTCTCTCCCTTTATCTCTCTCATACACTCTCACATGCAGTCAGTGCATGTACATTACCTTACGACATGCACACGATTAGACATACAGGCATATTTAACAATCACTGCTCATACAGATTTGCATGTCTACAAACAGGTTGGTGTGGAACATGTGTGACTGCAGACACATCAACAGACACACGCATGTGCACACGCACGCTTCCTGTGTTTTTGGCACAGCAGCATCTCTGCTCTCCTGGTGAGGCAACCACACCCACCTGCCCCCCCCCCCCAACACACACACACACACACACACACAAGCACATGTGAAATTATAAAGTAAACAGAAACAGGAAATATTAGTACAGGGTGAAATGTGCCGTGAGACTGATGTGGTACTGACTAGTCCATCAAGAGCAGGACATAATTTCAGGCTGACAGTTCTCTGTTTGTTTTTTTAGCTTTATCTAGTACATTTATGTGGTATATGATCTACTTCTTGCCTTATACTATTTGCTCTTGACTTATTGACCCAGAGACACTGCAGAAGAATTCCTTTGTGGACTTTGTGCACAGATGGAAAGCACGGATCTTGAACCTCAATCTACTGTATAGTTATCTATATCAGCCTGTTGTTTCCAAGGGTGGAAGGTGCACTTCAGAAATGAAAGCTAAATGAGGATCTGGTGGAGTTGAGAAAAACAATCTTGACAGTCCACTTTAAAGAGAACAGCTCCAAGTTTGCAGCTACTAAATAACTCTGAAATCAACAAGGCAAACAACGACTAAAAGGCTCATTTATTATCAACCTGCGTCATAGCAAACAGGATCATTTAGTGGGTGTTTGGAGTGTTTGGAGAGAGTGTGTGTGTGTGTGTGTGTGTGTCTGAGGCAGTGAGCGTAGCTGGTGATTTGCAGGTCACTGCCACAGGAAGCTGGGCGTCTACCAGCAAGGAATGAGTGACAGCTGAATGTGTTTGTGGAGAGATATGGAGCGAGGAGGTGGGGAGGGTGGCTCACACACAGATCTCCTGAGAAGCTTCTGCAAAGTAAATAAAAATAAAGGATGAAGTCATCATAAATTTGGCCAGAACTCTCCCCTCACTTAGAAACAACACTGTTTCAGTCAGCTAATAATAAAGTTAAGTCAAAAGTGACACCAAAACAGCAACAGCTGTTAATATATTTGACATTTGTGTCACAAAACTTGATTAAGGAATTAATATCATACTTTGTTTAGCCATTAAAACTTACTGAAATTGAAATAATGTGCAAACCTAGAGAGATCCAAATATATACCAAAAAACCTTTAAAATAAATCAAGAGCAAGAAGAATCTTGGCTCGAAGTGGATCTGGCCTGACCCTCCCTTATGGAGGTGCATGATACTGAAACTGAAGATCCTCTGGAGCAGTTCTGGACCTGTTAGCAGCACTAAGTCGATGTTTCAGCCTTCAATGGGCCGACTGCAGTCAGTCAGTGGTGTAATTAGCAGAAGATTTGATCTAAGCCACAGCTCCTTCAAATTAATATGAAAAATGTGCAAAGCTGGATTTCCGAGGCTTACACTGAACAGCCTGGAGTTATGCTTCTCTTGCTCTTGCCACGTACGTCACTGAGAAGCAACACAAACGTCTGTGTCCCTCAGAGTGACGTCTGGACAACAACACATTTCAAAACATGTGAAGTGCCACCGCTGAACTGGCCGGGCCATCGCTCTGTTTACACACCGTAAAACACGAGCCTAGCAGCCGGCCCAGAGACGCTGACCAGCACAGCACGCAACAACCAACCTGTTCAGAGCAACACTGAGCCCCACAGTCCAGGCCGAGCGCTCTGCTCTAATTACAAAACAGCCCCAACCTCCTCAGAGACTCGTTTTCCCATTAGCCCCCAAACAGGAAGAGGAAGGGGGGGTAGCCTGTGTTTTATTACGATGGGCCAGATAACAGCAAACCCCTTGTTTATGTGTTTCTCACCTCTTTAATCACAGCCAAGAGGAAGAAAAATCCCTGCAAAGCTGCAGGAAGCTGCAGACGCCACTCTGAAGCTCTCAAAGCACAGAGTCACATTGTTGGACTCGGCTCAGAGCGCGAGGTGTGACTTTTCATAAAGCTTTTATGTGTTGCTCCAAATGTAAACATGTTGTTTTCGGATGAGTGATTCACATTCCCCCTCAGACCAATTAGTCATAATCATGTTATGTTTTTGTGTCCTGTATGTACATTACAGTGTTTGGGTCAATTAGGGAGGTTTAGATTCTAGTCAAACTTCTGACAGGAATTAGGAAACAGCTGAGTGACATTTCTCTCATTCACACAATCAAAAGAGATAAACACGACCCTGGGCTCGGTTTACTGACTGCGTTTCACTAGACCAAGTCTTCAGGCTTTTGCATCCTGAAGTAAATGTAGCTTTTTATTCAGGAAATGACAGTTTAAACAATTAAACAAGTCCCAGACAACTTGTTCAGGGTCTAAAGCTTCACAGTTCATTGTCGCCGGTTGGAATAAAGCTCTTAAAAAGCCTCTAAAACACAACAAAGTGGTGGTTGTCAACCACAGCAGATGAACTGATTACAGTCCATTAAGCCTCAAACAGAGGAAGATGAATGACTTAGAGCAGAGTGCAGGGAAACAAAACAAGAGAGGAAAAGTGAAAAGGCCTACTACAAAGGTGGAGCAGACAGTGAGTGTCTCTGCACACAATCGGGTTCATGCCTCTTTGATCCCAGCGTCGCTGTCTAAACCCGGCTGTCTGAACCCATTCACAGGATCATTCACATGAAGTCAACACTGACCTGAGGGAACACAGCTCGGTCTCAATAACTTCAATATCAATATGTTTTCACGTCTGAGATCCTGCACTCTGAGCCCACTGTTCATACTCTGTGTCAACTGTTTGATAGTATCAACAAATATCAGCTTTCCTGAATCCCTGTTAAGGTGCGAGTGCTCTGCTGAAAGATCACTTGATGACCTTCAGGACCCTGAAAAGACTCTACTGTGTTGACCTGAGCTCCACAGCTTCAGCTTCCTGTGAAACACAGCCTCGCAGTCAAAGAACAAGGAAAACTCTCAAAGTCAAATAAAAACTTTGGAAATATACAGTAGCTCTATATAGACTATTCAGGGGAAGATGAAGAAAGTTTCTTATTAAATCAAACAAATGTTGTTTAGTAAAGGAAGTGATATTGGAACTATTGCTGCTGCATACATTTCATGTGTGTAACAGAAATAACTGAACTGAAGGAGCGTGCAGAAAGGTTAGGAGGGACACGAGGCTGCTGACAGATGCTGAGCCTGTGAGGACGTAGAGGGAGATCTTTCAGTGGCAGGTATCTGAAATAAAACTCTGATTATACTGGGGTACTATGGCATAGAAATTCTTTCCAGCCCTAGTCAGCGCCTCAGGTGAGCAGTCGCTCCATCTATCGTCTGTCATTATCCACGGTGTTATTCTGGTTTGGAAACATCCATGGCTCACAGTCAGCCAGGTTTCTATGGACTGTGTGCCACCTTCAACACTGTCTCAGGAGCTACTGCAGCCTCATGATGAGTCACTAACTGATGTTGTGTTTCTAGTTAATTGAGGATAGTTAATAGTGGGAGAAGCTTCAAAATATGCTGTTATCGATTTTTATCCACCTGTCTTTGTACTGTTTTAATTAACTGACTAAAATGACTAGATGCTGTGAACTTTGGGTGTAACAGGGTAAAGGACTCACCAGGCCAGCTATGGGTGTCGGTAGTCTGTTGATTTTCTTTACCAGGCCGGGTTTAATAGAGCTCAGCAACCTGGAGAGGAAAAGATACAGGTAAGAACAGTATTTTAAAGAAGTTCATCCTTTAAAACTGGATGGCAACCTGAGATCACCACAAGGAGAGTTCAAACACAAAGAAAGGAAAAAGAGATAAGTGTGCATGTCAAACTGTGAAGGACAGAAAGGGCAGAGGGAAACATGTCTGGAGGGTCTCACGGTGGCGTCTGGAAGGTTTACGACAAGACGGATCCTAAATCAGAGTCAAGAGTCGGAGCTTGTGGGAGCAGTTAACTGCTTCACGTACACTTCATATCACAGTGAGCTGCACACACGCAGAGGCACAGCGTGTCCTTCTGCTGTCAACCCTCGGCGCTCACAGAGCAGAAAACATTCCTAGAAAGTTTAGTAGCTTCAGCCTCAGCCATGAGAAGTACTTCCAACCCCCCCCCCCCCCCCCCCCCCCCCCCCCCCCCCCCCCCCTCCTCCTCTGTCCTCATCTCCAGTTTCATCTTTTGTGCATGTTTTCATCAGAGGAAGCACTCTAATGATTCTGCCTTGTAAAGGGAGAAAAACACCCTGGGATACGTTGCCACTTCTGACATTGACACGTCCGGTGATTTTCACAGCTGTCACACCAAGCTGCAATAACTCACGTTTTTAGTGAACTGTTTTCCCCTCGGCTTCCTCAGCTTTAGTTAGAGGTTTCCTACTGCACTGTATGTTTCCCAGAATAACTTGCAACAACCCCAAGAGAAGCACTACAGTATTACATACGTTCAGTATGTGTAGGAGGAGAGAGAGAGGGAGGGATACAGTGATGATCTCCACTCCAGAGTAACCGACTGGAATGAGAATCATGTTGCATAGTAATGCTGTCTTTGGCTTAATTACACACAAAAAAGCTACAAAAATGTGGGTGTTATGTCACTTATCTGTAGTAATCTTTGGCCCATTTTTGACTGATGATGGCTGTCACAGTTCAACTCTGTCGCAGCTTTAAGAGGAAGTGGAATCGACTGCACATGTGAGACAACTGTCCTGGATTTTAAAAACAGACTTCTCCATATGTGCCAACTTTCAGCCGGACATTAAAACGTTTCCAGTCAGTTGCATTCTCAGTGTCTGAAGTGACGTCACGGTCACTTTTTACAGTTTTAAATGGAAAGCTTCTCATACATTAGCTCTTATCTCAGCCTGCTGGATTCCACTGAAGTGCATTACTTGCCTAAACAGTGGAATGGAGATGTGTATGTGAAAGATGATTGAATGACATGATCGGGATCAATCCAGAGATCACAGGATCCATACATTAACCTAGACTGAGGTTTATGTATGTTTGAGTACAAAAGTTAAAATAAACCAAACCCTGTGTAGATTTAATTAGCTCAGTCTGAGATAACAAACACTTTAGACTCAGAGAATCAAACAAAGTGTGATAAACAGCATGCTGATTTCCCGGGCCTGGAGCACTACTGTGTCCTACTGTACAATTGTGTTCAAGGAATTCCAGAACCAGTGGGGACACTGCTAAATTGGATTTGATGTCTGTATTCACAATAAAGATGGTGTAAACACTGGGCTTGTGTATAGTAACCAGGCTTGGCGGGGAGGAATGTGGAAGAGAGAAAGTGCAAGTGTCTGTGTGTTTTCAGTCTGGTTTCAGCACCTCGGTTCATTAGGAGCCAGCAGACGAGAGTTCAAGTGTCGCGCTGGAGAACAATCGAAGCAGACAGCAGCTTCTCTCTGATCACTGGACCACAGGGTCGCAGCAAATTGGTGTACTTAAAAAAACACGTTGTACTGCAAGTGGTGAGTTATGCACGACTTACAAGTGGTTATTCTTTCAAAGCACCAGAGTGGAGTCGGAGCAAGGAAGACCAAAGATGAATCATGACTAAATACTGATAAGATATCCAGTGTGATCAGAACTTACTCGCACAGCAGGATCCCGTTCTCCAAACCTCCTCTGAAGTCCTTGTCACCAAAGCATCTTCCTGTCACGGCCTGTGGAACAGAACAAAAGCAGCTACTTAGCAGAGTAGATCGATCCGACGTGTCGAATCCCAAACCACAGATCCTCAAATCATCCAATCAGTCTCTGGAAATGAGGTCCAAACAACCTCTGTCCAGACTCCGTCAGCGTGTCTCCCTGGCAGTGAACTCTGGGAGCGGTACGGAGCGCTGCACTCAGAGCGAGCGGCCGTACATCAAGTCCGCCTCTGGTTAACGGTGCTAAACACTAACAAGCTTGACATAAGCTGCAATCATCCCTAGCAAATGGCTCGGGGAGGCTAATGTGTTGTGACAGGGGATTTATCAGGCAATGGTTGGTCAGACCCTTTGAGGAGGAGAAGCTGTCGCTTTGCATGTATTTGCATGACACCAGTGTTCAACATAAATGTCTCAGACATTACATTACATAAGACACCAGTATGGTTCAGGCCTGCAAACCAGTGCAGAAGTGTGTAATAAGCACATGCAGAGCCACGTTTATGAAAGGACTCAAACCCAAATTTCTGCTTTTCAGCAGCCGAAGTTTTGACCTTCTCCTTTACTTATGCAGTGAACAGGTCGGCTCATAAATATATCTGCAGTCCCACAGGAGCACACACAAACATGGACACCAGCAGTGGAATAATTACCTCCCACTCAAGATTATGTGCTGCTGCAGAAACTTTTAGGACCGAGCTACTTAAAATCCATTTATACGTACAAACACTGTCAAGGTTTTGGCCATAAAAAACGGGGGGGACCCCTTCAGATGACTGCTGTGGAAGCCAAAGCAATTACAACATGAAATATCCTGAGGGTTTCTTTTACATTTATTTGTACAGCTGTGGGGAAAAGAGAGAGAAAGCGAGTGGCGAGGCAGAGTGTCTGGCCCAGCTGTGTGTTGCTGTCAGGGTCTTGGCTGGTCCCTCATCCTGGACCTGGTACAGAAGAAGTGGAGTGCTGTATGTGAGCGAGGAGGAGGACTCATCCCTGCTGCCTGGGGGGCTCCGGGGACCGTGGCTTTGGTACTCACGAGTTATGACAGACAGAGAGGTAGATAAAGAAAACAGACAGCCAGAGGAGGGGAGGAAGCACACACTGCATGGAAGCTTATGAAGAAGCATGTTCACTGCTAACAGGAACTTCTCACTGCCAGAGGTTCAAGATCTGCCACAGAGCAAACGTATGGTTCACAGAACACATGGGCCTAAATAGGAATGTCATGTTGTGTGTTAAAAATCAATGGGCAGAAACCCATTGTAAGCAGGAGACTTTCTTTGCCTTTCCTCTCAGTTTCAGGCTTAAGTTACTTGGACAAACTTCTTCTGGCTCTGCCCACTGAGGTTTAACTCAATGAATCAGATTAATTCTTTCTCCAGATTTGTTCCGATAAATGTTTGAGAATGGAGATGTTGGAGATGTCTTTTTTGTGTGCAACTGTACGTAGGAGGCTGCAGATCCCACATGTAGTGGATATTTCTCCAAGAAACATGTGGTTAGATGAGGAGGCGACACCCTCAGATCTGCTCTGTGAAGTGTCGAAGCTTCAGGTTCAGCACATGAAGTGAGAACTGGTTTTGTTAGTAACACAGCAACACGGTCTGGTCCCAGTTAAGAATCAGTGGCCTAGATATATTTATACAACATCTGCAGCTTAAAAAAACCTGCAGCCGAGCAGATGACCTTGATTTAGGATCTCCTCAGTAAATGTGTCACAGGAACGAAAGACCTCTGCTTGCAGAAGCTGGATTCTGTTTAACACTGAGACATTTGGTGTTTGCAGCCTCTTACCATATCACACAGTAAGGGTTCAGTTTCTGTCTTAAAAAAAAGAACAGATTTTGAGTTAAAGAAGAGTCTAATAAGTAGGTCAAATGTTCGCTAACCTCGTCAATGAGCACCAGTAAGAGCACAGAGATTAAAACGTCACAGTCACGCCTTCTCAAACTGAGATTACGCTCCTACAAAGACTCATCTGAGCTGCAGTTTGAGAACAAATGTAACTGTTAAAAAGCTCGAAAACAGACAGATGCAGATTAATGAGGTGTGTACTACAGGGAAACTACAGAAAATATCCAGACTCATAATTTCATACCATGTTTTCTTTCAGTGTTAATAAATCCACACATAGTGTCATGATGGGCTCAAAGCAGCAGGTGGGAATCAATGTCTCACAGATTAGGCCAATTAATATTCTGTCCTTCGGGGTTCATTCACAGTAAATGGAATTACATACTTCACGTTTGGCAATAACAAGGTCTGACCTGTGGTAAATAGCGGGGATTCAGTTTTTCTCATTACCCTGCTCTTCAGTCTGGCAGAGCCTGCAGAGCGGCTCAGGGCCTTGATTCATGTACCTATGCGGCTCCCAGCGGCGTCATATGGAGCGAGGTGCATATGAAGCCCCGGCCCGGGGGGAGCGCTCAGGCTGAGGCAACACGTAGCGCAGAGGCAGGACAGCCGCTGAGTTACAGCACACGGCCTCAGCCAGCATCACAGCGCTGTGAGATGAGAGGCACAGGCCTGCAGCCTGTTAACGACGCTCAGTAACATACAACGCCATATCAAGTGTCCAATGAGCACTGAATAAGAAATCCCATCAGAGCAGACACAAAATGCTTACAAAAGGCCTTCAAAAGGTAACATACTCACTCTGGATCATGCAAACAATGTCAACAAGTTATTTACTGTGTCTTTCTGAAGAACAAACAACAACCTGCAGGTATGAGGTGATGTCTGCTCTGACTGACAGGCAGGACCAGAGCTACTGCAGAAAGTCATAAAACAACACAGTAAAGAGGGTTTTTACGCTGCAGCCAACATGTTATTGGCTGTTTCCAGCGGGGAAGGATCACATGTTTGAGTCAGTCGCATCAAAGGGAAAATAAAAGATGCACTACGCTTGTATTGGCTGCGGTCACAGGGACCAACTGCATTCACATGAATTAACTCACAACCAGGGACAGAATCAGCAAACCAAACATTTTGATGCACATTCATTTAGTTTGTTTTGTTCCCTTCAAATGACAGTGGTTACAAATACAGTTAAACAAACATGTCAATCGAGATGTGCATCCTAAAAAAATGCTCCAAACTTCTGGAACGATGTGAATGGCATTTTCAGAGCAGCAGGGTCATACGAGGGGACTCAATTAAAAAGAGGAATGTGTCGTCTCTGTTGTTTTCAGTGGAATGCTGCCTGCATTGTTTCACAAACAATCAAACAATGCTGGTTGGCTTTTTTTCTTGCTTTTCAGTTCCTTCCCCATTAGGAGCCCTTCATGTCCAAACCCAAAGGGATTCATGTGCAAAACCATCATCACGTTAGCTTCCACACAGAGGAAGACTGTGATGATTTAAAAATACATTATTGACTTCAGAGAAACAAACACACATATCCTGTGTGAGTCTACGTTTTGCTTTGATGAATTTCTTATTAAAGCAAAAACAAATCTCAGCGATGTTAAGCGTGAACACTCCCTGGAGACGCTGCTTTCATGTTCTCAGAGATAAAACAAGAGCGTGATGAGAAAAGTCTCCTGTCCAGAGATTTGTGGCACTGGACCATGACCATGACTGTTCTCCTAGACCAGGACAGAGCAAACCACAGCAAACAAAGCTAAACACAGTCTATCTAACTCACGTATCCCTGCAGTTCACTGCAGTTCCTCTGCTGTGATGCCCATCCAATCAAAACACATATACGGTGGTGCCACAGTGTTCTAGGGGCCCCTCATTGTCCCTAATAAACATCCAATAATTCCAGGTTTGAGCCGAGCTGGCTGCCGTGAGTCAGGGCAGTAAAGCAGTACTTACATGGAGGCGGAGGGCGAGTGAGAGCTGCCTGCTGAAGAGCGGACAGCTGCTGCCTGCAGGGCCTGCAGCAGACATGTGCTCCCTGCAGGCTCAGAGCAGCCGTCACACACATTCAGCTCCACAGGACGCCAGCGCAGCCGCGTTGCGTAATCCAGCACCTCGCACACAAGTTCAAGAGCACAACACGTCTCCTGGCCCCAGCCTATAATCTGGGTGATTCAGCTTGGCCACAAGGCTTAATCTGTAAATGCTTCTGTGTCTGATTAACCCAACCAAAAACAACAGCGTACCTGGATGGGGAGGGGGAGGAGGGGTCCTCTTTAAATTGTACAATATAAGACTCACTTTGTTCAGCATTACAGATCCTAATTCGTCATTTTTGGGGACAAAGCAAAACACAGATCTGGACAGGAAACACTGGAGTCAACACCAGGTTTTTATCATCATAAAAAAAAAAGATAAAAGTCTTGATTTTGGCCCATGGAGCAAAAGCAGAAATGGATAACATCTGATGTTTTATATGGGGTGGGGGGGTCTCGGGCTGTGGCTGGGGGTCCCGCTCCACTGGTTCAGCCAGAGGTTACGAGTGTGATCTGCCGACGGTCAATCATCCTGACCTGCCACCACGGCCCCCAACGACCACGGTCACTCTGCTCAGCCTGGCTGGCAGGCTGGACGGGTTTAACAGCAAATCAAGTAGTAACAGGAACAATGATGCACAATGATGTACAATAATAATATATAATAATGACAATACGTATGCCACCCTAAAAATCAAGCTACATTAAGATGCTGAGCTTGTCTCCTTCCAGCAGCAGACGGGGGTGCTTCAGGCATCTGGGGCCGATTTGAGCATGGAAAACAGAATAGCTTGTGCATCTATTTCCTTGTTCCCTAATTTTAGCATGCATCATGAGTTTTCCTTGAATTAGCAGAGGTTTTATAGGATTTGGGCTAATATTGGATCATGATTCTAAAGCCTGCATGGCAGATCACCTAAATCAGCACAATCAGCAGCAGATCCAGCCATTTAGCAGCAGACTGATCTACAGACAGACGCCAGCACATTCAGAGGAGCGCATACTGTAAGTGGAGTGATTAGAGGAGGATTTTCACACAGTCTGCAGCCTAATACATGCGAGCCACAGCTAGTTATAAAGGCAGAGGTCCATGGACCCGTGCCGTCCTGCAGACGTTCACTCACTCACTCCAAACACATGAGAGCAGACATCTGATGGCAGCGTAGTTTACAGCAGGCCGGCTAGAAACACCACACTTTTGTTTTCTGGCACGAGTTGAGAGAAACCCCTCGAAAGGAAGCAGCTGAGGTTCTGAATCGACCGAGCTGAGACGGGAGAGCGTGCGAGCCACCGGTCCGAGCGGAGACAATGAACAACGGAGTGTTACGAAACAGGGATCATCACGTCTAATGGTGCTTAATGGAGCATAAGTGGTACGGGACTATAGAGTGGAATCAGCACCGGAGCACAGCGGTACAATCCCACAGTCTGACCAGGCACTGAGAGGAGATGACAGACGACTAGTAGGGGTCAGTTTCTCACCTAAGACTTGCAAAGGCAAAAATCCCAAAAGACCTCCCAGAAAAAACAGAACTAGAGACCTCGAAGGAGCAAATATTAAAAACATTCAGAACCAAATTAATCTCACTATCTCTGATGGATCGCTTCAACAGAGCATGGGAACATTCAATCGTAACATGTTTGTAGAAATAATATTTTATGATTACAGCGTTGAACACAGAGTGACGAATGCGAGGATCAGATCATTATCAAACTCACACTTTCGCCTTTTTCGTGTGTTCATACACAGACACGCTCACACACTTCGCCTTCCACTGTTGCCTCTCATTTATGTCCGAGGCCCAAATGTTCCCAGGCACACGGCGGATCCTGTGAGAGTCATCTGGCGTGGGAAACCTTACACAACCTCTGATTACTCATGTATTGCTCCTACTCAGCAAGACGCACCGGTCTGATCTGATTACAAACGACATTATATTTACAAGTCAGACCCCAGCTGTCAGCTGACACTCACTGAGAGGACCGTGGTCTGCCTTTATATCAATATTCATACGTGCAGACTCTTTAATAAAAGGTTCCTCGACACGATACCTGTAGCTCGTATTACAGCTTCACAGCAGGAGGGATTAAAACCCATGACCCTCAGTTTACAGAGCAGTCAAATACATTGGATATAAGTCAGAAAATACCTTACATTCTTATCATGAGAGTCGTCTGGCATGAGGCCAAAACTACATTATCTATCTGTGTATTGTCGATCTACCTGTCTGTCTGTCGGTCTGTCTGTCTGTCTGTCTGTTATAGATTAAATTTCGATAAAACCTCAGGATTTTCCTCCTCGTTTAGTTTAATCCAAGCCATAAAACAATGGCATGCTCCAGATTAAAATCAGCTCAGATCAACATTCAAATATGAGAGACAGACCTTTTTACAAATGCTAAAGAGTGAGATGTCTCCACCCCAGGGACCAGGGATCTGTCAGTGGTACCGTCCTGCTGGAGGATGTTATAACGTGCAGAAGCTGTTTTCAATGTCACACCTCCTGCTCTGCTCTCCGGAGACGCCTCCCCTGTCTGTCATGACCTACGCTGTCCATACGCTCACTGTAAATCCTGAGACCACCTGCAAGTTCTGGTCCCTGCTGGGGAAAACAAGAAAACATGCCACCACGTTCATACAAACGTACAATGAAACCCAAGTAACTCTAGCGTAGACGAAACGTTTCAGTTCATTTCTGACTTTCTGACTCACTTCAGGATATGAGCAGAACAATTACAATTTTCTCTTCATTAAAATAGTCAAATTTTGTCCACAATCACAAACACTGACACAATCCACACTGTGTTCTTCAAGAGGACCTTTCAGTTTTCTGATCCAGTTGAATAGCTCCGGCCTCATCAGACAGACATCAGAAGCGTGTCACCTGCTCACGATTAGAGGGAGCTGTGCTGGTCCCATGCACGGAGCAACCACACAGGCTGACGCTGTCATGTTCAGCCCAACGCAGCCTGAGAGTAATGCTTTAAGACAAGCCAGGAGCTCTGAGTCCATGAGGCTCTCCAGACCTGCCTCAGCTTCTGCCTCTGACTCTGACAGAGCCAGGATCTTCTCTGCATTAGGAGTCACGTGACATCACTTAACTGTGAATGAGAGTTCAGAGGTCAAATTACAACTGTGCTTCCTTTGATCTCCAGCCTCTTATTGTGCAGTTTAAACAAGCTCCTTCTAATTTGCTAAAGACGCACGTCATCCATGCTGCATCTCAACTGTACAGTAAAGGTGCATTCTCAACATTTTTACTGTCACTCCAACTTAAAATACATGAATGTCAGTGAGGTTTAAACCCATGGTGTGTACTGCCAACAATGCAAAGAATTCAACCCATGTCACACAACAGATGCAAATTTATCAAATTTGACTAAATAATTTTAGAATTTGAACATACATCAAACCTTTATCTAGAAAAAATGATGGCAAAACACCATGAGTTTGCTAATCTTGAGGAACGCCTGAGGGCCAAACGTCATATTGATAAGAAAAAAGGAAAAGAAACACAGATGGATCCAGAATGTGCAACACTTTTTTCCTCCTCACAGGGCCACAGAAAATGAGAGCCAAGGACTGTGAATCAAATGCTCAGGCGACTAAGGAGCTGACAATTTGCACTCAGTTATGAAACCAGAGCAAAAACTTGCAAATACTTAATATGCAAAATGCAAGAATTATCCAGCATGAAGTGATGCCGAGTGACAAGCTCATTAAAGCGTTGAGGGACAGTTTGAGTGGGAGGAGCCCACTGAAATCAGGGCCTTGTAATACCCATAAATCACACACTGTAATGCAATACATAAAATATGTCTGCAAGACTTTATTTTAAGCTCCAGAGTTCCTCTGAGGCTCCAGCGAGGACAAAACGTCTCTTCTTTGTTATTTTTCGGCATTTCTCAATGGATTACACGACTGCCTCTGACCCTTTTTGAGATTTCCAGGTTTGGCTACGGAAGTGGTTCTTGTTCTCCGTTTCCTTCCACATGAAAAGATGAGAAGTTCAGTGGCCAGTGTTGACATGAAGTCGCATCATCCTGAGGAGGCTCAGAACTAAACAGGCTCAGCTCTCAGATGTCCTTTCATCATCATCAGTTTGTTTGATTTTGTTTCACGGTTTAGAGCAGACACGCGTTCTAAAGGTTAGAAAGAAACAAGACACCTATAGAGCCATGATTCTAATCAAGACAGATTTAGCTCATTTTCAAACAATCTTTCTCACACTTTAGAAAAACAGTCTTGAGCGGAGATGAACCAGATCAAGCACTTCTTAGATATACAAACAAAGTTTTACTCTTTAATCTTGTGTCACAGATCAAACATTTGGTTTAAAAAGATTGCATGGTTAAAAAAGCATTTTATCAAGCAGCCTTTTATGCTTCTGGCTGTTGTTCTGGAAACATCCCTCCAAAGTCAAAGAAAAAAGGAAAACACTGCCAGGGTTGAGCACTGATTAAAAGCTGTGACCCAGTTCATCCTCTGCTTTCCTTTGGTCCAACCCAAGATTTCAAAGCAGCTTTTTTTTTTTCTTCTTGCAAAAGTTTCTTCTCCCTAGACAACCATTCTGACACATGTGAGGTTCTCAAGCACTGTCTCTTTAAATGGGTTTATTTTGATGAGACGCAAAACATTTGCTCACAAGTTCAAAGATAACAGAAAGTGTGCTGCATACTCCCACATATAAAGAAAATGTAAGAAAAAAGAGAGAGAAATAAAATAAATAGTACTTGATAAATGCCAACATGACTGCTGCTGGTTGCATGTGAAGCCTGTAGCTGGTTGAGACGTCTCGCCTCCCGACACCGGGTGCCTTCGTCCTGCCTCCCCATTCTCCTCAACTCTAGTACGTCTGATCAAACAAGCCAAATTTCCAGCATCTAAGGTGGCCTTGCTCTCAGCTACATGTTAGTATTCCAGCCAGTCCATCCCATTTCCACCCTGATTAGATGATGGAACAATGTTTAGGTTGTGGATTAAGTCCACCCCTGGCCCCCGTTGGTGCCGCTCACACCCACCAGCCCTCCCTAAGCCCTGACATGTTCTTCTCTCCCAGGCTTGGTGGGGCCTTGAGAAACAGGCCTGGTGATGGCCTGGCAGTTAACAGACAGAGCAGTGGACATGAGGAAACTCTGACTCGACTCATACCTGAGATAAAGTGATGTGAGAGGCAGGTTTATGCTGATTTATTCTTCCTGCGTCAGCTGCAAGGTGATATTGATAGCTGGGACCTTCCTGGCAGGTCAGGACAGCTTATAAATCTGCATCCCAGTGTCTATCAACAGGAGTGGGACTGGAACACTGGCAGTCACTCAGACTTCGTCCTTGAGCCAGAAGCATCATCATCATATCGTGATAAATCTGAAGATTTTTGTGTGTATTCCCTAAGCAAGGCAATTAAGGTTTAGAAAACGAAATCTGTAAAGGTTTTGATAAACCATAACACATCTCACCTATGAGTAATGTGATTCATGATTCAGCACTGGTGTTTTTCAAACTCACCTTCCAGATACATGAGCACATACAGTTTCAAGCCAAAGCCCCATGCTACACTGTAAAATACATGGATCAGCACTTGGCTGAAGAGGAGAAAGATTTTTTCGTGCCAATAAATAAAATATCCACAATATGAAATCTGACGATCCTGAGGCTGTGTTCACAGACTCAAGAGGCTGTGCTTCAAAAACAACAGAAAAAACAGCTTCTTCAGGCAAAAAGTTGAGCTGATGCTATAGCAAAGTTTTGCATGTTAGGCAGCATGTAGGTTATTATTTCCACGTAGATATTTATTTAAAGATAGGTCTGTAGTTATAGTCTAGTGTTAGTAACCCTGTGCTATTTCTCTCTTCGCCACCAGGTAAAAAGCATCAAAAAGGAAAAGTGTTCGATCTCACCAACAACGTTGCTTTACATAGCCGGGGAGTCGCTAGAGTGGGACAGCGACACACAGGGCTTTCATTGTGTTGTGTTTAAGTGATGCATGTGAGAGGGGAATGAACCTGCAAACCTCTCTCCTCAGCACACACTCCAGCCTCCTCTAAGGTCCCCTCAGTGGCACAGATGCTGCCTCTTCAATTTAGCTCGTGCTCTGGGTGTGAAGTTACAAATCCCCATTCTACTGACCCAGCTCGCTTCACACACATTTTCATTTTAATGAAACTGGATGAAACAGGAAGTGAGAGTGAGGTGTGAATGAATCTGTGGTCACCAAGAATGAGAACATTTGTTCTATTGCCTTCAAGTGAAAATCAAGGAAGTCAGTTCTGCACTTTGTTGTTTAAAGGTGGCTTAAAACTGTTTAACCGTGTTAATATAGAAGCTATAGAAAATGAGGCTCAAATGTTCCCAACAACCCCTTTACAAACTATTTCTGCACAGGTCTGGCACCCTTTAATGCTTATCTGGCAAACACATGCATAAGCTTTACTCTGACTGACATGACTTCACATCTGTTGCTAAAAAGCGTAGCTCCTTCGCCTGTTCTCCTTCAGTAAGTGGTAAATGGAGCTCTGCTGCAGCTATAGTGATCCATCCAACATCCAACCTGACATGTTGGAACCAGAATCAGATGAACCAGAGACTGAGGAAGAACCAGAGAATGAGGAAGAACCAGTGGAGGAACCAGAGACTGAGGAAGAACCTGAGGAACCAGGAGCAGAGACACTGACACTTCACCAGAACCTGAAAAACTCCTGCAGACTCTCAGTCCTGCCTTCATGTCCTCATCTAGATGAACAGAGGCAGCTTCACACTCAGTGTTGGAGGTAGTAAAGATGTGGCTTGCTTTACATTCTGTCTATGCTTAAATTAGCTCTTTTTTCACTGTCAATGACCAGGAAAAGACTGTGGTTATTCAACAAAGCCAAGGAAAAAGTTTATGATTCTAGGTTCACACAAAACCATGTGGCTGATGATTAGCGACTACAGGAATTTACATGGATCAAAGGCCGGACCTTGCAGCAACTAGATAACCCCTGTAACAGCTGAGGGTCCTGGGTACATCTGCACAGATTAAAACCACACATCACCAAACACAGTATACGTAGAAAGACTTTGGTGACAACCACCCGCAGCCCTGCAGGATCAGAAACAAAGGGTCTCCGTGTCAGGAGCAGCTCTCTGAACTAAGCCTCCTAAGCAGCGGGGCTTTTCCAGGGGCCTGAACTAGTCTCCAATATCCTGCCGACAGTCTCCTGGAGGAAGAGGGCACTGCTCAGCCAGCGGCCACACTGAGCGCCTCAGTCAGAGGCAGACGGACGGCCCGGCCGTGACCTGCCCAGGAAGGACAGCGTGACGCCAGCGTTAGATGGGCAAAGCTTTGAAAGGTGCTTTTATTGAGGATGAGGGGCCCGTCCTAAAACCCTGCCTCAAAAAGAACACCAACAGAACAGAAAGTAACAGAGCATTTTCTACCTTTTCGTTGACTTCCATTTTTATTTTGGACGTCCTTCGCTAATATCAACAATGTGGAAACAGGATTTAAGCTTAAACCTGAGAGTTCTCAAACAAGCACAAGGACTGTCTTTTTCTTTTTTTGTACGAGCAATGCAGGGTTTAGCAGAATGTGTGTGTGGAGAACATGTTTCTCAGTCCAGTATCCTAGCAACCAAACGTGCTTCTTAATAAATAAAAGCAGGATGAATCGAACTAGAACCATCTTCGAGCTGTCTTTCACGCCAGCCAAAACAAACAATAACCACTCTAAGCTTTCGTTGTGGTAAGAGTCTGTTCCTTGTTGCGTTCGCGTTCAGACATGCTGCCCCCCCTCTACACACACACACACACACACACACACACACACACACACACACACACACACACACACACACACACACACACACACACACACACACACACACACACACACACACACACACACACACACACACACACACACACACACACCTCCTCCAGCACACTGTCCTCAGAAAGACGTTCCTAATCAGGAGCTTCGGTGACGTACTGTGTCAACACTGACACACAATAGAGGTTAATCAGTGTGTTTACAATAGACAGTGTGTAGACAGAGCTACGTGTTGAAACGTCCACCGACGCATCACTAACTCCAGTGAAATTCTGGAGTGAAATTGGAGTGAAGTGAAATTCTCTTGCAGCATGGACAGATACTTTCACTTGTTTTCAGGAACTTTTTTACTCAGATTTAGTGTTTTGTCTTGTTTTTGGACTGCCCTTTCAGCAGCACATCTACTAACGCATCACTAATTCCATTACAACCTGGTTTCCATTCCATCCCAACTTCAAATCGCTTATTGGCATTTCCATTTCAGGACTGAGTTCCAAAGGTAATCCTCCATGTTCTGGATTTGATTAATGCACGATCATGAGTTTTCAAAGTAAAGGTGTGTAATGTTTTCTGGAGGGGCTAGAAACAGCCCCTAGAACCCATATTACAGACTCAAGCTCTCAGACGAGTGAATGTAATGGAATCCCAATTCCCCAAACTATTTCCCTAGACTGAGCCCCTCCGACACCCCTGGAGACATGGGGGTCTTGTCAGCCCAAGTTAGCAGTAAGCTCCCATTAGAAAAAGGAAGCACTGCAGCCAGGCTTCCCTTACCCCGAATGCACAGAAATCCTGCCATTGTGCTTCTCCCCGGGGGATGAGGGATTTCAAGAAAGAATTCCAGGACTGATAAAGTATCACCCAAAGACAACACAATAACAGACTTCACCATCTGAATTCTGCAGTGGCGCAACAGGGGTGTAGCTCTAGATGTCCCAATATATCCAACCCCTGAAATAAACACTTCAGTGTTAAAAATAACATCTGTCAAAAAGTGAAAATATTGCTTTAAGGCATTACCATCACCGCATGTGTTGGTTAACCAGCTCCATCACATGTGATTCAATTACCAAGGTATTGATCAGTGTTCAACAAGCACTAATCACACCTCGGTTTAACTTCATAGGCCTCACAGACCACAGTCCAACGCTATCGATTAGCTGAATCAGTAAAGATGTGAAGAGAGCTGCTTCAACACATCTCACTGCCCAAACGGCCATATAGTGCACGACATTATGTGTGTCTTTTCCTAACACAGTCACAAGCCTTGAGGTGTTGATATGATTTCAAAGCAGAGTCTCTGACTGTCAAACACGTTCAGCGTGAACACTGTGTGCACTCGTTCTCGTGCATAACGTGATGGAGATGAGAGTCAGACCAAGTAAAGAATGAAAACAGCTTTAACTCTGCAACAGACTCTCTCTTACAGGTTCACCCTTCTTGCTCTGGTGTGTCCTGTATATTCCAAGATGGGGCGTGAATAAAAAAGCAGAACTACCTCTCAGACTTGTTAAAATCTGAAATGAGATTGTATAAAATAACTGAATCTAAAAGCCACATTGTTCTTGGTCTAAGAGGATTCAATAATCTGCTCTGAGTCTCATTATGTCTAACTCTGTATAACCAGTTGAAGGTGTTCAGTAGCTGAGGCTGTGAAGTCTCTCGTGCTGCCCAGGACAGCAACAGAAAACAAGGATTAATGATTCATGGTCATCAATAGATATACAGTATGCATTTCAATAATAAACACATCAATCTGTTGCTACTGTGACTGATTTACATAACATGAACATCTCAAGCTGACTCAAAGACAGTTGAGTCATCTGCCTGACAAAGACGTACATATGTTAGTTGTTTGTGCAGGCGTATGCACCAGATCCAACGACGTCTTCACTGAGAGAGAGGAGAAAATGAGAAGGTTCCACACTGGCTGAGAAGATCTCAGAGCCAGATGGAAAAGATTAACAAATGGTGAAAACACTTCTCTCCTCAGTTAACTACTACAGCACAAGCTCATAACTGCTGCACAGGGGGGAGTCAAAGAGACTGCAGGTCACTTCCTGCAATGATCCATGTGACAAACGTGAGCAAAGAAGGACCAAAGAGCAAAGAACACAGCATCGTGTGATTGTGAGCTAAACCCTAAAAATGTTCAAATACGATCAAATTAAATACTTCTTTAAGCAGATTTTAAAGAGGAATTCAGCCATTAGATCAAGATCAAGCTCAGATGTCGACTGTAGGGTATGAAAACCAATGGGCTGCTCTTTTACACAGTACTCCTTCCTCACATTACTCACAATGCCTCCACACGCACGCCTGCACAGTCACACACACTGTACGGAGCTCTGAGATGGAGACGACTGGTCAGCCCGGGAGCAGGATTAAACATCAGTGCTGAAAATACAGCTTAAAAAAAAGCATTTCTTTCAGGTTGCAAAGTCTGGGGAATTTCACCATAGCTATTGCACCTGAAATCTGTGACGGTTCACTGACTTAAGCTCGGGCTTTGCTCATATTGCATAAGTTGCTTGGAAGCTGCTTGAATAACTGATTATATGACTGAGAACATTAACAGTCCGCTTGAAGAGTGTGTGCGCAATGTGAACATGAATACTGAATTCAAAGAGGGATAATGAGCTCTGTGTTTTCACCTCTGGGCTACAAGTGATTATTTCTCCTTTCCTTTTCACCTCCTCTTACCTGTACTAGTGCAACTCTACTGCACGAGTACTTTGACTAAGGCACTCTCATTCTTAATAGTCTGAAGAACATAAAGCAGTTTCTTGCTTAAGTATGTGAAGTGATCAAAGTAATCACAGTAAATGGAACAGACAGGAATGAACAGAATAATAATGCAGCATCTTTTCCAGCACGTCTTGAGGGCGTTTACGTAGATTCATGGGATGTCTGAACTGATGCACTGAACTCGACATGGTAGAAAGGTTTTAGTCCTAACCACATCATAAATCGTCATTCTACTTGCTCCTTCCCTCACAATCAGACAGCAGAATGATGATAGTTTTCCCCGGAGTGCTGAATCCATATGGCAGCATGGTTTGGCTGAGTGCAGAATTGGGCTGAGAATAAGCTCCAATTTGCAAAGGAATCGCTTCCAATTTGCAGCTCTCAGGCTGGTTTGAGCCATTGTCAGTGCACGTACTGTACTTGGACCAGATCTGGTGGTTCATTCATTGTGGAATGAAAACGAGGGTCCAGAATCTGGCCATGCCTGATTTAAGCTGCTCTTGGGGCATTTTGATCTACTCACCAGTAAAATTTCCCAACTGCGCCCTTGTATCGAGCACCTACATTAAATCCTATCGTCTAATTTACACCGACAGCTATGGAACAGAGCAGCATTGATGGCAGCTTCTCCAGCTGTGATGAAATGCGGAGTGATTGATAGTGTGGCTGTGAAGTTTCTTTAGCGGACGACTGATAACAAGAGTCCCAAAAGTAAAAGTCACAGTGCCAAAGCAACACAAGCAGATAGGTTCCCTCCACAGACAGTGTCAGAGGGAGAGGTGGGCCACCCAGGGGAGCCGTCATGCTCGCCCCTAAAGGAGGGAGGTGCGAGCAGTCAGATTAGTCAGGATTAGAGTTTATCCCCTGCTACCCGCACGCTGATAGGAATAACGGCACTCAAGCAACCAGCACTGCTGGCTAAGCCGCTCCATTGTAGGTATTTAGTTGACACTATTAATAAAGTTTATTTACACAGAGTGTTTTGACAAAAGACACTTCTCCTTAGTGACAGTGAATGCAGAAATGAAGAGGTGGTTGGCATTGATTTATCCAACCAAAGAACAGAGAAAGTCAGAGGTTTACTATCAGGAAAACACCAAACCTTCAGTTTCATTAAACAGAGACTAAAACATCCGTTCTTAAGCAGCAAACAAGGATTGAATTGCTCCTTCTCACTGATCGAAAATGCAATCTTGTCGAGTTTGTTCCTCAATGAGCACAGCCTTACGCCGTGCCACAATTTAATTGTTGCCAACATTTAACAAATAAGCTCCCTGAATGGCAGAGCTGGCAGCGGCCCAGAGCTGGGGAGCCTGAGGAGAGCTCTGTCATGGCTCGGCCTGCAGCAGCCACGCACTGAACAGGACTCCCACTGTACACAGTTCAACATATGACATTTAGCGGATGCCTTTATGCATCCTTCACCACAGTGAATGCCTGTTTTCAGCATGACTGGGCGCAGTGGAAATCTGAAACCCTCAGTACCAGGCTGTCACCACTATACCAGCAAGTGACAGCAAAAAAGAAGCTAGTTAGAAGGCTTGTACTCATTACCTGAAAGCATTCATAAGTGGTGTGAAGCTGTTTTAGTGTTATCATAACAACGTCTTTCCAAGGTAAAACCTTCATCCTGCAGCTTAACATTCAGGCTTCGCTTCACTAATGACTCAAAAACTAACTGAATTACAATATTCAGAAACACTCTCATCAGAAGAGCTTTCGAATAAATCTAACGTGATGTACGTTTTAATAAAGCTGGTGAAAAGTGCAGCATCGTAGAGCAGTGATAACCTGAAGTATGAATCAGGTCTAATGCTGCAAACATGAGAAAAGCGTGAGAAAAAGAAAGAAAGCAGATGCTTATTCTCATGCTAATAACAACTAATGGTTTTAGCTGAATACTAATGCAAAAGAGGAATGGCAGCTCATGGGGGCAGGAACCTGCATCTTATCAATTCTTAATTAGATCTTTCCACCCCGAACCAACAATTATTGTGTTCCCTTTCCCATAAACTCCCTGAATGACCACATTCAATAGTAAGCTGGTTAACAGCTTTAGGGGAGAAAAAAAAGAAGAAGAATAAACAATAAGTCAAAGTCTACAAGCGAGGACAGCTTTAAGCTGTGGTGATGGAATTTAACATGAGTATGAGGCTGAAGCTATGCAGCTCAGAGCCATATTGACTATGGATAAATGATTCTCTTCCAGGAGAGAAACTGTTGCTGCATCATGCAGTCGAGCTGGGACGACGCCAGTCAGCTGAGCGTCCATCGTGTCCACCATGACCACCATGACCACCGTGTCCATCGTGTCCATCGTGTCCATCGTGTCCATCGTGTCCATCGTGTCCATCGTGTCCATCGTGTCCATCGCGTCACTTTCCAGAGGGTGGTGACAGCACGCATTGTTGTTGGGGGGCGACCAGCTGGGGAGCTCCATGAGTGCATCTGTGTGTGTGTGTGTGTGTGTGTGTGTGTGTGTGTGTGTGTGTGTGTCTGCATATATGCGTTTGAATGGGACAGGGATTGAGGGGCTCAGGAATGCCAGGGTGAGTAGGCACACACAAACGTATGTGTGTGTGTGTGTGTATGTATGTGTTTGTGTGTGCATATGTGTGTGTGTGAGACAATGAAAACCATCCCACTCAGTTCTAAAAGCTTTCATTCATGACAGACCTCAGTCATCTGCTTCTCCTCTATGCAAAACCTCTGTTATCTCATCTGAAACTGTCACATAGTTTTTTCCCTCTTCGGCTGAGACAGCACATGTTTTTATGTGAGGGGAGCAGAGTTGTGGCAGATTCTCTGACTCACGGTGCCACTTTCCATTCAGTTAAACAAGCTGAAACAAACTGGCTGCAGGATGCGTAGTCTCACCCAAACTATAACAAATCTGACACAATACTTTAAAGTCAATCATTATATACTCAAAATCATATTATATTGTACTGTGCTTATCTAAATCTAAATCTTCATACAGAGCTATAGTAACTTTGGGTTTACTTATTCTACTGCACAGTTTGTGTTTCATTTTCTCGATTGTGCTGCTTACTCTTTTATACTCAACATATCTGCATTGTTTGCCTTTTTCTGCATCTGGTTGAACTATGTGCAATGGCAAGTTGAATGTAATCTAGTCATGCAGTGAAGCAACAGAAAACAACACACTTTTTGACTTGACAAACGGACGTGTACCGACCGTTTCAATCCAAGGACAGTCTGTCAAAGAAAATCATCTTCACGCGGCTGTAAGGCTGTCAGTCAGTCTGCCATCCAGTGCAGGTTGCTCTCGCTCCCTCGACAGTCAGAAGGAGTCCAGCTCCCCTGTGAACTAACTCAGAAAAGTAGGAAACCAGCTCAGCCTGCATGACCCAATTAGAAACATCCCCTGGACAGAGGAGAAGCATCAGTCTCTGTCCTATCCATCACACAGAAGCATATGCTCCCTAAGACAAGCTCCAACCAGTGCAACACCGCCTGATGTCCGTTTGTCCCTCTAAAATGATCTTCTTCAACAAAAATAAACATAGCATCCTCTCAGCTAACAGCTCTGGCAGATGTGGGATATGGATGCTGTTTACTGAGAAGTATTTGCTTTAGGGACTGAATAAGATGTTTAAATTAAGACATTTTCAAAACTTTTCACACAAAAAAAATCTAAGAAAGTGAAACTATGAGCCTCCATTCAAAAACCAACAGAGCAATAAATAAATGTGAGTTTCATGGCTGGCTTGAAAAGTGACCCACATTGCCTGTGAATAAGGGCAATCAATAAAGCTGATGGCAGATAACATGACAGAGGGGCTACGGCCTGTAATTGTGGGCAAAGATTAGAGAATGAGCTTGTGTGTAAATGATCCCTGCATGGAATGAGGAGGAAGTATTGACTTCAGCAGAAACAGTGACTTTAGTGAGAAGATCTCAGGTATGAGTCTTTCTCTCAGACCAGTTCCACACAGCCAGTCTTATATTTAGATCAACGAGCAGCGGGATCAGAGGACAGAACGTGTCTGTCTGTTTCTCAGTCATCTTCGGTCTGTGGGCTGCTGCTTAATGACAAGGAAAGCCGATTCTTCAAATAAAACTTAAAAAGTGCTCACTTTGTGGTTAGTTCAAAGCATTATCATCTCTGAAAACAACTCTGGGGCTTTCTGGACTCGCTGCGACTTTCATGAGGAAGTTACAAGAAGTCTATCTAATAAATTCTGCTTCAACTGTGCCCCTGGGTGATGGTGTTGTTTATATGAATGGTGATGCCTTAAATGAAGCAGCTGTGGTTAGGACACAGGCCGACAGAGGGACTGGTCTCCAGCTCATTAGACTTGATTTTTCTCTTTAAGGTCTCATTATAAGACACAGACTAGATCTAGACTGATGCTTCATGACAGAGGAGGCGGAGAGGGCAGATATGCACAGACGAGGTAGTTCCCTGTCCATAGTGCAGGTGTAAATGAAACATATCCATGTTCATGTAGTTAATAGTAGCTGCATACTGTGACGTAGAAAGGCTTTAGTTCCTCTGTCACCTGTCAGGGAGGGAGCGCGAGCTGCACCCGCTCGTATGGCAAACGACAACAACTGTTAACAGCTTCCCTGCAGCGAGTGGCTGTGCTGGCCTGGCACCCGGCCGGCTGGACGCCTCCTCTGCTCGCAGCGTGTGTGTGTGTGTGTGTGTGTGTGTGTCGCACTGCAGTCTGAGTGCCAGGCTGCCTTATTCTCTCTCTCTCTCTCTCCCTCTCTCTCTCTCCCTCTCTCTCCCTCTCTATCCCTCTCTTGTTGGCTACATGCACACACCACCCTGACACATGAAGGAGATGAATATGCTCACCTTGTCACATGCAGCCTCGCAACAACAGGCACCAACACACACGGTCAGACAGGCACACGAAGCCCGAAAGTCAAAGGGACATCTAGACTGAGCTGATAACACTGATGTCGCACTTTTGATAGCTGCTTGATAATCCCATCATCCGTCCTTCTATCCATCCCTCAAATAATACTCTGTACTGTTTACTTAAAGGGAACCTAGAATGGTTGAATGGAGTATCTGTCCTTGTTCTCTGGTGTGTACATAGAGGCTATGGAACACTGGTTTAATCAGAAATGCCTATTTTGATTTTGACCTGTGCCTTTTCATGATCATCTGGCTTCACTCTGGTAGGTAGTATACTGTGGTCTGCATCACATCCACATTTTACATCAAATTCTCTCTGTTCAGATTCATACATTGTTTAACTTCAGCATCTGAAATGTATATGTGAATGAAGACGAGTTGATATTTGAGGGTTATCTGTACATCTTTAGCTAGGAATAAATACTTATCAATGAACCACACTAACCTCCTCCTCTATCTCAGCCATGTAAGATCTCTGTATCCTCCTCATGTTGACCACTCTCTCCCCCACACCAGACACGTACTAACTAGCTCTGATTGGGCACTTCCTGCTCATAAACTTCTTTAAATCTGACATTAAAGCAGTCTGACATGAGTAAATGTCATGAACATGAAAGAAGAAGAGATAAAAGAGACAAAAATTCCTCTTCCACAGTGTTGAAAGCAAAGCTTTTTTCTCTCTTGTTAATTTTTGATTTACTGTTTTCATTAGGAGCCAGGAAGTGTGCAAGAAGCACAAATAGAAAAAAAAATCTATTTAGTAAAAGCACTTGGGTTGTGATCGGCCTAACTGGTTGAGTTGCTTCCATCGTGTCCTACAGCTCACTTGATTTGAATACATTTGGTAGTAAAATGAAAGACCTGTGGATTTTACTAGATAAATTGGGGTATTTGACTTGTCTCTTCCTCCCTGCAGAGTGTTACCATGAGTGGATCCCTGCTGACTCTATGTCTGCATTAACATAACTGCACAAATGTGCACACATAGTGGAGAGGGAGGGGGCTAATCTCCCATCTAGCCTGGTAATCCAGCACAGCATCACCTCTCACCCCAAACATGCATGTGTTTACAGGGACCCATCTGGACCTGGACAGACCTACAGCCTCATCTCACCACACAGACCTGGCTCTGTTTGCTATGGAAATATCCTACTGCACACACGGCAAACACACTGTTACAGTAACCTGTATGGCAGCATCTAACACGCTGTGGCTTTAAGCTTCCTCAGATAAAAAGTTAAAATTAGGCCTGAAGGAGGTGGTGGAAATAGTAGGAGAGTTTAATTGTAAAGACAGGGCCTTAAAAAAGCCTCTCTTAAAGAACTGATCCCTTGCTCTTCTTCTAATTCCACGATGTCAACACGCCAGCTCTGTCCCCACTTCACAGGGAGAGGACAGAAGGCTTGTGCAGAGATTAAGGAGATCATAACCACAGGATTAGTGATTAGCATCTTACTTTCAGGGATTTCTCATCCGTGCGAGTGACTGAAGTTGCATGGAGCTGATGTACACGGCTAAAATAAATAAATACATACATACATAAATACATTCACACACACATGAATAAATAAATAAATGAAACGTACTACAGCCAGTTTTCTACGACATCCAGAGTAATTTTGTGCAATGTTTGATCAATGACGCTTTGGACACTTTACTAAATACAATTATAAATAGTTGATTTTTTTTGTTTAACTAAAGTTTGAGTGAAGATCATGGTTTGCTCCTTGTCTCCCAAGGATGAACTTGCGTCCATCCACTGTTTTCTATCAACATTACTGATTTCATGTTGAACACTGAAGTCCTCTTTGAAAGCAGATGAACTGAAAGACTGAGCATCTGAAATCATGTCAGTGTTTCAACCTAATTCTTTTCCAGGGATAATACACTTAACTGTGTACACTCAGCTTACTGTCCAAGGAGCACTGTGAAGAGGGGTGGGTGTGGGTGTGGGTGTGGGTGTGGGTGTGGGGGAGGGGGAGTAAACTACTACAGATTTACAACTCAGGGCACTGAGGTCAGCGATGAAGAGGACTCTTACAAGTCCAAATCTTCTCAGACACAAAGTTCCTTCTAAACACACATTCTTCCACAGGTTGTCATCAGAGCTGACAGAGGCTGAACATGTGACAACGTGATATCGTTCCTAAACTCCTCTTCATCGTGGATGATTTCAGGAGGAAGCACAGGCCTCTCTAAGCAAGTGATACCGACTTTTCAAAACAGCCCAGGGCTGATGCGAGCAGGCTGATATTTCCTGCTGCTGTCACTGCTGCACATTCATCATGCAGGGATGAGGCTAAAGCTCCAAAACTCTGACACTGGAGAACATGGACTGCAGCACATCTAAACATCCACACGGCCCCTTTCCTTTCACATCGCTCATGTGAACATCCAGTTTAATCAAACACAAAACATTAAATGCGACACAATCCCAAACTGAGTGATTTTAGATCGAGTGCAAGTGTTTGTGTCTGTGTGTGCTTGTATGTGTGTGTGTGTGTGTGTGTGTGTGCAACCTCACCTTAACAAATGATAACCCAAACGTGATATTTACAGTGACTGATATGAGATCAGCCATCGACGTATAGATGACATCATTTTGCCCTTTAAGACACACAACAGCACCCCCCATCCACATGCCCTGACTCGCACTGAAGGAGCTGAGGGGGGGTTGCACCTACGCAGACAGAGAGACTGTTCCAACAATACAGAACTAATAGAGAGCGAGATGAGACAAGCTCTGGAAAAAAAGACGAGCTGCCAGGAAAATGTTTTACTTGTCACATAATGCAGCGTCATATATCAAGTAGTGACAAGAGCAGAAGAATGGAGAGAGTCATCTTCAGACATCCAATGAAGAAGCTGCATTCACTTCAACAAAAACATCAAAATGAAAATAAATCACATGATAAAACAAATTACTCATGATGTCATATGAACAGAATGCCACAGACACACAGATTTCTGACTTTTGATCATGGAGAACCAGACATTTGTAGCCTCAGGACCAAATAATTCAGCAGTGACTCCATAAGAGGGAGATGATTGATACTGAAGAGAAGTGTAGTTATCACAGCTCAGACTGCAAGAGAACCAACACTTCCTAGACTTTATCATATTATTATGTTATTTTACACTGTCAACTACTAATGAGAATGATTGACTTGATGACTGGTTACTGTACAGAGAAAATTGCACAACTTTAAACTGAATAATTAGCTGAGTTATGCTCCCATAAGACCCTGCCAACAAGATAATAGTTGTCAACCATTGAGAGTTCAGGTTCATTTCATTGTGTTTCCGTTGCATGCACAAGCCCTGCACCTCTGACACAAATCAATCAGGCTCACAGGCCGAGGTCTGCACCCTCATCAAAGTCTCCTCTGAACTTCAGAGGAGGCTAAACACTGTCATTAGCTGCAGCGCTAAGTGACGAGATGCTGAGAGGAAGTGGTGGGCGATGAAGCAATGAGCACAGGTGTGAAGGCTTCATCACAGTGTGGGCTTTTACAGGAGCTTCCCATGGTGACACAGAGGAGATGGTCAGGTCTGTGTGAGGACATAGGTTCTTCTATCATTCACACATTTCTATCCTTTGTGGAGTTTGTGACATTCACCTTCTCAAAATGGTTCCGATTAGGGGTCAGGTCAAAGACAAAAGGCAAAAGTCTTTGGTTGATAGTGACAGAAAAGAATAATCTGCATCCCCATCTTTTTCCTGCAATCAGATCCAGGATGTTTTGAATTGCTTTGGACATGTAGAATTTCCTACAGCTGTGTTTTTATTTGGTACATCTACCGATTTTGCAAGCTGTGCAGTCTATGGATATAACTAATCTCTTATATGGCTTAAATATAAGATGATGACCGATTTGCAGACTATGCATAAGCAAATCATCTATACAGACAGAGGAGTGATCATTTTCCAGGACAACTCAAGTTTTTCCAGGACATATACAATTTTCTCTAATTTTCCAGGTGTTTTCCAGGATGTGTAGGAACCCTGACGACATACATCAAGTTAAAGATTAAATTATTATTAACAAATGTTACTGAAATCAACTCTTTTTCATCTGCAGCTGGATAATGCTGTGAGCTTACTCCTGAGCCTGAAGTCTCCTGTCTACAAACTATGTGAGAGCAAAGGATTCCTTCAGAAGACACAGCCTGATAAGTCTGGAATGGGCCCTTCACTGTTCCTCCTGCTCCATCAGTCTAGATTCCATGCTCCACTATAAATCAGTTCAACCTCTAGCTATGAGTAAGTTGGTACCACTACTGTAGATCTTGTTGACAGAGACATAAATCTGAATCTCAACATCAGTTTCATCATCAACATCTGCATGCGTAGCCTGTCAAATATTCTCACAAGCCTCAACAAAACAAAGTGCAACACCTTTGAGTTATTAAAGCAAAAACAAACAAAAGAAATTACCCAGATGCACTTGATGTGAACAAAGCCTAAAATAGCACAAGATCAGACACGTCTGAAAGATGTGTCTGTGTTAATGTGAGTAAAACATGAGCAGCCATTGTTTAGCTCTGAATGCTGTTGGAATGTCACAATCTGTTTACTACTATTAAAGACAATGCAGTGGGAAGCGAGCAGATCAGCCTCGTCTGAGGGTGTGAGGGGCTGTGAGCCGTCAGATGTGCTGGTGCGTGAGAGCCGAGGAATGAAGACGGACACAGTATGCAGGTAGCAAAATGCCAGCGGAGCAAATGTCAATGTTGGAAGTGAAAAAGCCGACAGAAGAATGTGACAACACCAACATGACGTTGTCCCAAGTAGAAACAAGTCTCCAAACTGCAGCAGCAGGGAGGGAGCACAGAGGCTGGACTTGCTCAACAGAAAGGAGGGCAAGAGGACTGTGTGCTGTCATACAATATCTGACACTGAAACAATATCTCAACTTTGGATCTCTTTCATCACATCACTCCAGAACTCTTCCAACACCCACACACACACAAGACATGATGAAACATCCAAGCACAATTTATCCATTACAACACATTTATCCCAGGCTTTATTTCTACTAGAAGCTTCTGGCTTTGAGTCCCAGGTGGAACTGACTGAGGGCCTGTATCTGCATGGCTTTTAAGTAGATTGGGGACACTAAACTGCCCCTAGGGGTGTGTGTGTGTGTGTGTGTGTGTGTACCCTATGATGGACTGGTAGCATGGCTGTCTCTGAAAGCACAGTGATAATTTTAAGGTGATTGGTTCCTGTGTTTTACTTAATGAGCTGTGGACAGACACTATCAGAGACTTGGGTATGCTGCCACACACACACACACACACACACACACACACACACACACACACACACACACACACAAACTCATAATCCAGGCTTATGCCAGGCGTAGGCAATAATCATTATTGAAGGCTGCATTTCTAAAAGACACAGACCAGGACAAAAGTCAAGCCAGCTTCCGCCTGAGGATGAACACACACACAGGCCAGTGAGTGTGTGCTGAGGTGTCTTTGGACGTTCTGTTTTGCTGCTGACAATGCGTCTCAGACAGGTGAGTCCATGTTATAACCTCCAGCCCTGCTACATGTGTGACACGGCAGCTGAGTGCGAGCAGTCAGACCGCGGGCCCTAGCTGCTGCTGACTGCGGCTTTGTGCTGCTCTATTCATCCAGGAGCCGCTGACCTGGCTCTGGTTTCCTGAGGTGACTGGAGGGCTGTGACCAGGTGTGTGTGGGTAATGGAAGCAGTCCCCGGGGGGGACGGGTGACACAGGAACAACAGCACGGGAGTGCTATCCACTACCGCCTTCCCCTCCCTCTGCCCCGCTCTGCTCCACAGATTCTAGGTCAGTAGTGGCTTTTTAAAGACTCGATATGTGCCTCCTAGGAGTACATGGATGCTAAGTAGGCCTGTAATGGCGGCTGAGACTCTGAAAGAGGAGCTGCTACGTGTTTTAGTTAAAAACACAGCAAAAAAACAATTAAAGAGCAAAGTTGAACTGTGAGTGTTGAGGATTGAAGTTGAAAACATTCTCTAACTAAACTGGAAAACTAAAATATTGGACATTCATTATGCACCAGTGCAGAACACTGAACTGAGTAAAACAATCTAACAAGCATCTGATAATGAAGATGAATGTGGACAACATGCAACATTTATCCTGATAAATTCACTATAATTGCTTGTCAAGATTGGCACAAGCCATTACATGACTGCAGCTTAATTATAGCTCACAGCTTTGTTCCTGTTCCTCACAAATAGTCAACGTTAGCCACCCACTTAAACAGGTGCTCAGTTGACTCTGAGATTCTCCTTCTCAGCAACTGGGAGTGAAAAAAATGAAAACTACTGTGAAAACATAAATGGTCATGTTGGCTGATTGGAGCTGTACTCATTCACTGCCTATCTGCAGCTCAAACAGGAAAAGGCAGGGGATAAAAACTGGACAGTTCAATAGTCCATAACAGCTCACACACACATCTATTCACTCTCTCAGTCACATTCTGAGGCAATCTACAGTCTATAATCACACTAAATGTGACGGTGAATTATGTTCCTCACCAGTATTGGAACTAATCCAAAGTCACTGTACTGTCTACCTCTGTTGGGCTTTCAGAACAGAGGGTGAATGATGAGAGTGTGGTGCGAACAGTTCATCAGGTTTAAAAAGGGTGGCACCCCCCAAAAACCCCATTCATTTAATGTGTCGTTGATTAATGAATGTAAATGAGGGTAAAGTGCTGGGGAGGGGCCGAGGACCTGTAATCCCACTGGACCTCCCTCACTTTGTGCAACGCTTCGTGCCACAGTGGCTCCACATCACATTTGTTAAAGCGTCGCTTAAACCTGCGAAGGCTGTGACTGCATTCCTGCAACATGCAACAGATAAGCAGCCAGTCATAGGTGTGTGTGTGTGTGTGTGTGTGTGTGTGTGTGTGTGTGTGTGTGTGTGTGTGTGTGTGTGTGACAGGAGGGCAGCACACTGCAGGATGACAAAGTCAAACACAGTGGGGGCGGGCAACGTGTCGTGATTGAAATTCTCCCCTGAACAAAACCTCGTTTGTGTGATTATTGTTGAGCAGAAATCCATTCCACATGATGCATTCATTGTTTGCAGCCAAACACGCAGCAGGCCCCGCAGCAGCAGCAGCAGCAGCAGCAGCAGCAGCAGCAGCAGCACGGCTACTGTACAATGACCAGCACAACACCCTGAGGGACATCCAGACACACATGCAGGTTTATTCTGCTCGGGATGCTCGATTAGACCACGGAGTTTAACCTAGAGTTTTGGAGGAGATGGCTCATGAACTCCCATTAACTACCAGGTTTGCCCATATCTATTTTACGGTATAAATGTTTTATAGCGGGTGATTAAAATTTGAATAAAGTCAACACAGTCCTGATAAACGCACGGCTGAGCTCATCGCATGAAGTTTATATGAACATAACGAGTATTCCTGAGTCAAATCAGCCCCGAACAGTCACATTTCAACAGGTGACGAAGCAATAAAATGAGATGCAGTTTAAAGGCGAAGTGTCTGCAGATATGGAGGCTGCAGACAACAACAACAACGGGCCAGCAGGTAGAGACGGACACCTGTGGACCTCCAGACAGACAGACAGGCAGACAGGCAGACAGGCAGGCTCACCTCTATCCACCTCTGCGCCTCCTGACAGGCGGACTCTGCAGCAGACTCGCTCCCGGAGAGGTGATGAAGATGATGCTGCTGCTGATGAGACGCTCCTGGGTCTGCAGCGGGACTGGCCATCAGCTCCTCCAGTGGTCACAGCCTGGTGGTGATGAAGGTGGGAGAGCAGCTCAGAGATGTGTTATTCCACCTGGAGCAGACCTGCGAGTCGAGGCTGGGCCCAGCTCTGGCAGCAGCAGCTCCGGACAGGGTAGGCAGGCAGCTCCTGTTCCTCTGCTGTGGCTCCTGTTTGGAGTCTGAGTGTGAACACAACTAGAGTCAAGTCCACTGGAGACACGCTCACTACTTCCTGTACGACTCGGCAGAATAAAAGATGTCCACAAGAGAACCAATCAGTTTCATGGTCATGTCCAAATTCATTGCTTTCTATAGAATACGGGCTTCCAAACTGATCAAATGATGATATTAT
Organism: Karalla daura; assembly: GCA_029224185.1. Classification (NCBI taxonomy): domain Eukaryota; kingdom Metazoa; phylum Chordata; class Actinopteri; order Chaetodontiformes; family Leiognathidae; genus Karalla; species Karalla daura. Next base: position 2,583,724 of record CM055195.1, read on the forward strand.
CATTATTTTTTAAATGTTATGCTGTGTTTTGTTTCATTTGACTATATTTTCATTCCACTGCTTTAATTGTAAAGTTTTAATGCGTCTCTCTGCCTCTGTAAAGCACTATGCCTTACCTGTGTATGAATGGTGTTCTCGGGCAACAACACAGACACCTTCTGTACACATTATCTACTTATAAAGGCCTGATGACCAACAACCAGCAAACAATCCACTCATTATTGTTTCAGTATTTACCTTACTCAGGAACTTCCACAGGATTACCAGTCTTCTTAACTCACTGCTCTGCCACTTTGTCTTCACATAAACCATCTGTAGTATTTCTTCTTTCTGCTACTTCTTTCCACCAAATCTGCTCCAGGGCTGGTTTTACTGCTGGGTCAGAGTTAGTTCAACTTGAAATGATTGAGAACAAGTTTACTTTTCCACCACCCAAGAGCCACATCATCACATGACTGTACATGTCAGCCTACATGCTCTGGCAACCAAAGATCGCTCACTTCAGAAAGCACTTTTACTCTGCTGTCCAATGTTTCTTGACCAGTTCCCCTTATTAGATACACTAGATATTCTTTCGCTACCATCTCATTGCTCTTATGCAGGGAGAAAAGCATGGCGCCCTTATTGTTCTTGTTGTTCTCAATTAGCCCGCCCTCAGCACTCCTGAGCCGTCTCTGAACCAGTATTTTGGGCCCAGAATCTGGTCTTTGTTAGAAGCTAGCCCAGAACCAGTGCTAGAACCACTTTGGTGGAAAACACACACGTCATGGGTATTTTGTATTTCTGCAATGATTATTCTCTACCCCTCATGGACATTTTTTCAGAATGCTTCACAGAGGTTAAATTCTAGTCTTCCTCACTCGCTGATCAGAACTCAAGTAGCCTCTTGGATGAAGGTGAAGTTCAGATGCCATGACTAGCACAAAAAAAGAGGGAAAGTGTATGTTGTAAAGGTATTGTAAGCTGTTTTTGAATGGGTCTTCAGAAAGCTACTTCGTTTGTTTCACTCATTTTATCATACGTGTTGAAGCTCTTATTTTGGTAGCGAGCCTGTTTAGTTTCCGGTTGTTCCCACTCTGGGCCTGGGTGGCTTGACTCCGTGGGGCTGATGGGACTCGCACCGCAGTATGAATCCACTAATGGACAGAAAGACTCGGAGCAGCCAACGAGGGCAGCAGCTCCCAGGGGATCCCGCACCCACCTCGGCTATGTGGAGCAGCTGAGAGAGGACTGACTCGGAGCTCCGCCTCTTTGTAGCTGTGATTACCGTCATCCCAAAAAACTAGAAACTTCATTATTCAATCATTAAAGGAGTCACTCGGCGTCAGTTCCCTCTGTCAGGTGTGTATTCACTCTCACGGAGGGTCGGGTCCTCTCAGTGACGTATTCAGACTAATAGTAACCTCTATTAACTTGTGATCGAATGTAGTTTTCAGGTCCACAGCCAAGCCATACACACCCACTCTACTTTAGTTGTATAGTAATTGAACATTTCCATTAGCTTGTGTCAGTTCTGCTCGATGATATCCTCACATCTTTGCTGACCTCTTGTGGAATAATAAAGCAGCAGCGCTGAGCAGCGAGAGGAGGAGCTTCCCACACAGTCTGTGTGTGTGTGTGTGTGTGTGTGTGTGTGTGTGTGTGTGTGTGTGTGTGTGTGTGTGTGTGTGTGTGTGTGTGTGTGTGTGTGTGTGTGTGTGTGTGTGTGTGTGTGTGTGTGTGTGTGTGTGTGTGTGTGTGTGTGTGTGTGTGTGTGTGTGTGTGTGTGAGATCAGAGCGTACACACACTCCTCCCCTCTGCTCCTCGGCTGTGATTTCCAGGAGAGCAGGAGCAGAGGAGCTGGTCCCTCCCAGGAGCCTCGGTGACAGGTTGAGGCTCTGCAGCTCTGACTGAGTCCATCTGTGTCTGACAGACGCTCCTCACCCGCACCAGGAACAAGGCGCTTTCGGCAAGTTTTACATCTCTGCTGCTCGGTGATCTTTACTCCTAATCAGTGACATATGAAGTAATTACTGCTGCTTAAAGTGACCAGAGAGCTGTTGTTGTTAGAGCAGAGGCCTGCTCTGACAAAAGAAAGAAAGTTTGATGCTCTACAATAAGCTACAGCCAACTGAAAGCCTACACACCTGCAGTTTAATGCCACTAGAATCATTCACACAAATTGTATGTTATGTTTGTCATTCATTTCCAAACCAGGTGGCATTAAATGCCAAAATCATGATTTCAACCTGTGGTTATGAGAATGAACACACTAATAATCTAGTAAATTGCTGTTAATATGTTATTAAAACTGAGATGTTTTAATGATGTTTTAATGTTTTGACACCTTTGATTTGTTGATGTACTCGTATATTATCCCTTGTTCCTCCTAAGGATTATCAGGAATCAGGCATAAGACATGATGCCTCCAATTAGCATTATAACTTGCAAGAAGTGCCAGTAGTTTAGTTAATTTGATGAGAAAAATGTGCCAAATTGCATCTGTGTGCTCTAAAAATACATGATTACAATCTTCTCTGGCTTGTCTGACTTGTTCTCAATCCAAATGATTCAAGAAACATGGATCTGATCTAAGTTTTTTTTCTTTTTGTCTTGTGTCCGTAGCTTTTAGTGAAGATGTGGCTGGCGGCCGTCTCCGTGCCGCTGCTCCCTGCCGTCGTCATGGTAACCCGTTGGTACGGCACCAGGCTGGCGGCGCTGTGCCACAGGGCTCTGGCCCGCATCCTCAGGCTGCTGCGAGGCAGAGTGTGTGTCCGCAGCACCCACGCCTTCGTCTTCTCCACATGCACCCATGGCAAAGTGGACAGCGTGCTGGAGACCTTTGACCTGTACGCCAGCACACACCCGTCCCTCTGCATCACTCCACAGACAGGTCAGCGATCGCTCCATTCTCTCAGCAGGACAGGTTACGTCTTTACACTAGTTCTGTGCTGCAGATATTTACCTGCCAGGCCGTGCACGTGTCTGAAGGTAAATGCCACTTCATGGCTTACATTTATGGCACAGCTCAGTGGAAAATCAAGAGGCTGTGACTTGTTTAGAATGAGTCTCACACACACGGAGTGACAAGCAGGAATGACTAGGAAAGGTGAAATAAGCAAAACGTCAGACTGTTATTGTTCTGCTCAGATGTGGAATCGCTAGAGTTTCCAGACAGGTCTGAACGCGACCTCCTCAGCTTTTTACCGTAACTCAGGTATGAGTCACTGGGAGATAAACACTGTACAACTGAGAGCAGACCACTGCATTGACATGAGCCTAAACACTGCCAGTTGTTGTTGATTTTCATTAAGACTCATCAGTTGCCATGTGCAACCTGTAATGTTTACTGTAACATCATCACTGAGGTCCTTTTTGAAACAGTGGGAACAGACTTCAGATTGTTATGAAGGTGGAGCCCTCTCTGGGATTAAGGCATATGATCTCTGCAAATACATCTCAGATGTAAAACAAAGTTGACATTTGTTTAAACAAAATCTTAATGTTTCTGCAAAACTGTCAAAAGGCAGTATTAGTTTAACTTGACTGTATCACACATCTAATCAGTTAATTCAGATTAACTTCTCTTCAACCTCATCAATCACATTGTATTAGTGCAGAAGGCACAATATTGTGTTTGTCCGTAGGTGGTTGATATGAGGGTTGGAAGCTGAAGCCTCACAACAGTGCCGATTTATAAACCAACTGTAAAAAGGTTTAGGTTAATCATTGTCCTGTAAATTGAGCACATCTATGGACAGAATGTGATAAGTGATGGAGTTTAAAGTATGTGATTGTTGACCTGGTGTTGACAGAACCACAGTGACGGTTGTCTGGTCACTAACACTGAGCTCTGAGTCGATGAGCTGTGCTCTCCTCTGCCAGCTCAGGCCCTGGATGCGGTGCTGATGCGGGTGCGACCCCTCCGGGTCCTGGAGCTGGGGATGCACTGTGGCTACACCTCTGTCCGGATGCTGCGACTGATGCCCCCTGCTGGCCGGCTGATCACGGTGGAGCTGGACCCTCTCACAGCAGATCTGGGGGAGGAGATCATCCTCGTCTCTGGCTTCAAGCACAACCAGGTAAATATCGATGGAACATTAAGTTAATCAAAGATGCCTCAGATGCTACAGTAATACGTTTTTGGACCTGAACATACTGTTGTGATTCAACGAGGCCAGGATAACAGAGTCTCTTCATTATAGGTCCCCTTTAAATATGCACATTCTCAGTTCCAGGTGTTGACGTCCAGCTCTGAGGAGGCCATCCCATCCCTGCATCGGTTTCTTGAGCCTGATGGAGGGAGTGGTGAGAGTTTTGACCTGGTTCTGATGGACCATGACCCCATCGAGTACCGGGTAGACCTGCAGCTTCTGATGAGGGAGGAGCTCCTCAGCCCCTCAGGCTGCACCATCCTTCTCATCAAGAGGAACCAACAAACCGCAAGCCTCAGAGAAGCTGTGGAGTATGTCAGAGAGAGGCCTCAGTGGTTCTGCATTGAGTGTGACCTTCAGTTCATGACTGAGATCTTCTATCAGTGCAAAAGCCCAACAGTGGATATATAGACTGCAAAACAAATAGACTTTGATCTTTTTATGACTCTATCACCCAGTGTTATTTCATCATCTCTTGTATCTCTTGCACAAATACTTTTGTGCTGAATGTTTTGTTTTTTCTTGTTCTCTTGTTACTAGCTGCAGGACACATGATAACCACTGGAGGGCGCTATCTACCTTTAAACTAACAGAAAGGGTTTGAATAGACATGCCTGTCAGAATGTCCCGTTTTAAAAACATACTGTATGTGATGTTTGTGTATCTCAGGACAGCTCCATAAATACTTGAAACTTGTTTTTTTTTCTGATGAAGGAAAATAAAACTTTGAACTGGTGACATCATTAACCCACTGACGCCCTGCTCTGACACATGCTCCTTTTTGTGCATGTTAGATGCTCTCTCAGTTGTTTACATTAAGAATATAGTGTAATCAGGGATATTAGTCCCAGTTGTCCACGTTATGGCCCAAGAGCTGCACCTCTAGGATCAACATCAGTGTTTCTGAATGTGCCTCTAATAGTTCTGCTGAGATGGTATGAGCAGCTGCAAAGTCATTACATGGTTTAGACACAATTTACTGCAGAATTTAGATAAGTGATAATAACAATGGGGAAAGAAACACAGTTTAATTAAATGCAATCTTTCCCGGAGCATAGAGGTGGACCTAGACTCCAGACAAATGCTCCACCACTGTGAGGAGAGTAATAGCAGATGAGATATGTCCACTGGATATCGAAGTGAAGTGATAGGAACTTTGTCATTACATCCATCCATGCAACTGCTCACTGTGAGTCTCCACAGAGTAACACAGGTGATGGAGCTGGCAGAATGACCCACTGCATGAATACTTTATAATCTCATACATGCATCATTAGTTGCGCTGCAGAGCCAGTGGAGATCGTGTTTCAGGAAATAACAGACAGCTGTGATTACAACTGGTGCTGCTCCTGATTCTGAAACACAGAAGCATAGACAAGACGTGATTATGTTCCAAAGTTGGTTTCATAATCACATTCAAAATATCACTTCTCTAATTCCAAATTAAGACTTGTATCTTGTCAAAAAAGAAAAAAAGGTGACGCCCACTCTGTGGAGCTGGCTGCCTGCATGAAAGGCAAAGCGCTGAATATTATTATCACTAATTGGCAATCTGGAGCATTTCCCGTAGAAAATAGCAGCATTCAGGGTGGGTGTGATCAGCTGTGAGGATTTTTCCATCCATTAAAAGCAGTTTGCAGTTTGTGTTTTGAAAGGAAAGAACTGGGCTCCTAATGACAACAAAGCTTCAAGTCTTTGGATTCTGCTCTCTGGCAGAGTTTGTTGTTTTTGTAAATATTTACAGCGAGTTTCTGAGCCGGCATAATATCTAGTTTTCTGAATTATGAGCTGTTTTTCCATTCAGTAATGAAGGAAACATTCTGTCAGTGACACAGCAGTTTAACCAAGCAGGACTCAGAGGTAGAAGAACATTTTCACCCCTCGAACATGGACCCAGCTTTAGCCTCACGTTGATCTTCTTGATCTAGAATGGGTCACATACGGTTCGTGAGCAGGTCAGAGCAGTCAGAATGCTTCCTAAACTGTAGAACATGTTTTGCTTTTGTGGACAAACTGATTCATTCTGTCCTTCTGTTTTGTTGTTTCTGCTATAATCCAGATTTCCACTGTGGGACATGTACAGGTTTAACTTATCTGTTTTAACTTATCTTGGTGCTTGATGTGTTTCACCTGTGTGTACCTGTCACCTGTTTTCTATTGCTATTGCTAATGTAGAGAGGGACAAAAGAGAGACAAAAGTGCTGGGATGGCTGGGATTCACATAGCTTGTTCCCAAACGTGAAGTATGTGATGTGTAATTACACAACTGTAGGGACTGTAACGATTGCTCGTTAGCTTCCAGAACCTTCTCACTCACCCTGTTTCCTACAACACAGTGTTGCAGCCTCAACATGGTCAATTTCTCAGCTGTCAGATGTGATTTAACATTTCTGTGCCCTGCGCTCAGACGACCACTGCTCTTCACAATGATGTGCTCGCAAATGTAAACATGCTGGTCTACGATCACCACCTCCCCCTGCCCCCACATCTCCTCCTCCCAGTTCCCCCCAAAAATTCCTTTTTTAATGGGTTCAATTTCCGGGTTCCTCCTTCATCGGGCGATGAAGTGTTCTCTGTGCTGTGGAGGCTGCAGAGCTGATGTAAACACAGCTTTCAATTATAAATCAAACTCTAAAAGAGCCACGCTCCGCTGCCCTCAGGCTGCCTGCACAAAGGCCCAAACAGCCCACATCACAGTGCTGGGAAGTGCTGGGAAGTGTTGGGAAGCAGTGGGAATGCTGGGAACTGCAGGCTGCTCTGCTCTGCTCTGCTCTGCTCTGCAGCAGCAACAGAAGCGTCCTCAGTGTCAGAGCTATGCAGAGAATGCTTTGCTCATCTTCTGAGACATGATTTGTGTTTCCGTGCCACAATAACTGTGGAAGTCTGGCACTTTTACTACACTTCTGTTCTATTCATGCAGGATACTGCACACAAACTTATTAGGATTTCATACAGAAGGCATCATTTTCCTGACTATGTAATCAACATCTTGTGACTGAAACCTCAACATGAATCTGCTTTGATGTCAGAGGAAACAGATCATCTGTCCCCAGTAAGAGAACCTGGCATCTGTCTTTGCAGCTCACCAAACTATTGAGCTCCTGCTACCATCAGGATGCTCTCGCTTGACCAGGCCTGGGGAGAAAAATCACTGATTTCTGCAACAAAGACCATGGTTTGTGCATGAGGTGTGTAGTCACCTCTGTGATAGATGACCAGCCTCTGTGTGCTGATGGAGACGTGGAGCTGCAGCAGAAATACTCCTGGTTGGTTTTCTGTGTGGAGTCAAAATGCTTAGTTCAACTTGTATCAGGTGCATTGTAGTGTATTGGGCAGATTTCACCTCTCTTGTAGCTTGGTATTGTTCTCCACCAGCCCCTGAAGAGGAACATATAGTATCTGGCTGTTTAATGGCAGCTCAATGTCCCACTGTGTCCACAAACTTGTGGCCACCTCCGTCCTGCTGTTTGGCAGCGAGCAGGGCGTGAACAGCCTCATCGCCTGTTTACTGGGAGCAGCTGCCCGCTGAGTGGAGAAATGATGCTGATGAAGCAAAGCAGCGAGAAAAAAAACAAACCAATTAGTCCAGAAACAATGAAACGCTGCATAAAGCAGGAGAACAACAGGCTGAGGCGCTGCTGATGATCTCTGCGGGTCTGTCACCAGGAGCTGCACCTTTTACAGAAGTAACATTATCTATTGTTCATAAAAACAATTATTTATTGCAGCTGATGTAAGGCTGGGAAACAACAGTTAATATGGAGTGGTGTTCACTGCTGGAAGGAAAGTAGATGCAAACAGTAGTTTCCTGTATCCAGTGTTAAAAACACACATAAATAACACATTTAGAAGACAGATTGTGAGTGACTATTCTGATCTAAACTGCAACAGTTTAGAGAGATACTCAGTTTGAAGCCTGGTCAGACTGAGTCTTTTTTTTTTGCAGTTTGCATGTTTAGATCAATTGGAAGCAATGTTCAATACAAAATCAGTAAGATGATGACTGGATAGATGGTTTCTCTGCACAGAATAATGTGTCGACCTTTTGCATCATTATCTTGTGAAATCGGCTGTTTCCTCTAAAAGGTCCTTGGTGTCGCAGCGGTTGTGATGTGAGATACAGCAAATCATTGAAATCACAATAGCAGTCATCAGTGTTGTATTTACAGTATGCTGTTGCAAAATGTAATTCAAGGAAGAGAGGTGCGTTACTTGTGGAATCAAACGGAATAAATTGCAAATGTATTTAAAGAGGAGCCCTCTCAGCACTGCCAGCATCATAGCAACATGAGGTTCCTGTCACGTTTACTCCAGATGGGAAGCAGTCGCCATTCTCCCCACCACTCGGAAGCACTTAACATATAAACCAAGGTAATTTAGGATCTGAACAAACAGCTGTGCTGCTAGTCTGTAATTCGACACTCCCCAGGGGATACGCCTCATAATGTCAAGCAAAAAAAAACGTTTGTGTGAATCATTTCCGATTTACCTCAGTTTGTCTAATAGCGTCCCAGAACGAGGCTGAAATCCCCCTGCTGAGGCAGGGACAAAGCCTTACCTCTGCATCTGGCTCATCAGCTGGAGTGGGCAGAGAAGAGCAGAAAGGAGACACTTGATGGCCTCTCCAGGGACTCAGGGATTCTATATTCGGTGCACTTTGATAGCCAGCGATCACCCATCACACACTGCCCCCATATACACACAAACACACACACTCAGAGGGTTGATGAGCTTGTGTCGTGATGCAGTGTCCTCCCATCTGTGTGCTGTCATGCTAAAATCTTGCCTCTGTCCAGGAGTGAGGCCACAGCTTTATGTTTACACTGTCTGCTCATACCACAGCTGATTGTTGAATTATTAACCTGGCTTCTCCCTGTTTGTATCTACATTATTCACCATCTATACTGAGCCTGTCTGTGGCAGTCTGCAGAGGGGAGCATCCGGCACCTTTCAAAATGAAACTACATTCACCATTTCACTTGATGTAAGACACATTGTGCTATTGTATTTGGTAATTGGATGCTCTCACACGCCCTGTCCCTCCCACTGCATTTCATCTGCGCTTCACATTATTTGTGGCGAGATGTTTACATTGGCTGTGGCTACCAAGTGTGCTAATATGCTACTGGCAAGGGCTCCCTTTGCAGAACTAATGTGCTTAATTAAAGATTACATTGATTAAAGTTCAACTGAGCCATGATGAGATTCAAGAGGACTTTATCATTCTGGAGAGCGTCCGCTGTTGAAAAATGAAAATCCTCTCTTTAGATGTGTGGAGTGATCTGACAATGAGAAGTGACTCCAGCAACCGCCTCTGACCTAGACTTCAACCTACTGCACACACACACACACACACACACACACGCACATGCACACGCACACAGACACACACACACTCTCACAATCCCTCCCTGCAGAGATAGGGGAGATTGAGAAAAAATAGACCTCCCATCGTGCTCCATCTTAAGAGGGTGGAAGCCTCTCAGAATGCACTTTCTCTGCTCCAGGTTGAAGAGACCTCCTACGCTTGAGACTTTTTATTTTCAGGGAAAAGCGAGACATGCAGTGCACATCCCGTGCTCCAGACATTAAGAGCACTTACTCGCTGCTGAGGGAAAATTGGACAAGCTTCCTCAGATGTTTTCATTATGATATAAAATGGTGACTGGAGGCATACTTAGGAAAAATACGTTTTGTGGTTCTGTTTGGAGCAAATGTGTTTCATCACACCAGGTTATATTCTGTAGGTAAACATGTGTGTTCACAGTTACTCTTGGGTTTTTGAATTAGAGAGATCATCATGTGAGGCCAGTGATATACATTTACTCTATATTTATTCCAAAAATCATCAAAAATGTCTCATCTTTGCAATGATGACAATTGGGGGGAGGGGGGGTTAAATCTACATAGTTTGGTTCCTATCATTTTAATGTAAGGTTACAGTACATAACATACATTTTCACACTTGCATAATGTGGGCAAAGACGATGCCTTCAATTTGACGGTGACTATGTATGTAATTTCTCTGCATCAGTCATCAAATAAAATTAAGATCTGAGCATTAACCTTTTTTAAAGACTAGAAATCACTATAGTATAGTATAGTATAGTATAGTATACTATTTCAATGGATCAAACAAAGTAAGCCACGAGAAAGATCAGGTCAAAAACACAGAAATGTCTTTGTGAATCACACGAGTGATTTAGGTAATGTCTGTATCTATGTCCATGCTTCTACTGCCTTCAGAGGAAGGTCCCACTGTGACTCCAGACAGTGATGTGCTGTTGGCCCTTGTTGTGCTGTTCTCTCTTGTCAGCACAGATATTATCACAGAATGTGATGGTGACCAGAGGGAAGCCACTCTCTGTTGTGGCGCGGCTCATTTCAGAGGGAGAGGGACAGAGATATAGGCCATTAGGAGAGGGTCAATGAGGGAGGCGGAGGGGGAATACTGCTGGTGAAGGGATGGAACAAGTGCAATTACTCCAATGTACATACATCGACAGGACATCTTATTATCATTGACCTTTTATGTATTATTCAAGCATTTCCTTGGCCCACCCGATTCAAAAAATAGATTGTGTGTCTATAATGTTTGTGTGTGTGTTTGTGTCTGTGAACGCATGTGGCTGAATGTTCCTTCTCTTGTTCAGTATGGATCGTGCTCGACTGTTTTATTAATGGATCAATTGTGTTTCTGCATCATCAACCTTTCAAAGCCCACTGAGGGTTTTATTGATTTAACACAAAATGCACACAAAAAGGAGGGCTGGAGAAAAGTGAATGCATTGATCTATTAAGTTGCCAAGGAAATAAGAAATGAATAGCCACTGAAAAGTCTGACGTGAGCAGGGGGCAGGATCATTACAACACATGCTCTGCAACACCTGCGGGTCTCAGCCGCAGTCAGAGCAGAGGTGGAATCAAGGGTGCCACATGTCATTTCACACAGTCAGATTCATTTTCAAGATTTCTGTGCAATCACTGAGGTATGAGAAACAATCCTGTGTACGAGAAGCGCTGCCCTTCTTTCAGAGAGGTTGTGAAATTTGTCAGCTTCACTTTCACCTTTAGCGTAGAGGCGGATGCACAAAGAGGCACAGCGGCTCTATGTGCAGATTTCTATCATCAGCAAGCTGAGACGCTTAGAGCAACCACTGCAGCATGCTGACGCGCTTAGCGGCCCTAATGCTGCAATGTTTAATATTTTAGGCTAGCATGCTAGCATGCAAACATCAGCAAATTACCAATAAGCACAAAGTGAAACACAAAGAGGCTGACGGGAAGCGGTCCGTGCTGCTGATGGTAAACCAAAGTGCTGAACGCAGAAAGCGTGAGCGGAAAAGCTGCGGGATGCTGCTCTCGTTCATCCTCTGGGGACAAAGCATGTCTGCAGCCAATTTCCTAAAAATCTTCATTTCTGAAACATGGAGGTGCACGGAGTAGCTGACAAATGACCAAATTATAGGAGGGTTATTTCCTCTGAATTTAGCAAAGTTCCCATCGAAGGGGTTTAACTAATATTAACCATATTTAACAGGCAGAGACCATCTACCCCCCCCCCCCCCATCCCACACACACACACACACACACACACACACAGACGAACCCTGCACACAGAACAGACCAGAACGACCTTATTTCACCATGGTGTGTAATTCCAGCAAAGTGCCATGGGTGGAGTAGAAACGGTTATGGAGCCGCTGAGTTTATTTCCCATGAGTCTATTACTACTGAAGTAGCCATAGATATATTAAGCCTCGGAGCAGGAAAAGCATCATGTGATCCATTACTGACTTTTCTTTTTTATTATTAGCGCTGGTGCCAGTGAAATTTAAATTGTATTGCTCTTTCATATCTGACCAACACACTCGAACGGAGGTCGTCTATCAGAATCCCTGGCGACATAAATTCACCTGGAGAGCCCTCACTCTTCTTCTCACTGACCGCAGCACTGCTGGGAATGATGCCTAATCTGATGCATTGCCATGTTCTCTTTCATTATATCTGAGAAGAGGCCAAGTCCTCCTCCATCCCCCCTGTGTTTTAGGTCCCAGATGAGAAGGGAAGGCAACATTGCCTGTTGTCCAAATAGACTTTTCACTACAACCAGGCCCAGCTGATCAAATCCCAAACACTGTCCACACACACAGATTTATTTTTTTTGTACGGATGATGAAACAGTTTCATCCCTCTCATAGAAACACAGTCCCCAAAATGCCAAATTATTCCTACTAGCAAACATTGTACGACAAATATTTTGTCGCCGAAACAAATCTCTCACCAAATGTATTTAATAGCTGTTTTCCTTGTCTACTGATGTGAATCCAGGTGAATTTGAGTGTGTGTATGTGTATGTGTGTGTGTGTGTGTGTGCGTGTGTGTGGAAGCCCACCCAGGGGTGTGAGCCAGGCTGATCTGATCAGGAGTCAGTTGACCTGGAGAGACTGCTGATAGTTGAACTCATCAGTCAGACGAATACGTCTCCCTCCTCTGAGTCCTGTTAGGAGGAAAACAGCGGCCTCCATTAGTTTCAACAGAGCTGATGTTGTTCACCTTTGTCAGGCAGGAGTGGAACAAAGGCTGCATCAATCTTCATGTCTTTCAACTCTCAGAGGTCCCTCCACTGGTAATGTTTACATGGACAGCAATACTCTGATCTCAACCAGAACAAGCCTCATTACCTGAACCTGAATCAGATCATATCTGATAAGCAGTAATCAGATGTGTGGAGCGGTCCAGTGTCACATGATGCAGCCATGGAAACATCTTCTCCTCAGTAGGATTGTTGCAGCATTTTGGCACATTTAGCAGCTGTCGACTGTCTGACCACACTTCCCTGAGTCACGTCCAAAACCAGATGGAGACAAGGAATAAATAATAACACTAAAGGCCACCCTCCTTCAAGCCATCCTTCCATAGCATCAAGGGGTGCATAGCATTCATTCCTGAGACATCAATCCAAATCAATGTAATCCATTTGCAGTCTGTGGAATAAGGTCAGTGTTCAGACTATTGTTGTCCCTGTAAACATCTCATTTAACAGTTTTCATTCTTCTGACCTTCTACAGTTTGTCTATTTCGCTGTGTGATTATCTAAAATGTGCCAAATCAATCCATTCTCAGGTCAGCCGTCCTGAGAATGGACCTGTCAAATAATGCCGTACAGAGGGCAAGAAAATCTACATCTCAATGAAGTGGCAGGGAACCTACATAAACTGCAGACCACTCGCAGCAGGAGGTCTGTTTAGTGGCTGTTTGGAGCTTTCAATCATATCACATCAATTTGATCAGCAGATGGAGTTCACCCGGTTGTGATGGAACTTTCCTGTGGATGTTGCTCTAAAAGCTGAAGCTCTTGACCTTGAAAACAGCAGTTGAGAAAACAATCTCAGCACATGGTCCATTTAGCCGCTGTTCTGGAGCTTCCAATTCCACCTTCTGGCCTTTCCCAAATTTGTGTGAGCAGGCTGACGACTGGTAGTGGAGAGTGTGTTCTCAGGGCTGGTTTGTGCTTTTGTTCCTACAGTGTTTTAAAAACAAATGCATTGTAAAATGAAGATTCAGGGCTGATTTGGGAGCTTTTCTGTTGTTTACTATGTTCCTAGATTGTTCTGTAATTTGTAGCCACTAGCTACGGTGCCTGTGGAACAGCACCATAACACTGTGCTGCTCCTCAACTGCAGAGATGTGTTTGGCACGAAAACGTTTGATTCCTTCCTGTTGTCTGTCTGTCCTCCACTCCATGACCATTATGTTTTGTGAGCAAGCTGAGAGCCGAGAAAACCTTTTGATCCAAAAACATTGTCCTGTTTTTCCACAGATTTATGGCTGTTCTTTGATAGGAAAACAAATGAGAGCATGATGTGAATGTGGCATCGGGACATTAGGCGGTTAGAGGTTGTAAATCAGACACTGATTAAATCTGTCTGGGCTGGAGTTGTCCATTTGCCTTGAGTGCAAAACTGACCTGATTTGGGTGATTTTCCTGACAGGTCTGTACATCACTGGGGCTGTAGCTGCACTGTGGCACATTTCATGCCATTAAAGCCATTCGCAGGTACATTACGCTTCAAAGGTACAGTGTTCTTGATAGCACTGAAATGACTTGGAGAAAACTTTCAGCTGTGAATGGAGAGTATCACACTTTGTTGTCAGGATCAGGAAGATTGTGGGAGTTGCTGAGGTGTTAACATCTGCTTCTTCTTCTTTATATGTGGTGATTTCTAAAAAAAAAAGAAAAGAAAAAATCATGCTCCTCTTTTACGGCTCGTGCTGACTTTCTGTTTTTCTAAAACACAGATTTGAATAAAAGAAAACAGCAAATGCTTTGTCCTTTTCTTTCTTGCAGCATTTCATCAGGCAAGTGCTTTTTCTTCCTTTGGAAAAGTCAGACCTGTCAAGGCCAGTTTAAAACAGAATACTTTTTCTCCCATTTTCTCTCTCCTGTGCGCTGCAGGGAGGTAGAAGGTCACTCCACTGCAGCATCCCTGCCTCCCTGCCTCCCCTTTTATCTAATAGATGTAGAAATACGTTTTAATGAATCACTGCACTTATGTACAAAAAAACAAAAGACATTTTGCGCTGTTATTAGTATTTGTCAAACTAGGAACTGGAGCCCAACAATAGTGAAACTATTGGCTGTTGTTTCTTTAACCAAAGAATGCAAATATCTGTGCTGCGTTTCCCACATAAGTCAAACAGATTCTGAATGCTTTATTCATGCACAGACTGTTTCAAAATGAACTGCACATGTAACTGCAATCTTTACACTACGTCTCTGAAACCTGTTAGAATTTGAACAAAAGCTTTTTGACGAGGTAATAGTGAGGAGCACTCACCTGTAGTACAAAGGGTTTGTGCTGATGTGTGAGCTTCTTTACTCGGCTCTTTACTTTCCCTGGTTTTCATTCAGAGAGCTTCATGTGCCATAACTCTGCAGCAGACCTTGAACCGTGAGTCCTGGAGAGTGTTGGCATAAGAAAAGCAGCAGAACGTCGTCAGCAGGACGTATTGTGCTTTGATTTTAGAGGAAATGTGAACGTTATTTCAGGTGATTGTTGCTGCGTTAAAGGTGAAGCAGGTGGTAAAGGAAATGATCCTCCAGCCTTTCAGGTCACTCTTCTGCTTCCGAGGCTCATACAGCTCATTCACTTTCCTCAAACTGTTTGCAGCTGATTTCTGGGGGTGGGGGTGGACACTGTTTGTCCACCACTCAATAGCACATAAACAAATAAAGTGACTCACTGAGGAACATGGCAGAGCATTTTAGAGCAAAGATATTTCCCCAAAGAGTTATTGGAGACCACAACAAACAACAGAGAATGATACTGGACCCTCTGTTCATTACATGGACTGAACCAAGCCTTCAAATGATGGCCAGTTAATAAATACGTTATAAAACATTAACTTTGATAGAGCAAATAGTGCCAGTGTTGTGTTTTCAGCTTTTTGAAATCCAAGCAACTTCAACTGCATCAATCCAACATCAGTGCTTGACCCCTTTATGTCATTTATACCAGTGAAACAGTACAACAGTTTACAGAAAGACTCTTTTGCTTTTGTGCTTGTGCCTCTGCCATGTGCAAAAACAACTGACCTCCCAGCACAACAAGTTGCGATTGGTTTCACGTGCTGGCAGGTTCAGCATCCAGCCACCTCAGTGTGCGAGTGCTGACTGTAAAGCTGCTGACTGTAAAGCAGCTCTCTGAGTACTATGGCAGCTAGAATACCAGCTTCAGCCTTGTTTTTCATATTATTTGCATTGCCAGACATTATCGTATGTTATGTGGCTATTCTTGTCAGGTGCAGACATCATTATAGTCTCCGGATGCTCAGTGAGACAGAGGCTGCTATAATTAGACCAATCTGCATGCGCTCTGTGTGTTTAGCTCAGTTAGTTCTTAGATTCAAGATGCAAATTGGATCCCACAAAGCCTTAAGAGTCACCTAACGAACCTCTTAATGCTAGCTTTGATTGCGTTTCACTTGTCACAGAAAGTGATTTGGAAGCCCCTCTGCCTGCATTAAATCTCCATAATGAAGCAAGACAAAAATGCCATGGCCATTAGCGCATGGATTACAATTTTTAATCTGCTGAGGCTCATTATCTTCAGCCTCATGTGCAGCAGGGAGATTATTGTGAGGGGGAATTGTGATATTTCTTTCCATATCAAATGCAACATTGATGTCTATTGGCCACTGCTGTGTTCCAGTAGCATGGAGTTAATGGCTCTGTGTTCACCTGTGCATGATGCTCTGTACCTTTCCCCTCAGCGCATGCTGGAACAGGCTCCAGTCACCCACAGCCCTGTAAAGGAAATACAAGTATAAATAATTGATGAATGAAATATATCACCCTTCAATAAAACAAGACAAATTGGCAGAACAAAGTAGTGGAAGACATAAAATGAATGGGTCATCTCATCTCTGTATACTTATATCATCAAACTTTTCTTTAATACATCGAATAAGACATCATTTGAGATGTGCTGAACTCAAAATAAATCCTCAGAATTACTAAAAAATGTTGTGTTAAATGGTTTTACACAGCTCTGCTAAGTAAATCCTGAATACTCAGTGAAGTTACGCTCAGAGCAGCTCCTCTGTTTCAGGGAGACGTTCTGAACGGACACGTTTGTAGCCCCCAGTAAGTTCTAATGGAGCCTCTGAAACCTGAATATGAAGTACATTTACTATTCTAAAATGACATTTCTGAGTGAATAATCCAAGCTGCAGATGGGTTTATTCCCTGAATTACAAAGCTCACAAGCAAAGATGCCAAGCTGCAGATATGTTGGCACACTTCGGCTTTACTTTTCAACTTTGTCCAAGTTTTCCTTTTCTTTCCCCTTGTCTCTGTACTGAAGCTGCAAACATCCAGCACTAACAACAGCTGACCCGGTGGGTCTTGGCTCTTGACAGTGGCCGGTGTTTGTCTCCGTGTTATTCTATAAATACGAGATAAGGGCCACGGCAGCTCCCAGCTGTAGCGCTGTGGTTAATTGAGACCTGGCGTCAGTGACCCTCAGTGTCGGCCTACGCCCTCCGCGACACCGCCTATCACTCATGCTGGGTAATTGGTAGCAATGCAGCCACACAGAGCACACATCAAGAGGAGAAAACCACCAAAACAGAGTGACAGCGCTCTGTCCGACTGTCTCTTCTGGACAGAGGATGAGTGCAGTTAAAGGAGGTGTCATTACACACAATCTAGAATGAAAAACAGTTTCACTTGGCTTTGTTGACTAAAGGCACAGACATACAGCAGATCTACAGAAATCATCATATCCTTATTTAGGATATTTAAATACGTTAAGCATGAAAGCATTCAATCTGTGCAGAAATGACAATATTCTCACACCTAAAAACAGGACTGTGAAAGAGGCACAAGGACTCAAACAATCTCAAGAAAGATCAGGATGCATGTTGCAAATGTTTATAAAAGCTGTGCTCTTCATGCTGCACTGAGGAAGAACAGAAACACAAAAACTGCTTTGGAGCGAGGTGTGACTTGTGCAATGGTTCAGTGCACGGCAAATCACCAGCACAGTGGATTTCTCTGTAATGAGCAGAGTATTTGGATGTCAGAATAATTAACATTTCATATAATCACTGACAGGTGCAGAATCACACGCCTGCATTTCTCACACCTCTGAATTTAAAAACAGATTGTTTTTTAAAGGCTGACACACAGAGCATATGCTGCACTTTCACAGTGCAGATAGAAAATGTCTTTAGTGCTGTGGACAAAAAGGAACTGGTTTGAAGTCTTCATCAACACAACTTTTAATTTTTCAACATTTGCACAATACTTCAATTTACCACCACTGGGGAAATGTGTTTCCAAAAGAGTAAATAAATAAATATTTGACACAGCTGCTGTGTTTCCTCCATGTTTGTAACGATTGCAGTTATAAATCTATCAAATGATTTAGGAGGCTATGTTCTTTTCTGTTAAATAAGAGCTCCAAATATAAAGCATCTTCAGATAATATTGTTATGGATTTTATAAAAAGCTGAATTGAAAGCATTCAAGTGGAAACATTACATTACACTAACATTTTTAGCTAAAATCACATTCCATAATGGGACAATAAGCAGAATGTGTTTATGCAGGCTCTGTGTTCTCTCCTCTCCTAGACTCACACAAAGAATCAGCCGAGCATTCAAGTCAATGTGAATCAAATCTGAAAAAATGTCTAAACATTCCCCATCCCATCATAATAACCGAGCCTCTGTGTGCTCCCCAGCATCCCACATTCATCAATCAATAGTTAATATCTTCCTTTAGATCTCTACTCTCCTTTGAGTTCTGCAACTTTTTACATTCAATTAGCATGGCCCTCAAAAGAATTCACCCTCCACTGTGACTGCGTTCACAACCATCCTTCCTGAATGGCATTTCCACACATCGAGGAGGTGACACAATGAGCAGCCCCAGGTATTTTTTCCCCTCCTGAAGCCATGGCAGTGGTGAGGGGCGTGTGTGTGTGTGTGTGTGTGTGTGTGTGTGTGTGTGTGTGTGTGTGTGTGCGAGTGTGTGTGTGTCTGTGTGGAGGGAATGGGTGGGGGGCAGTGGGGGAGCGGTGCACTATCCCCAGGGGAGGTCTGCACAAATCCAAGGGAACAAAAACGCATCCATATTTGGCAGGGCTTTTGTCTCCCCTGACAGCTGAGAGTATGGAGGGGGGCCTGCAATAATGAATTGGATTAAATGTGAGAGTAAGAAAGCATGGCTCTGCAAAGAGCAGGGAAGTGTGTGTGTTTGTATGTGTTGGGGGAGGGTGGGGGGGTATGCTGATGTGTTTACAGTTTCAGCACTGGGGGCTGTTTTTTGAACAACCTTGGTTTTGTTGAATAACTGCAGTATAGTTAACATCCTCATTCATAATGAATAACCTCTCAAATAATGACCTCAGTTAAGGTGCATGAGTGAATAAAGGTACAAAACTGTGTGTCAGCTGTATATCAGTGCATGCATTCCTGGTTCTTCCTCAATATTGGACTCGTCCTCCTCCTCCTCCACCTCCTTTTGACGAGGGGGAAGGGGGATTTGAAGGGCCTCCCAGACTTCAGAAACTCAAACTGACTCAGAAGGGGGTGTGAGCTACTGATTCTCTAAGCCAGTGTTTTTCTACCTTTTTTTCAGCCAAGTAACTTCTGAGTAGCAGAAGCAGAAAACTATGTAAAATCCTGCATTTGGAAACTTGTAAACTGGAAATTAAAACATGTTACAATATTCCTCCATTTCCCCTGTGCCACTCAAAGCCCTTCAGCTGCAGCAGGCTCACAGATCACGTGGTCATAGTCATGGTCATATGACTTCCATCCCACTTTCAGCAAGTTTTAACAACAATAATAATAACATCTTCCTTTTAATAGCAACATCTATTTATCATGTCGGCACTTGTTACAAACAAACCCAGACAGAAATAGCTTGGCTACTGACTAATTTGTGATAACTTTACATGTTTATATCTTCATTTAACTAAATATGTGACTGTACTGAGATAGCTGCCCTGTAGACACGCCTCTCTAGTTGCCCATACAGTCTATCCATCCATTCATTCATTCATTAATTCATTCATTCATTACTCACCGTCCATCTACTCCACAGCGCGGGAAACAACTTGTAGATGTTAATCTCGCGGAATCCCGTACTTCTCGTAAAATCCCGTCCCGGGAAGAGGACTCACGTTGATAAACTTTTGCGTCTCCTGTGTTCAGTCACTTCTGCTGTCGTGGTTGTTTTCACCAGGACACGAAGGTAGCGAGTTACATATTTTTTTTCCTCGAGCCTTCCTGAGTCCGCGCCATTTTGTTTGAAGAGGACACGTCCCGTGACTCCTACGTCACATCCGGCAACAAATACAAAAGTTTCCTGTGCACTTTGGCGATACACTTCTGCCGGGGGTTATGAAGAAATACTGAAGTAGAGCTCAAAATAGTTGTAATGGTTGCAGCATGGAGAGAAACAGGAGCGTGGGACAACCTTGTGAAGACTGGACAAGATCCATCGACCCTTAAGAAGCTTCAGATAAGAGGAGCAGTGATGAAGATGCTGCTGACCCACAGCCTGAAGGTTTTGACTCTGACTCAGATGATGAAGATGATGATGTGAAGGTGGAGAGTGATATGGGATATGGGTAAGTCTCTTACCTAAGAAATGCTCTATTTTATATACATATAAATTGTATGTAGAGAAAGTATCATGTCATTAATCTCAACATATCATTTCATGTCACCGAACCGAAGGCCGGTGAAACTGTTTTGAAGAACTACTAGAAGTAATGAATACTTCCTTCTTTTCTTTTCTTTTCTTTTCTTTTCTTTTTTACAGAGGGGGTTTCCAGCCACCAAGGCCAAGTGAAGCTTCTGAAGCATCTCCATCTTCTTCACCGTCTTCACTGCAGCCAGCATCTCCATCTCAAAGACCAAAGAGACGTTGTGTGGAGCGATCACAGCTGACTCCTCCATCTCCACAACATCTGCATGTGCTTGGAATACAGAGCAGGACCCAGACACGGCTCCTTGTGGCTTCAGATTCCAGCCTGCTCGGGCACCAGGGCCTCAGCTCAACTCCACCTCTGCTTACAAACCTTTGAACTCTTCAAACTTTTCCCCTATGGAACAGCACAGATACTCTGTAATAACACCAATAAGCAGGCTGCTAAAGATATCACACAGGGAAAGAGTTACAGAGGGACAAAGTTGACTGTAGATGAATTATATAAATTCCTTGGACTGGTCATGTCCATTGCTGTGGTAAAGCTGCACCACATTACTGATTATAGGAGACAGGGTCACCTTTTCCACTTGCCGCTTCCTGCAAAAATCATGCCACGTCACAGATATCGAGTCAAAAAAAAGAGAAAATGGGCTTTCAAATTATTTGATGTGGCAGATTCCAGGAGTGATTATACAGTGGCCTATGATGCGGTGGTATTCCTTGTGCAGCTTGGGAACAGGTTACCACATTTATGTGGGCAACTTTAATCCAAGTCCTCTCTCTTCAGGATTCTCCATGAACGCAAATTTGGAGCTTGTGGGTCCAGACTGGTTTCGCTTGGGCTGATGAGAATGCCATGAGATGGATCCAGGAAGGCCCCGCTGTTGACGTCAAATGGATGGAAGCGATGGAGGTGTGTGTCTGCTCAGCTGTCTATGCAGCATGTTCCAGAAACAGGGTGAAGAGGAAGGTGAAACATCAGGATGGCTCCTGGGCAAAGGTGGAGCTTCCCTGTCCCACACCAGTCACAGAGTATGATGCTCATAAGGGTGGAGTAGGTCCATCAGATGAACTCAGCCAGTATTACACAGCACAGCACAGGAGCATGCTTTGGTACAGGAATGTGTTCTACCATTTTATGAACATCACCTCAACTAACAGTTACCCACAGCAGGTTCATGGAGACGCTGATCACTGAGCTCTGTGGCGTCCCTTTCGATGCAGATCCTGGCCAATGTGGCTCCCTGTGGCTTTAGCTGAAGTCAGTAAAACATACCAGCATGAATCTATAACCATGAAGAAGCTCTTCAAACCTGAAGAAACCACGAAACTGATAACTAGTGATAGCTGTAGAGACACAAAGACAGACAGGGAAAAGAGCAGGCCTGTGGATCTACTGGGATGAAGGAGCTCTTCTGAACTGATGAGCAGTTATAGCTGCAGAGACATAGAAACAGAAGAACTGGTATTTTTCTTTCATTTCTACACATCACATATGACTTTATAGTATGAATGTCATTTTTAGGCTCATTTATATCACATTTTAGAAATTCATGCTGGAAACACAGTATGGCATGTTTTCATTTTAGATATCTTTTCTAGGCGACACAAAAAATGTCTTCAAATTTACATCATTTTGGTTGAATTATTTGAATATGTTGCTCTAAGATAAAGGCGGGCCATTGATTACATAGAGCTGAGAACATGTTGATATAAAACACACTGATATTGTGTTATTTTCAAGATTAACACAATATAGGAAAGGATGTAAAAACTGAGAAAATGCCCTCAGACCTCAGAGAGTAAAATCTGATCTGAACAATGGAGCCTCCAGTCAGGCCCCCTCCCCTGTGTTGTCCTCATATAGGATCATGTAAGCGGGCACAAAGGAGCTCCCTCCCTAATGAGAAAAGATGAGCCTGGCGCCACAGTAAATCACATATATGAAGTGTGTAAATCAGCAGTCACACGCTGCCTCTAAGCTGATTACAACACCTGATACCAAACAGCACAGTGAACACTACAGAGCTAATTTAATCAGCCATCGTGCTCATTCTATATTCCATTACTCTACACTCTTTCAACATGACCTTAAACCTCAGCGGATTCCTTTTATTGCTGCACTTTAATGTATAAATCTCCTGAAGAGGGAACAGCCGTGAGTTTGATTTGCATTTTATTGAGCTGTAGATTGCTCTGGAATAATGATGGGATGTGGGGGCAGCGTTAATGCTCCTAATGTTGACCACCGCAGTTTGCCCTCTTTGTCTCCATGCCGTCGTCTCTGTTAGATATGCCGCTTGTAATTGCTTTCAGATATCCAGAGCCTGGTAAAGGACAAGGCAGGCTGACCTCGGCTGACAACGAATGAAAACCAGCAGACGTACGAGATGCGTTTCTGTGGGACGCCACAGGTGACATTCTGACCGCCATAAAAATGTTCTTATTGGACTGGATCTCCAGCACGTCAGCTGGCTGACATTCAGTTTTAGTGGAGTCACGATGTCAATGAATTGGCAGAATGATGGGAAATCTGGCTGCTGGATGATGCTGTATTGAACCCTGTATCAAAGATTCTGGCTGGAGTTCGAACTGCTCTGTGGTCAGATTTCAGATGCAACCAGAGCATGCTTTATAAACCCAGATGAGCTGGCTTTAACATTAGCTATGACTGCAGGTATACTTCTCTGTCTTTGAAAGGTTGCAAAGTGCAACAACAAACCGACCAGAAACAGTCCGACTGGATGAGGATACATTGAGAAGCAGAAAAGACATAGAATACTGTATTGAGAACTATTTCTCATTAACAGTGATGACCTGGTTGTACAGGGGAAATGCAAAACATGAAAAAAAGATAAATACTTAATTTATCCCTGAAGCAAAATTACAGCTGCCAAAAATGCATTATCTGTATTCATGGATGCAGCCGCTACCATCCTGTTTTCCTGAAATATATATTAAATATTGCTTTTCAAAGCACAAGCCTTGCATTTTATCAATGTTATTAATGTGTGTGTGCCTATCACAAGCCATAGATGTGACCCATCAAGTATCAGAAGTGCAGCGAGCCTGAAATCACATCAGTGACATGGTTTCCAGGTGGAGCTGTGCAAACATAACCAGAAGCTCAGAACACTCTGTGTTATTCACTCATCCACTCTCCATTCTTTTACCATGTTTTAACAGCCACTGTTTTTCATGTTAGTCTGGTTACATTTATAACACCACAGCATGTTTTTTTAAGGAGTTATTTCCTGGAGGAAAACTGCCTACGTCTGATGATTGCAGCGAGTGAACAATACCCCGATGCAGGGAAACACTCAGCCCAGGCACAATCATGTGAGGACAAAAAACAGAAACATTTTACATTTTAATGTTCCCTGAGATGAATCATCTCGTTGTGGAAGCTGTTTTTCATGTTGTGAGGGTGTGAATGGCAACTAACAGCCTCTTTTGAAGGGAGGAAACAGCTACACCAAGTTACAACATAGATGATTGGCACAAACGTACAAAAACACCAGTATTTATGCTTGGCCCCATTCATCATTTTGTCAGTCATGAGTCTCAATTATATATTTCTCTCAGATCGGAAACCTCTCGCATGGCTGTTTCACGCTGAGCCGTTTGTTCTAAAAGCAAAACATGAAATATATAGACCGAACCACAGGGCAAAACCAGCGACATTAATGTCTGAGGACAACATAACGGGTGGTCTGACCTGTTAACAAGGAGCTGAAACAAGGCACAGACTCCTCTAAAAAACAAGCTGTCCCCAGCTGTAATGATGCCACCGGGTAACTAATGTGAAACTACAGTTCACAATGTGACACCATAACTTTATAATCAGCACAAACAGTCCACGAGGCCAATTAATGCCGCACTAAACGACACCTATATGCATTTTCTTTCCATAGAAAAAGCATCAGAGTGAATTTCATGTTTAAAGTGGGTGAATCTCACAACCAATCAGACGCTTCACCTTAAGCCATGTGCTGCAGCTGTAATTCACTCTGGAGGTTGAGGAGGTTGATCACGAAGCTCGTTGTTATCGCACTAATTACTGATTATTCAGTATGACTAATTATTGCTCTAAACCTTCTTCAGCGATTGATTTAATCGCGTGAATAACAAAAGCAGAATTATTTAAATGCCTTAAAAAAATATATATTTTTTGCATTTGTGTTCTGTTAGGCTGCTGCTGTTTACTATGACTGAACATTTAATCTCTGATCTGTTCTCACATTTCCACGTGTGGACCTGTGCCTGTGTTTACTGAAATAATAACTCCTCTGTTCTATGACACGACTGCAGCACACGGTGTCAATCAGGCTAATTTGAGGCTGGTTTCTGAACACAGCCTCTGTCTTGCAGCAGAATAATGCGGGCTCCCTTGTGAGGTGGATGTGACAGTGGATTCTGATTAACTCCCAGGACGAGCTTCACTTTGACATTAGTTTGTTTAAACAGCAGTTTTAGCTAAACTAATACTGCACACACTGAACAGTTGTGTTCACATCACAGCCAGTCTGACATGACTCTCCCTCTGGGCTGAAGCACATCCAGGTGATGTGAAGTGATGGAGGTGCCTCATTCCGACAGATTTGTCCGACAACACACTGAAATCTTGCAGCTTTTACACTTATATTCTTACTATCTGTGCAGCTTCTCGCCTGCACACTGAGGAGCAAAGAAAAACCTGTTGGCTGCACCTGTTTGTGATAAAAAAAGCATCTCTTTGTTCAGCTTCAGTCAGAGTAATGTCAGAAATTACGCACTCAAGGCCTCCCCTGACACGGTTAAACTACACTGGAATTGCATGATATTACCCTCCGGCTGCAGCCATCTTGAAAGCCCCCGGGGGGAGCGCCTCTCCTCTGTGAATTTTAAAGGTCATGGAATTTTCACTGCCTCTCGCTCTTTTTCTCTTGCTTTTCTCACCATTGAGGAAAGAATGAGCTGATGGTCTATTGAGAATATTGTTTTCTATCTCTGGGCCCCTATAGCGCATTTCCAACGCTGCCCTTGGAAATGTGTTGAAAGGCAGCTCACAGCATGGCAAAACACACAACACACTCTTGTTGATGCCCTTGGTGCCTCTCAATATGCAGACCATAGATAATAGCATTCACTGCACAGTTGGTACTGACTTCCTCGCCCATCTTTTGAACGGGTACACTGCCTCACACTGTGCTTTGTGTTACGCTCTCCTGGTAAACAATGAGAGCCGCACTGACGGCAAAGGAAACATGGATAATATCTAGACACCGGGAACCCCGGGGGAGGATGAGTCTCCGTCTTTCTGAAGCAGCCTCATTATGTATTTTTCAACAGGCAGCAGTAAAGGGACCCAGCTCCAGCAGATCGGAGCAGCTCTGCTTAGATAACGAGCTACGCTCGGCCATCGCTGTGTCTCTGCAGAGGAAACAAGAGATCCGCTCAGATCGTTGACAGCCAGGTGAGCCCATCATTTACAGGGAGCCGGGGCCATAACAGATGGTGGTCACAGTGAGACAGTGTGGTCACGCTCCGTGGGTGAGATCTGCACCCTGCCTTTATTTGTTTTTGTTTATTTGAATCAAATGTGCAGCAAGCAGAACAAGCAGAGAGTAAATATGGTTTAATCCACAGAGATGCACTGTTGATATGAGCTGTCCTGCTTGTTCAAACCAAGCAGTGCATTTTTCTAGTGGATTAAACTATGTAATTAGATTTTTATTCTCTGCTACTTAATTCATTAGAAAAAAAATATATATATATATCCATGAGGTTACTGCGTGTACCGAGACAAAACATCTTTTGGGAGCTCATGGCAATCTGCTTTTGTGGAGGATTTGGTCACAGTGCGCTCTCTGAGGCCTGTTTGCTCCAGTCGGTTTAAAAGTTGAGACGAAGTTCATGCTAGGAGGTGGAAACTGTCCTTGAGTTAGTCTGCAGTCATTACGTTTGTGAATACTTAGTCGAAGGACATAACAGTTGTCTGCTAAAACACCTATATTCTCTATAAAAAGAATGTACATGTATAAAGGCTTTTGTTTTTAAGCATTCGTTAATGATAGCAACTGTGCATCTGCAGCAGTTGTGTAAATAAGCACATGAAACGTGTCCTTCTCCGTCTCTGCAACTACCCTTCAGTGACTCACAGAGACACTTTGTAGAGTGCTTGGAACTTCTAAATGGTGCATTTACTGTGAGAGAAAGTGTAGCCACGAGGCAGTGATGGAGACGGTGCGTTGTGCACATCAGACAGCAGATATTACGCCGCCATCATCAGGAGCTGAATGTGTGGATCAAAGACATAAGCAGAGTTTTAAATGGAAGCTGCTCTGCATCAGGCCTGTTTGCTGCAGCAGCCGGGAGGAATGACTCCAGTGGGACTGATGAATAAACACACACACGCACACACACACACACACACACACACACACACACACACACACACACACACACACACACACACACACACACACAGGCATATGCAGACACACGGCCACTTTAGTGCTTTGATGGTGCTTGTTTGTTAGGGTCGCACTATAGGCCAGGTTTACATCTAAGAACAGTGCAACTTTGTGAATATGAAAGAGGGCTTGTAATAGAAAAAGTGTCTGCATTACGTTGTAGCCGCAGGTGTCAGTGTGTCAGAGTGTGAAAGAAAAGAGCAACTGGGTTCATTCTTAGAGCAAATCAGGACTCCCAGAGCTATTCATGACCCAGCAGATCGCCCCGGCTCTTTAGAAAGCTCAACAGTTGGAATATCCTGCCTGACATGACTAAAACACCTATTCATAATTACACAGACAAAATATCAAGTATTCAATATCAAGTTCAAAACATGCTGCAGATTATAACCTTGAAAACAGACTTGTCTGCACATTGCAAAATGAGAGAAAAAATAAACTGAGGAGTGGTGTTGAGGGGTCCTGAGCCAGCGTCTCATGGTGAGATGGGAGTGAGAACAGGTTGGAGGCTCGAGTTGTTGGCAAGTTGTGCAGAGGAGGTGAAGCCTGAGGCGGGTGCTTATTTACATGTTCACAGATCTGTCATATTAAATGAAGGAGAAGGTGTAGAGTTACATCTAAGCCATTTTGAGGAATGACAGGATGTTTTTAACAGAGAAAAAACATCTACATATGATTTTGATGAACCTACATGACTTCTAAGTCTGGTAAGCATCATGTGAGATATGAGAATGTATAGGAGGCCATTGTTATATAGAAATTACCATATCATGATGACATTTTTTAGTGTACATAGATCGAATTGCTCTACACATGACTTTAATTGGTGAAGGTTGCTGTTTTGATGTTATTGTGTTTGTTCCTGTTTGAGTTTGTTTCATGCCTTGTAACTTCTGGAAGCAAAGCCTAAAGCATCCTCATAAAAAATGCAAGGCAGTAGCACAATCACTCCCCTTTTTATCACTTAGGTGTCTGTCAGTGCAAGGCTGGAACATAAAAACACAACATTAAGCTGCTGTTTGCACTTAATACCTGTGCACTTGAAAAGTTTCTCTTTTATTTGTCTCAAGCACAAAGCCACGTGAGAGTTTGATCTGCCCTGCAAGACGTAATCGCTGCAGTGAGTCGGGTAAAAGACCATTAGAGCGTAAACGCAGAGTGAATAAACAACACGCACTAAAATCAACTGCACAAACAAATACAGAGTCTGGGGCTGATGTGGTGCTGGGATTTACTACGCACACAGTGCATGCCATCGTGCACTGAGGGGAGAGTGAGTGTGACCATAATGATGCTTGTTTAAACGTCTGGAAAGATGCCACGCTCGTAAACAGAACAGCATCAGTGATCGTATCACCCAGGTAGGTGCAAAACAGGCAAAGGAGAAGTACTGTACGTACGTGCTCTTCAGGCTGATCCAGCAGGAAGCCTGCAGATGTGATTTTACCAGAAACACAGTTTTTGTAGTTTACCACAGATTGACTGGAGCACATCTCTGTTGCTCGGCAGGAGAATCTGCTGATGAGAGCACGTTTTGATGAGTCCTGCGTATCCAGGCGGCAAACACATTCACAGTTAAAGATTCATAGTGACTGACACCGGCTAAATAGCTGCTGCTGAATCTGGCTCTGCCGGCTGAATGTTGACTGCACTTTCATTTAAATATTTATCATATGCATATTGGACCCCTAAGGGCAGTATTTGAAATTATAACAGTCAGTCCGTTAATTGCCAAAAATGCCACACAAGCTTTGGGATCTAGACGTTCCATTTTATTATTAATGAGCCAGAGAGCACAGTTTGACATTTATGTTGGGCCTGCAGATGCAAATGAGTCTCTGCATAAGTCCAAAAATGAAAATGCATGTACCAGTAATCTGATTTGTGCTAAAAGAGGACTGCCGGTCAGACTCTTCACTCGGGGTATTTAGAAATCTAATTATTCAGATGCAAAGGTTTTTTTTTCAACATGGAAACAAAATTACATTTCTGACAAAGTCAACTGAGTTTCAGACCAACAAAGGCTCTGAGTGAAAAATGGCATCAAACAAAGAGGTAGTGCCAAAAACTCCGATGAGAGGACCTGGTGTCAGCAGCTGCATCTCAGTCCTTCATTGAGCAGCAATACATAGAAAAGTAATGATATGTTAAAAAAACAGCTTGTGTTATGTGCACAGGAGATTTTCCTGTATCATAAATCTCATGACTTCATCCTCAAACTGTGGCTTGTATATTGACACAAACACTCCCTGCAACCTTAACTCTGCAGCAGTATCCTCAGGAGTGACACATAACACCTTTGAAACACATTTTAATGACACTTTCGAGAGCCCAGAGAGTTTCTCTGTTACTTCCCAACGCTTTGCAGACCACTCATCTGAGTTCTCCCCAAATTCAGACATCAATAGACATCTTAATCCACTCAGACTCAAACCGCGTCTAATGTGTGCATGCAGGTGATGTCCAAAATGATGAAATATAGCACAGAGAGGGGGTTTAAAAGGTCGTTTCTAATGCAGTCTCTAATGGGCTTTCCATATGTTGTTAGCTCCTGCCACCTGAATTCCATCAGGTCAGCTAAGTGGGGGAAGCCGGCCCCTCCATAAACATCTGCCATTAAAGTTTAGGCTGCAGAGGGAGGGATTAAAGTCTCCCAGGGTTCCTGACAAGATAACTTGTAAAAGCTTGGCTGAGGGTCAAAGGTAGCAGATATCAGATGAGGTGTATTCCCCCGGCGAACTCTCCTGTGAAGTTATATAAATCACCTGGAAAGCTGCTGCCGCCCATTTGTATCCGTCTGTACCTTCAGCCTTTACTGGTTTTTCTCTTCCCTTCTGCCAGATCGAGAGATGCAGCGAGATAAATCCCCCACTGTAACTCCCTGAACTTTGCAGCTTACTGAAGGGAGGAAATGAGGACGGGGAGCAGCTGACATGGTGACAGTGATAAAGCGCTCCACCCAGGCCTTAGACCACTACAATTTAGGAGAGATTGATTATCCAATTAACACTTGGCACGATAGGGAACCTCACATGTTTGCAGCCTCACTAACAAGATATAACTGTCCACTCATGTTTGCTCTGCACATTATGCAGTCCCTTGTCTGCAGGAGAGATTTCGCATTAGCTTGGACAAAGACAGCTTTCTCATGAAGTGCTGAGAACGCTGTAGATCTTTCATAACATTTTTATTGTCTGGTGATTTGCTATTATATTCTGACCATTCTGTGTTATTATCAGCCCGTTAGCTTTAGGGCTTTGTGTGTGCAGCTGCTTTATGATTAAAACATTGAGATGGAGGTATTCCAACTACACAGCTCACAGTGAAGTAATGTAACAATTAGATTATATGAGGGATCAGAGTTTGAGATGCAAACGTAATGTGATGAATTCCTCTAATTTAGGATAGAGATAGTGTAAAACATACATAAAGATAAAGGCAATCATGATGCCAAGTTCAAATTTGTAATTTAGACTTTAAAAGCCTTCCTATCCACTTTCTCTGCTCTGTATTTCACACCCAGCATGAAATAATCTCTCGTTCTCCCTTGGCTCTGCAACAGTCTATTGCTAGACAAAGATTTCAAAAGATGTTACGTCATTATGTCCTCATTAATATATACGATTTGGATGGAAACTGGGGAATCTTAAAAGAGATGTTAAATATGAATGTGACAAGAATCATAAAACTGAATCTCTAAAATAGTTAATACCTGTGTCCATTCAGGTGTGTGAGTAAATGAAGGACAGTATGTGGTGAAATGTCAGTGTCTCTGCTCCTGGTTCTTCCTCATTCTCTGGTTCTTCCTCAGTCTCTGGTTCCTCCTCTGGTTCTTCCTCAGTCTCTGGTTCCTCCTCTGATTCCTCCTCAGTCTCTGGTTCCTCCTCTGATTCCTCCTCAGTCTCTGGTTCCTCCTCTGGTTCCTCCTCAGTCTCTGGTTCCTCCTCTGATTCTGTCTACAACATATCAGGCTGGATGTGGAGGCATCACTCCATAGCTGCAGCAAAGCTCCAGTTACAGCTTAACGAAGGAGAACATGCTGAGAAGATACACTTGAGTTATTTGTTGTGCTATGTTAGCACCAGAGAACAAAGATAAACATTCATTCAGCCTCTCTGGATCCTGTTGAATTAAAACCATGGCTGAAGGGCTGTAAAATGGCCACCTGTGTCATCTGTTATTCTGGTCTCTACTCTGATGTCCACATTCGTGTCAGACCAAAAAATGAGATTAAGATTTCTGCCCGGCCGTCGCTTTCTGTGGACGCAATGTCACGTTACACAGGTCATTAAGCCAGCGAGATAACGAATGATTAGTCTGGGAGCACATTTGATCTCTGCTCAACTCTATTGTTGAGGTAAATTTGTGTCAACACAACGGCAATAAGCTGCCCGTGTCAAGTCAGCCGTTCCAAAACAGGATTTAAAGTCTATTGTCCTCCAGCACGCTTGACGTATGTGGGGGAATTCACTTCAGATGCCCCTAATGACTCCCTGTGGTGAGTGCATGTGTGCACTTATTGATTTCATGCCTGTCGCTCTATGCATCTCCATAAAAGCTTTTAATGGTGGAATCTTTTAACCGCAGCTGATGTTTTGATTGTAATATCGATTTGTTATGAATGTTCGATAAGTACATCGGGGCGCACATTAATGAATAAGGAAATACAACTTAATAATTCAAATAAGCACTGTGGATCCTTCATAGCGTTCCAGAGATTGTTTGATGGATCCGCAGTCTATAGAACAGAGCTAAGAGGTCTGTCTGCCTCAGAGCCTCAGAAATCTGCACGTCTTTCTTCCTGTTACTTCATTTATATTCACTCGCCCTCGGAACTGTGTAAACATCAGGGCGAGGTATAGAGAAGTAGGACGAAGGCGACAGATTTAAGGAATTCTTTGATGGCTCGCTCAGCTGCTCTTCAGGCTGCTCAGAAGCTGGCGTGTTCTTCCATATGGCTCAAATTATGGGTGTTAAATTCATGTGACGCTGAAAACAAACTCAGTAACATAATCTGATTACTTTTTATAAAGATTCTTTGACATCAGATCCCCGAGGATCCTCCTCGCAGCACACATGGGTCAGGACATGAAGGACGAACGACAGGATTTCCAAGAGTCCCTAACACATTACAGCTGCCAATATTTTGTATTCAGATTACTGTAATCCCCTTTACATAGAATCTGTTACCCCTTAACCATTCACCTCTTTCTCTGGGAGCAATTAAAACAAGCTCTGGAAGCTCCGGTCCAACAGGAAGCATTAGCAGACTTAAAACTTCAAAGGCTGAGCTCAGATAAACCACAGCGAGCTGTGTTTCCAGCCACGGCTGCTTCACAACACACCGGCTCTCTTTTCTTCTCTGAAATGTACAATATGGTTATCAAAGACGACGTGGGGGGAAACAGAGGAGAGTCAACATTTTAATACCACAGAGCATCAACAGTTGAGAGAAGCGAGGCTGAGCCGAGTGTCAGGCAGTACAGCGGGAGCAGCGTTTGATTTGCTCACAGAACAACTGTTTTCTCAGGCTTGTGGCTGATGTGTAATTTGGTTAGAACAGAGCAAGTCGTGGATTGTGATTCTTTTCTTTATTTTGCCTCATGAAAGCCAGCACATCATTTCATGCTCCTTATTTCTTTTGTGTGTACAAATGGTAATTCTGCAGACACAGAGACACATTGTGTATAATAAATCCTTGCAATGGTTGAAAATAACTGTGTTAATTATGTTGTGCTCTTATACTGTTTACCTGACTTGGCAAAGTCTATTAGCTGTGTCTGTAAGATAAGATAAAGTGGAGAAATACGTGCTTTTGCAGCAGCAAAGACAAGAAACATTAGAATCAATAATATTCTGATACATACATACATATACTCTGTAGAAAGAGTAGCAAAACAAAGACAATGACATACACCAGGTATTCTGAAGACTATGTGACTATATTTGTAGGAGTAATGAAATGTGTAAAAATGAACAGGAACATGAGGACATGTCCTGTATGGTATTATGTGGAATTGTTGCAATCATTCACGTTGCAATTTAAGCATTTCAATCAGAACGATAAAGTTGAGATTAAAAAATATCTAAGTTAACTTCAGTCTCATGTAAAGACTTTGTATCAGTGGTTACTATTGAGTCCAGTGTGTTGTCTCCTCTGATCCTCTCGCTCAGATCCACAGCCTGTGAGAGGAAGGAGGATGCGATTGTACCAGAAGCCACATGCTGGTGAATTTGGCTCAAGATAGAAAAAAGTCCTTTTTATCTGTCTCCTTTTAGGCAGGAGACCAGCTCTCATCTGCAACATTTAGTCCATCCCCAAATAATCACCTGTGGCTGGGAAAAAGCAGGAGAGTCCGGGTTGTATTCTGGTGCTCGGGTGCTATTGTGGCAACAGATGAAAATCGGCTTTTCCCGCTCTGATCCTCTGCCACAGTCTGCGGCTTCCCAAGGACGACAAATGTGCCACTTCCTTTGTAGTGCTCCGCCTCGCGCCAGGTCGCCTCGCTGCATGCTTACACGCCACTTGAGGCATGCTACCACTGAGGAGGCTAATTGCCTGTGCCCTGCACCCCCATCCCGCCCTTCCTATTCCCAAAATTCAGCTGCGCCTGCTTCGTCCATTTGTCTTTGTGTAATGAAATCCCAGGGGCTCCAGCAGCCCTAACACGCCATTGCAGGAGCTATTGAATGGAGACGTGGGTTTCTGTTGCACTCTTATCAGCGGCCTCGTTAATCTCAGACCTCTTCCAATCTGCAGCCCAGTCGCACTAACGTAATCACCCTAAATCAAACGGACGAGCTCTGGGATTTAACTGCGGAGCAATGGAGAGGTGTAAAAAAAACCCTGTAAACTAACGTGTTTGTGTGAGTGTGAGCCGGTGCCTCTCTGATGGCAGTGTTTCTCCTGCTTATCTGTGATTGGTAATTTGCTGCGATTACCAGAGCGTAGTGAAGAGGCTCTCACAGATGGATTGCAGAGGACGTTCAGACCTGGAGTATGGGATAAGTGGGACGGCGTGCACAAGCACAATTCATACATTTACTTTGGTGATGAACTTTGTGGCTCTGTGGAAAGACAAATGCCTGTTTCACACGGACAAAGTCAGACACAAATCATTCATTTATTAACACATCCTTGGGAAATCCTTATATGCACCCTATAAATACACTTCATTTGCATGCACCAGACTTGGTTTTATTCTGTGTAATTTCATGATACAGTACAGTTAGGGTTCATTCAGAGTCAACACATATCAATACCATCATCAATA
The DNA here is from genome assembly GCA_029224185.1 of Karalla daura. Classification (NCBI taxonomy): domain Eukaryota; kingdom Metazoa; phylum Chordata; class Actinopteri; order Chaetodontiformes; family Leiognathidae; genus Karalla; species Karalla daura. The sequence continues at coordinate 2,617,818 of CM055195.1, forward strand.
CGAATCACAAGCAGTCATTTTATGCATGGCATTAATGCAGGACTAGCATATCAGGTTTGCATTTATTCGTTTACATTTTGGGCAAGACAGTTTTTTATGACTTTATCTGTATTCACAAACGTAAATCGTGGTTTGATTATGAGAAGTTTCTGTAAAGTCAGACTGAGGAGGTGCTGCCCTGTCCTCTAGTACCATCCTGTGTGTCCTTGAGGAACAGTTGCTCCTCTATGAGTAATATCCTGATTAGATGATAACAGTGATGATTGTAATGGACTGTCCTCACTCTGCTAATTACTTTGTGCCATTAATATACAATAGCGGGCTCTTACAATCAGCAGTGAAAGCCATGCACAAACTACTAATTGGATTTGTAAAATCCATCGCTGCTGCTTTTCTTCTGCAGCAGCACAAACGATTGGATTCACTTCATCAAGTCGGACACGTTACTCCCAACACAAACAAGATGATGTAATGCCGGGGATTAACAAAGTCATAGCATGCAGCTTAATCCACACCAACAGCACATCGGGAGGCAAATGGAAACGCGAGCATGCAGCGAGGTGGGAATATAGTTTCTAGCTCACTGGGCTGCGGTGGATTCGGCTGTAATACGAATGCACACCATGAAACCAATTCAGGGATGCCCATTTTCTTATCTCGAGTGTCCAAAACATGATGAATGGTACTGTTAGCCACCACTGGCATGATTTCACCACCTGCATAAGTGGAAAACAAGCTTAGTCTGGCACTTTGGAAATTAGTTTCAGCGTGAGGAGGATGTGCGTGCAGCTTATGGCGCCTTGTAATTCCATTAATTGAGACTGTGCTGTGTTTGCTCTCACGGAGCAGGAGGCGTGCATGTTGCAGGATCATGATGGATTCAGAGGGTGCCAGTGGTCAAGAGGTGTTTATTTCATGGGCCCCTGCCCCACTGACAGCCTTTTCATATCTGGACATGATATAGAGCCCTGACCTGGGGACATTACGCCTCTGGAGTGCAAAGATAGCTCTTCCTTTTGAAATCCAGCAGACCAGCAAATGCAGGAGCCGTGAAGCAGCTAAGCCCTCTGTCTTGTGTTTCAGTTCAAAAAGGAGAAAAAAGAGGGGGGGTCGTAGGTAAAGTGTCATCAAAAGCTGCACCAAGGAGTCACCGATTGCTGAGTCCAAGTAGGTCAAGGTTTCCTAACAGAGGAGGGAGTGAAAGGAATCCATCGCTCATCCTCGACCTTCTGATTTATTTGGGAGTTTCAGGCTCACCGAGCAGAAACAGGAGTTCATCGAGAGGAAACAGGATGAATTTACAAATTAGAGGCTTTGATGTGAATACCGCACTGTTACCACACTGAACTCCCACATTTCTGACCATGAACAGCAATGTAGGTGTGTCAGTCAGTCCAGATTGAAATATCTCAACAATTATTATGGCTTGTTCATGAAATATGAAGCCTGTTAACTATGCTCCCTAGACTCCTTTACTTTTTCCATAAAGTTGACAATTACATGTTTTGAAGTTAATCTATGGATTGATGTAGAAGAACTTTGCATAGGATATGTGGGATTATTATTTGTTGTCATGATACGTTTGCTAATAATGTCCCAAAGCTCTCTTTTACTCTAAAAACAAACTGAAACTTCAGATCAAAAACAGGTCACACGTGATGAAGGACCTGTACCTGATGTCCTCACTGGTGGACACTTTCTGGACACGTTATATTCACACCCAAAAAAGGATTTGTGGTCATAGGCGTCCCAGAGGATTCCCAGAGGAGGTCATCCACACTAATATTTAGCACCATCCAAAATTCCTGGAAAAACTATCAAATGATGAAACACAACATATAACCATTTAACAAGAACAATAAAAATAGCAGAAATAATAATAAAACAGATGATGATAATAATACTAATACACTTTTTTACAGCTGCCCCAATAAAAGCATACCCCACGTTAAAAGTATAGAAATGGAATCACTCATAACTGTAACACTTGAGGTCTGTGGTCTTTATAAGCCTCAGATATTCACTATATGTAATCACATTCAAAGCATTTCACAGCAACTCAGTCGGAGATGACAAACCACATTGCAGCACACACTCAAGTGAAATGTTGAACCATTAAAACTGTCTCTATCTCTGTCTGCCTGTCTGTCTGCCTGTCTGTCTGTCTCTCTTCCCTCTCTCTCTCTCTCTCTCTCTCTCTCTCTCTCTCTCTCTCTCTCTCTCTCCCTCCTTCCACTCAAAGCACACTTGTAATCCAATATCCATTCCAGCATGGAAATGAGAAATAACAAGATTAGGAAACAATTTATATGAATCGTCTCATGTTCACTCGGTGTTTACGCTGTCTCAGGAGGGAGAGGAGGCTGCGGTCTCCATGGAAACTGCAGCCGGCCAATGGTGCTGCCTGTTGAGATGGGCATTGAAGTTGGCAGAGGGAGTGTCAACCCATAATTTTCATGGTAAAAAAAAAGGAAAAAAAAAGCAGGAACCAAGAACAGTGCATTACCAGAGAGATGATTCCATCTTTTACTGTCTGCTGAGCTTCTTTATGAGCTTGTTTATGTATCAAAAACACAGTCGCAGAAGTGGAAAGTACAGTAGAAATGTCTGGTTTATGACTGTAAAGTGGTAGTGTTACATCTCATTATACCACAAGATGTAAAAGATGAGAAGATTTTATTTTTAAGAACACTCAGTTTCCAATAGACTTTAATTCAATCTGTCTCATCTTTCCTTCTTGTGGCCCTTCTGTGACTGATATTGTTTTCCCTCTCCGCCACCAGTCGCCTTCCTGACCATTCAAATGCAAATCCTACGTATGTGTCGGCCGCGGGATATCATGGTGCCCCACCCTCTCTGTTCATGTAAAGATGTAAACAGGCTTTTGCATGTCGACCCACACACTACCCGGAAAGACGTTTTTGCTCTACTCTGACTGCCCCTTTCAGTTCAGTTTGTTCAACTGACATGAACCTAGAATGGTTGGTCTGTGTTCACATTGTTTTCCTAGCAGCATCTCAAAATCCAACATTCATACAGAAAGTATTATTGTAACTCACTGATTTTACACTTAAAACAAGATTGAATTGAATTGAATTGAAACCGGACACAAGGATGTGATTGTGTTTTCAGGCCTGCCATATGTCACACACAACAAAGCCACGTTAAAGATGATTTTTCATTCTTTGTATCCTGTAATAAATATATAAAAAAAGTGCTCATACGTGCACATATTCCTTTTATCTGATGCCTCAGTGGCGTTATTGTCTGTAAAGCAGTTTCTAACAGCTCTAGAAAGTGCTTCACAAATAAAGTTTATTACATAATGTAACAGGCACACACAGCTGAGCCCTCAGGAAAATGTGCTGCTCCCTGTTCTGGGCGATATGAGCAGCGGCCTTGAAACTACCTGTCGACATTGATCAGTCACGCGGCGGGCTCTCTCCGAGATGGGACCTGCAGTTATTAGAGCGAGAGGCTGTTAGATGGAGAACCCTGTCGCTGGCTGCGTCTGACAGCTCAGGTAAGCCCTGAGGAAAAGTGCCCCCCCGAGCACCCCAGCCCCCGCCGTCACTCCGCTCCGCAGCCACAAGCCTGTGTGATGTATTGGTTCTCACCTGCACGCTCTGCACAGGAAATTGTATGGCTGTTCAGAGGCTGGGCTCTGTGAATTAGGACATCAAACCGTACTGTATGCAGTTTTTAAGGGAGCAATAAGTAAGGTTTTTATTGCTCCATGGCTAAAAATGACAACAGTATATCTCCAGGGTGATGATAGGGTTGTTGATCAATTCATGGCACTTCAGCAATTACTTCCTCTGCTGTGGATTAAATGCAGTTTTTACTCTGTTTGAGAAACAAAAAACATCCTGCTCATGCTTTCTCTTTAAATGACAAAATGTCTACTGACCAATAACACAATAATAACATATGCAGCATACATCCTGTATATATGCTGCAATTATGTCTATAATTCTATATGCTATGGTACATGCACACATACTTCTCAGTGCAATAATGTAAACATATCATGTGTGTTCTACACACATGTAAGAGGTCTTCCCAAGTGTATTTTTTCCATATTACTTTTTATCATCTATGCTTTGTATAGAAACTGCTTCAGGACTGTATGGATGTTTTCCACTGCACTGTATGTTGTGTTACTAACTGCTGCTCTCTGCTCCCTTAATTGCGCCCCAGGGATAAATACAGTTTCCTGAATGTGAAACTAAATCTGAGATGTTATAACTAAGAATTCAGTCAGATCACACATCTGGATAATGATCAGCCCGGCGTGTTGTGTTTCCACCTGACAGAGCTCTTTGTTGGGGAAATATTACTATATTATGTGCATCAATTACAGGCTGTAGTAGCTCAAGGGTCTTCAATGAGCGTGGAGGGTGTAACAAAGAGGAAATGTACTGTCAGGGTTGTTTTATTGATAGAGGTTATAGATTACAATATGCCCCTTAAGTATAAATTCCCTCTTTTTTTCCATATGAACCTATTTTCCTATCAGTGCTGCAGCCCAGGAGCTGATGTTACACAGCATGCAAATCGCAATTTCCTTTCCATTACTTGAAGCGTTTCGTGAAGATTTTGATGTTAAAATCCTTTAAATTACTTACAGACAAAAGACCTGAAACAATATCTTCCAGATATTACATTTGTTTAATCTGATTCTTCAGGCAGATATGAGGAAGTTTGCTGGAAAGGGTTTTTCCAAGGAACAAAGTTCTTGTATTTTGTGAAACTTTCAAGGAGGAGTTGGGGCAGATGATTGGTCCGTGATTTTTATGAGTCTGACACTTTCAGACAGGAGTTTCCATCCTGAAACCCGCCTGTGGTTTCACATTCAGGCCACAGAGGCTCTTTCAGAAAAAGATGATGGAGTGAGTGTGGTTTTGTGGAATCGCTCTGCAGCTGCTGAGACCAGATTCTGTGTTGCAAAAGCAAATATTGTAGGAAAACCAAACGGTGTGGGTGAACATTTTGTAACTTCTGAGTAAAAATAGTAACCTTTCAAGATATGTGATGACACAGAACAGCAGAATATGTCTGTGGATACATGGGAAGATGGTTTGGAGTTCACTGACTACAACAGAGACATAAAATCCAGAGTAGTTTCATCAGCTCTAAAAGAACAGATTTAAACACATTTTGACATAAATGTTTAGATTTTAGATTTAGATTTGTAAATCATACTTTAGATAAGTGGTTCTCAATTAAGCAAACATTTATCATTTGGTCATCAGAGTTGAACAAAGATGTTTGATCGCAGTATTTTAACATTCATTTTTTATTGTCACACATATTGTAGTACCAACCAATGGTAAACTGGGACGTTTGATGCTTGATGTTATGTTCGTTAGTGATGGTTCCCCAGCAGACTAACAATGTTAATGAGGAGTGAGCCACAATTTTTAACTACAAACTCTAACCTTTGTTTATTTTTGTAACAGCTTCTGCAGTAACGTGGCGTCCTTCCCTCCACTTTCCCTGCTCATCTGTCAATACCAGTCAATATATTCAAAGCTAGTTGAAATATTTCCTAGTGGCTCTGCAGAAGGGCGGCACCCAGCAGTCGCTCCCCGCTCGTTCAGATGCTTTGTCAGAGTTTCTCTAAACCTCTATTCACTCTTCCCATCCAGCCGCTGCCTTTAGAAAGCCCTCCGGTCCTATAGACCCACACAGCAGGGCCCGTCTCTCTGGGGCTGCCAACGCCAGTGTCTTTCAGAGCGACGCTCCCGGTCAGGACCACATCAGAAAGCAGCCCAGGGTGGGGTGGGTTCATCTATTTGCCCGGCCCCTCTGTTATGGTGTAGCCCCATCAGGAGGCGGGTACCCCCTAAGACCTGGGAACCCGATCAGTCAATGGCAGAGATTACAGTAGTCAGGAGCAGCTGGCGCCAGCTCGATGCAGAGATGTTACCCCCTCTGCCCTCCCGGCTGCCCCCCCGCTGTGCGGGTGCAAAGACCACCACTAGCCTGCGCTCTCTCTCTCTGCCTCATGACTGACGTCGCTGTTGTGTCACACGGCGCCCTCACAAAGCCGCCTCGCAGCGCATTGTAAAAAGGAAAAGTCATGAACTTGTGTTTCCCCTCGCATGCTGATTTGTTTAGGATTCTGCATGTAGCGCCTTTCATCTCAGGGTTTATTTTTGCTTACACTGATGATGAGTATTTTTTTCTTCTTTTTCTTTACCACACATCAGATTTGTGATTAGATGCTGCGTTCACTCCTGGTGTTCTGAGATTTGCTCTGGCTGCCGCTCTGTTGACAGGCTCTCCATATTTCCCAGCATGTGCAAAATAACATCCTGAAAGAGGCATCTTTACATCTGTGTGTTACTTTCAGCAGCCGTGGAGTCTTCAAATATTCACGGTCGCATTGGGTAAAACCTCGGGCTCCAAGGTTGCCAAGGAACTGTTGATAGAATTTGTTTTTCCGCAGCAGCTGCTTCTCCTGAACTCGCGGCTCTATACAGCATCTCCACTGGACTCCATCACATGAGTCACTTCAAGTCTGACAGGTTTTTCATTTATGGTGGTGGTTCACTTATCTTCATTTTTTATGTCCACTTATGTTCATTCAGAAAAAGAAACATAAAGAAAATCATTTTAATGATATTTTGATGACAGGATTGTGCGATATCATATAGAATCAATGGAAGTATATTGTAGTAACGTCTCTTTTCATTTGAAATGTAAATAAAACGATTCATTTTGTGTCTATCTATATATCTATCTATGTATCTATGTCTCTATCTATCTGACATAATCTGCAGATACATTGTGTTTTGCCTTGAGCGGCAGCAAGAAGTCCCACGTCTCCCAGTAGCGGAGCAGGAGGACTCTCCTGACAGTGACCTTGGACGACTCCTCCGACAAACTGTCCTCTGGGACTTTTCTGGTGGAGGAAACAAGCGTGGAGGTGAAAGAGCTTCTTGTTCGAGCAGTCAGGTAGGACCTGTTGGGTTTCATGAATGCACATGTTATATCCTGGGCCAGGTGGAGAGACAATCCGCGGGCTGTTAGCAGGGAGTTTTCTTTGGCCCTCGGGCTGCACTCGAGTGTCTGACTCAAAGGCATCACACAGCTCCCGCTGGCTGCTCCAGCCTCCTCAGCCTGCATCTCACCCCAGAGCGAGCAGAGAGCGCAGCTCCTCCACCGATGCTTTGAATTTTTATGGGACACTTATTTTCTTTGGCAGGAAAACACAGAGCACAGGAGAGGGTTGTTGGGTTGAGGCGGCTCAGTCCTCTCGGAGACTCCTGGCTCGCTGTTTAAAACGTGTGTCAGTCATTTTTAATTTGCTTTATGCTAATCAGACTTTGGCAGCTCTTGCGGACTGTAGGTGACCTGTCAAGACCTCGTAGACGAAGACTGACGTGTTACATGATTCACAACCCTCTCACACAACCTTCTCATTCACTTGACTCATTTTATGTAATGTTTGACTTTTCTACTTGTGAAAACAGCAAAAGTTTGGTAGGATTTTCTGTCATGAAACCACAGTCGGATCAGCCTGCTGAGGCTAGAACAACCTCACATGTTTCTGAACAAAGATGTGTAGCAGGTCCTAAAACATCATCACAACCTCATCCATGCTTATGTTTAACATAAGAATAGGCATCAGGCATGTGTGAATCTGAGCCTGGAAATACTAATGGCCAAAATGTCATATAGAGGAAGTAAATGTTTCATTGTGGCATATAAAATAAAATGTCCATTAACATCTTAAGCTCGAGTAAGATGTACATGTAGAGATGGATGGAAGCTGCGTAATAGTTAAGAAGCTCTAAGAAAGTGTTGCCTTGAGCAACATTCACTTCTATTTGACATATCTACCGAAATTGGTGCAAATTGTAGTGTGATATTCTACCCCTAAATTATCAGAATTATACATGAATTTAATTATGCCGTCATACTGTGTGATTAATGGTTGCTGTGCTGCCTTTGTGCCCTAACTGCGAAACATAAAGCATGACTCCCACCAGACCTGGACACTGCAGACCCCTGTGTACACGAACTGAGAAACCAAAGTTGCTGTCATAAATATTTCATCGAGAAAATTGCTTTCAGTCATAAATTCATCATGTAAACGATGGCGACTGGAGCTCAGCCAGACCTCCTGTAACAGGGCAACACGATATGCATCACCTCATAAAAGGCACCAATTAACCGGGCCCTCGTATATCAGTTCCCAGTCACTTACAAAGTCATTGCCTTCCTTCCTGCTCTCATTATCATCACATACAGGAGGCACCCACAAGAGTGCACTTCACAGTAGTGGAGGGGAAGGGCTAGTATTGTTTTTATCAGCCGGGCTTTTTCTCCGGGGGCTCTGGGGTCGGAGGAGAAGGGGCTGCAGCGTTCCACATGTCCCTGTGTGACATCTCCATTGTGCTGGGGAGAAAAACAGTCGAGCAGGGCGGCGCAGACAGTGCATGAATATTGACAGTCGGACATATATCAAAGCACCTACTCTGCATATCACAGCATCCAACCCCAAAGGTTCAGTGAATAGAGACAATGGGAGGCGAGAGGAGCCCACTGCACTGAGGGTGATTGTGATTTTCAGTGACCTCTGGGGTCAGACAGTATTTGTGTCAAAGGTTGCAGAGGCCTGAGCTCCACAGAGGGAGAAAACAGCACAAACTGGGGATGACATAGATTGGAGATGATCAGACTGTTACAAATCACCTCACAGCAGAGGAAAAAGACTTTTGTTCAAAGGTGCAACTTTGACCTTGTTTCATAACTTTGGGACATTTTTATATTTCCCGTTTCATACAGAATGAATCCTCATCACTTCAGTATGTCTGACATGCTCAGTTGGCCTAAATGTCCTTTGATCTACTGACATATACAGATATGTGAAGAGTGGATTTGTGTGATGATACTGAGGTGAAATGCTGAAATTTTTATTTGATCAATAGAATACTCAACATGCTCAGAAAAGGAAAATTGAATGAAGCATTACAAAACATTAACATTACATTACATTACAAATAATGCCTCAGTCTATCCTATTTATTTCTTCTAGTACTGAAATTTACCGAGTTAACGTTCATGTTTCTCAGGGGAGAATCAACCCTCAAAGAGAAATCCACAGTACTCATAGTAACGTCTTGATCTGCATGTCACAAACAGGCAGGTCTCATCGTATCCATCTATACTTCATCTTATGTACTATACTCTATGCTATGAGCGTGGTAAACAAACATTTAAGGAATCTACCTCTCTCTCTACCTGGTAAATAGCATGCACAGATGGAATTTGACCACATCAGCAGTCAGAGGTGTCCCCACAGATCTGTCCCGTGGCTGTGGACTCTCTCTTTCCTAAACTGAGGCAGCTCGTCTGTTTAGTATTGCAGACGCATCGTCTCAAAATCACTAAATTATGGACGGAGGTCTCCAGCACCTAATGTAGAAAAAAATATTGAGCTGGAATTACATTTCACACAAGTGCAATTGCTTTGCCGAAGCGCAAACAAAATATCTAATTTAAACACACTGGAATATCTGGTGCAGTTTTCCTGTTTTGCTGAGGTGTTGGTGTGGAGGGAGAGGAGCAGGATGAAGCAGCTCAGATTGAGACAAACAGAGCCGCTGTGTTTTTATAGCCTATATCTCCACACAGCAAATGGTGCCGCACGCCATATCTGCCCCCCTACATTATTTACACCTCGTTTTTAATAGGGCAATCTTGACACGTGTTCGGGGTGATCGATGGCAGTGCTTTTTTTAATACCAGCCCTGTAGGGTTGCCAAACTGGGCCATGGGCTCCAGTCTTTAAAAGAGAGAACAAAAGGGCATCAGCGATGATGGGGCTGAGGTGCTGTTTTACTGCCTTTGTTTGGAGTGTTTTAGAGACGAAGCCCTGAAGGTGGAAGATGTGTCAAAAACTGAAGGTTTAAGTAGATTATTCAGTGGGAATTATCGCACTGTATTACCCCAGAGGGCCTGAGAGTGCTCGATGCCACAGAGAGCAAATGTAAATACGCTTCTTATTATAGTAAATGGCTTGACCTCAGAGTCAACATGCATCCAATTATTTCTTAATTTTAATCACATAAAAACCAAATCCCAGACCTGCTCCTCATCCATGACCGCAGCTTCTCGTTTGCAGTGCGGGGAGAGAGGTTGTTTCAACAACCCCCAGTCGGTTTTACTTTGGCAAATACATGAGCTCCAAACACAAAGCAACAGTGAGAAAACATTTACAGACGCATAAATTATAAGGCAATGTGTTGAGGAACATGCGGCTCATTATGCAGTCAGTGCACACGCTTTGTTTCTGCTCCCACTGTGATTGACGTACAGTAAATACATACAGTATAAAGAAGCTCACCTCAATAATACATATTTATATTAGTTACTGTTGAAATGCTATCCAAATAGATCTGACCTTGGCTCAGTGGGGGAACAAAAATGAATTATATATAACCTATACCGACTTCACTTGGCAAATAAGGGGGAATAATACATACTATGAAGCGCTGAAGATGCACTTTTCAAGCCGCTAAGCCAGGGGGACATTCACATTGGTGAAATGTCAAAGCCTAGGAATCCACAGGAGATACATTCCTGGATTTGTAAAGGGATTTTCTTTGAAGCATTTGCTGGTGAATATTAATGTCCAGAGGAACTGCGGTTGTCAGGCTTTGTGCGGCTCAAAATGGTCACGGCAGCGCGGAGAGAGGCCGCGCAGGTTGTGTTCGTGGAATTAATTCGAAACATAACCTTAAAATGAATCTTTCAATGACTCTCCGTCTGCACCTGAGGTCATGTTTGCTCCTCGGCAGTGAATCTATTCACAGACACCGAAATCACCTCCTTAAATCAGCTCATCGCGCCTCAGCAGAGGAACTGATGGTCGACTAATCTGCTCTGAGTAACTGAACTTATTACTGGTAAAATACAGCTCACGCAGCCTTCGGTTTCACATTCATATTGTACCTATACTTAATTACATAAACTATTGATATATTCTACATAAAGTATTGCTACATATTTATTTTTGCTTTTGAATTTACTGAAATGGCATATTCAGCTCTTAATGCACTTGTTGAGTATAAGTAATTCAAGTCTGCAGTGCTTCAAATGGCCACTAAAGGCCGGTTCCAGACACAAGTCCATCCTCATACTAAATACTATACTCATATTAAACTGCTCAACTTGAGGGCACAAATGAGCAAGGATGAAGTCTGCTTTATACTACTTCTACTTTATCTTCAGAGTTGATGGTTGATGTTTGACTACAAGAATAAACTGAGGTGTGAAAAGATTTAGAGTGAGAAGTGAGAAGTTTATGTACATTATACTGCTCTTTCAATGTCTATCATTGCATTGTCTTAATCCACATTCAGAGTTGAGAAGCCATTAAAGTGCTGTGAAACTATCAGCTGATTCTTCTGTTTCTCTTCTTCTTGGTGTTCTTGTTCAGGGTGATGAAAGCGGAGGCCTCCTCCCACGCCTCCGTCTCCTCTGTCAGTCGTATTATGTTTCGTCTCCTTCACTTTTAAAAGAAGTCACAAGGTCGCCCCGCAGCAACTGTGAACTCATGGCTCCATTTTATTTCCAATCCTGTCTCGTTTGATCGGTGACGGCTCAGCTACTGAGACTCACATTTGAATAGAAGAAAGAAATGAGCGACGCAGTTTTTCTCATTTCCTCCGATATTTATATTTTTAATGGATTCCTGTTTTTTTTGACAGGATGCTGCTACATAATTGGATAATTGGAAGGGAAAGCAGATGATGAATGTAATCATATTGTCTTTAAGACTCATTCAGATCTGTAGCCTGAGGCAGGCAGTTACATTTCCATATAGCTAATGAGCAAAAGCAAATACATTGTGAAGGACGCCTACTGAAGATCATGATTTCTAGCATTTGAAGCCATTGAAAGAGAAAGATGCTGCAGTGTCCTGCCACTCACGGGTGAGCAGACGTCATTGTCTCACGCTGTCCTTCCTTTACTGAGGCTACTCGATGCCTCATCTCGACCTGTACGCAGCTGTCGACATGGATGTCTTACCTGCCACTCACATGAATGAATGAATGAATGAATGAATGAATGAATGAACATGTGACTTTATGTTTCTTACAGCAGAAACTTCAGCAGCCTGAACGCAGGCGGGCACATGCAGCTAACAGTGGATGTCGGGGTGTTGTGCTCCTCGTCACTTGTTTTACATCACGCTCTGTCTCTGTTAAGATTTACCTGCTTTTTTTTCTTTTCAGCTGCATATTTCAGCAGCTTTTCTTAGCTTATTTTTTCTGTGTATTTCAATCTGGCGACTGTTCTACCTGTTCTACGTCTTCACTAGACTGTTGATATTCAACAAAATGTTTCTTCATTCTAGTTCCTGTTTAGGAAAAGAAAAATAATTGGCCACAACCTGACAGAGGAGGGAACCCTCAGGAGCCCAGATGTTTTTACATCTCAACACATCAAATTAAAAAGGAATAAGATGATGCAGGTTGCACCTCAAGGTTTATCAGTTTAATTAAAATAAAATTAAGTCAATGAAAAGTGAACAGATAGCTTGTCAGGGTTTGATGTGAGTATTAACTTTTAATGGAGGAGGCAGGATAATTAATTGGGTGCTGGTGGACAAAGGTATTTGAAAGTCAAAGCCTGGCAGATACGTTGCTCCACAAGGGCGCGCTTTCTTTTTTCTTTTTTTTTTTGCTTTTACTTTAAAATTTCAAGTAAGACCTTGAGAGCCTCTAATCATGGCTGGGCTCTGCTGCGGGAAAAAAAAGAGCATTAAGATGAGGCCGACATGAGGCGCTGCACTGCTGCATGCATCCTGACTAATAGCAGCAGAATGGACGGAGAGGAAACACTCGAGGATTTTGCTGATTTCTTTTCGGCTGGGGGAATTGCCGGAGAACAGCATTTGATATAATTGCCTCCATGTGCAAAGCAGCTCTGGAGATATCTGTGCTGCTGTGTTCCTGTTCCTCCATCAGATACCAGTGTCTAGAAAATCATTTCTGTGGAGCTCTGAGCCCCTGCAGCCTCTCCCCGCTCCGAGCATGTCAGTGCCGTGGATAATAACACGGCCATGTGGACCTGCTTCAGCAAAAGCACTTCCATATGTTGTGTACGCATGCTTTCCTTTCAAGATTTATGAATGAATGAGCTTCAATCGCTCCCGAGTCCATGCAGCCTCTGACGGGATCATGTTTGGAATTTCACAATGAGATCCATTCACTCCTTTGCAGCGTGTTTGTTTGTGGTTTTGCCAAAGTACTTTCTTCAGCCGTGCGCGTAGGATAGTGTAACCGATGTTCTTCCTCTTTGACAATTACCCTGAATATGTGGTCACTGTGACCTGGCTCTGATTGTTTACTGCTCTGAGTATGAGGCCTGCAAATGGAGATGCCTGAGGATACGCAACTTCAAACACGCTGATTTTCTTGAGGTTCTTCTGTCATGTTTTGTTTACTCAGAATCGCATTTTCTGTAATTAACCCGGAATGATACACATTAATTAACATCATCAGAGCACAATTGGTCCGGTTTAAATCCTCAGCCCCAGAATAGCATGTAACTTAAAAACAACAAAAAATCAACAAAAGTCCCGCGTGAAACTATAGATTATACTACACTACCGTACTATCATACCATTGTCTTCCAAAATTGTTATTCATAGTGTTTTCTCCTCTGTTGGCCTTGTGAGTAGGGTTCAGTTGCTTTACACAGGATAACATTAAGTGGCACTGACTGTTAGGAAACGGGGAAATGAGCGTTGGTCTGGTTATGTTCCTCTCAGTACAAACATCTGCACCAACCTCCACCTCGATGAAAAACACTGTGGCTGAATAACAAACATGGACTCGGTTGCATTCATGACAGTCTGCAGCAACTGACTGAGCTGCTAACTAGTGAAGGGACGACACAATCAGGCGACATGTGTAGCAGGTTCACACACACACACACACACACACTATATATATATGGATCTATTACAGGATCTAGGCTTCAGGTTTTGTTTATCTGTGTGTAACAAAAAATAATGAATGCAACAATATAGTAGTTGATAAAGTAGTTGAGTATCAGAGCTATGTGACATTTACATACATACATACATTTTATCAGTATCATATCTGGGAGACCAGAGAGATATCACCTGTTTTATATAACTAGTATCACATTAGAAAGAAAGTAAATTTATCAGTCAGATATCAAATGGACTTAATGGACTTCATTTTCTCTGGACTGCTGAATTGAATCCTGCTCTGAATAGTCCGGTCCAACGTTCAAACATCTCTCTTGCCCCTTGTGTAGCTCTCACGCCTGACCTATAAATGCTCCGTCTTTTAGAAGATATAGGCCGAACTCAAATTAACATTTTAACCACTTCCCATGAGGAAGTCATTGAGATCCTGTCTGGCTGTAACCTTTGCTCTCGGGCTGGACGCCGTTCTGCAGGGTCCTGCAGAACCTCTTGAGGGCAGTGCAAACAATGAGGAGAGAGGCCTCGCTGCCACAAGCAGCTCCGCCAGTTCTCTCCCAATTGACATTTCCCATCATGCCCACACAGCCTGCATCAGTATTCACAACCTGAGTGGAGCAGGCCACAGGGGAGTGGAGGGAAAGAGAGAGTGAGAAAGAAGACAACACAGTATAGGAATACAGTGGGGCATTGAGCCGAGCCAGGCCATTACACTCCCTATCTGCTCTCCTTATTCAGCTGCTGCTGTTATCTTTTGGCTGAAGTTCTGTGTTTTCCATTGAATACAGAACATTGTTGATTGTATAAAACACAGAAAACAGGGAGTCAAGGCTGGAGGGTAAAGACCCAGACAGACAGGAAGACACACAAACACAAATAGAAACAGATTTGGACACAGAGACAGAGCCGAGGTCTGACCGCTGTCCCGGGCCAGGCCGACCCTGCAGCCCAAGGTCTCAGGAAGTGATTAACCCTGCTCAGATACCACAGGATGGTGTGTGCGCGCACGTGTGCGAGGCTGGTTTTGTGTGTTGGGAGGAGAGCTGGTGGGAGTCGAGTGTGGGCAGCCAATCTCTAAGCCCTTCTCCTGAGGCTCTCCCTAAAAGTGGGGTCATCACCCCCTGATCTTGAAATTGAATTCCGATGATTCTGGTTTCCCCTGTGTAAATCCTCTCCCCTCAGGGCCTTCCACCCACACACTGTGCAACAAGACCTACACTGCAGCTTCTGTGCTCCTCTCAGCCTCATCTAAAATCTAATTCCAGCGTCATCGTACGCCTCTTAGTTTTAAGAAGCGTAGAAAGTTCTGTAAATCTGATGAAAGGAAAAGACAGTCCTAAAATAATCCCTCGATGAGCAGCAGGGTTGGGAGAAACGTATTACAAAAAGTCCATAGGACCAATTACAGTTTGGATCTAACCAAAAGTATTCCAAATAACATTGTTGGGAACATGATACTCGTTACAGCCTCAGCAACAGAACGCAGGACGTTCTTCAACCAGAGAAATAAATCAGCACTGGAGCGACTAGAGAAAGGAAACACCTGGACCAGAGCGACTTTAATGCCACACAGCTCCAGTAACAGGCAAGACAAAGCAATGACTTGCATTATATGATCTAAGATATTAAAGCTTTATATCAAGCATTTGTGCAAAGATTTAAGACAAATAATGACACATGGCTGTTTTGAGGGATGATGTTTTTGTTCTTTACAGACCGGATCCAAAGGTCGGCACATCTGTATGTTTTTGACCATTTTCACCACTCAGTGTTTCTGCTAGAATTACTGTACCCAATAACTCGACAGCAATTCCATTGGAAGGAAATGTAATCATTTTTGAGATGAGACCAGCCACGACACTGGCCAACTTTGAGCTTCCAGCTTTGGATGTGAACCAGAGGCAGAGCGTCTGAAGGTGCTGTGCAGACAAAGCAGCACATTTGCTGGCTGTCATTCACTCTGAGGGTGGGCGAGGCAGATGTTTGTTGGCTAAACCTGCCAGACGAGGGATCCCGGCCACTGGAGCGAGTGAAGAAGCGCACACATCACCTCGGTGTTCGCTGCAGCCCCGATCACACTGGACGCCAAGCGTGAAGCGCTACATGCCAGGATGAGCACAACAAAGCAGATGCAGCAGAAGTGTTTTCTCAGAGCAGAGGACGCAGGCATAGCCTGACCTATGCAGCAGATCTGTGGTGGAAGGTGAAGGGAGAGTCTCTCTTTTTTCTGACTAAGACACAAAACAAAAGTGTCATTGCAAATGTTGTGTACAAAAGCTAACAGAGACACTGAGGCAATAATCCCATATGTCCTTGGAATATTTCATATTGACTTTTACATTTTCTCTCTATTTCTTTATCTGCATTCATTTCACTATCTGCACTATCATATCATATATAGGGTTCATATTATGAATGAATTGCTATGAAAATATGAATGAAATGTGAAATTGGCATTCTCATTCTCTCTGTTCTTTTCCACTGTAACTTGCTGTTTGGGTGTTCACTCTCTTCACATTGCATCTTTGGGATTTGTCCAAAATAGTTTTGTTCAGCCAAAATTTTGTGTGATTGTGTCACAAAAAGTAGACTTTATTTAATCACCATTCTATTTCTACCCCCTTATATTGGGATATGCAGATGTTAGAATGTGTTATGCAGATGTTAGATGTTATAAACAATAGATATCGTCCATGTAGGCTTTTTTCCTTGTAATCTATAGGAGTTACAGTTAAACTGATTTAAAAACCCAAGGGTCCATCACCAACACATGAACAGAAGGATTTAACACACTTTCAAGGTTTTCTCTGCTGACATGAAATGTTCAAAGGAAACATACATAAAACATGTTCACTGAGACATATTTCATTTAGTTGTTATGCAATATTCACATGGCTTCAAACCAATCAAGGTTGATTGACTGTGCTGCTGTCTGATGTGCAGACCTCCATCACCTCCTACTTTATAATTACTCACACGGTAAACTGATGAACGCAGATGTAAAGGATCGATACAGATGTCAGAATAGTAAAAACTGTGCCACTGCCGCCACAATCAAGAAATCAAGCCTGACTTTTTCTCCCAGATCTCTGCTGTGGCTGTCAGAAAGCTCTGTCAGCCTGAACCTAAATCCCGATGGGAGCTGCTGTTTGTCTTTAAAGGCGTTCGTCTCATCTTCCCAATCCCCAATATTCCCTCTTCGACTCAAGTTGTGGCAGTAGCAGTGAGGTTTGATGCAAGAGTTCACATCATTACACTGCTGTGCTTAGAAAAGGGCCGAGCCACCGGCTTAACAAGAGATTTTTCCTTCACCTTTGACATTTAGCATGTCAATGAGCCGCTCGCTGCGCTCTCTCTGCAGCTCCTCTCCTCATTACCCTCTTTGGCTGGGGAGCACAGTGCACTTCAACTTGCTTTTTCTATCTCGTAATCTGTCTCGCTTTCACTCCCTCCTCCCCCTCCTCTCCCTCTCTCTCTGTCTCTCTCTCTCTCTCTCTCTCTCTCTCTCTAACACACACACACGCACACACATTCTCTCTTGCTCCTTCTCTCTGCAGCAACACAAGCATTTCGTTCTGCAAATGACTGCACCTGAACTCGACTGGAAAGGAGAGGGTCTGCTCACTAGGGCTGCAGCTCTTTTCCCCCCGCAGGCTCGGTATCCTAGGGGCTGTAAGGCTCTGTCCCATTCTATTCCAACCTGCATAAAGTATGCTCACTGTCAGCACTTTCTTCAGCAGCCTGGCACTCTGTTTATTTTTGCAAGACACAGAGCTGAATAGACTTTAATAAATACCGTGGCCTGAGAGTCAGGGAGCCATCTGAGCTTGTCACAACTTGTAACTTAGCTGGTGCACCAGTTCAGACCTGCGATTGGGTGTTCACTTAACGCTTGAGTGAGTGCACAACTCTCTCACCCGGGCCCTGTGGAAATTGCAGTGGTCAGGACGCTGCAGGGGAATCGCTGCGTTCACTGAGCTTCACAAACATCCAAACCTCTGCTGGGCTCAGAGTGAAGAGCCGCACGGGCGGACGCTGAATGGGAATCAGTCAGCCAGAGGTTCCAGTGTCATCGTGATGTGTTGGACGTCCTCCATGCAAAAGTGAAATCCATGTGAGGAGCACATGGGGTTGTTTGTAACACAGAATGAGAAATGACAGAGATGTGATCACGATGCCTTGAAAGACAAACAAGTGTTTTATGGGAAACTAGACACACCTCAGCTTTTATCAGCTGCCGGTTTGATGCCTGAATGCAGAGCACCTGCTGCGAGCCTGTGAAAGGGGATAGTTTGGTCATACACTATTATTTGCTTTATTAAAATATTGATCAGACTGTAGGTGCATGTTAATGTGAGGTCTCCATGGGCAGCTGGTTAGCTTAGCTTAGCACATGCAGTAACAGCCAGTTCAGCTACAGAGGAGTAGAGACACATCTTGTTTGTAACGTTAATGCAAAAAAGTCTAAAAAGCACAAATAATATGCTAAGTGCTAGTGCTAAGCTGAGCAAATCAGCTGTTCAGAGCATTTACAGTACAGACGCTGCCTGATTGTTAAAGAATGCACATATTTAGGTTTATGTGCTTAATGCAGCCTTTAACTGTGTGTTTCAGCGTGTTGGTTGTTTCATTCACTTTGTGTTAATTGATGCTTAGCAGAGTCTGTTACTGCAGCAGCAACTTTAGAGAAACTGAAATTGGTTTTTCCAGCCGTTTATTGCCAGCTGAAAGTCAGTGTTGACCGGGCGCACCTCATTATGCTCAGTGGTTCGGCTTTTTTATTATTCACTCCAAATTATTGGGTTGACAAGAGCGGCGTTAAAGTGTTTTCTTTCTTCATCCTTTCGGGACGATTGATGTGGAAGAACAAGACTAAAGTAAAGTTAAACATAAAGCTTCAGGAGAAGTGGATCCCAGAGATGTTTGACCGCCAATAGGACAACACATTAAATGCATGGAGATAGAGAATAAAAGTGCAGCTAAATGCCTTCGAAAGGAGAACCAGCATTAAGAGCCTAAATGGATATTTAGTTTAGCACCAGTTGGGCCGATCATTTCATGTTGGGCTCTGTTGCAGCTATTGACTTCTCTCTTTCTTGTCAGTGCATTTCAGGGTTTAACTCAGAGTTGCTGAAAATTCCACAGTGGTTTCATCCGGTGTTAATCTTTGGAGATTTGCATTAGTGTCCAGAGACACCTTTGATCTTTCTAAAGACTTTGATTGGATGTGTGAACGAGGGGGCCACTTTCCCATCATGCATCCAGTGGATTAAAAGAGGGGAGAGGGTGCAGGGGGGGTTATTTATAATTTTGGAACTTGTTTTCAGGTCAGTGCAGGCTTTCAGAAGCAATCAGACAAACACATTTCAGTGGCAGCGGTGCAGAGACAGAGGAAGGGGGCGGGCGTGCGGGTATGGTTTCAAACCCGGTGAACTTATGACGACAACGCTGCTGTTTCCGTGGTTTGTCTGTGTAAACTGTGGCCGCATGAGTGGAAGTAAAGAGCACTGCTCAGCCTGGAGGATTGTCAAAGTAGAAAAACCTTGATGGTGCATTCAGGTGCATTCTGCATGTCTAGAACACACCACTTTAACTCCTCTACATTTAACTCCACGATGGAAATGGAGTTCAGCTCTAGCTACACAGTGTGACAGGTGAAAATCTATGAATGAAATTGCTTTTGAAGGTGTCAGGGGGGAGCATGAGACATGAGGGAAACTTCAATCACTTTTATGGCAATTGTACTTTTATAGGGATTTCTGAAATATTGATTTTATTTTGGCAAAAAAAGTCCACCTGTAGCAGGAGTAGTTTAACATTTAATTGATTATATATAAATATATATATATCCACATACATATATACACTAAGTATATAGCAGAAAAAAGTAATAGACTAGATAGACTATTACTAAAGTAATAGTAATAGATAAAGGATCAGAGGATTGGGTCTGATCAGGTTGTGTGACCTGATCTAATTTCATCTACTATCTGTTCAAAATAGATGTGTGAGTTTCTGGGCTCTAACAGTGTCCTGAGCTTTATGTCCTTCAGGAGAGATGAAGATCAATACTTGAAGTAAATGTAAACTCTGCCATACTTTTTACTTTTACACAGTGGTTAATGTGATACTCCTTTCACTTTTCTTGTACTCGAGTACCTCGAGTACTGCCCTTATTACTGGTTACAACCCATAAAATAAACAGCCCTCAGAGATGATGCCCCTGCCTTGGAGCCACATGTTGCAGCCATTGATTTCCAGCTTCTGTGCTGTGAAAGTCTTCCTTGAGAGCAATCATTAACGGCGGAGCCTCTTTGCTGACTCAAACCCACTGGGCTTCACCGACAGCTGCTCCCTGCTCCCCCCTCCGTCCACGCTTCACCTTTCAGGAGAACTCGGAGCTCGTAAACATTGTCCCGGTGATGCCTGGAACAAGTTTCCATGCCACATTAACGCGCGCGGCAGCCAGAGCGAGTCTCTCGGCGAGCAGCTGCCACCCCAGCCTGCCTGGCAGCAGCGCCGCCTCAGATTTGCCATTAATTTGTCGCACCTGACAGGCGACTCTGCTGGGTACCCTCCGTCTACACCACTTTGCTGCTTTGTGCCTGGGAGGGACAGATCTGGCCCTGGTGAGAATAAGCCTGAAATATGGTTAGGGAAGAGAATGGTACAAAATAGAGGCCTCGGGCTGCTGCATTCACGTGTATCTAGGCCAGGTCTCATGATTTGGTGGAGAGGTGGAACCGCAGGGCTGAGGTCCGTGGGGTAAACAAAGTGGCTGTAACAAGCAGCCACATAACTGGGCTGAAGACTTCAGCACCTCAGCCTCGTCCAAGACCTTAGAACCTGATCCTGTGACGTCTGTGCAGAATTAAAACCAGGCCATGAAGATTAAAACTTTATGAGGCAGGACACTTATCCCTATTGATCTAATAATAAGAAGAGTGGTATAATATCATGTTTAAATTAACAACATACTTATTTTTTAAAACATACTCGGGTGATCTGTCTCGACACAAACTGACACATAAAACTCTACTGTAGAGTTAATATGAAATGATCAAAATCATTTGATCATTTGCAATATCTTCTTTAATATTTTTGGGTTATGAAAGCAGGTTCTCTCCATCATCTCAGTGCTCTTTTTGTTGTTTGTGTGCTTTCCTAACATTGAAGAAAAGCTCAGCTATTATATCACACAATACGTATTCAGGGATATCATTAGTATGTGAAAGCTAGATGTAATGGCTCCTGTAGTGAATACGTTACACCAGAGAGTGTTGCATTAAAGACTCTTCATTGTGTTCATGTGTTAGTACCTTTCTGCATGTGTCGGTAAAAGAAGTTGCAGTTTCTTGTGTTTTGTTGCCACAACGGAAATAAAGTCTTGCTGAGTGAAAGCAAATCGAAAGCATCTCTCTTCTTCACCGCAGAAATGGAAGAAAGCTCCGGATCGTATCATGATGTGACTAATAAACAGGAGGGATTAGCTGCACTTGAAAACACATTTATGCCTTAATGGAAGAATTTTACCATCATTAGAGAGGAGGCGACGAGGACAAAGATCGCTGTGTCTTATCTGAGGGAAATTATCCAAACAGTCTGAGAAAATGTTCCTTATCTTTAGAACAGCTTCAGAGGAAACATGGAGGGCGTGCATCTTATTATTCTAGCAAATATTATTAGTTATTATATGAACTGTCAGCTGAGATAGTGCTAAAATTAATTGTCATGTTTTGCAGAAAATTACATTTGAACCAGATGAGGAGTGACTGACCATCACAACAATACGAACTGATTTCATCCTGAAATGTAAATTGCGTTTATTCAGTGTTTAATTAAATGTCATCTTGATGCATTTAACTGTTTTTTTGGCTGTTTGAGAGTAAACGGGCTGTTTGTGCTTCTCCAAGATGAGACAAATCAGAGGAGATAAAACAACAGCATGCGAACAGTCATTCTTCAGCGCGCTGTCTCATTAAGCAGCTATGGAACACTATGAGAGGAGGTGATGATGAAGCGTCGATGAAACATCCTCCTCTCTGAACTGATTCACATGAATCCTCCAATGCTTTCTGTTGCTTTACAGGAGACCTGGGATGAATAAAACACAAAAGCACATTTACATTGAACGACAACCATACAGTATTCCCAGTGTAACACAGCCTTGTTTCTGTAACAGAGAAATAAAGAGTACATAAACTGAAGAGAACATAAAGAGAACATAAACTGAAATGTGAATCTGAGAGGAGACTGACCGCTTCCCAAATAATTTGAGTTTACCTGCTTCTGTTAAGGTAAATAAATGAAGACACACAAACTTGATGAGACAGCCAATCAGTGTAGAATGTGGTTGCCAGATAAGCATGAAAGGGCACCAGACCAGTGCAGAAACGGATCAATTTACTCCCAAACCATGCAAAGGATTGTAAAGGTCACATACAATAACATTTGAGGTATTTCTGATGAAACCAGGGATTCCTTAGCTTTTGTGTTAACATCAGAGAACAAAGATAAATCCTCTGTTCAAGCGCTCCAGGCCTCATAACAGAAACTTAACATAAATGATGGACGGAGCTCTATGCCGTTGCCTGGGACGACATGGATCATGTGTCTTATTTCCCTGGTTATCTCCCCTCTGCTGTCTGACATTAAGCTGCGTGGCAGGTCACTGCAGGGAGGAAAAGACTAAAAACCTGAAGACGTCCTGGAGAAAAATCATGCAGCGGAGCTGTTCTGTCACTAATGGATGGATGCATTCTGTTATTGATGAGGTTGACATTCACCCCAGTAATGGAGCCGGCAGTGAGTTAGCAAAAGTTAAAAGCGCAATGAGAGCGTTTGACCGCTCCGATGAATCAATCAGTGGCATCGCCCCACATCGAGTGCAGCACTTAACCCCAGCCTGTGCCTACTGGACGTCCTGTAGCTGCATCACCCTGGCCATCATGCGAGGAATCCGCAAACAGGCGGAGAGGAAGAGCGCCGGCTAGCAAACGGACAATAACATTTGACAAAGAGCTGCAATAAATGAGCTGTGAAGGCCGGGCCTCTCACCTGTCAACATGTGACACTTAAAACAGTAATTTGTTCCCCTCGGGGGCTGTACTTTTCAAGGTATTGGATTTCCCTCCGGACCCGAGATTATTCAACCACCATCGAGGCAGAAAGCAATACCATGAGCAGACAACTTAATGTCAAGGCAGAGAGGCTGCTAAAAGCAAATGAAAACGTCACTTTTCAGGACACAAATGAGGCTGTTTGTGCTTTCTGTGTGCCTGCACACGCGCCTCAGATGTCAGGATTTGTCAGAGTGTAATAAAGATCTAGCCCCAGATACACAGTGAATAACATTTCATAGCTGTCATCATCATGTGGCTCATAATGCCTTAATCTTTTATGCATATTTTCCCTTAAAACAACATAACGTCCATGAACAGGCGCTCCTTTGTCGTCGCTGAATGTCAACATCCCTGTTATCCCATCAGCTCCCTCCGCCTGAAACCTTAAACCGCCAAACACCTGTTCTTTTGTGTGAGCTGGCATTTTACAGCAGGGTTTCTCAGACACGCAGTCCAGCCTCTCCCCTCACTCGCTCTCACACAACGCTCTCATTTGGTGCATCTCTCTCTCCCTCTCTCTGCTTCCCTTTTTACATGTCGTCACTCTTTTCTCTCTCTATCTCTCTCTCTCTCTCTCTCAGGCTGCCTCCTTTTCCTTCTACTCTCCATTGTCATCGCCCTCTCTCTTTTTACCTCTGTCCAGCTCCATTTACTAAATCTTCCTTCTCTCTTTCTTTGCCTTTTAGACCCTCAGGACCCTCCACTTATCTTCTCTGCCTCTATTCTTCCACTCATGTCTACTATCTTCATTTTCACTACCCCTCATCCTCTGTCTGTCAGTCTACCCCTACATGTCTTCACAGCTCTCTCTCTCTCTCTCTCTCTCTCTCTCTCTCTAACAATCTTATTTCTGCTCTATGTGGGTTTCATTCACACCACGACTGAAAGTGAGCTCTGCTCTAAATATCTCAGCCATTGCAGTAATATTCAGCTTCATAAGACCTGCACCCTTGGAAAGGCTTTCCATCAGATTTTGGAAGCGTACTGCAGGGATTTTGATCCCTTTCAGCCACAAGAGCATTAGTGAGGTTCAGTGCTGATGCAGGGCGATAAGGCCTGGCTCGCTGTCGGCATTCCAGCTCATCCCAGAGGTGTTAAATGGGGTTCGATGAGGTCGGGGCTCGGTGCAGGACAGTTAAGTTGCATTAAACTGGAAGGAACATTTCTTATTGGATCTAGTCTTAAATGAAACAAGAAAGCTTCTACCTCAAATCTGAGATGTTATGCTCAACATCTCACTCAGTCTTTATTTTCCAGAAAATGCAGAATTATGACAAAGCTGGTCCAAGGGACAAAATTATCTGAGACTTAAGACTTATCTGCATTGACGTGGATGTGGATAAAGTTTGGTGAAAGACCTTCCGAGGTAGAAACATCCATGAATGACATAAATAAAATCATAATGTGCTGGCAGGATTTACATAAGGTGCTAACTGGGTCGTGAGGTGGATCTAATCATGACTCCATATATAAGGAGGGAGCCTTGTCCTCCTGCTTTATCCTCTTAACCAGTGCAGAGATTAGACAGTTGTATTTATCATTAAACTTCTATTCTTTTTGTGGATAAAAGCGTCTATAAAAGGAAGAAATGTAGAATCATGCAGGGACATCGGTTCAGCTCTGGAGCTGCAGAGGAGTTGTTGGTGTCACTTTTGTACTCCCCTCCAATACGTCGCTGGGGTTAACAACACCTTTAACCTTCCTCTGCCGGGCTGTGGAAAATCACTGCTAATGTGTGAGCAGGGCCGGAGGGGTCGGCTCAGAGCTCAGCTCCTTCTGTCTCCCCACCCATGTAGAAATAATGCACCTCTGTATCTGCTCACCCCTCCGGCTTTTCTTCACTTCCCTTTCTTTCCCCTTTCCAGCAAAATGCCGATCGTCCCTCTCTCTCTCTCTTTCTCTCTCTCTCTCTCTGTCTCTCTCTCTCTCTCTCTCTCTCTCTCTGTCTCTCTCTCTCTCTCTCCCTCTCTCTCTCTCTCTGTCTCTATCTGTCCCTCTCCCTCTTGCTCTCTCTCTCTTTGTGATTCCCTCTGGCTCTGTCTTTCTCCTGCTCTCCAGCAACTCCTCTATCCCTGCCTGTATGGAAGATGAGGTAAAAGTAAAAAAAAAAAAAAAAGGCCCTCTAACCTTTCCCTCATCTCCTTTCTTTTTTGAAAGCTCGTCTTTGTGGAGCTGCTGGGAGCAGCTCCAGTGTCTCTAACCGCAGCCAGGGCTCTTTTCATCGGGAGAGGTTTGAAATCTAACTGACCCTATTCATGCACTGCCAGGCCCTCGCTTGTGCTCATGCTACATAATACGAGGCAATGCAGCGACTGGGGAATGTGAGTTATTCAGTGGGGGGGCGGGGCGGGGGGGGTGGGGGGGGGCAACAGTAGATGAGTGCAGGGGAGCTCAGATCAGATCAGCAGGAGGGAATTTAAAATGCTGAACCTAACAAGCAAGTTTCAAGTCTGAAGGTCATCATTCAGGGACTGTACGATGTCGAGGTTGGGAAATTTCTGAGCTCTTCCAAACACACACACACACACACACACATACACACACACACACACACACACACACACACACACACACACACACACACACAGGAGAGGTTTCTCTTTTCTCTTTCCTTTTTTTGCACATTGCCAGCGTTTTGCTCGGTCATGCTGCGATCTTTTGATTTTTCCCTGTGTTTCCCAGAGTCCCTCCTGTCAATCAAACAGTGTGTCCGACGCCGGGATGCTGCTTTTTCTGCGGCGCATCTGCCTTTGTCAAAAAATAATTTTGTGTGATCACTGCTCACGCTGACTCAGTCGTTCCTCTGATTTATCCTCGCCAGCCAAACAAATATTTTAATAGCGTTGTCTGCAGAAAAATTCAGTTGACCGCTGAGCTGCTTCAGCCTCTGGACAAACACATCCTGTTTTCAGCTCCTGGAGGAGATCTGAGCGGCTCAACCCTGACATCTTAGAATAAAGTCTGTTACACGTGCATAACGATGATCTGTTGGAGGATGGAGGCAGCAGACCAGTGTTAGGTTGGTGATCAACACTTACTGGGAGGAAAACATCTGGGTCGCTGCACATTCTGTCAGACCTGGTCAGGTTTTACATCTTCCGACTTAATCTACATTTTCCTGACATCTCATCACCATACAGGACATCTTTCATATCTGTGTTCTCCATGAAGCTTACCCACATCACACTCTGTTCTCTTCCTAAACAGATGTTGTCATAGCAACGCGAACACTGGTGTTTACTGGTTATTTACTTTGGCAGAGTCACGATCACAACAAAGGTTTTGTTTCTGTAATCGCTGCTTTGGGCAACTTTGAGCTCAATAGGCAGCGAGCAGCTCCGGTCATTTTGTTGACGTATGTTTACAATCTCTGCAGACCTAAAAATGATTCACTGATCCGTGTGTTTTCATAATTTAATTACTGCTGGTTGTGTTGAATCAATCAACCACCAAGAGAGAAACAAGAAACATGAAAATTGGACAAATTGTTTATCCAAATGTTGGAAAATTGTCTTCATTGAACCAAAAGCTAATTCCACCAGCAATAAAAGCTCCTTCACCCCTAATCACATGTTGTGGCCACACAATAGAGTTTACCAAAGAGGACTGAAACATGACCAGGCATCTATAAACTTCAAAACATTTACAATTATACAATAAATTAAACATTTTCCTCCAAACAGTAGACTTAAATATGTTCCTTGAATGTCAGATCCCTTTATTTTGTGATCATGCTTTTTACTGCATTTTCAGAGCCATATATAGCACATATATCAGTGTGTCATATAATACAGACACAACCTGGATTCAAGGGAAATAAAAGCAAAGAAAAAAGTGAACAGAGGCAGAACAGACTGTTGAAGGGTATGTAGAGTTTGTAATGGCTGAGGAGAGCCCATTACATATCACTGTTGAGTTTTGCAGTTGTTTCTTTTATTTATCATATGAAGAAGAATATGTATGTATGTCTGTATGTAATATATATGAATAAGATGTGAAGATTCATGTTTCCATTTGATGTTTGCAATACTGCACAGTTTAATTTAGATGAACATGTTCACACTAACACTAGCACTAACAAGTTCAGCCTTCTCCAAAGTGTGTCTTTTAATTAGACTACACTTTAAAAACTGCAACTGGGAGACAAATAACAGCAGAGAAACAAGTTTCTGGGGAAATCACAGTTAGAGTGATAAGATAATAAGATGATCATAATAAGATAATAATCCTGATTCTCTTTGATGCCCAAATTATGGATATTGTGTGTTAACAAAATGTTTTCATCTTTACTATTCCCTTGAAGACTTTAAGTCTTCACAGTAGAGAAGCCGTAACCTTGATTGTTGCTAAAGTGCTTCCATAACTGCAGGTTGGATCACACGTGGCTAAATTAGAGCACCTTAACTTATCTTTCACATTAATCACAGGACGGGCCTTCATCCAGCAGGCGACGGTGGTCGCACAGAGTCGGGCCCGTGGGGGGAGGACGAGAGGGGCGGCGATAAGTCACTTTCACAGGATGTGAGTCTTAACATTTGTCATCTTCTCACACAGAATCAGCTGCAGGATCCCTCGTTTGTCTTCCTCCCGAAGCAGATGTGAACATGTTGCGACAACATTGCGTCACCTGCAGGATTCTGCGCTGATTGAAGAGGCTCTGCGTCACTCTAGCAACGTGTGCAAGAGCACTAACAACCATTTGTTGACAACTTCACAGCGCAAATCCTGAAAATAACTTTGGGCAAAGAGCCTGAGTGGATTTTTCTTTCTTTTTGCTAATTTCTATGGACGACAGCAAGCGGGAGCTGTCCCGCTCGCTTTGGAGCAGAGTGACAGCGAGTCAGAGGAAAAATGTAAACACCTTCAGAGTCATTCAGAGTCACACTCACTCTGGAAAATAACCCTGCTCTGAACTTTAGACAGTCACTGATGTAACACACTGTGACAATGGACCCGTGAGACACTTTTAATGTAGCTTCCAATCAAAACATATTAATATGAGCTCAGAGCAGACTTAATGTTTTTCATAAGAGGCTTCTCAAGCCACTACAACTCCTGTAAGAGCGTTTGTTCATCAGTTTATCCATCCATCCGTCCATCCGTAATCTTATTTACTTTATATAGACTGGTGTCATATAGTCTATTCTATCTCCATTTACCTGTACCAAGGCAGACTGGCCGTATTTGTATGTTTTCAACACTCTCTACTCTACCATGTAAACAGAGATTGTAAACATGTCATGTAAACACAGCCAGTTGTCACTAGTGCTGAAAGGTATGTATTCACTTTAAATCATACCTTTTAGGACTCTAAAGACTGCAAATATTGGGTGGAGTCACTGTATAGATGCAGCAGAAATGAAAGCTGTGATGTCTCTATCGCCAGCCTGCTCTCTCTCTCTCTCTCTTTCTCTCTCTCTCTCTCTCTCTCTCTCTCTCTCTCTCTCACCACAAGGCCACTCACAGTAGATGTGCAAAATGTGCTTGTGTCAATACAGACGAGCCTAATGGTCTGTGTGTTTAGACTCTTCAATGGGACGACACTGGGGCTTTGGCCCGTTATAATGGGAACACCAGTGTGTGAAATATGTTATGCAAAGGAAGCAGGCGAGTGATGTAGCAAAGGACCACCGTTTGGCACTAAGTCGAGAGAGTCAGCAATAAAACGAGGACTAAAGTAAACAAGCCGCTGACATTCAGCTTTGGCCGCCGCACCACAAGCAAGAGGCGCCTTCCAAAGTTGACCGAGTGAGATAAATGGAGGGCAGAGAGCTCGGACTCTCTCTGCGCCGCAGACAAAAAGAGCTTCACTTGGTTTTGTCTTTGTTTAATATGATAAACTGTGAAATGTGTTTGTTTGAATACACCCCTGTGGCTCCAAATGAAGAGCCTAAGGACCTGTTTAACTAAGTGTGGCATCTCTTATACAGTCATGAGTTTGTCAGAGTGCTGAACCTCGCTCCTTCTCTAACCAGACCCAATCATCACCTGCCACCGGTGAACCTGTTTATCTGTGGCTCGAGACGAGTGTCTCTGGAGCTGCCACATCTCTCCCAGCCCTTTGCTCAGCTTGTCCCAACATGCTGCAGGTATAAAATATCTTAGATAATCTTAAATACATTTGCAAGTTAGACACATCTCAGCCTTAGAGCACAGTGTCTGGAAAACCATTTGGACTCTATTCACACAGGGAAAATCACGTTCCCTGTATCTGTGTGAATTTATGGTGTGGGACCAGAGAAATGTCTTATTCCATATCCTGTCTTTGAAAGTTTTCCAGCCTGTTTCCCATATCAACTGTGCCACTGTTTTGTCACCTGTGATGTCTTCATGCTCCTCTTCACAGTCTGTGTTGTTTGCATCACCTCAGTTTGTTCTTTGCTCGTCCTACACGGACCTCATTATAACCACTCACGGTTCCCCATGTTTCTCCAGCCAGTCAGTCTGTTCGCCACCTGCGCTCAGTCCAGTTCAGTTTTACCAAAGATGCAATGTTTTAAAATGCCTTGAAACCTGGAAACAACGCAATCATCTGTTCTGGTTTTGTGCTTGATATTCCTCTGTTCTCCCTCTCATTTTCATTCATTTATGTGGGGAGATCAGACATGATGGCACATCTATCTCACATCCAGCCCTGAAGAAAGCAACACGTAACTGACAGCGAGGAAGGGAACATGTAAAATTAATATGGCAGGACTCTAAACTTGACGTGCATATAGGTCTGTACACTGAATAATACATGCAGCTTGGACAGAAATACATCACAGAACCTACAAAATCTGACAATTTTATTATCTTTTTTTAACAATCTATGTGAAAATAAATGTAAACTATGTCAAGCTGGGCAGGAATCCAGCTTTTATGTGAATTATTATTCTGAGAGCCCTGAGAACTCATTGCCTCTGACAGCAGAAATATTAACAGCAAGTGGTGCGGAAGTCGCAAATTATGAATAAAACATAACGTGTCATGTTTGACAATTCCATCACTGCTAATAAAACCATGGGCGTGCTGGGCCTTTGCCAATCATCACACTGACAGCATTAATTGAAATGGCAACATGATTAAAAATCCAATTAATCATGCAGCCCTAATGGACACAAAAAATGTAAAACTGTGGCTTGACCTTCAAAATGGAATTTATTCTTTGCTCATATACATAATAAATAAATCTCAAAATCTACATGAAAATATTCTTGTCCTTTAAAATTAATTGGCCAGGTACATTGTTTGTGCCCCGAGACAAACCAGCAAATATTAATTTGAGGTTGAATGGTTTGTGAACGGCCAGCCAATTTAATTATGAACGGTCATGCAGGGATTAGGCCTTTACAGCCTGTTACTGTATGTAATTTCATGTAGGTGACTGCAAAGGAGCCAAAGGATAAAAACTGAGAGGCAATGAAAACAACACCAGGATGTTTTCTTGAACAAAACTTGTCGTTTCCAGGTGTGGACAGTCCAAACATCTGCTCTACACAGCGCTGCACACAATTCAATCTCCATTATCCAAACTGAGGAACATTCAAACCTCTGTCTCATCCCGAATAACATCTTCTAATCCTCATGGGCAAGAACAACGGTATTGATTGATCATTGGAGATTTGAGAATAAGCCTAATCCCATCTCTGCGCCTGCTGCCATTGACCTCCGGGCCCTGTCACGGTCCCGTTTCCAGGATGATCCCGAGTGCTGGGCCAGTGACACACAAACCATTTGAGCTCAGCACACATCCCTGCAGGAAAAACTCATCCGGACACAGTCAGCTACAATGGAGTCACGCTCGGATTGGCCCTGTGAGCACTGTCATGGCCTTTTGAGCACGAAGAGGGGTTTTGGGTGGCAGAGGCTATGAAATAACATAGGGGTCGGAGTGTGTGTGTGTGGGTGTGGGTGTGTGTGTGAGTGTTTGAGCTTTGTGTTGACTGTCTTCCCTTCTCTCAAACATGAACCAGTGCTCTGGATACGATAAGCAGCTGTGATCAACAATAATACTAATCAGAAGTACATTGAAGGTGGACTATCTTTGTCATCACTTTATGGATCTCGACACTGATTTGTGCGTCTGGTCGCCCCGGTGATTGCTCCATTGTCTCCCTCCCTAAGCAGATAGGACATGAAGTCTTCAGTCCAACCTGGAGGCTAAATCGCTGTGCACATCTGCTACACTCCAGAATCGTCCCTTTTATGTCAAAAAAGCCGACCGCCCCCTTTTCCAGCAGACACTTCAGAAAAGCAAACAAACGGGTCCAGGAATAGCAGCGGTATTGTTGCGTCCCCACATTTCTCATAAGGGCCCTCCAGTCCTCCCGCCCTCCTCCCCGAGTTTCAATCCCAACCTGAATGAGACCCAAACAAAGAGGAGCTGTCAGTGGTCTGCGAGACGTGGTGGATTAAGCGGAGAAATGAAGACCTGTCGTAGACGTCGGCCAAATAGACTCCTGGTATCCCAGCGCCAGTGGCAAGGAGCCACGTTTCTTTCATGACGGCCTTTTAATGAGCTCTAATTAAATATCTACTGGCTCAGTAATTGTCCAGGGGTAAGCAGTGGATCGCTGCTCACCTAAGACCACAATAACAAGGAACTGAAGACGCAAACTCCAAAGGCATAACCTGCTACAGCTGGCCTGTTGTTCTGCTGAAGCTGAAAGCAACTGTTTTACACACAAACAAAACACAACCTGATCATTTTATGACATGATAAAACTGCGGGTAAACAGAGACCTCTACCTCTTGATAGATGAAGCTGGTGGTTTTGTGTTGCTTCTCACATTCAGTTTAAGTGTTTGCTCCTAAATGAAGCCATGAAACTGGAAACCAATGTGTTAAATCATGCGTTTTCTTGCTCTTAAACTGATTTTGCACATAGTGCTCTGAGATGGATTGAGATGTCCATCATGTATAGTCTCAACAATGTGCAGCCTAATGTGTTTTGCTGCTCTCTGGGCAGTGGTGAAACTCCTCCACCCACCATACAGTGAGGCCGGAGCAGTTTCTCTATTACAGTAAAAGTGAAGACCATTAAAAAAGTCTCGCTCTGGAGCTTCCGATTCCTCATTTTGTGTCGCATTCCTGTGCACGATCCGTGTGAACACCTTCCAGCAAGTGCGATTCCTTCCGCCTGGCTGTGTTTTATTCATGGGTGCCCCGCTCTGCACCATTAGGCACCAGAGGTACCTCCGCTCCGGGAGGATGCATAGCGTGCGGCGCAATTGGAAAGGAGGCGATAGGGTCCTATCGCAAGTGTTTCAACCTACAGGAAAAAGCTGGAATATATGAGGCCTGTGATACTGCAGCTACTGCAGAGTCAAGATAAATCAAAGACACAAACTGAGGCGATAATTCAAGTCCAAACTGCTCCTCAACACAAACTGGCCTCAGACACAGCAGGTTACGTTGAAGCATTTCACATGTGTTTATCCACAGTCATTACTCAACCATCCTGTTTGGAAAAAATAAAAAAATAAAGTGGAAAAAAAACACACTGACATCCAAAAGAAATAAGACCAAACTGTTCAATTACTTCACACAAACACACACACACACACACACACACACACACACACACACACGTGAGAGTAGCTACAATGGATGTGGATGATTAATTGCCACTTCACTTATTTCAGCTGTCAAGGCAATTTGCTGTTTGTTAAATGTGAAAATAAGTTTCAGGATGTCTCCTGTGGCTCTCGAGGCAACTTTCCAAAGCTCGGGAAAATTACTCAAGTTGTCATTAGCACAGTATGGATTACTCAACTCAGATTTAAAGGCTGCAACTTAAATGAAAAGCCTGCATTAAATATTTGGTGTCTCATCTGCATAAAAAACAGATACGACTACAAAAATCTCTCTTAAATCTTACAGCCCTTACATAAAGCACAACGCTGCACTATATAACTGAGCACTTTCTCCTTTTATGAGAAATTTGACAGCTCAAGATATTGCTTTGTCCATCCATCACATCTTGATGTTTCGACAGAGCTGTAAAACTACGTATCCACCCACAACGTTCTCTTGATCCTGCCGATGAAATGATTCCTGCTTCATCAGATGAGAGATGCTCCTGATTCTGAATCTGACCAAACAGGTTTGAAGCTCTGAAGATGACTGATGCAGATTCCCATGAACCTCTCTCTCTCGCTCTCTCTCTCTGACTGCTTGTGTAACTGGAGTTAGATTTCTGCTAATGTTTTGTTATGTGTTTAAATCAAATTGTTTATGGACTGTTTTGATTCTCTGGGCTGGTATGTGGAGGAGAAAGAGAGCGAGGGAGAGGGAGAGAGAGCTGAGGCGAATACACACAAATGCAGCGAGTGGAGAAAAGAGAAGAGCGACACAAAGAGAAAAATACGCCTGCACAACTTGTCTGAACTGAAGATTGGTCTCATGACTTAAACATTCTGGGGGATAAAATATGCCCACGCTGCAGGGATTCTTTTTGCGGAGAAACTTGCAGCTTCAGCAGTGTGAGGAGGCGCGCATCAATGGAGTATTGTATCAGTGTTTTGTGATCGTATTGTGCTGCCTCATGGTCGCTGATCACACACTGCAATTGTGGAGAAAGTGGTAAAACAATATCTTTGCCTCTCGGAAAGAGCATAGTAATGGGATATAATGAACCTAAGCACCGCCGTGTACCATGTGACTAAAAAACAAAGAAGCAGGAACCTGAACAACATGACCTTTAGCATCTCTGGTAGGAAAGCTGCGACTAATACAGGCGGATGCTTTCTTGCATGCTGTTTACTTTCCTATTGCTCTTTGCTGCCTTCAGTCTCATCCAGTTTAGCATAAAAACCCAGGTCATGGTGTGCAAACAAACAATATCCTCATTTGCCCCGAAGGAAAACACTGATGCTAGATTCCACACCCTCACAAGCTTTTATTATATATCAAAATATTGCAATATCTGGGACCATAAACAGGAGGTATAAGCTCCCCAGCAGCATTTACTCATACAATAAAGTTGCAAATACAGTCGGAGACAAATTAAAGGCGAATCCCTGTGCCTTATTAAAGTCTTCTGAGGAACGCTGAACCACCTGACCTCCACTCTTCAGGCAGCTCTGGTGCATATGTGCATTGTTTGTCAATAGGAAGACAAATAGATTGAAAACAGTGAGATCATAATCCTGAAAAAAGTAGGGCAGGTCCAAAAGCATCATCCCAAAAAGTTAACTAGTATTAATTGTGCATTTTGCAATCCAACTAAAGAACAGAAATAAAATATGAGTGTGATGCAAACACTGGTCCCCTTCTCCAGAGTGGATTGATGGACTGCATGTTTCCACTTATGTTCTGGAATAATGAATACACATGGCTGCTCGACAGCAATTTGGTGAAGTTTCCAAAAAAATAGCAGATCCTGGATGGTATTCCCACACCTAAAAAACCTGGATGCTAAGGCAGGTTTGTAAAATAGCATCTGTCTACATTTGTGATGAAATGTTCCACAGCTTCCACATTAACACCAGAGAACAAGGGTAAATACTGCATTCAACCACTTGACGTCCCATTGTTTGGCTCCCGATCAGTCCGAGTGCTCGTCTGTGTGATGCTGTAGGGTTGAGGGTCTTTGGGTGGAGATCACAGAACATGAGTTTCATCATTTTCATAGTTTTGAAGCCACGCTGTGACCCCTCGCTGCCGCTGCCAGAGGCTTCCTACCACATTTCACATTACAGCGAGCAGCAGGGGAGTCTCCGTGCACAGCGACCACTGACAGTCTATTTATGCCTGTGGGCATTAGGAAACCAGCGGGCGGTACTTATTCCAAGGTTAAATCCACTTGTTTGACTTCTAGTCATTAGTCCAAATAAGCAACTGATAAATATTCAAAACAACAATGCATTGTTGGAGTCATGCTGCTGGACACAGTGAACAGCAGGAGTATTATTGTCTACAATGCAAATAGCACAGTATCACATATCATGAGTTCAGGCTCAGGAAACCATTCCCAATTTCCTCTGCAGCATCTTGGATATACTATGCGAGGAAACACAAATAGTCTGATGTTCTGCTGTTTTCCCTGAGGCCGTGGATTGTTACATTTACCTGATGTTTGTGAGCTGAAGTGTGAGCTTGTACTGTATCTGTGTCTGTAACCAGACTGGGAAAGTCAGGCAGAGGGTCTGCTGCTGCTGTTGCTAACGCTCGGCAAAAACTGGAATGCGGTGAAGGTCAGATTCCATTAGAGAAGTGTTATACAACCCGGGGTGGGTGGGAGGGCACAGAGGCGGGCTTTCACTCGCTTGCCTTGCTGACTTCAGAAGCACCAGAAATTCCTCAAGAGTATTTATCTGTAGCCAGGTGATTTCCAGACCTGACCATCATCAGATTGAGACATGAGGGGCAGGGGAAGGCATGGCAGGAGAGGGAAGGAGGAGAAAAGGAGAGGGATGCAGGGAAGAAAAAGGGAAGGAGAGAGAGAAGCCGCACACAGGTGGTCTTTGTCTTCAATAATGCTCTGGGGAAAGGAAAGGTTTGTGTTTACGGTGTTTATGTCTGAGTGATTTAAAAGGTAAGGACATCTTTATAGCAAAGAGAGAAATACATAGTGTGGAGGCTATTCTCAAACAGAGCCAAGGAGGAAAGGAGAGGACAGGAAAAGAAAGATAGAAGTTTGAGAAGAAAGGAAAGAAAGGAGGGTTAATTTGCATCAATCAATGGATTGAAAAATGGTGAAAGCAGAGAAAGAACCGAAAGGGAAAAGAACGAAAAGTGGTTGTTTAGTATGGTGATTTAAAATCATCAGGGAGGGAGGAGGGAAAAGAAAAGTAAATGTTTCTTTGTGATCCTGAGTTTTCACAGTGTTGTTAGGGAAAAGAAAGGAAATTAAATGCAAGAAAAGGAAACTTTTATCACAGGTTTTCTTATCCAGCAGTGAGAAGCAACGGAAATAGAATGGGACATTACAATACTTTATCCCCAGTAAATGTGACTGTCTTTTCACTCAATCACGCCTCTCGTATTAACACACAAACACACTCTCTTTCAGACACACACACACACACACACACACACACACACATATTCACTCTCTATATCACGGATCTCCGGCGTCCTTGTGACAGAGGATACAATGCTATCTCAGAAGCTTAATCCACAGCAGCGTGGGGAGAGAGGAAGGCTCATGACACAAATTGAACATTTCAACGCTCTGTGCAGGAGTGCAAGCACCAGACTTAGCCTATCAGAAATCTAAATGACGTGTTCTTTGTGCCAATTCCACTGTACATTCAGGAAATGGAACATGGGATTGTGGGAAACATCTATTTTATGTTCTAAACCCTTCAATAAAACTCTCTCTGCTTTTATCCCCCCCCCCCCCCCCCCCCCCCACCTCCACCACCACCCAGTACCTCAGCGATAACAAAGGAGCTTCTCTGTTTGTGGAGCCGACTGTGCCTTCAGTTTGATGCATTGAGACATTAGCATTTAGATAACCCCTCTGAATATGGGACGTGAGGGAATTGAAAACAGGAGCCGAACAAATACTGTGAATAATCAGAAGTTACAATTTGAATTAACATAAGTTTGTCAGGTGTTTTTTTTTCTTTTACATTTAGATTGGGAAAGGACCAATGACATTGATTGAAACAGCTGGTTTATGTTTTTTTCCTCATGGTCTTTCTCCCTTTTTTGATCACAGGAACAACACAAAACAAGGAGAGAGCAGAAAGGAGTTTCTCCCCTGGTGCAGCGAGTTCACCTTCACCTGAGGGAAGTCTCTGATGATTCTCAGTCATGAATTATTTTGCCTTCTGTTCGCAAAGTGCTGCCTGGACTCTGCACTCGTTCTCCATGATGCGTCTCAACTCTTGAAGCTTTGCGTCTGCTTACTCTTATATTTTATACTCTATATATACTATACTCTTCATATGTTCTCTTATATTCCGGACTGTTTTAATCTTTTTCTCCTACTGTCATGATGATATAAAATTATTCTGGTTCATAATAGAACATTTCTGGTCAAAGTAAGCATAAATAAATGCATAAATTCTCTCTACATGTGTGAACTCACATGTCCCAGCTAAGGAACCTCGGGATGTAAAATTAAAGTGTCAAATGAACTGGTCAGCATGGAACACGTTATTGAACATAAATAAATGAACAGAGCCCAATAAAAAAGGGAAATATTCTTTTAACAGGCAGAAACTTTGAGTAGAGCTCAGGATAGGTTAAAGTATGCAGAAAGCTTTTGCCTGACGTTTGATTCAAAAACAAATATGGCTGAAAACATCACATTGCATCTTTCTGTTTCATATGGACATGAACACATGTGTATGTTTTAGCCTAGTATTCCATGAGTAGGAGTAGTTACATTCTATCTGCAGCTGGATGTCGGATCTTTGAGAGAAAACATTTATAAGACGTTTCCAGACTTTGTTCTTCAGTTGAAAGATCAGAAAAACCATACTTTGTAACTTTTCTCACTTTTTCCTGCTGCTGTCAGCATCTCCTGCCTTCACACAAATCAGATTGTCCATTTACACTAAAATAAGAATGAAAAACCCGATACCCATCAAAGTGAATGACAATTTTGTCCAGTAAATTCGTTGATAAGCTCCAAAATGTCAGTCACAGTGGTTTATATGCAAACCGACAGTGCAGCGTGGCCTCGCGCA
Source organism: Karalla daura (assembly GCA_029224185.1). Classification (NCBI taxonomy): domain Eukaryota; kingdom Metazoa; phylum Chordata; class Actinopteri; order Chaetodontiformes; family Leiognathidae; genus Karalla; species Karalla daura. Next base: position 2,655,545 of record CM055195.1, read on the forward strand.
GATCCACCCTGATTCATCACTCATGATTCTTCCTCTGTGCTCCGATATTATTTTCACATCCAGACCTTTTATTTGATTTGAGTCGCCAATCAGAGTGTGATAAAAGTGGCTGGAACCTCACTGAGATCAATCCGAGCTTCACGCTGAGAGAGACGCAGTCAAAATATTCTCTTAAAGGGGCGCTCAGCCGAGGCCGGCCTTCGGCATGAATTTACATAGGTTCTTGTTTTTACTTTCGAGTCTGTGAAAATAACAAAAGACGGCAAGCCCCAAGAGGAAGCACACTTCATTAAACCCACTCCGCATTCTGGTGGAATTCTTTTCTGTTTTGTTTCATTCTGCATTTTTCTCTTTGCACAAACAAAATTCATCTGAGCTGCTGCAGGGAGACCTCCAGTCCAGCCAATCAGTATTCTAGTCACCTGCTGCACAACATAAAGAGCAAGCTGTGGACAAAGACACCCCGACACACAGCCCACCAATGTATACATGGAGCCACACACACACTCTCACTCACACACACACACACACACACACACACACACACACACACGCACAGTCTCGCGCTCACACAGGCGCAAAAACACAATCAACCACACACATGCTTTCAGAAAGCTCCATTGAAATAAATTGCAGGCTCTCCTCTGAGCTGCACCTACAGCAGTTTTCTAGGCTGTAGCAGGCAGAGCGAGGTGGGGGGGGCGGGGTGGTGGTAGGGTGGGGTAGGGGGTGGGGGGCAGCAGCAGATGATTAAAGCCTGACAAAAGGTTAGGAGATGTGACAACATGGCTGCAAGTCAATCAGCGGGGCGCAATATGAGCACCTTGCCCAGATTCCAGGTAATAGAGAAGAGGAGGAGGGGGATGAGGAGGAGGTGGAGGAGGAGGTGGGTGAGGAGGGATAATGGAGTGATGTTGCACAACACGATCAACTTTCAAGATCCCTTTGAAGTCCAGAGTTGAAGTTTACTCCCCCAGAAGAAAACCGAGGGCATGTTCACTGGACAACACTGGTGATTAAATGGTATTAGAGGGTTTTCCCCTGCAGCACTTGAATAACAACAGGTCAAATCAAGCATTTGCAATGAGTAAACCTGTTTGGGTAAATACCCCAGATGTTCGGAGGGCTCGTAGCCATGGCAGGTGGTAGTTAACGTTTCAAAGTGTAAGCCCTGTGAATTCCTATGATATATATATATATTTTCCTTTCTATGGGAACGGGAGGAGAAAAATAAACAAAGAGGACTTCAGGTAACAAAGACTTCACCTGAATGGAAGCTGGTGCTGCAATGATGAGGGTAGAGAGGAGGAGCTCAGAGGACCTAGGAGGGGGAGGAGGAAGAGGAGGAGGAAGAAGGATTTCTGAGCTGTCACATGCGACGTCAGGGTGCAAAAACAGCTCTCAGTGTTATCACAAGGGCATTTTGTCATTGACGCATCCACTACAGCTAGATTTATGGCAGCTGAGGCGAGAGCGAGCTATTACCATTGATAATTGATGGCCTGTAGGTGTGTGTGTGTGTGTGTGTGTGTGTGTGCACATGTGGGTGCAAATGTGATGGTGGATATGTGGGTGAGCGAATGTATTCAAGCCTTTCTGTGTGTGTGTGTGTGTGTGTGTGTGTGTGAGAGAGAGAGAGAGAGAGAGAGAGGGTGCTCATGCTCATGCATTTATATTAAGTGTGTGTCAGAGTGAGTGTCCCCCCCCCCGACTGTCAGTGGTATGGGCCTCTGATTGGGGGCCCTGGGCTCAGTCGCCACGGAAACTGCACCAAAGCAAACAAAGGGGTGGAACGGAGCCGAGGGAATACAGAGACACAAAGGGGCTCGCTCGCACAGTGGAAGGCTTCGGGAGAGCGGCGGAACAGTCGACGTCTCGTTGTCTTGTTGTGTGCGTCTGTCATTAACGCATCACAAATCTGCAGCTTTTGCTGCTGTGCACAAACCAATGAGATATCAAATTAATTCCCCATCTTTGTCCCCCCCAACCCATCCGTCCCTCTCCTCCTCTCCCAGCTTTGGAATTGCTTTATTAACATATGCAAATGACAGGGTTGGAGAAGTGATTAGTTAAATTGTGCACATTTTCTGTGATTTTCCATGCAGTGCAGACATGGAGTCGGTCCAAAGTCATTTGGATTCATCCTTCTGCTTATCCCTGTGCATTTTGTCAATCAAGCTGCAAAGGCGGACGGTAAAGTGATAAAGCTTTGATACAGCTTTAATTCCCATTGAAGCTCCAGTGGCAAGCAGCATTATCACCGGAAGACGGATTCATAGCAGCCATAACAATAACAACATAACAAAAAGGTTATTAAGATTAGCAATTGCCAGTAAACATTAACCCGATTATGGCAAATTAAAATGCAGAACCCGGGGATAATGTAGAATCCATTAATGGGGTTAAGAAGAAGGTTTTGAATATGCAACACGACGTTGAAATCATTCAGTATTTCCCCAGCTAGCAGACCATAACGCTGAGGATGAAGAATAAATGCAGACGTACAGGAAGTCATTGTGCTAAAGCAGGGGATTACATTTTCTTAGGGGCCTGTGGTTGGTCCCGTCCAGCGAGACTCATTAAGAATGGCCTTGACATTAAGGGCCTTCTCTCTTTCAACCTGTTTGCGGCCATGATGCTGAGATCAAACAGAGTGCTATAGGTGAGGGCACTCTCAATGGCCTAAAGCTGGTCATTCATCCTTTTTAAAGACAGGAAATCAGGCTAAATGGAGGCCCGGCTCCTCCCTCTCGCTGCTAAAGAGGCTTCAAAAGCTGCAGAGTTTTTGCAGTAAAGAATTTCAAGTGGCCATGGGCCTTTGAGGGGGAGCGCCGAACTAATAAAACCCAGGATTACTTGTGTCAAAGCAACACACCTGCATTTCATACATTGTCAGTGCTTTTTCCTAACCACTAACTCCAGGCAGGCTGAAATGAAATGCCTCTTTTCCAGGGGAAATTCAACCCAAAACAACTTTCTGCTAGAATATTTCTCTTCCTGCATGTTTTTACTTGTCTAGTATGCATTTCTAGTGTTTACGCCTGTGTGGTTCGAATACCACAGGGGAAATTAAAGCCTTTTATTTGACTGAGCTGACACATCTTTGACTTTCCAGCCCAGGAGTCAGTGTTTTCTTCTGGTTCCTCTGTTTCTCCGTGTTTCACCTCTGCAGCAACATAGAAAGCTATGTATCACAGCTACAGTTCAGTATTGTATCAGCCATTTCTCTATGTGGCTGTGACACAACGGGTCAATTAACTGTACAGAACTGAATGATTTTCCAATATGGGCAGTTGCCACCAGTGCAGACGTCAATTGATTAAAACCAATCATTGTTCATTTTCAGAAGCTGATGCTAGTTTACAAGCTACACGGTGAAACATAAAACCTTCAAACATCCACAATACATAAAACATTTCCATTTCATGGAGATGAGGAGCCATTCGAAACAAGAGGACATGTCTTTGAATATTTTACCCATCGCCATAAAAAGGACAATCATGAATGGACATGGACTATGATTATCAAGAACCTAGAATCAACCTTAAATGAAAAACAGTGTGATAAAGCATTTACACAGTTCAGTTCAGGCTGATAACTGTTAATAACTGCACATGGAAATATATGCAGCAGCTATCACAGCAAAATGAACTCAGATCTGCTGTCTTCTCTGGACAATGACAGAGGCTGTTTTTAATAAAGTTATGCTTCAGACCTGCTACAGTATATACTGTACATACAGCATATCATATCTATATGCTGTACTGCCACAGTACATATATATGTATATATATATATAATTTGAGGTTGGGTCCGGGCGTATTGTGCAATTCTACAGTTGAGCCTAAGGGTTTGACGTTAAGAGGAGCTGCACAACCATCATCTCTCTCTCTCTCTCTCTCTCTCGCTCTCCCTCTCTCTCCCTCTTCCTCTCTTTCTCCGTGACAGATGTGTGATTGATTCCCGTGGTGCTGGGTGATATGCTGTTTCTAATTTTAGCCACGCTCTCTCGGGGGACTCTCACAGCAACAGGTAAATTGGGCGCCGCAGCCCGAGTCCATCTGCACTGTAAATAGGCACTGACAAATTATTTTCCATGACAGCCATAGATACAAATGATGTAGAATGTGCTGCTCAAGGCATGGCACACGCAATCTATAAGGTCGCTGTATTTATACAGTGAGAGCTTGCACTCATGTGCGTACCCTCTCTCCACATGCTCAACGCTCACGTCTCAGCTTGTGTTTAAATGGGAAAAAATCCCTGCTAGAAATCACTAGTTAAGGTTTTTATTTCCCTGTGGCATTTTTCTGTGCGTAAGGAAAGTTGAAGCAGGTGAAGAAAGTATTTCATGCAGCTAATAGAACATAACATTTGTCACAGAAAGATTTCCTGGAAGCATAAATGCTTCTGAATGGGATGTGTAACATTCCCCTGATATACAAATGACATGAGTCTGATGCAGGAGGAACAGATAGAAGAGAAATTATTTGTGAATACGTGATGAGGACATGGTAAATACACACTTCAGTTCATCAGGTATCCTGGCTGCTGAGGAGTTATTCATGTAATTAAGGCTTTTATTGAAAACACTTCCATTCTTGCCAGACAGAGAATGCTGCCTTCGAGCATCGCACCAATACAATTTCCAATTAATTAAGTGCAGTGAAGTTTTCAGTTGAATGAATTGCCACCAAAAACCTTCTTACAACATGTAAAATATTCATACCTGTAAAAAAAAGACTGCCTGCAGAAAGAGACTCACAGGAGACACAAATTGGTCTGTTTCACTTTTCACTGTCTAAAAACATCACTTACCTCTTTTTTTTTTCAGAGAATCGACTTTTGTTCACGTCACACAGTTTGGAGGAAACTGGGCCATTTTTATCATTTGAATCTCATAAAGAAAAACCAGGCCAGTAATCTACAGCAGGTACATGTAGGTCAGAGTCCACCCGGGCTCCCGTGTGGTTTCTGACCGCCGCTCTCCCCTCGACTGTCACTCGTGATTAATCTGCTAATGTCCACATGCAAATTCTCCAAACAGGCCTCCTCGGTGTGACTGTACAACTAATGGGTGTCAGCGGAGACTGTGTTGCCGCGTCATGCATATGTATGAGCTTGTATATTTAGCAGCCAAGTTGCTTTTGATCACCGTGTGGAGAATGGGTGGGCTGAGAGATGAATGGTGGTCCAAAGCTGGGAGGCATTAGCAGCTGACCACCTGCCTGTCATGCCAAGCGGAGACAACAGATGGGCCAGGCAGAGCCGTGCAGCCCTGACGCTGTGAGGCAGGGATGCACAGAGACAGGGAGGGAGCCTCACGTTGCTCTCATGAAGAAAATGCTCACTGGCAGTATTTCAGCTTGTCAGATCGAGTCAAAATCTTTCAGTTTCGTTTCTCGACTCTCAGCTCAGGTACGCGGACCGAGAATCTGAACGACGTCACCGACGTGTTTACGTCTACACGCTTTGGTCTGGATGGATTTAAGAAGCTGTTCCCCAGCCCCTGGACTTCTCTCCAGGGCTCCTCAGACTGTGTTCCAGCATCAGTAGTTTGCACCAAAACTTCAGAACAACACATGTTGATGCTTATCTGACAATGAACGACTGTTTGAGTCATGACTCAAGAGTCTGGGAAAATAACCGGGTCGAAGCCAGAAAACACGACACAACTCATCAAATTTCTCTTTTAAGGCACTGGATACTCATTCCTCTTTTTAATCTAGAGAGACTTTCAAAATAAAGCTCACTGATAACAAACATTACAGATCTGGTTTATGGCAACAAATCTACTGAGAAATGGATGGAAAAACAATTACTAGTACAAAAAAAAGTACAAAAAACTGTCAAACCATTCAGATTATTTAGATTAGATTATTAGGATTACATTTGCATTGACTTTGGTCTGGATCATTGATCTTTTCCCACTTCTTGGAAACGATTAATTTTGCATTTTTTGTGATAGTATGTTTTCAGTTAATGTAATCCACCCGGAAGCAACAGAATGTTTTTTGACATGAATGAACCTATTAAATCATGACTTGGAATCCATCTTATAGTATATTCTCTGTTCCTCTCTGCAAGCCTCCAAACCCCCAAAAAGCTCGATTGTGTCTGGAGATGCTGGGACACATCTGGCACTACTGTGTGCCTGGCCTGGTATTTAGTAGATTGTACCAATGAAGAAATCTTTCGATTAGAACTGGGAAATTGCTTCTGTCAAGACCACTCAACAGGATGAGATAGCTTTTGCTTGAACTGGGTCTCAATTTGAAAAAAAAAAGGAATAATCTAATGTGGCATCTTGATAGCATTTATCATGAAAAGAAAGGAGCGGATTTGCCCCAGTGCCAGAGGACTTTGGGTTTTGTATTTCTTTGTGTCGACTACAGACATATCCCTAATGTGCTCAATGTGCTTAGACCTGCTGAAGTCCAGAGTTTCATTGTGCTCGAGCACAACGGCCACTACACAGTGAAAAATTCTGATTCACAGAGTAAAATCAAAGCCTGCCCAGCTGCGGCATTTTGTTTTTCTTTTCTTTTTTAAGAAAAACTAATTATCACAGCAAGCGGATGTAGCCGGCCCCTGCTCCAATTAAGCTCCCTAAATGTTTAATAAGCACAATCAATGTGCAGAACAAAATCTGCCGCACGAGGTTTCAAACAGAGTTGAAGGAACTGTAACTCACTCTGTGGGTTACCTTTACCTTGTGGAGAAAAAAAAGTCCTTTGTAAAGGACTCAAGAATTCCTTTTGTAACCACTTTAATGGCCAATGCCTCCTGGTCAAGAGGTGGTCGCTGAATGGACTAATTCTGCAGGATTAGGCCTCTGTGGTGGTGATCCAGCCAGCCAAACAAATGTGACCTTACGGTGCAGAATCTGTGTATGCACAACTATACATTGACTCCATAGGAGGGGGCAGTTCAGTCAGGGGATTAGCGGAAATCAGCCATTCAGGCATAACCCAGCGTTTTCAGATTCTTTTTCCTGACTTTGAAAGACTTGTTTAACAAAAATTACATCACAGAGGGGGGTGCACTAGTGACACACAAGCCGGGAATGAAAACCGACTGGGCAACAAGTGAGGAAATTCAGAGTAAAGTTAGTCTATAGACAGGAGAGCTGAGCAAACTCATAGCACCCACAGTTTGTGCTCCAGGGATGTTATTTCAGTCTCCAAGGGCCTGAAAGAGAGTGGTGGTGGTGGGGGATAAGACCACAGAGAGGTGGACATGCTGGAGTGGAAACACACAAAACGCAGGCTTCATATGTGTCAGGTGACCTTTTGTTCCCAACGTGGCTCAGTTCTGCAGGACTGCACAGCCAAATAAACAGAACGTGTTCCAGAGGAGGCTCCGGCCTGTGGCTTTAAGCGGCATCTGACAGAAGATATTCAAAGAAAAATATTGTAGCTGCAGTGTAAAAACAACCGCCCTGCCTGCTCTCTGTTACTGTCTAATGCGAGATAATGTTGATTCATTCTGTGTCTTCTTCATAAAAGCCTTTAGATTGCACTTTCTGGTTCCTCTGGAAAGCGAGAGAGCACTGCCTGTAGTGATGTATTGTACATTTTTCCTGCAGTAACTAAAATGCTATCTCTTCGTTTTAGTGTGCCGGAGCGGAAAAGATGGAGGAGAGGATGAATGATTGGAGCGAATGAAACAACATTGATTTTGACATCCCCACCTGGTGCACGAGTGCACACAGTAATTCCCCTCCATGGATCCACACAACTGAGCAGTGCATCCTGCGGTTTCCCTGAGCAGCGTGGACGGGTGGGAGAAAAAGTGTTTAAACATAAACAAACCAATCAGCCAATCAATAAACACAGCCAGTCTGCAGGTGCCGCTGAGTGGCTAATAAATAGAACCACAATGAGGGAGAGGCAGAAAACAGAACCGCCGGCACAATCCCAAACATTAGTCACAGTTAATCCTCAGGAAGACGTCGCAGAGTCACTCTCGTCGTTTGTTTGCTTCGTTCTCTTTCTCTGCGGCAAACACTGAGGCAGCTCAGGGAGTGGAGGACTATTGCTCCAAGAGGAAATGTAATTCCTCATCTGTGCTTTATTAAGCTGCTGCATTGCTTCTCTAAACCAATAACCAAGGCACCTGGAATACACACAGTAAAACCTGAGCCTCATTCGACACTCTCAATGTGAATTAGTTGACTTTACCAGATCATCTCACGGGAACCTGTTGCTTTACTAAACTAAAAGCTATTCTTCTCTACTCTATCCTTGGCTTCAAACCAATAACCTGCTTGTTTAAAGGCAACGGTGCCACCCACTCATCCACCGAGTCAGAATAAACTTTGACTACAGATTCAGATTAACATTGTAAGATGGATTCTCATTTTGTAACAGTTTGATTTTACTCTTCATTCAAAGGTTATTTCTGCCTGATGTGATTGTTCCTCTGCACGTTTGCACTAAAACGTTCAAGCAGCTAATGCTGCTGTAGGCATGTGCAATTAATTTATCTAATTTTTATGTAATTTATATGAAAACATGGAGCTGTGATATTTGACTCGTAATATTTGGCTCCTAACTCTGTATAAAGACGACATCCTGTCCACCTCATAGGACTAATTACTCTCAGGCCTAATGGATCAATGTGTCTCCCCGCTTGTTTCTGCTCTCGTCCTTTCTGCTTAACCTCTCTCGTCCCCCTCACTTCTCAGGAACCACGGGGGCCGTTAACATTATCGGCTTTATGACACGACTGCTAAAGATCACTGAGGTTCCCGGGAGCCCCCATTCCTCAGCTTCAAGTCCTCCGACCATATTCTAATGCTTTCTCTCTATTAAAAAGCATTTATGACTGCGATGACTGAAATGTGCTTAACAAGTCTGTCATCGCTGCAGCTTTGTTAGCGTCACTCGAGCCAATCGAATGTGAAATGGCTCGCTGGGTGACGAAACCCCCGACCGGGGACTTTGAGGCTGAGGGATTTGGTGCGGGTGGACAGGTGGTTCCACTGGAGAGGCAGGAGCTCGGTACTGAGCCTTTGAAATCTTCTCAACTGGAAAATGCGGTGGCTTTTAAGACGACAAGTGGTCCGCACTACAAATAAGCCCTTTAATCTAATGCTGGGTCTCAGAATCGCACTATTTGTTGAGGAAATGATAATAAAACTTAACACTGAAATGAATGAAAGCAAAAAAAAGCTTGAACATAGATTAAAAGGACAAAAAGTTCCGGCAGTTAAAAAAAGTCATAAGATGAGGGTGAGTGCAACACTGTGCAACACAGTCCCCTTGATTCTCGATTAATCAGACATTTCAAGGATGTTTTTCAATTAAAAATATCTTTTTTAAGGCAGTGTCACTTTAAACTAGGCCAGATTTCACTGAGGCTAGGATGTAACTCTGATACTTGACTTTTTTCTTTTTTTTTTCTTTTGCCTTTTCACTTTCAATGATTCTGGTTTTGTTTGACCCTGTATTGGATTTTCCAGTTTCTGGACACATGCAGCTTAAAAATGTGCAAAATGTGTGTAAATAAACAGAACAGAGCACAGTCAGCAAAATAAAACAGTCCACATGAGTTGGAATCTATCAGCCAGTCATAGGGTTTGGAATCTATTTTTTATATCCCATTAGACTCCTCTGTTTTTGCTGTTTTTGGAATGAGCATAAATTCTTCAAAATGAATAAACAGCAACTACTGAGATGCAGCCGGTGTTTTACAAAGGCCTGAATGTTTTTAAATAGAGAGAGAGAGAGAGAAAGAGAGAGAGAGAGAGAGAGAGAGAGAGAGAGAGAGAAAGAGAGAGCAGTGAAAGCAGAGCTGCCATAACACCTCCCAGCTCTGCCTGCGGCATTGAGACGTCCAATCCCGAGATTCACAATATCTGTGGGCAACGGAGTCAGATATCATCAGATGCCACAGTTATGGCAAACAACCTGTTGTTAGGCAACTGCAACACTTAATTACGGTCAGGAAAAGCAAGAAACAAACTGCAATCTTCCTCATGGATGTCAATATTTCACCTGGCGATCTCTGGCCTGCTGCTGTCCCTTATTACGAGTCAAGAGCTGCATCTGTTCATAGCAAACCACATAGAAAACCAGAAATGACACAAATACAACAGAAATGAATCATTTGGCCTCAGAGGACACTGTTTTCACACTGGTACTGTAGAATAATGATGTCTGTGTATGGTTCAACATCTTCATCCATTAATACATTTTAATGATAGCCTCTATGCTAGCACTCGATTCAACCATCCTAGGACTGAATAGAATAAAATATCCCTTTACTCATCCTGAATTATTTATTCTAGGTTCCCTCTAGACACAGCTCTGCACGCTTTTTCCTTTTATTTCAACCGATCCGAGCCATCTGCATGAACCTGCTCCCTCCACTGATCTGATCACCCATGTTCGCTCCATCGAGACGACAGTCGACAGGGCGAAGACTCATCCTGAGGAAATGCCAGAGAAATTCACCTGACCTCTGAGTCTGACGCGGATCAGTGAACACGGATAGTATCTGGACAACATGCACACACTGACATGTAAACAGACGCACACACTCACACACACACAAACAAACAACACTCTCTTGGCCGTGCTAATGATGATGCTGACATGACGGAGGAAGAGGAGATGAAGGCACGAAGACAAAGCGCTAATCAAGGCGACGTCACAGCAGAGGATGAGTCATGGCTGCGCAGAGTTCACATGAGGAGCTCGACCTGATTCACAGCAGTGAAAACACCATCTGCAGCACCTGAGGATCCTCTGACGTGAGTTACACCCCACACTCTGTGATAAATCACTCCCAGGTTGTTGAGTTTTGTTGTTTATTTTATTTTTTATTTTTTTCCATCTGTTTTCAAAGGTATTTTTAGATAAATGCGCAGCAGTGTTTACATGTACTCTGCATAGTTTCACGGCATCTGTTATCAAGTAAAAAAAAAAGTTTTTTCAGTGAATTTCATTAAGAAAGATGTTAAGACTCGACTGAAATCAAACCCATGAAAATCAGCCAAATGAGTCGCAACGTTTTTCATCTCAAGCAACAGGAACTGTGTGTTGAGCATCAATGGAAACGTTGGCAAAACTGTGAAGACGTCCTGAGTTAAGAGAGAAATCACTCTGTGATGTCAGAACACATGCCCTGGTGTGTTTCCAGTTTTGCTCTTCCAGGCATAAAATATTTATGCAGGCTTTATTACTGTGTTTAAATGAATGGAAATTAAACATGTCTGTTGAGATTCTCATTCATCCAGGCTAAACAAAAGGATCAGAGTCGAGGAAACCCAGGAGGAAGAGAAGTGGATTGGATTTGGATTCTCAGTCCAGACCTGCTGGTTTCAACCTTCAACCTTCAGTCTCGGGCCTTCCAGAAGACGATGGAACACAAGTCTGTTTCACACAGTTTGGGCCATAAAAGAGTAATGCACTGTACATCAAATTACGATGTACTCTATCATGAAGGGAAGAAATAGATTTGTTGAGCACGAGTCTGCAGTTTAAAGATAAATGACTTGATTCATGATGACTGAGATCGTCTCATTAAAACCCTGGAAAAGACAAAGACAGAGAAATACAATAAACGTGGTTTCATAGATGAGGAGAAAGAGGGGTTGTAAGTGGTAAAGAGGCTTATTTGCATTGCATGCCTTTGGTTTCTGCCTCACTGGCAGTCTTAAATGTAATTTACCATCCTCCAGCTGATTGCAAATCTAGGGTCTGGTTTCCTTTCTATATCTAAATATTAATAGTCTCCATTACAAGAAAATTACTTTCATCTCCGACTCACATGGAGGGATTAGATTTTAATCAACGCATTAAATATGACTTTCTATTCCTGCAGATGGGAGAGGATGGCAGGCAGTCAATTAGCATCATGCACTGTTTGCAGTCTCACAGTGAAGCCTGAAAAAGTCTTTGTTATCACACAGGCTGTAAAAGCATCAACAAAAAGGCAGCATGGGAATGAGGCGACATAATGATGAGCTTCTGTCAAGGATTAATACATCAAAATAACTTTAAAGCAGCTTTGCAGAAGAAATTATTTGACAAAGACGGCATTTCTTGAGCATTTCTCTTCCCCATACTCTTAAACAGGGCAAAAGATTGAAAACATCACAGCTGCTCACAAATATCTCATAATGATGCTAAACCAGCATCACTCTTTTTTCTCGTGTCCTTCAGTGTGTTGCTTATTTTTCTGTTATTTTCTTATAAAACTCCAGGTGCCAAACTGTGTTCACTCAGCTCAGTGAAGGAAAATCACTTTTTAGAGAAAATCAAGATTTGCTGGCAAAAATGCAAAAGTCATCCCAGAACAATGCATAACCAAAGGCACCCGGAGGCAGATGAAAAAAATAAACCAAAAAAAAAGCATGCTTTGTCTTTAAGACGAACTTTGCAATTTTAATGAGGTGTTTTAAACTCTAACCTCAAACGATGGCTCTCGTCTCCTAGAGTGGATGTGACAGTCTGTTAATGTACCTGGCTCTGTATCTGCGGCTCAGGGACGAGGTCCAGATGGCTGTGGCTCTGTTTACCTGCACAAATTGTTCAATTTCTCCTCCAGAAATCTGACGGAATCCAATTGTTTTTTTGTTTACAACACAAGAATGACAGGCAAGAGGCTGCGTGTCACACGCCGTGGTGAAACCCTACATAACACAGTCTGAAAGTGCTGTGAATAAAGATCCTTCAGCCTGTAGTTTATCAGCATGCATAGCATGTCTTTATCTGGAGATGAAGCAGAACATTAGTTTTATTTATTTATCTTTTTACATTCTAAATTACACTGTCATTAAAAGGAAACCTAGAGATAAAAGATGAGTCTCCCACACAATATTTCATTTCAAAGTTATTAACTTCACAGCTTAAAGCGCTGAAACATAAATCATTTGAAAGTTTAATTGACTGTGTAAAGTATTGCCATGCAACATTTACGCTACAGCAGCAGCAGGGCCTGTTTCACAGTGGATGTGTGTTTTGCAGCCAAACTGACCCTGGTCCTCGTTCCCTCTGCTCTCACCTGCAGCCAGGTGAGATCCATCAGGCCTCATTAGCATCTGGAGGAGTATTTAAGCCAGGCCTAAGTGGCTCTCACATCATTGCTTGTCTCTGTGGCTCACCATGGGTCAGGTTGCTGTTTTTCTTCTCGTTCTCTTGTTGTCTGTTGTTTCAGCAAAGTACTTCTTCAGTGAGAAGCCGAGCTGCTACCAGCCCGTTCCCCGGAGTGACGATTTTGGAGTCAAGTGAGTCGGTTTGTTTTTCTCTTTATTCCTGTGTTCTCTAATATTGTGTTGCTGCAAAGCCTGATAAGTCTAACTGAGCCAGCTTTGTTCAGATGTGATGTTTAGAAAGAGGGAAAGCCATTTGTTGCAGGTGGTTTGAGGTGTTTTTGGGCTGTGTGCTGCCTGGAAATAAACAGTTTCTAGGGAGGAGAGGATATTGTGTGACAGACCTTATTTTACAATATTAAGAGCTGCCACGTGAGGTTACTGAATCCTAAGTCTCAGGCCCAGTCACTAATGCCATTATGTAATTTTCTTTAAGTCTGACTTCAAGGCCTTCATTCTGCAGCTGGGATTAAGTTTCATCTTGGTTCCAACCTGCATACTTCTCCAGATTCCTGACTTGACTGATTTGTGATGAACACGGTGCTCTCTGCCTGTTTTCGCTGTGAACCTGCTGCACTCGCGGTGATTATTTAAAACGACCCACAACTTAAAAGCCTGTCGCTCCCAGAACCGCAGCTCGACCTCAGGAGTATCTGAACTTGGTCGAGCTTCCCAAGTCCTGGGACTGGAGGAATGTGAACGGCGTCAACTATGTGAGCACGACTCGGAATCAGCACATCCCCCAGTACTGCGGCTCCTGCTGGGCTCACGGCAGCACCAGCGCCATGGCGGGTCAGATTTCCCTCACTGTTTGCTCAAAACGATGGTTTAAATCTGATTAAATCATGTGACAAAATAACAGATGGGAACCCAAATGAAATCGGCTCACTCATCCAAAGCAAACACTTTGTTCTGGGTGAACTTCCTCTTCTCTCCCTGGAGCAGACCGTATCAACATAAAGCGGAGAGGAGCGTGGCCGTCTGCTTACATCTCCGTCCAGCATGTGGTCGACTGCGCTGACTCCGGCACCTGTCATGGCGGAGATCATGCCGGGGTGTGGGAGTACGCACACTACCACGGCATCCCAGACGAGACCTGCAACAACTACCAGGCCATAGACCAGAGTGAGAGCTCGGCCTGAGTCTGCTATTATTGCCAGATCAGTCATGAGTCTTTTAATTCAGCTCTTCTCTCTCTCTCCCTCAGAGTGCCAGCCCTTCAATGCATGTGGAACGTGCACAACTTTTGGGAAATGCAATGTTGTGCAGAACTACACTTTGTGGAAAGTGGGGGACTTTGGAGCCATTAGTGGACGGGATAATATGATGGCTGAAATCTACACTGGTGGACCAATCAGGTGTGCAAAGCTTCACCACGTCCACAGGTTTTGTTGTGTGAAAGGCTCTGTCATCTGGTCAAGGCAGGTAGTACTTCAGTCTGTTCTGCCACGTGTACAAACCAGAGCAGGGTCATTCCTCTTTATTCAGAGCATCTCTTCTGCTAACTTGAACTTAGCTAGCACAGAATCTTTCCTTCTTACCCTTTGGCTACAACCATTTCTCGATGAGAGCTTAAACTCTGCTCTTGGAACGTCACTACTGCACTCACCCGAGTCTGAAGAATGTAGAACATTATTTATTGCCACTACTCACTCTGATGTAGATTGAGCGTTTTTCCCATAAGAAAGTGCTTTTGGATAAAAGCATCTTATTGGCTTAATGTCCCCCCTCAGCTGTGGTATCATGGCCACTGACACTCTGGACGAGTACGCTGGCGGCCTGTACTCGGAGTACGTGGAGAGTCCCTCCATCAACCACATCGTGTCGGTCGCAGGCTGGGGAGTGGAAAATGGCACTGAATACTGGATTGTGCGCAACTCCTGGGGAGAGCCGTGGGTGAGTCAGTGCAACACGATGGCCTCGGTGCTGCACGGTTCAGTGGCTTTTAAACTTGGCATTTAGAAATCGGATGTTGGGAGTGAAAGGCAGTGGGAGCACTTGATAAGCCAAGTGACCTTGAGACTTTTCTTTCTCTCTTCCCCCTCCAGGGTGAGAAGGGCTGGCTCAGGATTGTGACAAGTGCCTATAAAGGAGGAAGTGGAAGCAAATACAATCTCGCTTTGGAGGAGGACTGCATGTACGGAGACGTGATTGTGCCCTCATCCTACCTGTAGAGGGGATGGACATGTTGATCGGGTGACCTCATGGTGGAGCTGGTTTGGTGTTGCTAAATAAAATCCATGTTTATCTTAATCTGTGGCTTGTGCAGGCCGACTGATTTATGCTGAGTGAAAGACATGGTTTTGAGGGCTGCAGCATATTTTCATGGTGAAGAGGCTTTCAAAGGGCCATACTCGCAGTACGTGATGGAAAAGGTTTTCCCTGCTGCCTCACTTTGCCCAAGGTCTATACACCAATAGCAAGCAAGTGCAGAAAGTGTAATTCTGTACTCTCACACCTCTTAACTTCAGACTGGCCCTTTTTAAAAAGGCAAGGTAGCTTCATTCATGCAACACATTTCAGGGACAACTGGATGTGCTTTACATTGCAGGACTGTCAATTTAAAGAAACATGACTGGAGACGCTTAAAACCAGTACCCTGTAGTCCACTCCTAAACAGAAACGGTAGAAAGCTAAAATAATTCTAGGTTTGGGGTATAGTGCTACCATGTATACACATCCAGTGGGTTTTAAAACCTGTAAAATTTGACTTTCCCCTCTATTAATCCATAGTTTTGAACAGTGATGGAACCAAATCGAGGGCACTCAGTTATTGAAGTGAACATGAAGTCATCTGAATTCAGTGGGTCTTACCTGACTGTCTTCTAGGGAGAACTCTTCCTCCAGGCTCAGATCACCTGAGACTGCTTTGCCCCACAAACCTGTGTTTTTAACTGGCTGCCCTGTGAACACTGAAAGGCACTTTTGGTTTTTGTGAAGTAAGTTGTGAAATTAACATCTAATCTCTTGAGGAAATTAGTGCTGGAGGTCCTTGAATTTTTTTTTTTCCTCTCCTCACACTTTTGGCGTTAATGTAGCCTCATTTGCTCCTGCCAAGGTCAAATTGTAAGTGGGTGTAAATACAAAATTGCTTTCGAGCTGCTCGCTGATAACGCTTTCCCAGACAGACACACAACAGACCTCCTGTTGTTACCCTGAGGCTTCAGGTCACAGGACGACTAAACTGAGCCGCCTTCTCTCTCAAAAGCCAAATGACATTTGTTTGTTCTACATCTGTGAGCTTGATAAACAGAGCCACCTCCCTTATTGACTGACATGCTTTATTAGTTTCAATTCTGTCATGCTTCTGGAATAACACTGGGTTTAATCACCAGTTATCTACAGTGGCACACACACACCAGCACAATGCCATCCTCTGAGTTTATGTGCAATTACAAAGAGCCCATTTTCTTGCTGTTCATCTGGGGAACAAAAGAAAACCGAGCACTTAGATATTTGGTTCAGGGGACGCAACAATAATAAAAATGCATAAACACAAGCTGCCACGCTTTGCTGCTGATATGGAAATGTTTCCCATTAACGGCACTTTCCATTCAGCATCTCTGGGGAGAACAAAGGATAATCAAACCTTACGCTGTGCTGTTAACTTCAAGTCTCCAAACCGAGAGGAAACCTTAAACCTATAAAGCTGCAGTGTGTCCGAGTGGAAGCCCACTGTGAAAACAAATATTGAACATAATTTGGTTGCTCAATATTATGCGATCAGGCCCTCACCCCCGAGCAATCTTTTACGTGAAATCAAATTTGCGCTCTGATTAAATTTCCTGCATGTTTTCTCATTTGCATAATCACAAACAGAGCTCTAATGGCTGTGAATGAAAACACATGGTAATCTTTGGGTCTGAGACTTAAGAAAAAGGGTGGTCTCTCTCTCTCTCTCTCTGATGTGGCACCAAATAGAAAAAATATGCAGGTTGCCACACAAGATATTTTCACACATAATATTTTGGCATTCATCTTTGTTACTGTGATCAATATGACAAAATGGATTTTTCAACAGTTCCTGCAAACCCATTATGCATTGCTCCAGTGATCAATACGTTGCTTGGTAAACATGGAGATGTGGGGCTGATCGTTGTGTGAAAAGAGAATTAGGAGGCCTGGATTATCAGCTTAGATGGAGTTGCAGGGTATATCTTTTTCGAAAGTATCTTTGAGCAAGGCATTGTAATGATTTATCCATGGCAGCTGCCTCCAGTAGCAGTGCAGGAATATGCAGAGGGCTTCCCAGTGTGTGTGCTTTGTGTAATCCCTCCCAGTGTGTTTGCCTCTCCAAGGCCACCGCTTCATGAAATAAGCAACACGAGTGGAGGGGGAGAAGCAGGCAAAGCCACAGAGCACATTCTGCTGTTTCACATCAAAATGCATCGTCTGATTTTCAGCCTAAGAGGTTAGAGAAGCCATATCTGATGTCAATGATTCAAAACATGGCCAAAAGATGCATTTGAATTATTACAGTCTGTGTGCACTGACAGTGTGGAGGGAAGCATAAAGAAAGGATCAGATTTCTCCATTTGTGCACTCCACAATAATAACATCAATCATTCATTTATCGAGTCAAATATGGATTGAGGGTTGACTTTTCACCCCCATAATAGAACTATTCTGCTACTGTTTGCCAAAATGTAAGGCCTGGATCTGAGCTCAATGTGTGTGTGTGTGAGAGATGATTCTAATCATAATGCATGAGACAGATTAGTTCTATGAGATGGTATAAATCACTCATTATCAGTGCCCTTTAACTTCAGCAAGCTGAGAAGCGCTGCATTATACATCTGAACATCAAGAAAAAGTAGAAGTAATTCTCTTATTACTAATGAGACCATGCAGGAAACATGATTTGATCATTAGAAACAAAGCGTGTTCCTCAGCCGGGCGCCACTTTTCCTGACGGTCTGATTTATTTATTCTTTGTACGCTGTGAAAACGGAGAGAAAACTGCAAACACTTACACAACAATCACTGAGTCAGTGTGATTCCTAAAGCGATCTGCGGCCACAGCCACCCTGCTGATGCCATGCATCATTCCTCGGCTAATCTCACTTTCTTGTCTGATATACTCGTGCAACCTCGAGGCGGCAGCAGAATTAGCTTTAGTTAATGGATGAGTATTAATCCCTCTTAGTCACAACAAAATTAAGGAATAATACAGCCATGAATATTTCAGTCGGCGCAGCAGCGCAGGAATCTGCTCTCACAATCTGCCCCGGCTTGCAAAAAAGGAATTGGCGATCGCATACATTATTAATGCTTCATCATAAAATTCATATTTTGCGCCAGCTGAATGGAGGCTCCGGAGTGAAAATCCAATGAGCAGTCAATACTATTTCAAACTAACTTGCTGAACACACAGAACAGAGAGAAACGGCCTCTAAAACATCAGCGCTCGTCCAAGCGTGCTTCTGTTCTGCTTTTATCACGCTGTCTCCTAAGGTAGCGCATTCTTATTAGATCCCTTAAAAATAGATGTGAACCTTCCAAGTCAGTGAGTTCTTGCAGCCTCCCCCTGGAAGTTTTAATTAGAACACCAGTCACTCGTGTTATCGTTGTTTCAAGAGGGCCGCTTCCACATTCCTGGGCTGCCCACTCCATGGCAGGATCAGAGGCTTCAGAGCAGCCTGCGCTGCTGGAGTTTAGCCTCCGCTCACAGACTGCCAAATGAAACCCATCACAAAGGGAACGCTATGACAGTAGAGCATTAATTTTTGTGGTAAGGCAGTAATGTGTTTCAAATGCAATTTTGGTGGTCACATGGTTTTAGAGTTAGCGCTGCCGCTCCCATTCTGATTGAGGGAGTTTGCATGTTGGGTTTTCTCCATGTACTCCGATTTCCTCCCTCAGTCCAGAAATATGCATCAAAGGCGACTGAAAACTCTACATTGCCCCTAGGTGTGAGTGTCCCCTGCTTTCACCCATTGTGCACTGGAGATAAAAACAGACAAGATAATGGATGAGTGAATGGATGGAAAAATGAGAGTAACTAGAAATGCATACTGTATTACACTTTCCCAAATGAAAGACATGTTCAAATTTGATAGGATTATTGTCGGGACATGTTTTGAGCTCTAAAGTCGAGAGAATGAGGGCCAGCAAATTATCAGCATCCCCTCCAGATATGTGCCTGCAACAAGAACAAAAATAGCCAGGAACAAACTCTGACGCTCTCCATATAAATGGCTGAGGAATCTGGCTGTTTCAGACTGAGGTGACTGTGAGAGGTTATTTTGCTATTGTAACTGTAGTTTGTTTCAGAAGAGGAGATGATTTTATGTCGAGCCGCAACTCAAATCAACCTCCCACTCAAAGGTATAGTTGAAATGAACATAGACCGTATAGTACGGAGCTCAGATTGGTTTCAAACGTCTGAGGAATTCAGCAACAGATATGTGTGTTTACAGTGCGGAAAGAAACGCCGTCTCCTGAGACTTGGCTGTCATACAGGATCATCATAACATAAACGGTGGAGTGAATGAGAGAAAAGGCCAGATATGACTCAGACACTGAACAAAGACTCCAATCACAGATGGAGTAAAGAGGAGCAATTTACACTCTGCAAAGAATTGTTAAGTGGAGCACTTAGACCTACACTGGCCGGAGAAAAGGAGAGTTTATCAGACCCACTTTTATGAATCTGGTCACGTACATGACAACTTTTTGTCTCCTTTATAAAACAACGATGGTGAACTGGATTTCTGGACACAGTTGCTGGATAAAGAGGTCTTTCACTGTTTTAATATCCAGGTTAGGGTAAAGTTCCTCCAGTGGAAAGATTACACAGCTCCATATTAAGTTTCCTGAGGCCAGTGTCCTAATTTCACTTGGGCATCCTATGGAGTTTGGCTCTATCATCTCATTTAGCTATCATACATATGTGAAGTGAAACATCATGGGACACTTCCACCTTACAGCCAGTGGCCAACTTTGCTGTGAGATTTGTGTTTTTTGTCATTCTCATTCATCCCATGAGGAGGAAGCAGGGGAAGGAGGGGTGTTACAGCTTTCATGGCTTGACCTGTAATTGCACTCTGCTGCCCCCTGTTGAATATGCTCTGCATGCTGTGTTTACATCACGACTGAATGGACTGTTGGAGTGTTTTGTTTGTTTCAAGACAGCATCCCAAACAGTAAACAGGCACTTTGATACATGTGGAGACATCATAAAGGCTGATTTACTCCTACACGGTCTGCAACTCTGCAGGCAAACAAATAATGTTCCTAAATAGCTGAAAAAAAGTAATGTAGTTCTTGTTTGTTTTTTAGCATACAAATAGAAGTTTTCCACAGTAAATACAGATACTACTTTCAATACTTTCTATTTCTATTTCTCTTCTGTGTTTATATCTGTATGAACTCTATCTGTATGTAAATTTTTTGGTATTAAACCCATTTCTGCTGGTGAAATGGATTGTAAAAAAAGAGTGACTGTAGAAAAACATACATTAGATAGAGGTCTTGTATTTTGCTGAATACCAGTCTAAGATTTTCATGTTCAGGAAAAGGGCTGACCACGTTCTCAATGGTTAGCAGGCTGGAGTGGTGTTGATGCAGGTCTGACAGCACAGGATGCTGCAGCACTGATGATTTCTCCCAGGACAAAGATGTGATGTCTGCAGCTCTGAACAAAGGCCCAGAGCGCCCAGCACTTAAGGGGTTAAACCCGCCGAAAACTGCCCCGAGTTGGCGTTGATTTGATGGCACTCGCACACCACGATTAACGATATTGATTCATAAAAAGCAAGCAGGATAGTGATGTTTGAAGGGTAAGCAGGAACAAAGAGACCCTGAGACTCTTTGTGCGCAGATGATCCTTCTGCACAAAATCAATCCGTTACTACTTTCTCGTTAAGGCGACAAAAGCCCGAAACCAGCGACGATGGGTGTCGACAGAAAGCTTCTGCAAAACAACTCTGTGTGTGCAAGTGGCTTTGAAGAAAAAGGGAGCCTGCCTTCATCCCGATCGCAAACTTGGTTTGGAGAGAGGATTGCGCCCCGCCCTCCTGCTCCTTAAAACCACAGAGCCTGTTTGCAGGACGCACAGACGCACAGGAGCCGCTGGAGACCAACACCAACACTGCTGTGCATGAACCTCTTCTGGAGACCAGCTGTGGCTACAAAGACTGTACGGATTACACTTGTGCATCTGCTGCTGGGTGTTGTTTCGTCTCTTTCTCTGCAAGCTGCCGACCAGAGGTGGAGATGGATTTTCTCAATCACAACTATTTGAATGCGCGCAGCCCCTACGACTACACTTTCAATTTCTGGAACGACTATCTCGGGCTAACCACGTTGGTCACCAAGAATAATAAGCTCAGCATGCCTCAGAATCCCAACTCCATCACCGAGTCCCTGAAGGCGACCCTGGGCCTGGACGACTCCCCTGCGTGTCCGTGCGTAATGGGCGGCGCAGCGGAGAGCGGACAGCACCTGGACTGCTGCTGCCCGTCCTCCAGCCCTCCACCCCCAGCCTCCATCCTGGACCTGAAGGAGCGCTTCTCCATCCTCAGCCCCTTCCAGAGCCAGCTGCAGGGCCTGCAGCCGGAGAGGGAGGTGGGTTTCGGGGGCAGCTTCGCCGGCTTCGACCTGTTTGGCATGGAGCGCAAAATGCGCAAACCCGCGTCCCGGAGCAAACAGGAGCCCAAAATCTGCGTGTTCTGCCGCAATAACGGAGCTCCGGAGGAGGTGTACGGCTCCCATGTCCTGAAGACCCCGGATGGGAGGGTGGTGTGTCCCATCCTGAGGGCATATACGTGTCCCCTGTGCAGCGCCAATGGGGACAATGCGCACACCATCAAATACTGTCCCCTGTCTAAAGAGCAGCCGTCCCAGCGGCCCCTGAAGGGAGGCAGGGCTGTGGGTGGTAAGAGGATGAAAATATTCTAAACTGACCTGACTATAAAGTAAATTGAATTGCACTGAAACAATTTCCAGATGACTGTTTTTGATTTAGCCTTTATCCCAGTTTTCATAAACATATTGATTTTATCTTTTATTTCCCTCTTTCTCTAAGATCTCTTATATTTTTATAGTTCTTTTATCCACATAGAATAATTTTACGCTTTATACATTGGATTTATTTTTCTTGCTAGTTTGTAGTCATTTTTGAGCGTGTGCATATAAAATACATGTATCAGTAATCACAAAGTGTGAATAAATTTTAAGAGAAGAGTATTTTGGTCATGTAGGGAAACATACTGACATTGGCTAAAGGGGATGAATGTCATATTTGTACCAAGTATTTTTGTACGGTGAGCTAAGCTCGCTGCGATTTTCTTTCTCGTCTTAGAAAACCAAAGTTATGTTTGCCATTAAAGAAGCTCAAGAATGTGTCATTAATGAGTACTTGTGTGAGTCTGACTGGAGGACGAACTCTTTGATCCCATCTGCCTGCAACCACCCCCTACCCTCCCTTTTTCTCCCCTCCCAAAAAAAGAAAGAAAGAAAAAAAAACTCCACAACATAGTTTCCAACTTGCTCCTGAAGTTTGACATTCAATCTGCCAGGCAGGATGAAAAAAAGACAATGTGGCCTCTGTTTAGAGCTCATTTTCTCTCTGGGGAACATTATAATCAATTGTTGCCAAGCCAAACCTCTTCTCCAATCCTACGTGAAGAAAGAGAACGTCACCTGGCTCTCCCAGCATCAGACATGAGAGATACTAGACTACATTTTCTTATGTTTACATTCCCAAGTAAGGGCGACACACTGGATTTCTTTTCTCTGTTGGCCTCTCTTCGTCTTCTTCTCTCTCTCTCTGTCTCTGGTGTTCTTTCTGTTTTGCTTTGCATCCTGGGCAGCTCTGTTGGAGCCAGTCCCTCTTAACCTTTTGCCCCCCGAGTGTTTTTGGGGGCAAAAAAAGAGCAAACGAATGTCAGTAAACAACAAGGTTTTATCCCATTATTTCTTTTTTTTTTCTGAAGAATCCAAAAAAAAAGATGCAAAAATGTTGTGAATGTATGATTGAAAGTGTCACTTGCAGGACTGCACATTTCTGACAGTTTTGTTTACCAAAGGAATACAAATGCGTTGAAGAAAGAAGAGAGATTTGCTGTATTGTATATAAAGTGATGTTTATTCAGTATTTTAACATTACAAGTGACTTCAGAGGGCGCTACCTCAACAGGATTTTGTACTTACATGTAAAATGTCAACAGCAGTTTATTGATATAGTGCTGCCATTTATAATAAGGGTTTTTGATAGTATTTTTGATCTTTGTATAACATAATTGTATTTTCATTTTGTTGCATTTAACATTATGGAAGTGAATTTCCAAGAAGCTATAAGCATTGCTCACCAAAAGGTGATTGTCTGTAAATAATGATTATACCCATACTTTTTAAAGTTTAGTTGTTCAATGTTACATTCTTGAGAGTGTGCAAGAGCGTGGATATTGAAAAAGGATGACAAAATTTGCCACTTTTAACAGAGGTTTTTGATTAAATGAATAATAGAAAAAGAAACACTGTTGAACTTTGTTATTTATATTTTACCACAATTTCCTGTATGCTGCTGTGCAGAATAACAACATATGAATCCACTAGAGAAATAAAAACTTATCAAATATTTGGGTCTATGTGGTTGTGTTCTTCATCTGGTCTACTCAACACGAGGAGATAAGTTGTGTAAGAGGCTAAAGTGGATGTTTTACGGGCTGATTTAGTGATTTGCAGATGAAGTGATTAAATCAAGCAGGGAAGTTGACTGAAAACACACTTTCAGGAACGTCCCTGTGTTTCCTAATTGGCCTCCTTACAGCCTGGCTGACGGACTCCAGCCCTCATGCACACAGAAACACGTCCAGCAGAGAAAAACCTCCCTTTAACCTTTTGCTTCTGGACAAACTGGACGTGATCTGCTGCGACTGTATCTCAAAGCTTTGCCTCTGGAGGACAAACACAGTGCCACGGTTGTTCCTGGCTGTTTAGGGAGGTCTGCCCACACAAGAATGTCTTGGCTTCTGCCTCGCCATTCAAACGGATCATGTTTGCACTGAAGTGGATTGAATAGCTGGCCCTCGCGGCCTTCTCCGCCTGCCATCTGTGGAATGGCTGCTGCAGACATATTAAGGGGCTCCAAACAGGCAGGAAGTTGTCGCTGCTGTTTCTTGTTTTTGAGGCAGAAAGTCAGAGCCGTGCAGAGCAGCTCGGCCCGCTCACACATTACTGCAGCAACTCAAAGGTCCCAGCAATGAGGGAACTGCAGAGTAAAGCTGTGATGAGCTCATGAATGGCTGCACTGTCTGCAGCCTGACGCTTCAGCAGAGCAGCTCCACATACTATAATTGCTGCTGATGCTGAGCATACAGTAAAAAAAAAAGCCCTCCATCTCCATCAAATACACTGTACATACATTAGCCTGAGGCGCGCGCCTGGTGTCATCCACACCTCGGCTGTTCCTCCCCCCCTGTCTTTGTGCATCTCCAGCTGAGGCTGCAGCATTAAAAATGAATGAGTACTAAGTGCAACAGGGATTTATCTCTGTGAGAACAGTGGTGAAAAAGCCTGGCGGGCTAACATTTCATGCAAACACAGTCAGCTCACAGGTCTTATTCCCTGTGCACTCCAGCCTCCATTAGCCACTCTGCAGACAGGGCCCCTGTAATCTATTTAGTTGCACCATTTATGAGATATGTATCTTTCATGATATAATATGTCTTAGCTAGCGGTTTTCAAGCAGAACACAATCTGTGTGCACAGTATATTTCTCTGCAGAGCTTTTATAAATATATATAAAAAAAGATATATGAATATTGAGCCTTTGTTGTCATTGTGCTGGTACGTGATTGGAAAACACTCTAAAGATGCATTTCAGGTGTTTGGTCTGCAGTATAACGCAGTGCAACATGCCTGCCTGACATAATAATGATAAATCATGATAACACATGTCACAACATGATAAATGTCCTAAACTTTAGCACTGATTCAATGTTATAAACAGGATTTACCTCATTGACAACCAAATCTAAGAGGCTGGTTTATTTCCAGAGAAGACTTGCAGCAGTCTTGCAGAAGTTATCGCCAAGAAGGTGGCGGCAGATCAACGCTGGCAGGTGCTTAGGATTCAGCTGCTCTGCTGCATTAGCTAGTCCTGGCTGTTAATGTGATTTAGTGGGATTCATTAACTCACATGCAACATCGTGATGCTGCAGGGAATGTTTCCTTTGTGGAGAGCCGTAGTTACCATGCAGCAGCTCAATGAGTCCCAGCCCTGATACGTGACGCACCACTGTAGCTCTGCTACTTCTGACAGATGGGAGATGTTCACGGTTTGGCTCCAATGATATTTCACTGCAGAGAAAACAGTGGCTGTGGTGGATCCAAGGCCACATCTGGTCCCTTGTTTCTTTTCCATTTTCTCCTTTAGATCTGACAAGCCTGAATTTGTCCGATCATCTGCTAAACATTTTGAATAGAATAATTTGGACCCCTCAACCACTTATCCAATGCTTTTATTGTTAGCGTTTATTCCATTCCAGAAACCTCATCTGAAGGGAAACAGATTTAGTTTAGTTTTTCGAGACCATGAATACAGTTTCAGGATTGCAGCAATTTTACATCCCCTCCATGTCATTATTTTCCCTTTACAACACAAATGTGTATTTTCAAGTGATCCCTGCCATCATATCATCTTTCCACGTAGCATCTCACTGCATCCACCGGTGCAGTGCACGATGACTCTCAAGTCTGAATGTGACAGCTGTGCTTTTCTTTTCTTAACCTTTTCTCGAGCACCGCTTTGTCAGATCATACATTTAAAGTTCATTTCTCATACAAAATGTCACAGTGATCCGCGTGTGTGCTCCATGCTTTCATACAGTCCTTTGTATCTGTTTATCTTCATCAACCCATAGTGAATAATAATGTTAAAGGCAAATGAATGAATTACATTATCTGGACAGTTCACCTATTAGGTAGCATGTAATAATCTTCATTGCTGCAGTAAACAAAGCCTCTGTTGGCTGCGGGAATAGATTTAAAATGAATAGCATCAATTCTTTGCTTCCTTTCAAAGCCAAATGAATAAAAGCTGCTTAAGTCTGAAAGTGACAGCTGTGCTTTTCTTCTCGTAGCTTTCCCTGAGCTCAGGTGTCAGATCTGAGGTTTAAAGATCATTTCTCATCTGTCACAGTGATCCATGCTTGTGCTCCATGCTTTCATACAGGGCGTTATATCACCAGCTGAACACGACCAAAGCATTCCTCTTCTTCTAATAACATTAAAAGCAAAGAATAATCAGTTACGTATTGGGACAGTACATTTTTAATAATGATACACTGATGTTGTGAATGTTGCAGTACTGGCTGCAGAAATTATAAATGTATAGCATCAAATGAAACCAAATGAAAAAGCTCCTTCAAAATACCACAGTTCACATGCTCTGTGTGTTGTGTAATGAAGGTTGTGTTAATGGTTCAGACTGGTTCCATCTGCTTCTCTGGGCAAGACAAAGCAAATACTCTGTGTAATGACCTAATGGCTGATTTGCATAACACCCTACTCTTACACTGACCCATGTGACGACAGCGTTCAGGCCTGATAATAACCTACAGATCGGCAGGATTCATTTATTGGTCCCATCATTTCCCAGAATACCCTTGTAATGAGGATGCTGCTGTCGCCTAGCAACTCCAGCAGATAAAATTGGACAGCAGCTGAGCATGAAAGTCATTCCACGGAGCGAGGTAAAGAGGATACCATCTCTGGCCTTCATGTGAGGTGGATTATTGGTGATTTGGAAACAGTTTGATTTCATAATGGGAAGGGAAAACCTTGAAAATGGGATTTTTGGGCATGTGTGTATACATACATATGTATACGCTTTTGACACTTTACCACCCCCTGTGGTTCCTGGAGGTACTACAAAAACATTAACACCTGTTCTGTGACAGCTCTGGTATTGTGTGTTATTCGGAGCCGCTGATGTGGAAGCAATCATAATGACGAGTGTGGTGTTATTGAACCCTGTCAACATGGCGGCGCTGACCGTTCTCCGGGCCCGGCGATAACAACTCTGTCCCTCTGAGGCCAGATCGCAGCTTTGATGCTGTAATTGAAATTTCACAAAGGATTTATTGGAGAGCGAAACTCGTCGCTGTTTAACTGAGGCAGACAGGTTATTAAGTTTCTTTCACAGCAGGAGCAGCTTTCACCGCAGCACATGTACTGTCAACTGAAATAATCCTCCGAGCCACTGGTGCGAGCCCACGCTCGACCTGCGCTGCACAAGCAGCATCGAATAATCTCTGCCTCGCTCTTCTGACTGATTTCCTATGTTTTCTTATACCAAAAAAAGTCCCTCTGCATGTAAAACACATATTCGTCTGTGTGGCTCTGAGCTGTGCTGCTAATAATAGAATACTCTTAGACAGGCCTTAAAAATAAAACAAGACAACAACAGAGTTGTTTTCTGGTCAAATCTGTGTTTATATGAAACCCCAAGATTCAGTTTCCTCCAGAAGTCGTCTTTTGGACAAAGGCGTCTTATGTGGACACCATCCCTCTGCCGCCTGTGGCGATGACTGCAGCGACAGGAAGGATGAAATTATTCACTGTATTTACTTACAGCACAGTGGCTCCCTTTAGAGGATGCTCTTTGTTGCCCCGCAGCCGCACAGACTATCAAGGCAGCATCAACCTCAATGTGATTAATGAATGATCCGACCATAAAGGCCTTCAGAAAATCTAATTTCTGATCTTTCAGATGTCGTGCCTCACAATGTTGAACATGTGTGTACAAACAAAAAGAGAGCGAGGTCGAGAGTCGAGCTCCAGCCCTGCACAGCCCGACAATCACTGCGTGAGAGGAACAAGCCTGTTGAATTGTTAGTTTCTGTAAAGTTTTCAAAGTGTTGGAGAATCGGTTGAAGACCCTGAGGTAAACATTTTACAGCCACTGCTGGAAAAAATGTTCCAAAACCAACAAAAAACAAACTGGAACATGTTTGCTTTTTATACCCATGAAGTTTATATCTTATTTGATTATTACTGTATTTTTTTCCCATGGTGTGATTGATCATCTGGATCTTGGAGGAGTGTGACAGTGAGCCGGAGATGCGGCCAGTGGCTCGACTGTGTTTCTCTATTTGCTATCTGGCTGCGGAGGCTCAGCGCTGTTGTTAAACCCTCTCAGTGTAATATTAAACAGCTTCTCTGCTGGCTTCATCCAGCCAGTTGGAAGTCTCAACATGTAAATGTGCTGCAGCTGTTTCCAATGAGCTACACACACACACACACACACACACACACACACACACACACACACACACACACACACACACACACACACACACACTGAGAGAGAAGCTTATAATCCCTTACATGGTTATATGATGATACTTACATTATGTAGTGTTGTGGATGGTACAGTAACTAAGCCTATTCACTGACACGCTACTTTAGTTTCTATCAGATACTTCTACATTAATTCACTATTTCACAACATGCTTCTTTATGCTAATATGCCTCTTCCACATTTAACACCTGCAGTCCCTCTGGTCACTTTGAAAAGTAACATATTTACACATGAAACATTGAGAAACGTGCAGGTGCAGCAGAAACAGCAGTTGATTCATCGACTGACAGAAACCAGCTCATGTTTGCTGCGTGTGTGTAATGAGTAATTCATTACTTTGAGGTTTGGGATATTGAATAGAACCACAGAGCTTATGTTCACACAGCAAACAATCAGTATTTAATGGTGAAAATAAGCAGATAAATCCATGATGATTAAGCTGCTCTGCTTTCTCAAACTAAAACAGTGAAAATACTCTAAAGGAAAATCTCTGTTTTGACTTTGACCTGTATCTTTACAGTGTGGTAGTGGAGTTCTTACCTCGGGAAGTTGTTGAGAAGAGACAAAGTTCTGCCATTAATCAAACCTTCAGTGCTTTTTTTTCTCATAAAAAGTATAGAGAAACATTTTAATTAAAGAGCAGCATTATCTGTCATGTGATGAGCAGTTATCGCCAG
The DNA here is from genome assembly GCA_029224185.1 of Karalla daura. Taxonomy (NCBI): domain Eukaryota; kingdom Metazoa; phylum Chordata; class Actinopteri; order Chaetodontiformes; family Leiognathidae; genus Karalla; species Karalla daura. Next base: position 2,684,634 of record CM055195.1, read on the forward strand.
GACGCCCTCTGGCAGGTGATAATGCTCTGCAGCAGGAGTTGCTTATCGCTGTTAAATTGACTGAGAATTCATTAATTTGTACATCACTGCAGCTGTGTCAAATGCTCCCTGTTAAGCTCTGCAGAGTCACTTTGTGTGGCTGACCCTGGGTCAGCTTTACAGAGTGGAGGAGGAAAAACTGTAAAACGCGGTTTTCCTGCTGCTAACCTCCCATTCGCGTCTCCACTAAAACAACCGGTTTTCATCACACGCTGCGTTTCCATTGACCCATGTGATAACAATGTTGAAAGCAGATGATAAGTTACAGATCTGGAGAATACATTTATTGGTCCCATCATTTCCCAGAATACACAGGCTACGAGGACGTTCCTGTCGCCTAGCAACTCCTGGAGATAAAATTGGACAGCAGCCAAGCATGAAAGTCATTCCATAGAGCAAAGTAAAGAGGATACCATCTTTAGCCCCCACATTACGACCCAGAGCTGATCTGAAGCCATTTATCTGCAAAACAGCTTGAAAAGAGTTGATCTGCGTGCAAACATGAGGTGGAGATTGATGATAAACATATGAGCGAAGGACTGATTGGGATATTTTGTGTTGCATTGTTGGGGGAGGAAACGTACTTAACCAGAGTTTTCATTGTCAAATGAAAGATTGTTTGCAGTCATGTTCATTGATTATATCATCAACAAAAATGTAAAAAAAAAAAAAAGTCAAAATGGATGATGTTTACAGGATTAAATCTGAACTGGGTAAAAGGTTTGACCAAGATAAAAACACAAAATCTGAGGAAAAATGAACTCAAAACAAGTAAAACCTTGCTGCATGGATAATTTCACTTGACAAGATTTCTAAATACTTAGGATACGTAATTTACTCTTAAAACAATTTAATCTAACACTAATAAATCTACATTTCTTTAAGCGGAACCAAATCCTTTTCTGTGAAGTGATGTGTAAATTGCAGGGCTACAGGACATGAACATGCATACAAAGACGACAGATTTTATGTGTTTTAGTGCGGATCGGTCTTTGTCCACAGATCTGACTCGAGTATAAACAGATTGTGAGTTGTGAACCATCTCTTGATTCATGCCTCGTTCCAGACTCTGTTAGTAAAGATCCACTGAAGAGCTTTGACTTCCTGTTCACTCTCTGCAGAGCCAGAGTCGTATTTTCCATCCAGCGAATTATTCCCATCACTAAACGAACAGTTTCTACTCAGCCACAACAAGAAGCTCCAGCTGCAGAAGTGTTGAGCAGGTGAACGGTTCTTATGGAAATGAGTGTGTGTGGTGTACATAACGAGATGCACCTTTATGTTTGAGCATTGAGGTTGGTGACTCGCAGAGCAGAATCAGCATGATCAGGGAGAAAATCCTGTAACAGTTGATCAAATGACTTCAGATACTCATAAATCACAGACACCAGTAAATGTGATTTCAGGCCTTTTCTGTTTTACACACATGCAATTTGTTTTCATTCATATCGCCTTGGTTTTGTTGGTAAAATGTTCATTAAAAAAGGCCCAGGGTTATTTTCTTTCTTTTTTTTTCTTTCCATGATTGTGTTGCTACATTGATCACCGTCCAAGTGGTAAATTGATCTTTTTTCTATCTTTTCTTATTTAATAATGCAGCGGATTAAAAGTGCCAGAGGGAGGTCTTTTCCACTCACTTGAGCCGGAGTCTGGGAGAGACCGGTGGAAACGCTGTGACAGGATTCAGAGAAGCTGTCACGCTTTGCTTCTCTGTAGATTTATTTCTGTCTGGGTTCGATCGATGTCTGCTCGGCCTGTGGTGTTGGACCACAACGTTAACTGAGCGCTCTCCAACGGCTGCTTCGTTTAAACGACAGAGAGCGAGGCTCACTAATGAGCTTTGCAATCTATCAGCAGGACTGAAGCGAGTTTACACTGTTGAGTCACCGACAAAGTTCTGGATTCACGTGGGAACGGCTGCTTCTGGGATGCACGATAGGTGGACAACGTGTTGTGGAACTTATCACTGTGCTCCGGACAGTTTTCAATTTGCCAAAGTTTTGCAGTGTTTTCCTCAGAGACCGAAGCTGAGGCTGAATGATTGAGGTTGTGACCTTAGAGCGAGGAGAAAGAAGATGTATTGGCTTGAAAAATAAACTTAAAAATCTGTGAACTTTTTATAAGCCTGTGTCTGAATATTGACCAAAGCAAGCAGCAACTGAAGCTGCAGGGCTGAAACATCAATGTTTACTTCTGTTGAAGAGGCCTGGAATGAGAAGCCGTAAGAAACCTCAAACACCATCAATCATGTGTAAATTTTGAATCTTGAAATGCAGCTAAAAGAGCAAGCGAATCTGGAGAGAGAAAAAAGAAAAAACTGTGACCCCCTCATCTCTAGACCAAGTAAGTAATGAAGAACAGGACGGTGAGTCTGCAGCAGTTTGGTTTTCAGAAATGTCAGTGTCTCTGCACCTGGTTCTTCCTCCTCAGGTTCCTCCTCAGTCTGTGGTTCCTCCTTCGATTCTGGCTCCAACATATCAGACTGGATCTGGAGCATCACTCCATAGCTGCAACAGAGCTCCAGGTACCACTTTGTGAAGGAGAACAAACTGAGGAGCTACGCTAACAACAAGGAACGTGTCTGGAGTCAGGAGAGAAAGCCAATCAGAGTTAAACCTACAAGTGGTAATAATGATATTGCCACAGCCAACAGCAGGACTGTAAAATAGACTCTGAGGAAACCACTTTTCCATAGCTTCCATGGTAACACCAGAGAGTACGGATCCTCCATTCAATCATTGGAGATCCAATTCACATAAAGTCGAAGTGAACTGAATCAAATTGACACACACAGGTGGAAGCCAGTGCATCTCTGGGGATGAAACAATACTTAGCAGACATGCAAATATGTGGAGGGGCGGATCTGGACACACTCTGTGCCCCATTTGTTCTCATAAACAGGCGACAGGTGCTGCTAAGAAGAAGCAGCTTCTCAGCAGAGATCACAGCAGCAGCAAGGCCTCGGCCTCCACGCACTTTGTTGCTCTGCACACTTAATGTGTTTTTGTCAGTGGGAAAATTCCAGCGCTGCACCGGGTCCCATGTGGTTGTGGTTTGGGGTGAGAGGCACAGTAATGTGTTTGTGACGCAAGAGGGAGGAAATTGCAAAAGCTTCCTGCACAACTGTGCTTTTGTACCTCTTCCACGTGGATCCTCGGCCAGGCAGCAGCTCCAGCCCGGCCAGCGGCCGCATGGGGCAGGAGCACAACCTGGAGGCTGGACCAGGAGCTGCATCTGGGAAGGGGTGGGGGTCAAGACCAGGAATTTCATGCAGGTAGATGTACAACATGCAGGAAGTTTCATTAAGAGCAGGAGCTGGAGGGATGTCAAGGTCACGATCCTTGAGAATGACAGATTCAAGGTCCAAGATTCAAGACGCTATTTATCAATTCTACGGATAGATAGATAGATAGATAGATAGATAGATAGATAGATAGATAGATAGATAGATAGATAGATAGATAGATAGATAGATAGATAGATAGATAGATAGATAGATAGACAGACAGACAGACAGATAGATAGACAGACAGACAGACAGACAGATAGATAGATAGATAGATAGATAGATAGATAGATAGATAGATAGATAGATAGATAGATAGATAGATAGATAGATAGATAGATAGATAGATAGATAGATAGATAGATAGATAGATAGATAGATAGATAGATAGATAGATAGATAGATAGATAGATAGATAGATAGATAGATAGATAGATAGATAGATAGATAGATAGATAGATAGATAGATAGATAGATAGATAGATAGATAGATAGATAGATAGATAGATAGATAGATAGATAGATAGATAGATAGATAGATAGATAGATAGATAGATAGATAGATAGATAGGTGGAGTGAAACAAGTCTTGGACATTCTTTTTATTAGTTGTCTTTTTTCTACTGAGGGAGAATCGTCGTCATGTTACTCTCAAATAACTCGTATTTTAAATCAGTTTTCCTCTAAAATCAGCATTAAAGTAGAAACAAGCTGTGATTTTGACACGTTAGTGTTGCATTGTGTGACATAGATTTTACCTGTAGTCTGTATATTTCATCAGAGCTCGGTCTCTGAGCGGGGAAGGAGTCAGGCATCAGTCGTGCAGCTCAGAGACACTCGACATGAAGCCTCCGCATCAGAATTCCTCTCACGCTCCGTCTTATGGATCATTTTTCTCCTGTCGAGGGAACATTACGGCCACACATCACCCACATTCCTCAGTGAGCGACTGATCCTCAGTGAGACACACACTGAGATGTTTGCTGTAAATGGAGCTGTGACTTATTGTGTTTGATTTTTTAAAGCACTCCAGTTGAATGTGATCATGTATTTTCTATGAGCAGGGATTTCTGTGTCTGCTGGCATCACATCGACTCTGTTTATTGCAGCTGTGCAGGGATAAAACACTCCCTTCAATAATGATCCATTAATAATGAAATAAAAGCTATTCACACTTCAATAATTGAGGGTCAAAAACATTTTTCACCTCCAGCTCTTTTAGACTTTCAGGAGTTCCAAACAGAATTAAACTGCTTTTAAAGGAGGAAGTTAATCCAATTACTCTGCTCTGCAAAGTAATTTCTCAGGTTTTGAAAAGTTTCCCAGCGGGACTCAAAGGTCAGAGCATGGCACTGTAAGCAGCACATATCCCCCCACCAGCCACAGTCCACAGACAACCAAAACAAACACTTATTCTCACCTCATTTGGATTGGATCGCGGGAGAGTTTCAGTCAGAACTTACAACAAAACACTATCTGCCATCTGGCCTCATGTGCTTTAGTCTAAGTTGTGCTTTTTCTTCATAATGAACACACAACATTTCCCATCTGGCTCAGGCATGGCTAACGTTTCCCATCTGCTGCTGTGTGTTTTCCCAACTTTGCTTCTTAACTCCTTCCATTGATAAAACCCATACAGAGACTGTAGATCCAGTCTGTGACTTTTTACTCCCTCCAGTATCTCTGATCTGCTACAAATCAACAGAAAGTTTCTGCAAAGAGACAACTGACGTTCTGAGGTGTGCTGTGTGAAGCAGAGCTTTAGATGAATCATTATTAGCATGAAAAACATGCATCAAAATCTGAAATAGTAAAATGTGATCCATAAATCCATATTTGTTGTATGTATGTGTGTTCATGTATGTTTGTGCGTGTTGTTGAGCACGTTGCCGAGCTCTATCTTTAGCCTCTAGCACCATCTGGTGTTGAACTGTTGACACTAGATCAAAAGATAAAACGATTCATTCAGAAAAGGTGCGGACAATACGAAATGTGATGTTAAAAGCTGTTTGTTCCTTGAATGTTCCTACAACATTATTTTAATGTCATGAGATTATTATGGTGAATAAGATGAATTAGACAACAATGTCTAACTTAGACAGACTGTTGAATATGTGGGTGATAGGACATGGTTAAGATGAATAAATATAGACAGATGATCTATTTTCACCAGCAGAACGTGTGTGTGTGAGAGTGACATAATAGACAAATAGCTCTGATTTCTCAATTTCATGTTTGTCTGCTATTTAACTATTTAACATATTCAAGTTCAGTTAAGTATTCCATAAAAATAAAAGCAATTAAAAAATGTTCACATGAAGCATGACTTTCAGAGTTTCATAAAACTATTTTCCAAGTCAAAGAGAAAAAGACTCACAGCCATGCAGCTATAAAATGTCACAGCTACATCACATTTACATGTTCTGTCTCTGTTTGATCTTTCTGCTCTTTAATGTGGTTATACGGGCTGCACTGTGATCCCACTCCCCACCACAAGATGTCAGTGTAGTCCCAGTTTGAGGAGGAGCTGCGGCTCCAGGAGGACAGGAGAACATCACAGAGCAGCTGTGCTCTCAGCTGCAGATGTGAGATGTTTCTGTGATTATCGAACACTGAGACTCCTCAGTTGTCAGCCTCATTAACGCGGTTCTGAGTGGGACACACACAGGCTCCAAGCAACTCAACCACAACTACTTACTACTACTACTTACTTTTACTGGATCATAGAGATGATCTTAAAAGTTTCCATTTGACTGAAACTGTTTTTTTTTTTTTACATAATTTTCCAGTTTGAAGTTAATTATCCACTATGTGTTGTGTTTGTTGCTTTTTCTGTACGAAACACATTTTGAGCAAAAGCTTTGAAATTCACAACAATTTCCACTTTGTAAATGAAGTTGCTAGTCTTTAACGGTCTAATGATAGATTATGGATTTAACATTTAACATTTCTCAGTGACTGTTCAGCTGAGATAATTATCTCAGCTAATTCCCAGTGACATTTCCCTCCACAGAACATAATCATTGTGTATTGTTGTGTATGATATATATGTAATGTTCTTTTTTTTTAATAAGTTTCCCTTCTGTAATTCAAGTTTTGACTATTTTCTATTAAATCCCAACATATCATGCACATTTCCTTCCCATGTAATTTCAACAGGATGAAAATGAAGATTTTCTTAACACTGTGTTCCACAGACACTGTTCCACTCTGTATTAGTGTCCTGGCTTTGTCCCTAAAACTGACATATTTTGAGGACTTGTCATGTTAATAAGTGTGAATAATCTTAGTGTAAAATGTGTGAAATCTTGACTGAATGAGTTGAAACCAGCTGTTGTCCTCTGCTTTAACTTGCCACAGTTAACTCAGCAGGGTCTGGAGGATCCCTATCATTTCCAAAGGAATTCAACATTCACAGCCTCGAAAAAACTCCACCTACCTCTAAATAATAGCTCAGCTTTTTATTGCCCTTCTCTCTTTCTCTTTCTCTCTCACACACACACACACTTCAATGAATGTTAATGCAATATGGTCGCAGCCTGGCCAGGGGTGGGGATTGACTTGTTTCCAAACACTTAATTCAATTTGTCATCGCCATTCAGGGAGGCTCAAGTGGTCTAATTTGTGTTAATGAGGGGTAATAAAGTCATAGCCCCCCATATTACTGCCAGGGGGGCGTAAGCGAGAGTGTGTTCAGTCTGTGTATGTGTGTGTCAGTGTGTGTGTGTGTGTAAGGATGGGGGGTTGTAGGTAGGCTATTGACTAGCCTGCCTGGCTGTTCTCCTGCCTGCGTGCCGTCCATCAGGACCACCCTGCCCCCCCCCCCCCCTTCTCTATTGTGCCCCTAATTAGATCGCCTTTGTTGAGCTAATGCTGCCGCCATCTGGTCTGGGGGTGTCGGCCGCAGGGTAGAGGTGGAGGTGGAGGGGACCCCAGAAGGAAGGGTCTGCTCTCCTCCCATCCTGCCCCTCAGTCTGCCCCTCTGGCCCGGGCCATCCTCCACCTCCAGGAACGCTTTTCACACTTGAAGGAATTAGTGAAAGATTGATGTCTCCCTCTGCCTGTGTCGGTGACACAGCGGTGGAGCCGTCGTATTGTGTTCCCTCCATCGCAGGCCACAGATGAAATATCAGGCCCCGAGCGGAGGAGCTGCAGATCTGAGATGTCTGGTTGTAAAAGCGCAGACACGCAGAAGGCTGTGGTCACAGTGGGCATCCACCAGGTGTGTAGGTGTGAGTGCGTGGATGTGTTGCAGGTGGGGAAGATGACGGTGTAAAGTGAAACCAGCGAGGCGCTGCAGATAGAGATGAGCTAAGTCCTCCGTCTGTCTGCAGATGGCAGGCATGTCTTCATGAGTGATGAGATGATTGTTTTAGATTATTTTTAGGGTTTGTGGGTGTGAGAAGGCACAGTGTTGCATTCGAGCTCAGTCCACAGACCAAATAAACTCTTTCACAGCAGATACACCATCTTTTATCCATTCAGATCAATGTCCTGGGCCTCCTGTGCACTGTGTTTGTGTTCTCCATCCCATAACTACCCCCCAAGGGAAAATAAAGATAAAGATCTGAAGGGAAAAGACCAACATGACACACACACACACACACACACACACACACACACACACACACACACACACACAGATTTAGACACAGCCTGATGCATTACACTGTAAGCAGCTACATTATGTAACATAAACAATGTGTCCCTTCTCATCTATCTCCGATATGTGACGATAAAAACCAAACCCATATAAACTAGACTGCTGTTCCTCAAAATTTGAATTTCACGTCATTTAAAAAAGGTTTTAAGTGATCTGTGGTGAGAGGAAACCACAAGCTCTCGACTCAACAACTTCATCACTGTCATCTTTTATTGGTCTTTTCTTTTGGTAATTTCCTGTGCAGCTCTGGAATTAAAAGCAGAGTTTGATTCCTTAACAGTGATCAATAAGTTTAACAGCAGCATGAATCAGTCTGAGGCCAAAACGGTCCAGATGCACTCAGATTCATATTCATATCAACAACAAGTAAAATCACTACATTTATGCTCAACATCTTCCTCACTTTTCAAAACTCTGATGTGATGCGTTCAGGGTCACTCGTTCCTGTGGGGCGTTAGAAACCCGGGGGTTGGATGGTGACAGAGAAGAGCTCGACAGACACACAAGAAAAACTTCTCTCAGTGACACTCGACTTGTGCTGACAATCAGACTGTTTGCTTTGTTAATAATGTTTGTGTTAGGGGCCGGGGACGTTGAGAGTGTGTGTGTGAGAGTGTGTGTGTGTGAGTGTGTGTGTGAGAGTGTGTGTGTGATGCGGGGGGTTGTTAAGATGCTGTTGTTGCTGTCTTAAGTGGCTCGGCCCCTCTCTCTTTCAAGCGAGGAGCACAACCCTGACATGACCCTGAGCAGTTGGCTGCCTGCGCCTCCTTCACGCCTCTTTCGTCCCACACAGATCAACATCATCCATCTGAACCCCGCCTCACCCTCTCACCCCCTCACCCTCACCCTCACCCCCCACACTCCCCTATACACCACCCCCTATGGGCCGGGACATTGGCTGCCATGTGGCTGCAGAGACACATAACTCACGCCTGCAGCTCCAGGTCAGTTTCTACTGAGAATGTGGACAGGTCACAAAGTCAATTTCTTTTTTTTTAGAAGTTTAAAAGCTACAATGAATACTGAATCATTGTTGGCGTCTGACGCAGACTCACAACAGATGGTGACACAGTGGTCAACCCTGCAAAATGGATCAAAATGTGTCCGATCATACATACAAGTTTGAATTTGATTGAATTATAATTGTTATGGTACTTTGCCACTGTTGTGAAATGCAGTGAAACATTCAAATGAACTTTACACACACTTATCATATGCTGCTCTTATATTTCTTGCCTGGCGTCTCAGTATTAGTCCTCAGTGTTTGTCATTAATCATTTTTATCTAAGACAAGACATATTTGGATGTGTCAGTAGGTGTCAAATTACTGCCAGAGAAACCAAAGTCAGACCATTACAAAAACTGTCATCAGCTCCTCCTGTCCATCCTCACGTTGTCATGCTTTTTACATAAGCTGCCTCAGTACCGGCGGCGTGTTCACTCTGGTCTACACATTATTTCAATGAACCTTCTCATCCAATATATGCACATGAGGTCCATTCCCACCATGCTTTGTAGAATGTGAGCTTGGCTGCAGCCATTTCTTTTGGTTCACGCCGTCACTGTTTCCTGTTGAAATGCACACAACACAGCAGAGCAGAGCTGCAACAGCAAGCAGCTTTGAAATGTATTATTTTAGCTGCGAAAGTTTTTCTTGGAATTGTAAACTGTGCATAACTTCACAGCGGCTCGGGCCTAAATTCCCTAATCCTGAGAGTCAAACTTCATTAAAGTATTTGATTTATCTTCCAGCGTTCGCTCGAGCTCTTTCCTCGCTGCCACATGTTGAGCGCAGCGTTCGTGTAATGGTCTTATTAAGAGGGAGTTGGTTTCCAACCAAACTGGCCTGTGTCTCTGATAGCAAAATTAGGCTTGAATGAAATCAGATACCATTAAGGAACTTATTAGTTCTTGTCATGTTCTTGTGGGTAATACAATAAACACGGCCCTCGAATAATCACAACCATCAGGTCTGCAATCATACTAACAATTGAATTCCCCTGAAATGTGCCCACAGTTCAGAGTGTTGGCTTGGCCTCACTCTGTGTTGTTATAGGTGTCTCTAAGGCTACACCCATTGTTTCAAAGGTGTTCAGCAGGACTTCAAGAGTGAGAAAACATTTTCATAGCCTCTGTGCAAGACTGCTTTTATACAATAAACATGGTGTCATTTGTGCAAAAAAAAACAAACAAAAAAACACAAAAGACCTTTGATCATTTTGTTAGTGTAGATCACATGTATTGTAGTGGTTTTGGGGAAGGATTCAAGTGTTTAAAAACCACCAAGACCCAGCTGTCATGTCACCGCGTGTCTTACATGGAGCACGTTTCAGTGTCAACACTGATTCATTTCAGGACAAGCCTCTTCAGACTGGATCGTTTCTGATTATCACAGATTTACTGCTTTAATAAATCCCTATAACTGGTCCCTTTGGAATCAACATTATCTGGTTGTAATGCAGTGTCTCCTGACACTGCCCAATAATATTTGTACCTTTTAATATTCCCCTGACTTATTCATTTATTGCTTTATTTTTGTCTGTGTTATGCAGTTTATATATATATTTTTAGATTTTCTCTTTTATGTTGGATTTCATCACTTGTACAATTAATCACAATATTGTGACTTTTGATGATTATGTTTTGTTATTTGGCTCAGTTGCAGTCTTAAAAATTACAAAAAACGCCCATTATATACTTAATTTCATAACCATTTAAAACAGTAGATGAGCATAAACTTCTAATATAATGAGTGACTGATTACAGACCTAGTCATTCACAAACATACAATATGAAGCAAAATACAGTGCTGTAGGTCCTCAATTTCTTCTATAGATGATGGTGAGTCTACATGTTTATAAGTTCAATACTTAGTTAGTACTTAGTATTTTACAATGAAGAGACTTAATAATAATACAAACAAAAACTTTATTTATTAAAGGCAGAATCTAAGAACCAATCACATTCAGCAAAGGGAGAGTTACATGAGCCACGTACCAAAGAGTTCTAACAAAAAAACACCTTTGCCATCCACTTCACCCCACAGTTGTCGTCAATATCCTCAGATAAACGAAAGAGCTTTCACTCTTGAGCACACACACACACACACACACACACACACACACACACACACACACACACACACACACACACAGCCTCTCTCTCTCCCTCCTTCTATCTCCAGGCCTTTACGCTCCTGCGACGCTCACAGGGTTAAAATAAACGTTACTGCTGAACCATATTGTGCCCTCCCTCCTCTCTCCATATCCTTTATTCACAGGCGCGTAATTGGTAGTCAATTTGAGCTCCCCCTTTGCCTATTGTGGGCACATTTTGCTCTGACAGAGTGCGGAAGATTAATGGCTACGAGCAGCCAAGGGAGGCTCGCCTCAGCAAGCATGAGCGCCCTAAATTCATTACACCAATTTCCCCCTGTCCTGCGCTCCCCTGTACTCGCACCCACGAGAGAGGGAGAGAGAGAGAGAGAGAGAGAGAGAGAGAGAGAGAGAGAGAGAGAAGGGGGAAAACAAGAGTGAAAAGGGATAAAAGCAAAATAGTCAGATGGTGGTGTTGAAAGGCAGAAAGAGGTGAAGAAACAAAGGATTAAAGAGATGGCTGCGCCTTGGTGGTGCGTCTGAGGTCTCTCTCTCTCACTCACACACACACACACACGCACACACACACACACACATACACACACACACACACACACACACAGTCTGGAACTGAGGAGGGAGGAGAAAGCTGTTTTTTTTTATTTTATTTTGGAGCAGAACGTTGTCTCTTTGAATTTAAATATGTGTGTTGACCGCTGGACTGGTTGCAGGGACTGGCAGGGCACCAGCACACACACACACACACACACACACACACACACACACACACACACACACACACACACACACACACACACATCCACATTGACCTGTGAATCCTTCCTTTTAACCGGATAATTTTAACAGCAGGTTCTTAACCTCCGAGACACTAGAGTAAGAAAGCTTTGGAAATGAATTCAGATGAGAAGGTGTAGCTTCTACTCTGATATCAGAGACACACAAACAACTGTGTTGTGTTTTCATTACATGGTCTATATGAGCAGCTGTTTTCCTTTTAATGCATCTTGCAAATACCTCATTCCATAGTTATACTGTCTAACACACCCTCAGTTTACGGTGTCACTTTGTAAATGACATGATGTGGAGTGGAGAAGCAAAGTGTTAATACGTTGTCCAGGAAAAGAGATTTTGCTGTTGATGTTTTCGCTGTCAGCAGCTGTGAGCGGACACAGGTGTCAGCTAAATGCTCTTTTTGCTGCCACACGTCGACATGGCTGCCATATCAGCATCTAGTCGACATCAGAACGCCTGCTGGGATGTGAGGAGCCGGGCCCTCGGCTGCTGCCAAGTGTTTCACAAGCATGGCGGGCACATTTAGATCTCATTGGCTGTGAGTGTGCTGGCAGCCGGGCCGGGCTGGCTCAGATGAGCAGGAAACACCTTGAACTTGGGAGTGATAAGGGTGACCTGTCCCCATTTACTTGGGCCGGCCCATAATTGTGATGATTTATTCCTCCTGTCAAAGCCAAAGGGAATGCCCTGAGCAGCCCGCTCTGCATTCATCAGCTCTGTTTTTTTTCTTTTTTCTTTCCAACATGGATCCTGTTTTTGCCTCATGGCCGCTGTGTTCTCCGGAGCCCATGAAGTCCCACCAGGTGATTGTTTTTTTTATCTTTATCTTTTTTCATCAGATAACATCAGGTTTCTTCAAGATAATTTATCTTGTGCAAGAATACATGGTATTATGCTATAAAATAGTATTTGATTTCCCAAATCCTGTCCATTTGATGTAACATCAGAAGTCCTGTATGAAAATATATAATATTTATAATTTATCTTGTGCAGACAAGATCATTTAGAAAATAAAAGTTAAAATAGTGCTTGATTATTGAAGATATGTCTATTAAATGGTGCACTGCAAATTCAAAAAACTTTCCTAAAAAATTCTAAAAATTTTAAAATATATGTTCAAGTTATTATGCAGACAAGATTAAATACACACACTTAGACAAATATTAAATGTGGGGGTTTGTGTGTGACTTTGCATATGCATGTATTATTATAGTATGTGTGTGTGTGTGTGTGTGTGTATGCCGCTCTCTGGCTTCAGAAACCTATCAACACGGCCGTGTGTGACTGTCAGATGCCCCGAGCCCCTGGCGATGGCAACACGCCCCAAGGACTCTCAGCAAGCTGAGCGTGTGTGCATGTGTGTGTGTGTGTGTGTGTGTGTGTATCTGTGTGTGTGTGTATGTGTGCTGGGGGGGGGCCCAGTCCAGAGCTGGGGACCATTGTCTCGCAGTGACAGGGACCCGTGGACGGAGCCGTGAGGGATGCCAGCGGGAGCCCGGCGAGGCCTCCAGCTCCTGGAGCTCCACAATGAACCTGTCTGTCACACCACAGCCGAGAGCGACCTGCCCCCCCCGCAATCCCCCCCCCCCCCCCCCCCCCCCCCCCCCCCCCCCCCCCACACACACACACACACACCCCCCAGAGCTGCTGACACTCGCTGTCTGCTGCACCACACAGGGCCCTCCTCCTAAACGTACGTACCTGCCAATAGCTGAGTGTGATTTCATCTCATAGTTAAAACCTGTTGTAGTTTTTACTGATTAACGACAGACACATGGGTTGAACCATGGGGTGGTTCACCACCACCTATTCTTCTTCTTTGCTTTCTGTAACAGTCTGATTTGTTTTTCCTAAGGTGAGTGCTTTATTCAGATATAAGCAGGCAGATACAAATAGCTTGCTCCTCATTTGGTGGGGGTGAAAGTAGTGTAACGTCATACAGTATAACAGTTTATCCATCCAGTGTGCAGACTCTCTCTCTCTATCTCTCTTTCTCTCTCTCTCTCTCTCTCTGCTTGTTGCCTGGCAACCTGATGGTGACGGGATTCTGCAGACAGGCCGACAGTAAAACAGATGTGACACAACACACAAACTTGCTTTTCCTGGGTTGAGCCATCTGGTAGAGCCTCAATTACTACAGCTGACAAGTAACAGTAAATCTGCTCCAAAAACGTTTATAAAATGAATAAGTATAATATGCTTGAAAGCATGAATCATATGAATCATATTTGCAATGTGTTGAGATATATATTGATTTGTGTAGTGTATAGAATGCATTATATGCATACTACAATAATAACCAAAATACTACTACTACTAGTACTACTATTGATAAGAATAATAATGCATAAATATTGTTGTTGTTGTGGCTAATAATTTGAGAATTATTATAAACAAGTAGATCATTCATTCTTTGCACAAAAAGCCTTCATGCACGTGGACTCCCATTGGCTTCTCTAAGCTGCTGAAATATAAAAGGAAGATGTAATTGGTCATATGAGCTGTCAGACCTACAGTCTACATCTACAGCCTGCATCTATGAGCCCAGCACTTTGTCTCAGTGTCTGAGTTTATATCACTGCACTTGTTTTTTCTGTTCAATATTCAACAATGGGGAGGGAAAAAAATTATTAAAAGGTTGGTTCTACTCTGTGTAAGAATTCACCCAGAGTGGTTTTATGAGCTCAGCCCTTAGTGAGCATCATGAGGTCATGAGATACCACGAGTCTCTGCTGCAGTTATAACCTTTGATGGTGGCAGTCCAGGAGAAGACTTTTTTTTCTCTTCTTCCCAGGGTGAATTCACTTGTCCTGGCCTTCAAAGCACTTGACAGATTAACACAGCAACAGTGCTGTGTGATTCGGCCTGCCATGTAATTTATGTACCTTCTCTGGCTCACGGTTTCCACTCTGCACCTGTTCAGAGCCTACAATAAGCACTGTTTCCATGCTTGGGCCGCTCTGCAGAGATGGTGACAGTGGAGGAGGGAGCACAGGTCAGAGCTTAAAAAAATGCACACCATTCTCTTATTTTATTCTCCTTTCGACTTGTACAACAAAGGGAGAACTTTAGGGGGTTGCAGGCTTTGGGGGGCACTTCCAGGCCAGCCTGTAAATCAGCGTAGGCGAGATAGATTCATCGATAGGAGAGCAACATAAAAGGCCTCCACTGGAGTAATGTAGACAAGGTGTGCAGGTTTGTTGCTCTGCTGCTCACAACTCTCTCAAGATGGATCCCCAGCAAGTTTGCAAGGTTCCACTTAGCAGCACCTTTCGCAGAGACCGTGGATCGGAAGACACTCCAAATGTTTCACATTAAGGTTTCGCCATCGCTCCAGCTCTGGATTTGGAAACCAAGGGTGAGAGGGGGACAGTCGGGGGTGTGGGTTATGGGGCTTACAGCGAGAGATACGGTCAGAACACCGGTGGGTGCTGCGATGGCGAACAGCAAGCGTTCATAAAGATGTCACAAGAAAACGTCAGGAGACACAAAGTCTCAATTTCAGCCAAGGTGCTGCCAGCCAGATGTGGAGGCATGAGGCAGCAACTGGACCACAACCTGCCCGTTCAGCATGCCAAATCTGAAGCTAACAGGCAGAACCTGGGGCTTCGTTTGAAGTGGGTGCCAAGAGGTGTCCAGACCCTTAACGACCTGTGATTTATGGCGACACCGTCCGGCGAGGAGCGAGAGGTCGAAGTTTGTCCGGTGAAACGTCTCTTCATCCCTTCTTTTCACTCGCTGCCTCCCTTCACTCAGCTTCATACCACCCCGCTCTCCTCTGTTCCCGCACCTG
Organism: Karalla daura; assembly: GCA_029224185.1. Lineage (NCBI taxonomy): Eukaryota > Metazoa > Chordata > Actinopteri > Chaetodontiformes > Leiognathidae > Karalla > Karalla daura. Next base: position 2,700,322 of record CM055195.1, read on the forward strand.
TTTAACACCTTGACTCCATTTATGACCTTTCCCAATCTGCTGTTAAGTGTTTCATGTTACTGTTGCCTTCGGAGGGGTGCAGCTGGCCCAGCAAACAAGGGTTGCATGGGATTTTGGGACCCAGCGGACCTTTATCTTTCTCCCAGAGCACTTTCTTCCCCAATAAACAGTGTCAGAATCATTCAGAGTGAGGAGAGTGAGCCAGAAAACGCCTTAAAGCAGATAGGAATAATATAACATGGTCATTGTGATACGGAGAGAATACAGCTGTTGTGTGGGGTGTATGTCATTTCCTAATGTAATGAGATTGATGGCGAAAAACCTGAGAAGAGAGGGTAAAGCATTTTAATTGCTATTACTGCTAAGATTTTAATCTTTTAATGGTCAAAGTGTGTGGACGGCCTGTTCCTGTGCTTTTAGATTTATAACTGGGCAATACATTGTGTGAATGGGAGATAAAAAATGTCCTCCTCTATCACTGAAAAGACTGAAAAGAAGGCTTATCCCAGTTGGAGATGTGATAACATATGGGATTATTAGCTTTCACATATCTGTTATCACACCATTTCATATTTTGAAATGTTCCCTGCACTCCACGCCTCAAGTAGAAAGGAAAGAAAAACCCTCTCTGTTGATGTTAAGTGAAAGTACTGTTTGACCTGGGAGTGACTCGGGCCAGGACCAGATGGCCTGGTAAATTAATAAAAAAAAAAGAAAAGGAGAGAGAAGGCAAAGCCATGTGAAACAAAGCATATGGACTGGAAACGGCGAATTCCAAGGGGATTCCCTTTCCCCTTTCATTGAGACAAGTGTGCGGCCACAGCGTTTAACTGAAACAAAATGTGAGCAAATTCGGACCCGTAAACGTGAAATCACTTTTGTTCATTTTAATCCTCACGTCTCTTTAATGTCTTTGAGGCTTTGCGCAGTCGTGCGCAAAAGAAACAGCCTGATGTATATGGCAAGGGAGGCAGGGAAGTAAAAAAAAGAAAGGCAGAAATCAAAGAAAATATCTGGTGAGGAGATTTACAACTCTGGCGAAACGTTTCCACTGCTGCTCGAGCAGAAGCAGCAGCAGTAAGTGTTTTAAACCCAAGGTCTGACAGCGCAGGAAGGGTGGCAGGGCGCTGGGAAGGGGGTAGGAGGGAGGGAGGGAAGGGGGTGAGGGGGACGCCTCAAAATGGCTTTACGACTCTTGTTATCAGGTCTAAATAAATCAATAAAAAGCCCACTTAAGGGAGGCTAATGTATTTCATTCTTCAGCTGTTATTGATAACTCCAGGCCATTTGGCCCGCCTGGAGTTTTATATTTTAAAAGTCATGATGCTTCAATTTGTATAGATATGCAGCCTGATGTGCTGCAGGTGTGGGGTTTTGATGTCTGAAGATCATAAACCTGTGGTGTGAACCACATGGAAAACTCCACAGCTCCCTGAGCACATTATTTGTGCTGTTACTCCATTATTCACCAGGCTGCAGCGTTATTAAACCTCTTAACCAGGCTCAACAAGACTGTTAAATGTGTTTACATAACATGGTAAATTAAAGAGGCAGCCGCAAAAGAAAAGAAAAGCAGTTTCACTCGGTCTTTGTTCTGAACAATGATGGGATTCACCTGTTGTGTGGAAGACGTACAGATGACGTGTGAAATGAACGTTTTGGTGGAAACATGATTACGCTGTTCTTACATGTGCAGTGAAAGAAGTGGCCGTGAAGGCTGCTGGTGTGCGAGGCGCTCCAGCGTCTTCTCTCCCACTCTGTTTTTACTGAGCAGAAATGTTTGCACAGGCTGACGTTTCTGGAACAGGTGGGAAATTTATCATCCATTTAAAGAAGGAAGTGTTAATTGCGTCGAGGCGATTTCAAAGCAAACTGAGAGCCGGAGCGACACCTCAGCCAAAGAACCGTCACCAGGCATCAGAAACACATGTACACGAACAAAATGCAGTGTTCACTTTTTTCGTCCTTATGCGTTTCCAGTGTGTAGCATGCTATAGTGTGTGTGCATGCAGTGGATACTTGTGTTTGTGTATCCATTTGTACAAGCTGTCCACCCCTAACTAATTACATCTGTCTCATTTCTTGCTCTATACTACGTGTTTGGGTGATTCAACACGTGTTACTGAGACACTTCACACTGACTCTGAAAGCCCAGTTAATTATATCAAGGCTCATTATCTGGATTTATCAAAATCATGTTTACATTGGACTTTTCTTTCTTTTTTTTTTACTTTTACATTTAGTAATTTAGCAGTGTTTCAGGTTATAGTAGATCATGTTTTTGAAATTACAACATGCGTCTGTTAACAAATAATACAAGTTTTGGTGCAGAGCAGCTGAATTTAATTCATAGTAATATGACATAATTAATATGACATAACGTATGTGAGAGCAGAGAGTGAACATGCGTGTGAATGTGTGGCGTGTGACGGGGAAGCTCAGCCTCGGTAAACTGTAAATTACAGCGTGTAGTTGTGTTAGGCCTCACGGCCGAGATACTGGGAACAAGATAACTGGAATATGGAGCATACAGTGTAGGGGGAGTGTGCTGTGCGTCTCACCCACACGCCTCCCTCGCCCGGTGCCGGCCGCGGCGGGGGGTCCTGGATGGCACCGCCGCCCATCTGGCCGATCACTCAAGCAGGCCGAGGTGTTTTCAAAGGGACGCGGACGCAACCTGAAGCCGGGCTGGCTCCACAGGGGTCAGCGGCCGTCTGGGCAGCAGAGGCCGAGCTCCTGCTGCCTCCCAGAGACAGACGTATCAACTCCTCGGGTCTAGCCCCCTCCTACACACACACACACACACACACACACACACACACACACACACACACACACACACACACACACACACTGCCATCAACCCTTTCCATGTATAGCACACAGGGCCGCCATGGTTTACTAATGGGCCAGAGACCGTGACCTTGAGAGCTGCACAAACAAACGAGGAGGGAGCTCGGAGCAAGGCGTAGCCGCACTAACCAGCCTCTTATTTACGACTTTGTTTTTAACTTTTGACTTTTTTAGGTATTAAGTTGGGATGAAGGCAAATACCGTTAAAAACTAGGTCCATAAATATTTAAAAAAAAAAGGAATTAGACGGGTAACTGACTGCAGATCTGAATGCAGACTTGACTACATAAAATAAAAGCATGTTTTACAAATTGATCACATGTTCATTAAGCTTTAGAAAGGGACGTTTGAGTTAAGTTTCAGAAAATACACTTTTGGTTGACATCTGTGGCACGTCATGCTGGAAAATAGAGCGACGAGAAACGTTGACATAACATCTTATTTTTTCACTAGTTAATGGCAGATTCCATAGTAATGCATATATTAATACCCGGTAACCACCTCAACCTAATGCAGAAAAACTAAATAAGAACATTTTGCCATTCATTCACATGATACATACAGTAATAAAGGAATAAGGAACTGTAAGAAGTTGTGCATGGTATTCTCATAAAATTGAACGTCATTTACATGTTGTGAGTTATTAACTCGATCGTATGAGGAAAAGTTCTACATTTATGAGTTGAGTCTGTGCCGGAGGGGCGGGGAAGGTCAAGGGATGAACCCCGTCGAGAATGCAGGGGAGTGACTATAGATTCAATTTCTCAGTCTCAGGACGGCGTTTACGAGTCTGTGACATTATCCACAGCGACAAAGTCTCACATCTGCACAGATTTTCAGCTGTTAGAGTCATTCAGCGAGGCTGCAGACGAGAACGGGCGTGGGCTCTGAGTTATCACTGAACTGTGGAGGGTGGATTGAAAATGACACGATACTAGAAAACTGCCATATTTAATATGTTACCATGTTGTGGTGATCTCCTCCACTAACAGCCTAGATTCACTTTAGCAACTTGTTTTATGCAAGGGAGTAATAAGCTGCTTCTGTGATTAATTAAACAGGAAAAAATAATGAGCGGAATTTGGAAATCTCTGGCTTTTCCTGCATATTATAGATCCTGCTTATGCTTATGAGATTTGAAGGATTGATGGATCAGGATTTAGCAGACATTTCTCCTCCTTCCAGAATTCAGTCCGTCTGACAGAAATCTAACAGTTTCCCAAGGCAAAAAACATAAACCCGGGGTTTTACAAGGATAACACGGTTCACGGCAAATATGTCCTTTACTCAGATGTCTGGCTCTATACCACACATGGAATAAAAACCTGGTCCGATTTGACTGCATGCCAAGCCTGGCTGGGCTCATTTTTTCTTCCCCTTTTTCATTTTTTTCATACGCTGTGAGCATATTTGGCATAACAGACAGAATCCACACTGCACTGATCTCAAGTTGTTACCACAGAGTCGGTGGATCTTTAGAAAATAACTAAAACTTTGCTGCTTAAAGTTGAATACCTTTTATTTTCCTTACTTTTTTATTTCAAATACTGTTTTTAACAAAAGAGAAGAAATTCTGGTTATTTAAAGGAAGTTAAGTGAAGTAATAATGCAACACAAAAAACTCCTGCAAACAGTCAGTATGTTTAGAGTCCAAGACTAATTTTCAAACAAGATAAATCATCAAGTCCAGAGGTGAAGAGTTGCTGCGCAAAAGCATCATAAATGTGGCAATTTTTTTCTGTCCTAAACCAGAAGTTACTGCATGTTATTGGCTGCAGGATTCTGTTTCTGCAGCTCAACCAGCACACGTCCACACCAGTGCAGATGGTTCTGTGCATCAGAATCTTCATGACTCTGGATGTGAGTTTCTGAGAGCTCCAGTGTGCTTCTCTGTACTGCGTCTGACCCCGAGCTCTTGCTTTTCTGTGGAGACTGTTCAGTGAGAAGAGAATTTCCCCATCGGGATCAATAAAGACTCACGTTATTGTTATGTATTCTGGAAGATCTAACAAACAGGAGTAGCAGAGCCAGGAGCATCACGTCTCCATGCTATACATGTCTGCGGAGTGCTGTTGTCAGCATTCCCGGCCGGCTCTCCTCTTTCAGCTGCCCGCGCTCTCCTTTTTGGGCTGATCATGAATCATGGAAATTGATTATGCTGTCACATCTCAAATCCCCGCTGGCCAGAGCTTGACCGCAGAGTGTGTGACTGCAGGTCGGTCAAGCCTGCTTACGGGATGCACCCCTGGAGCGGGGCCAGGCGGCCGGAGCTGCCCCCGCAGGGTCACGCAGCTTCCGACTGCAGCGAGCAGGAGAATCACTCACGTCGGCAGCGAGGAAGGAATGAAGACATCCTCCTTAAAATACCTCCGAGTGCAGCCATCACTATTTTTCTCCCCGTCCAACTCCTCGTCACCACTCTCCCTGTGTCATCTGTCTTTATCAGCGTGCTGAGCTAATGACCTCATCCCCGACTCCGGTCTGTTCCTCGCTCACAACTAACATCCAGATTCTCGGCGCAGTCTTGAGTAACATCATGAGGTGCGAAGGGACATCTTGCGGTTTTGAATATCTTCCGTTCATCACGGCAGAGGCACGCACAAGTGACTCGGGGCTAGGGGGTCGAAAACAAGGATGCTAATCCTCACAAAATGAGGCGTAAACCATAAATTGTTATTCCTAGAATAGGCACAGCTACAAAATCAATTTGATACAGCTGGAGATTTAAGAGAGGCACCTGTAAACAATGCCGTCCTGTCCATGCAGAGTTATGACCCAGAAAACAAACCCTTCAGCTGAAAAAAGAAAAAAAAAAGTTTTTCACAATCAGAGGTTTTCATCATTAATTTGATGCAAACCTTCCTCCCCCTTGGGCCTTTTTCTCCGTGCAAACAGTAAAACTAGACAGACTATTCACCCGTTCACTGGACAAACAAAAAGCACTTTTCAAGAGGGGTTTTAGACTTAATGTCCAAGTGTTTGTACTTTATCATATCAACATTATTTTTCAGACTCTTCTGGCGCACCTTTGCCTTCAACCCGGAGTTTCCAACAGACTCCCCTTAATGATTTCTGCAGATTGTTGTTCTTTTTTATTGTGAAGATAAATCTGCTGTAACAAGCTGAAAACACCCATAAATCTGGGCCTGGCTCGGGTTGCAATGAGACTTTAAGGGTCAGTGTTGCTATGGCGACGCATCAATCCTTCCCAGGGCCGAGGCGAGCACTATAAAAGAGGTGAGTGTCTGTGACAGTGTTACTGTTGTTATTGTGGGCTCGCCATTAAAGCCTTTTTAAACGACCCAGACTGAAGGGCCACTTAACCTCTCCTGGGCATGTGCAGCACTCCGGGCCTGAAAGGATTACTGCTGAATCAGCAGATTTTCTAACCCTGCTCGTTACTGCGCTAAAATTTCTCGCGCAGACATTTATTTAACGTTTATTTATGCGGCGAGCGGTTCACAGAGGATGCACGTGGTTGGTGGTGAATGCCCGACTTTATCCTACGTGTGAGAGTGCAGGATGGAGCTCTTCCCAGGCAGACTGAGGGTTAAACACCTTGCTCTCTGAACAGAAGCTGAAGAGTAGAAGGAGGAGGAGGAGGAGGAGGAGGAGGAGGAGGAAGAGGAGGAGGGTGTCGCACACTTTACACCTGCCCAGCTGGAGTTTCCAGCCCACAGCCCTGCAGCAACAAGCCTTCATTCCTCACTCTCGGGACAGTTTCCAAGCCCTTCGCTTTAGACGCCAGGCAAACTGGCATGTGAGCCAGAATTTGAGTGTGCTCCACCTAAAATTTGGTTTTTATGTCAGGAATTTGTCCAACGTGGTGCAGAGCGCTAACATGCACCTTTACAAGGTACTCACCCTCAGCTGAACAGACTGTACGCAGTCAAAATGTTATACCCTGGAAAAATTCAGCAAGAAAATATAAAACATAAAATACATCAGATATAAAAACATTCAAACCAGGTGCATCGTACCCGTACAAGCCAGCTAGAGAGAGAACATATTCTTCTCTCTCTTCTGGAAATAATGCTCATATACAACTAGTTTTCTAGCCTTCATAATTCAAAGTGGGGACAAACCAAAGTGCAGCCTGGATCATGTTCACAGCCAGCGTTAGTTTCAGTGAATGAAACACTGCGTTTATGTACTGCTCCGGGGTCCCAGCGGGATGGGGGGGTCACACAGAGTGCAGGGCTGTGACACCACAGTCCGCGGCTCAGGTTCAGACTGTGGTTAGGTTAAGGTAACAGAAGCAGTTTGGAAAAGATTAAGATCCACTTTACTACATGGACAGTAACAATAAACAAGCTCTGCCACCGGCTAAACACGGCCGTAAATGAACAGCACTGCAGAAAAAACAGAAAGGAAAAAGGAAAAGAAACATACATTCAGTGTCAGTGTGGTATTTGTGGTTTGCCACATTATAAACAACATTTCCTCATTATGTTAATACAAAATGTAACTCACATTTCCATTAAAATGAGCCTCATTTAGCTGCTTAATACTAGTATTCTGATGTTATTACCAGAGGACGAGGGGATCGTTCCTCATAAAGACCAACCTGTGGTTCTACTCAGCACTGCACATTTATTGAACTCTTACGTGGGGGCAACATCATAGACTGGCCGTGGTGGTTACCAGTGCAACTCTGAACATGGAATGAGTAACATAGAAAAAACAGCTGCTACTGAATGCTCGGAGACATAAACCTCACGTTGTTTTTGAGTAATCATCCGACCCCAACTTTGCATTTGCCCAGTAGTTTGAGTGATTTGCACTGGTTTTGAATTGAACTTAATTTGGCATCAGCGCTGACTGGCTGAGCAAACATGCGTCAGATGATCAAAGACAAGCGCTCCGTCGTCACTTGGTCTGCCGTTCATTGTTCCTGGAGCTTCCAGCGGCTGCAGTGTCCGCCCGCTGCAGAGCACTCCCAACAAGGTGTCCCAGCAAAGAGCCAGATCCCACGCTGAAAGACACATCTCACGCTCAAACAAAGCACTTTCTTGTTCATTTATCTTTGCGGGGACAGTTCCCCCTCCACCGTATTAATGAATCCCAGTTGCTCCTGCGCTCCACAATCAGGAACTTCATATTTGGCTGGAGATCAATCACATGCAAAGAGGCTTTGGAGGAGCCAGATATGTGTTCTGGCTGATCGATCATTTTCTTTCTTTTTTTTTTCTTTTTCTTTTTCTCTGTATCCTTTTATATTGACTGTTTGGTAACAAATAAAGGCTTCCACCTTCAAGCATTCCTCACACTGCTTTTATTTGATCAAGGCATGCAAGCAGGGAAAAGCATTGGCTGCAAATAAAAGGGCCGAAGTTACACAGAATATATAAAATATTTACATGAAAGAGCATTTAGAGCGATATCAAAGGTATGTTAGGTGAGTGATTGAGTCCTTCATAATGGAGTGAAGCTGCTGCAGCGGCCACAGAAGAGCCCATCACACTGCTCCTGTCTATTTTTACGCAGCTGGTCTGTTTTTTTTTCTCTCTCTATGCGTGGCTGTCCATGATCCTCGATTGGAAATGATCCTGCATAACCTGCAATCCTGCATAAGCAGCTGCATTATCACTCTGCAAAACCCAGTATGCACAAAGTGAAGCTGGCAGGCAACCACACGCTACACAAGCAAAATCTCACCCCCCCATACGGCTTCGCACACAGCTGCGGAGAACCTTACTGCATGCATCCACTGAAACCTGACAAAGGAGGCTGAAATAATCTGTTATATTTTATAGGAACATGCTAGAAAAAAATTCATACAGACTAGCTTGAATGGCTGAGTATTTATGCTTCATCTCTCGAGTTAACCCAGAAAAAGGGAGATTTCAACAGACATTTTCTGATGGGGTTTCACAGCCCCTTTAATATCATAGATTTGTTTTGGTAATATTTGATCCATTCTATGCTGTTCTGCTTCATGTCTACCTGGCAACCACATCGACTTTATGCCTACTGGCTGTCTCACCTGCAACTCATATGAATGATCATGTGACTGTTCTTTCCTATTAACCAGTGTTGCTCCTCAGCTACACCAAGTGGTAACTGGAGACTCTGAAACTTCACCAAACCAAACTCACACTTGTGTGCCTTCATCTAGCGGTTTGCAAACCTGACTTCTGCGACTTGACAAAGGTTCTGAGGTTTACTTCAGTCATGTTTGACCGTCTGATCCTGCCAGTGTTTTCTACATGCTAAGTCTAGTGCAGAGGTGCACTACTATTGTTCAAACATGCAACACTGTCACCACACTGATATATTGAATAAATCTGTTTTCACTGCTTTTTACTGGAGCTCCTTGTCTGATATTCAAAGCTGAGGCAAACATTTTTCCATCTGTCCCTGCTTGCCATGCTGCAGGTTTCATGCGTTCTTTTGATGTATTGCTTCCACTGATTAGAGGCTATTGGTTTCAGGCTCGAAACTCTTTCTGTCCAGTCCCCACGAAAAGGTCCGATTAATTATACCACAACCGAAACCCTTCATTTTAGATGTCAATGTCTCAGATCCTAAGCAGCTACCCACATCAGAATACGATCACTTTACAAATACTGTGACCCGGTGATGGGGCAGCCCTGACACAGCAAACCTCTGCCTGGATTTCTGGAGTCTGAATAAACATGCAGCTTAAATACATTGTAAATCCCCTATCAACAGCTTCACGCTCAGTGACAGCTACTCAAAATACACATTTCCTGGTATTAACTAGAAAAAAGGCAAAAGAAAAAGAGAGAATCCAAAGTAGCCGTGGTTGTGTGCCTTCATACCAACGCATCTGCAGAAGATCTGTTTTTATTTTTCCTCATTAGATCCATCTTCACTCTGGAGATCAAAATCGTCTTTTCTGGACTCGTCACAGCTGCACAATCCGACAGGATATGGGCTGCCAATGCTGGTTATCACCCTAATCAAGCTTTCATCAATTACTTAGCTCTTCCTCACCATGCAGATCAAACAGCCAAGCGCTCCTCTGCTGACATTTCACTCCAGACCATTCTGCTCGAGACGGGAAATCATAAACCGGGGGTGGAAAAGGGAAGAAGTGGATATACTGCACATTAATAGGAACCATTCAAAAATGCAGCTATAAATTGTAATCATATGTGAAATGTCTTCGTCTTCGTGTGTTACTGAGAGAAAACATACATACACCAGCTCTCAGACAGACAGCAAAATATGCACGGTGCAGCTTAATTTATGTGCACATGCTCGGCTTTGTTCAAATGCTTTACAATTTAAATTGCAAAACTCATTATTTGAATACCAAACGGATGGTTGTCACTATAGAGCACGCTTGATTACACTGAATTCCTTCCAGTGTGCAGGTGACTTTGTATCGTAATAGTTTGTGTATTTTCTAGACTGAAACCTGAATTTTTTCCTGCACATTTCTGAGGTTCACAAATCTCCTTCAGATGATCTGCAGGACCACAGCTACGCTCAGTCTTAGACAGAGATTTAGTTGTCTCCCACATCTTGATACATCTGCCAGAGCTTGTCAAACACCACACGTCGAACCTTTCAGGCAGAAAAGTGTAATAATGTCCTGTAATTTCTACAATCCTCCTCTAATCTTAGCTAATGAAATTGTCATCTGACACCGCTGTAGAAGCAGCGTGTGGGGAAGAGACAATCTGTAATTGCATACATAGAACTGTCTTCCCAAGAGACCTATCCATCACGTAATCTTGTTATTGCCTGGAAGATGAGAAATGCGTTTAGCTATATTGTCGTTTTCCCTCGGAAAAGTGTCTTTGCAAGCATGCAAATCTCCCCCATCGACTGCGGTGGAGGCTTTGTGCAGGAGGTAAATAAGCATAACGCATCACTGATTTGTTGTTTAATAAAAGAGGAATTAAAAAGAAATTTGGATCAGATTCCCAAGTGGGTATCTGTGCTGTTGATCTTATTACTGTGAATGTTCACAAACTTGTACTGAAATAAAATGACACGTCAACAAGTGTAAATGTCTCATTCTGAACTTTATTCCACATCTCTGTTAATTAGCTGTAGTATGACTAATTCATATTTATTCTTTTCATTATGTTGCTTTGTTTGCATCTCTTTTTTTCACACAACCATCGTAGTCTGCTCGTCACTGCTCGTTCAAAGCAGCCAGGATGTGAAGTGTTTGACTTCCAGTGCATACGAGGGTTTTATCCTCTAAATACTTGACAGAAAACACAGGAACACGGTGTTATTTGTTCACACATTAAATCACCAGTGTGTCCAACGTAACACACAACGTGAAAAAGGTCACTTTCTTTTGACTTTTAACTTTTAGTTTTTCCCCCAAAGCCCCGGCTCCTCGAGCTATTAGCAGAGCTGGAAAACTACTCTTTATTAGTAAAGTATGTGCACTCCCACTCCAGGCCTGTCCCGCTGTGGAAGCCCAGAATTTATGTTCCGTGGGGAGCGTGCTGGTGAACAGACGACTCGCATGTGTCTTTGCAGAGCTTCCCTGCGGCCTCCTTTAAAGGCATTCTGAACTGATTTGGGGGATATCGTAAAGCAAATGATAAATTTGTACCCTTGTCAAGCGTGGCTGTGCGCTGACGATTTGCTCCAGGAATCATGCAGGAATGCCATATATCCCAACTGATTGCTACTCGGCTCAAGCTGATGGCAAAATACATTACATCATTAAAGGTATCGGAGGAAATAACTTAGGCTTTGTTCCTGCTATTGTTCTGACATCGAACAGCCCGTTTGATGTAATAAAGATCTATGCAGAGAGACAGACACTGAACATGTGTCTTCCTACTAAAAACAAATACATATTCATCCCCTCCCCTCTCTGCGCTGTTTTCCTCTAAAGCCTCAACATCTTGCAAATGGTTTCTGGCAAGTGCAGATACCATATCTGCCATTGTGCATCGGCCTGCTATTGTATTAAGTGAAATACATTCTTTTTGTTTCATTTCCTCCGTTGCATGTTTTTGATTTCACTACTGCCATGTAGGGGCCATTGTTCGACCAGCGGAAGGATATATTTCATAATCAGAATGGGTTTTTCTTGACAAGTAACGCAACTTTTGATAGATATTATAAATTGGGTGACTGGTGAGCTGTTTTTCAAATCCAAAATAGTTGATCAAACACAACACGATGGATCGGTTAACTATCGGAGCAGACCGCTGCAGGAGTAAATGGTATACCACCCTGGATCCCTTTGTATTTGGAAGAGATTAGCAGGATTTGAGCCATGCTTTTAGATTAGATGGCGTGAGAAATGTGGCTCGTCGGTTCAAGGGAGCGAAGAGGTCCTGCCGCCTCGCCTGCCCCGTCCCTGGCTCTGGGGTGGCTGGTAATCCCCCCGGGCAGGGGCAATAAAACTCCAATTTCTACTGTACCTGCCAGCTGAGTGTCTTAGCCAGTTCGAAACACAGGGAGCATGAAATTCCAGAGGAGCCATATCAAAGCAGCAGCCCCCTTCATTATGACATCAGAACCTTCTGAAGTCAACAAGCATGAAGGCAGACTGGAGCGCTGCGTGGGTTTGCAGCCTTGAACGGGGATCCGTCGCTATTAGGGGCTGTGCGGGGGGGATAGCAAACAGAGGGCAAGAGGGGCAGAGAGGGATTACGTCTATCACCATGCATATGTGCTCCCACCTAAAAGGCCTGCCTGCCATTTTCTGCCCCCAACTGTTATGATAGCCGAGACAGTAATAAAGGCTTTGGCGGCATCGTAAACATAGCATGATGTCGGGTATCAAATACTTAAGGACCCGTGACGAAGATCTGAGGGGAAGCCCAGAATGCTGGTGGAAATGCAAGCATAGTAATGGTGATAATTACAGCTGGTCGTGGCCAGGATCCATTTGTCAACTTAATAAACGCCTCTCAGAGTCATAAAGTAGAGCTGAATTGCGAGGAAACTCGTAAAGCCACAGATGACAGGCATTTGAAGACTGCGCTGATTGTGCGCATTAATATAAAAGAAGTGATAAGAAGGAAAAGTGGAAGAGTCCATAGCGCATTCTGTAGATGGATTTCATATGTCTGCAGTAAATAACCTTTAAAAAAGATATCCGCTGATCGCCTCCTTGGGATATCAGGCAATGTTGGCGGGAATATGACAGAAATGAGTGAAATATATGTAAGTATATGATTCTGGTGTCTTCTGAGGCAAATGATGTGCTTCATCCACAGAAAGTGAGAAATACTTTTCGCAGCTTGAGCCTGGACAACCTGGGCCCGGGTCCCAGCTCATGTCACCGGTGTAAAAGTTTTATTCTCGCTAGTTCTTCCTACTAAACCATAAAACAAATCTTTGCCCATAGCCTTGAACAGACTTCTTTAAGCGGCTCACCTGCATTGAAAACACATGTTTTCACATAATGAACAGTAAATACGCTGGGATTGGTCACACGTTCAATCAAACCACGTGTAGAACAGGCATTTCACATTCATGTTTCGCAAACCTGCGTCAGGATATCTAATATTTACGACAATAACTGTTATTACCCAGATGTAAATTGTATGTATCATTGTTGTTTTAACAAGAGTCCCTCTAGCTCGGCGTGTTGTTGGTCTGACTCAGATGTCGTGCGCATGCACTCTCAGGGTTTCTCTGGGTGTTGACAGAGGCAGCCTGAGATGCTCCGGCAGAGATGAACAGATCTGTTTTCCTAAGTTACCATCGGTGAGAGTAATTAATCATTCCGGCAATTATTAATCCTGTGGGTTTGCTGGTAATGTTTCACTGGGAAGATAATCTCAGGCAGGGGACCCTCACAGCAATATGTATACGGCACCACTGTGTGATGTTAAATTTTACATGTGAATAAAGTTTCACGATTGTGGACCTTAACATCAGAGTGAAGAAGAGGCTGCTGAAGCACGTCTGAAAGTAACATACAATTTGTTAAAAACTGAATGTGAAGCATTTTTTTATTATTTTAATTTGGGAAAAAAAGGAACAAAATGTAAGTATTTAAAGGAATGCAAGTCTTGACAAATAAGAATTTTTCTCAAATTTATTAGAGCACTCATCAAAGCTGAACAATCCATTTCTTCTGTGAGCTCTGCTGAGTGGACACACATGTTAATAATCCAAACTGTTTCCACAATTGTTTAAAAGGAAATATTGGAGACATTTAAAACCAGGATCGAGCCTGGACTGGAATGTGCTTTAATTGCCGTCCTTGGCAAAGCAAACAGGCTTGAGTATTTGATCTTGCCCGGTGTTGGCACCGTTCTGGGGAACACGCCTCCATTTCAAACATGGCCAGTCACTCTCTTCCTGCCAAATCAATGAAAGACAATAATTGTTGATGATAACAATGACTGAGCACGCTCGGCCCGTGGTCCAATCTGGCCAAATTCTGATCATTTCTGCGGCTTCCAAAACAACACGTAGCCCACATTAAGGAGTGAAATGAAATTCCCCATGATGGATGACTTTAGGAGGCCTCTGGACAGGAATGGCCGTCCAACGCTGGGATGTGATCCCAAATCTCTGCATAATGGCTTCAGCTGCCTTGTCAGTCACCTGAGTCCACTCGGCTTTTTAATCGAACCGCCAGTAATGAGTCGGTCAAACATGACCTGACAAATTGATTTGGATTCCCATCTGATGAGTCCTTCCATGAAACAGTCCCTCAGTACACACAGCCAAATGTTGTCACGGAAAGAGATGAAGAAATGCAATAAGCAGAGATGCAATAAAGCTCCACTCGAGCCTTTGATCAATAGAGAACGTGCAGGACAACAAAAAAAAGAAATGGATCTGAGCTATCTGGTTTAAAGGAAAAGATTTAGCTGCAGCGCTAAAAAAATAGAAGCTCGTTTGATCGAACATGAGCATGCAACGCAAATACACTGCAGCTGCATTAATTACCTCAAATTAATATTTATACACATGCATCTGTAATTGCAGCCTCATGCTGCCGACAGTCCTCCAGGATCCTGACAGGAGGTATTTCTTAAAATGCCCATGGACAAGTTTTCTTTCTAAGTTCGTTTCACATCTTACGTTAAAGATACAAATGGCAAAAACGAAACAGTCCCAAACCGTAATGAGCGGAATACTGATGTGCCAGGTTTTCATCCGGAGGGAGGTGATGTAAGAGCAAAGCAGTGAGTGTGTGAGGAGAGCACAGTCACTTTTCTGGGCAACTTTCCCTCTGCCGTCACGTCCAGGGTGGTAATTTGCTTTAATCAAAAGGAAACGCAGTGCTGCTGAGCTCCAGGAAGCAAGTCAAATGCAGGCTACAAACAGAACGTGACACACTGAACTTGTCACAGGAGCAAACATACTCTTTTCAACCCAAGCCATGAACTTTTGCTAAACTTGTCTTTTTTTTCTAAACAGGATACTTTCAGCCACAAAAGAACTGTTTGTGCGAACAAAATCAGAAGTTTGACAGTCTACAAACGACCATTTTACATATTCAAAGAAAAGGAGATTTGCACAACTCTTAATGTTTTAGCATTTAAGACAATTCTTTGTTTTTGTTTGTGTCGGGCCTTTTGTCACTGGGAGAGTCTGGGGAACATGAGGTTTCGTTTGGGAGCCATTTCACTGTCACATACACACAGACTCTTTATCAAATTGTGTCCGAGAAACACATCTCGCTTTCTGCCTCTCCATGCTCTCCAGACTCCCAGGAGGAAATGTCTTGATGTCCTATCTGCCTGCCTGAATGATGACATCTAAATCTCAGAGCAGCTGCTGTGCCAAAAACAATGAGCAGAGTCTTGGGGAAGGCGATCAGGAGACACGTTGGGACACTGCAGAGATTTTCACAAAGCCCACTTGGAGGAGGGGGTTACAGTGAGGAAACTGGACCAAAGTTTCCCTGTGCTGCACGTCTGGTTGCTCTGCTACAGTTAAACTGCTTCATTGAGAAAAAAAGCAGAAAGTTGGACTTATGGATTCCTTCTCCAGCCAAATCAACTGCACAAAGTTAAAATGAAAAAAAGCTTGAGAGATTCATGTGTCGTTTTGAATTCCTTTATCAACAAAAACTTAACTTTCATGGGTTTAAAATCTATGAGATATTGAAGGATTTTGTTTTCACTCTGCAGGAAAAGTCATAATGTGCAATGTATAACCTGATTTAACGCTTTGTTACCGCATCGATTGTTTAAATAAGAGTTTTTGTGTAAAGTTTTTAATAAATATGCTTTATTGTGCAAGAGCTGGCACGAGCGCTCGATGTGCAGCGAGTTTCTGCTCCAGTCCTTTTTTTCCTGTGAAGTTGAACAACATTTCCCCTCCTCCTCCCTGCTGAGTGAGGTGAGGCGAAAACTTTCCGAGCACCACTGGGAAGCTAATTAACAAGGCGGGTGTGAAGAAACTCCTGCTCCGGGTTGTTTTTACCCCCTGATGTGAAACACCCACCCAGTCAATCGTTCTACCCCTGAGTGAGGCTTTTACTTACAGAGAGGAAGTCGGACGTGTTTTCCTTAACTGCCTCCCCCACCACACACACACACACACACACACACACACACACACACACACACACACACACACACACACACACACACACACACACACACACTGTCCTGACTCACTTATACCATTGAGGAACGCACATTCTCATACACACACACACAAACACACACACAGACATACACTTTGACAGTTCTGGATGTTTTTTTTTTATTGTTGTTGAGACATTAACTTAGTCAACATCTAACACTAGTGCACTTCATCTACTCTGTCTGTCTGTCTGTCTGTCTGTCTGTCTGTCTGTCTGTCTGTCTGTCTGTCTGTCTGTCTGTCAGATATACTATTGTATCCAAAGCAACTGAGAGCAGTTTCAAAAGAGAACGAGAGGGAGATGGACAAATAAGCGTCATTTTTGTCTTTTCCATTTTGCTTTCTTTGACTGTGGAAGTGGATGAGAAAAAGGTCAACAAAACACAAATCTTTCATGAAACCGCCACTGAACTCTCTGTGCTCACAGCTTTCCATCTCCCTCGACTGTTTAACATTGAGATATAGCAGCTATCAATAAAAACAAAAAAGAGTCTCATCTGCCTCTCGTGGTTTTTACAGTAAAATAATTCAAAGGGGGATAGCAGGGTTTGTAAGTACAGCCTCCTGCAGCCTGTTTCCGGAGGGCCTTAAATTCACAGATGGAGACTTTTCTGGAGCTGGACGCGGCCTCCAGGTCGTAGCACCGAGGCGTCGTCTCATTATTTTGCTTCTCGTGACTCCATGTGAATGTGGCCCAAGTCTCAGGCCTCTTCCATCTCTGTCTCTCTCTCCCTTCCTTCTTCAGACGCAGTATTTTGTTCATGTGCTGTCCTCCTGTTTCTCTTGGCACCTTATTAGCACCACGGCTGCTCTTAAGGAGCACATCTGGACACAGACTCTAAAAGCGATGAATGGCCATGACTTTTGCTAAGTGCTCTATATATAATCCTCCTGTTATTAAGTCTATTAATAACCCACAGTAGTTTTGATCTATAAATTACCTTCAGCAGTCTTGAACAGTTACTGACTAGTTGTTATGTTTCCTTTTGAAGCCACATGACACAAGCAGGCTGTTGAGAGTGACTGTTTCGAGTTCATCACTGAGAATAAAAACTGTGAAAAAGTCATGGTGAAGTCCATACATACTTTCACACTCTTGTCTTTTTATCCATCTATATGTCAGTCTTTGTATGTTGTGCAAACGCATTGATATTGATATCTATGTTGAGTATTGAAACATATTTTTAACTGTAAACAGTTTCTGCAAACTTGGCAACTGATCCTTAGTTGTGTGCACCATTCTTACTCTCCCTTCCCATCAAAAAATTAGAAATTCAATGAAAGCTGGTTTGCTTTACATTTCAACTACCATGTCTAATATTAGTCTAATATAAATCCAATATAAGTCAGTCTGAGAGTGTTGACCACACGTTTTGCAGGATTCCAATTAACAGCTTGGACGGAACAAGCATAGTTGTGTTCCCAGTGTGACACAGACTGAACGATATGGAAAAACCTAATCACCACTCTCCCCCTCACACATATTCTGTGCATCTTTAATGGGAAATCTGAGACAGCACTGAGTACAGAGCTTAGTCTGTCACATCACATGACGCGCTGCAACTAATGCAGTCGACAAATGGGCATATCATGGATCCCAGTTTCGTGAACGATCGCTCCTCAGAAACAGGTGGCGGCCGCTGTAGGACCAGATGTCCCAGTGCAGCCGTGGCGAAGCAGCTCTGTCGCAGCGCAGCGGTGAACAATGCGTGACGATGGGCCGCCTTGTGTTGAAACCCAGGGAGGGCCAACAATGGGGTGAGGTCTGGCCAGGGGAGGGCCGGGGTGTGGACCGTGCCCCAGTTGTGCTCAGATGAAGAAGCCCCACCTTTGGAAACGATGCCCCGCTCCGATGTGAGGAAGTGGATGCTTTTCAACAATGAGGAAGTCATGTCAAACATGCCCCCGCAGCTCTCCACATCCATCGGTTCCTTTGTTCGGACATCTCGGCTCGTTAATTCCACTCGGCAAAAACCTGCTGCGGACATTTGCTCGCACCGTATAAATAGACAGTAAGTATTACCGGTGTGATGGAAGCGAGGCTGTGGACCCGTGCCAGTCGCTGAAGCCAGATGGCATCGGATCAAACCATAACTGAGCCTCGCTGTTACAAAATTAGCTTTAGATCTTTAGCTGGATGTATGGTGTGAGTTTAAGCTCACACCATGCGTTTTGACATGTAGTTAGTGTTTTCACAACTTCAACACGAGGATCCTGCAGGAGGGAGGCTATAATCGCCCTGCGTCCTGGAGTAAACTGCATGAAAAGCCTTCATTTCAAACTGATAATATTTCATTTCCCCTTGTCACCACTTTCAACTGAAATAAATTTATTTGCACATAAATTAACAACTGTAGTTTCCTCTCTGCAAGATGAAAAAAAATAAAATAAAAATTCTTGAATGTAACAAAATAGGATGGAAATATGCGCGCTATGACTGTGTAATTGACTCCACCATGCAGTACAACATAGCCATGATGCACGGTGAAATGCGACTGAGCTTTCCGCTAAGCTTATTGTGTGGTTGTAGTGTACATGGTTGTAATTCATGTCATGCTTATAGACGGATCAAAAGGACATGTATCTAATAGTGCATACACTGGCATGGCTTGAAAGGACAAATCATTCTTCAACCACTGCTCATGTCTATTTGTAAAGACAAGTGTGACATACTTTCATTCTTTCAGGTGCACAGGTGCAAAGCAGAAACATGATCCCAGCGCTGGAACGAATGCAAATATTGACGTGAATCGTTCTCATAAATAAACCCAATAAAAGCGAATTCTCTTTGATGAGTTGAGAGTTGCTTTCAGCACGTTTATTTTTACGGGTTTTGATGGTTACGATGCGGCTGAGGATGCTCTCCAATGGTGTAGAACATCTGCACTCAGGGCTCAACGTGGAGGAGGCTCCAGGGCCCTCAGAGCTGGGACTTGATTCTGTCATTTGAGAGAGTGTATAAAAAAATCTGAAACTTAAAATGATAAATCAATGTATTTATGCACTGCTAAAGTCTGGTGACTCGAATCTATCTGCCTACCTGTCAGTCTACATTTGATTCATATGTTTCTGTCAGAGCCAGTAAGATTATTTATGTTTATTTATTTAGATTTTATGACGTTATATTTGAGCCTGTCTATTAATACCTGAATCTTCTGCTCTCTATTTTTCTTCATCTTTATTTTGACTGGACTGGAGGAAGCGCCTGGCGGTCACGGGGGCCTTCAGCTCGTATTTTAGCAACATAATGATTGATTGGGCAGTTGCTGCAGCACCTGTGCCAATCAAATCCATCCAGCGACATGATCTGCCCATTGACACAGGGGCCCCCGGACTCAGAGAGATGTTGATTGGCTTGACATGATGTATCCACGGAGGAGGTAGCCCCCTGGGCGAGGTCACAGCCTCTGATTGGCTGCTGGACGCGTTTGTGATGAGGAGCACTCGGTTCGTCCAAGTTTGTTGGCCAAGTTGTTGTACAGGCGGCGCAGAAGAGGAGCTCTGGTGTCAGCCTGAGCACCGCCCTGGTTAAGGGTTTGTTTCCCTGGGGAGCCTTGTTTTGTAATAATAGTAAATACTTAAAAATCCACAGAGGCACTTCAGAGCACTGTGCAAAACACAACTGTGCACAGGCACTGGTTTCAAATGCAGAATGATCTCTTGTCTTTTTTTATTTAATATTTTTTTAAGATAAGCGATGATACTTAACTCCTGGCCTCTCGTCATGTGAATCACTGATATGTGGATCATAACTTTGATGAATTCAGCCCCTTGCTGTGTTTGGCTAAGATGGAGCCTGGAGGCTCCAAATCTTAGTTAAAACTCTGTGTGCGGGCCACTCAGCAAATCCTTTCAGGCCTGAGTGGAACACGAAGCCGAGCCAGGTTCTGACACTCAACCTGCTGCTTGTGGTCTGACGGTAACCCATGTGATGCGGTGCCGCCTGTTTTAGTTGTGTCCTCTTTCCTAGATGCTCCCCTCCTCTCTTTTCCTCCGTCCTCTCCTTTCTCGTCTCCTCCTCTCTTCTCTCCAGCAGGTGGCCATTCAGTCAGCAAAGACATCTTAAACTGTTTGACACCATGGCAACAAAAACAACACAGTCACCTACAAACACACAAACAAATCCAAACATGCACTCTGACTGATCTACAGTTACGTACATGCACACGAAAGGCCCGTTTCCACACACATGACTATAAGATTGGATATCCGTGGGCACAAGGTGACAGTTAGCCCACACACACACACACACACACACACACGCACGCACACACAGGCTCATGTGAGATGCGTCTGCAACAGCTTCAGCAGAGCGAGTTTTATAATCCTTCACCTCGTGGCAACATTTTTCAAAGCTATAACCAATTTAGCACTTCATGCCGGATCAGACAAAGTGTATCTAAGTGGCTGGAGCAACAACCAGAGCAACAGCCCAGCAACAGGTCTTAAATACAGAGCTCATTTCTGTCAGCAGGGGTCAGACCTCAGCTTGGTGTCCGTCGGTCCCTGCTGCCAGCTGGAGGCAGCAGCAGAGGATGAAACGAGGGCGGACGCCAGAATTGGGGTCACGACAAATGTACAGAGCAGGGACTGTGACATCTTGCCAAGCAAGAGAGTCCAACTCTTTTCCACATGTGTAAGTTTAACTGTTCCTCGGAGTCTCGGCCGAGTGATTGACACTTTTATTCAAAGCGGCTTCAGGAACAGCGAGGGCTTTCTGCACATTCTGAAAGAAAAGAAACAGCTGAACTTGGCACAGACATGGAGCCGTTCCTCGAGGTTTATTAGGAGACCTCTGACACTTAAGATGCCATCTTGTGACTCTTAAAAGCTGACGGGCAATTTCCAGTTCAATAAATCAATAAATGTTGATATTTCTACCATCACATGCTGCATCAGGTTCACACTGGGAAAAGGTGCAATTACCATTTTTGGTCATTTTAGTCAAACATCAAGTTGTATTTGAATGGCATGTCCTTTCACCTTCTTCATGTCCTTGCATGTCCTTTCACCTTTCACAAATGGCATAAAATAATGTAAGAAGCTCATAAATTGTTAGATTTTCACTTTTTTATTTTGGAGTTACATTTTGCAATAGAGCCACGGATTTCTACTTTTAGTACAGCTTGATAATAATGTGTTTGAGATGAAAGACCTTGTCTAATTGGCACAGATTTTTATAGTGACAGATCTCCTGACTAATATAAATAAGTAAAGCCTTAAGCCAGGGGCAGAGAACGTGTGATATGCAGCAAGGATCATGTTCGAGATTAAATCTCAGGGGATAACAGTTGTTCCACCACCACAGGAGTCCTCAGGATACCTGCTCCTCCTGTCGTTTCCCAGCCTGCCACTTCACTAAGCTCCTCTGCAGCGGAGCAGCTTCTTAAGTCTCCCCGGCCCGGGAGCCTGAAGAAGAGGCTTCATTCATAACCTCCTGGTGACAGGAAGCTAATCAATCAGAGGTGGCAATTTCCACACTCAGCCAGCAAGAAGAGTAACGCGTCTCCTACTCCCTGGGGCTAATAACACGGTGCCTGGATCCCAAAAATTCACTCGTCAAGACAGGGCAATGAAAGAGAGGGAATTCCAAGCAAGTGCCCGCTGTCAAAACATCCCATTATGGTTTTATTATGGTTTTATGGGGAGCAGAGACGACGACATCCACAACCTCATGTTGTTTGTGGATCGTGGAAGTGACCTAAGAAAGAATTAAATACAAACTGTTCAACTCCTGAGCTGTGAGTAAATGACTCAAAATAAACAAACAGAGATCTTAGGTTTTTTTTTTCTTAGCTTAATTTTTCCAAATCAAACCTCAAAGAAGTTTTTGCTGTATAACTGGAGCAAAGAAACCATTTTTTTAGATTAGATTAGATACTTACTTCTTGTTTGCTCTCACTATTAGACACATCAACCAAAATAGTTTTAATCTTGTAAGAATTTAATTGAATTGGCAGTGGAAGTCAGAAACCTCGGCAGATCTGAGGCACAAACATATTTTGCAGAAGTGGGAGAGCGGCCTGGTTTAATAGGGAGCACTGCAGAAACGGCTGAAAGGAGCTGCAACAATTTTCACAGAGAGGAACCTCGCCTTGACCTTGGCCCGACCCCACGTCCAACTCTGGCCTCCAATAAAGAAGTCCTATAACGTCAGGTTAACTGTGATTAATGGCGTGGCCAGGCACAAAGTCTTTTCTGTGTACAATACCCAGAACTTCAAAACAGTTCACGGCGGTTCAGCCCTAATCTAAAGAATTTACAGAAATGTTTCAAGTGGTCTGCTCTGAGGCTCAAGACTGCACCGTGTCCATGTGGAGAAATCTGCAGCTTCTTTCCTCACTAGTTTTTCTTCACGGCAGATAAAGTCTATTAAACTGTGATCTGCAGCCTCAGTAAAGCACCGTCATTAGTTTTCTATTATTGATCGTTCAGTGAGAGCAGCTGTCACTTTCTCGACCGGTTGACGTCTTATTTTGGAGCTGAAACTCTGGGTTCCTGTCCACCTCATACGTTTATTGGCTAATGCAGGAGCTCGCTGTCAAAGTGACACCCATGGCAGGGGAGAGTTTATCATTCTGCTGACAGGCTAAATAACTTGTGCCGAGGCAACAGATAACAAATGGGCTCAAGTTGTGGCTTGAGTGTCTGTGTGTTAAAGACAAGAACAACTGGGCTGCAACAGAAATAAATGGACCCTATTGGCATTTGGCCATTATTCCTGGGGCACCTGAAGTACACAGAAACAAGGAGCCAGACAGGCCTGTAGCTGTGCTCTAATATACACCATTTAATGAGCACTGCTGACAAAAACAAACACACAAACAAACCACATTGATATTACTGTGACATGTTAAAGGTTCTGAATGAAATAATTTCACCTCTAAAAATAGTTGGAAAAAGTGACTGTATTAATCCTGAGATGTTATCTTATGTCGATCCTCAGTGACTTTATTTCATGATGTCTATCATTTACTACTATTTCATTAGTTCCAAAAACTGCAAAATGTTCATTACTATAGAATATATTTACAATTATAATTATTATACATTGTAAGCTGGGTGTTCATCTCTCAAGGTTTTTATAATATAAAAATCTTGTTAATGTCAGGTTTAAGTTTTGTTTTTAGATAAATTGAAATGAAATACACTGAAATCAAAATTGTGTCCTTCAGAGGGCTGACTAATTGGAATTGGGTGGATTTCCACTTTTCCTCTTTAGCTTCATTCACACAAATTGTACTTTAGGACTCATGCTGGGTTTCATCAGACAGGTCTGGATTGATTTATTTTGGCTGACATTACTCATGCCTCATAATAAGCCTTCACTATCTTGTGTCAAAGCAGCAGGCTAATAAGCCGGGGCTGTTGATAGCGCCACACTTGCCGTTCACCTTTGGCTCGTAGGTGTCAGACTGTCAGGAAGAAACCCAGCAGGCCTCAGGAGTTTACTGCAACTGCGGCATGACATAAACAAATCATCTTCCCTGTAAAGAAAATGGTGGCACTCTCTGCAGATCTCGGGGGTGCACATGTTTGAAGCTGTGATGTGTCAAAGCATAAACAAATGTCCCGTTTCTCTCCCACTCAGGTCTCTATTTACAGCTGTTTCTGTCCGTACAGTAAGTGAGATATACCCCTGAGGCAGCCTGGGTGCTGCCTTAAGCCTGTGAAAATGTGCTGCAAGAGATAAATTCCAAGATGTCAGAGGAGCTGTCAGTGTGAAAGAATACACTGGTCATTACCACCTTCAGATCTATCTCGCATGCAAACTCCCCCTCCTGTCTGAGCGGGACCCCTGCTGAGGATGAGCCAGATTTTCCCACAGTGAAAAACTGGCTCGCATGCCGTCACTGGACCAAACCTCTGCTGTTTTCTAACGAGCTCCGTCCATGCTTCATCTGGACTTTCACTAGAAAGTGCTTATGTTGCTGTTCTGACGCAGATAAAAGCTTTTTGGCAGAGCTGCGAGTGAATGCCAAAACTAACAAATATTCCGGAGGCCTGGTGTTAGAGTCTGACAAAGTTGTGCAGTGACGCGGTTCTGCTGTGCTGTTCCTCCGCCGATGGAAACATTTCCAATAATGCTGTCTATGATGTCAAGGCAGACACCTCATTACTATGTTAAAACCTACATCGGTATGGTTTGAAAAGAACTTGCCTCAGCTGTCAGATGTCCTTATTAAGGCTGTCTAATAAGCCCAGGTTACAAGATGGTTCCGAGAAGTAAGCGATATCTGCAGCGGGACACACACATACAATAAGGCAGCGAGCCTTAGTGTGGATTTCATACTCGGGGCTGAGCATACTCTTCAAGCCTATTTTTGTTGTCCTGATCTCAGACAACCCTGGACCTCATCCAGGATGGTTAAAGTAATATCCACCAGTAATGCTGCCCCGTCCTGTCGTCTCCACCGGGACTTGCAAACTGAGGGGGGTTGCTGGGGTTCAAGAGTGACAGAGCAATAACTGGTTAGAAACTCCAGAACAAACCTCGTCCAAGCCGAACTGTGATTTCCAAGTGCGAGGACTGAGCCTGACGTTTTTGCGATGCCCTTCACTCGCCTTTGCAGCCGTGCTCAAGCGGAGGAGGAATGCATTCTCCTTTTATAGACCCCTTCCAACACAAGATACAAAATACTCCACGCTCCCGAGCTCCTCCGTTAAACTGGATACCCCTTTAAGTCCCGCGGACGCCTCAGCTCCGGAGCGAGGTTGCAGCAACAAACAGTTGCGATGGCGCATTCTGTACGCGAGGGAGGCCACGCATTGTCGTCCTTACGCTGGTATCCTGTGAATTTATGGCCGCCACGGCCTCTATTTTCCCCCCTCTCCCGCAGAGATAAGGAGTGTTTTTCTTCAGAAAATCTGCGGGGGGTTGGGTGTAGTTAAAGGACACACTCAGCTGCTAGATTAACTCATCAACACTGCATTGCAGGGTGTCAACAGAAATGTTTCACACACAAGACCGACAAGGAATGAATACCATTTGGAGGTCACAAGTGGCAACCTCTCAGTCCTTCAGGCCTTTTAAATGTTAGTGTCTGCCTTTCAAGAGCAAGGATGTAACCTCTAAACCTTTGAGAGGAAAAGAGATCTGTTGGACATCACTGGCCTCATGTCAGTCCCTACTGTACGTTATGACCTGGAGAAATCGAGCTCATGAGATTTTGCTTGTACCAAATAAATCACCAGGGAATAAATTATCCATTGCAATGTCATAGCTACAAATTGAACTCTTATTTTGAAACATCCAATGTCATTTATGTAACTAAATATTCAATGGCACATTAATGAGACAGCTGAGACGAGCAGATCTACAATAAAGGTGTTGAGGTAAAATCTCCATCTGAGGTCCAAGTTTAAATGAATCTTTGCTCAAATGAAAAAGAAAAGAATAAATTTAAGGTATTAAACATGTTTCTTTCATGTCTGCACCAAAAATAAAGGAATCTGAACATTGTGAAAGAGGATCGTTCTTTCCATTTCTCAAAATACGCAACACTATGACAAGCTCAATAAACAATCCTGAAATACAACTTCACTACGTCGAGTTTCGTGTTTCAGAATCAGAAACATGATTCAAACTTCTTTGCGTAACTATGCCCTGCTCCTTAACTGCTTTAAAGAGCATATTTTCAGGGACCCAAAAGACAACTGACAACCGGAGACATGGGATCATCTTCAAAAGAAAGACGCATGTCTGTGGCATGCTGGCTTTTAGCTGCGAGAGCAATGCCATCCCCTGCAGTTTGAGTCATCTAAACTCCAGCGTAATGGCTTCCAAATTTAGATTACGGTGCAAGTTTCAAGCAAAGTGTCAAATCTGTGGAGATGTTTTACTCCGAGCTGTAAAAGGTCTCGATGTGGAAGGAGGGAAGTTGCAGGATGGTGGTTTTTTGCTGCACGCACAGCAGATTGTGAGGCCTTTGCACTTAGCGGGCAGCAAAGCTTTGAAAGCCACTTGGGGAAAGTCATTGTTTTCCCTCTAAAGCTGCCGTGCACCAGGGTGGCATGGTTGCCATGTTGTGGCTGTTTGTTTTAGATTTGAAGAAGATCAGGACACGTGGTGGCAGTTAAGCTGCGTCCCAGCGGACGGCGGCTACGCTCTGGAACGTGACAGATAATTTGAGTTCCACTCAGAGGCTGTTTTATATTGCTTTGTCATTGGAATAAAGATTATAAGACCTGCAGTCGGGGAGGAGAATCTGAACCATCCCAGGAAGCTGAGGTCAAATACAATTAACCAACTGCAGCACGTATTTGTATCCTGCACCAAGTAAAATGGCCGATCTGACTGGTCATGGTCGCCTATCTACAAACCTGGTTGATCAGTGGTTTCTCAACCTGTGACACTGGTTTAAAAGCTTCTGTGTACACTGCTCCTGCAGCTGCAGTTTTACATAAAGTTATAAAAGAGATAAGTAAAAGAGATAGTAGGTGTACCTAAAGTTATAAAATCCGTATATAAATCTCAAAATGTTCCATTAAAATCAATGCCACAGACGTTTGCTCCTCTGGCTGCTGATGTCTTTAGGATTATGCAAATTTTAAGATTTTATCTGTTTCATCTTTGCTGTCACGTTGTTGTTTTGTCTTACTTCCTCATGACAAATCATTTTTGACTTTAATGAAATAATGAAATGATGCAATAACATAATTCATTTATGACACAAAGGACCTGCAAATGGCAGATTTAAGCAGTTCATCAGAACCAGCGACTGTGGTTTATCAGAACTTGTCATGATTGTAACGTACTTGACTGTTGACAAAGATACTTTTTGAGAGCAAACAAAGAGTAAAATAATGCAAATACAATAGCAACCGTGAGAAAAGTCAAAGGTAAATCAACATCTGAAGACATGAGAAAACCCTCCTCCTCAGATCCGTCTTCCACTGCTATCTGCCGGTGGAGGACACCACGACAGAGCCTTCAGTGTTGGGTTCCTGAGGGCTGAGCGGTAGCGTCGGGCCGTGAGAGGTTAAGGGGCGAATGGCAGCGCTGCCCCCGTCGGCCCCTGTCGGCCCCCGTCGGCCCCTGTCGGCCCCTGTCGGCCCCCGGTGGCCCCCCTACCTCACCGGGTCCCGGGGGCTGGCGCCAGGTTCTCCAGCGCCAGCAGCCGCAGCAGAAAATAACCCGGTGCAGTTGTTGTGCAGGGGAGAGTGACGGGGAGAACATGTCACACTGGGGGATCGGGTTTCAGCGGCTGTCATCAGAGAGCGGTCATTACTTCTGGGCTAATTATCTCAGGCCACGTGTAAACAAACAACCTGCCGGTGTGAAGACCACATTGTGTTCACAGCTCCAGGCTTTGGTCCTGTCCCCCTTCGCTCGTTTGATGTTGGCTTTATTTCCGATGTCGGCTAAAGCGTTTCTGTCTCAGAGGCCAGTTGAGTTGAAGGGACTAACAAAGGACTGGGGCTGTGAGCTGAGAGTTGAGGACCAGAGGGAACTTCCTCCTCTTTTACACAGATTTTATGTGACACCCATTCAGCTGAGCTTCTCTAGTCGAACAGAGGGTGGTCTGATCTTCAGCAAATGTCCATGTCTGAATGAATGAAAACAAAGCATTTACCACTGTACAGGCTTACAGGCATACAGACTGTAAGTCTAAACAACAAGAGGAAAAGGTTTCAGATAAAATGCAAAGATCTAGAAGTTGTGAGGGACGTTTGTGGTCTGCTTATTCTAAGCTACATGTTTATGCATTGGGGAAATTCAGGATTCTTCATCTTCTCCCTTTTTTGCAGAGGAAACAGTTGATAATTCATTAGAAATGTGAATTATATAGCCTTTACTCTAATCCTTGATACAAAATTAAGCCTTTGCATACATGATCATTGCATGTTTTGGCTGAAGCCAGATTCAGATTCAGAGGACTGCTACTGGCTGATAAAACTGACATATTCTGCTTTATTACCTGATGTAAAGATACAATGAAGAAGAAAATGCTTTTACTATAACTTTAGGGTTTGGTATATGTGTCCCCATAGGCACATTTAATGGGGATAAGTGAGTCTACTAAATGACTAAATGTAACTAATGTGTAAAATAGAATATTTGGCATGTGAAAGTGCTCCGTCGTCTGTAAGTTGACGTGACCATGACCACATATGTAAAACAAACCACGGTCGTCCTTCAGCTGTGTTTAACTGTCATTCATCATGATTTTATTTCATCAACTTCACTCTGACAGGATCCATGAATGCATCCTCTGATGAAAACTCAATTCGGCTCAGCCCAGCACCCGACTCCACATTCCCCAGCCGTCATGGCACGTTTAGGGTTCGGGCTCATGTTTCTATCACACGCCTGCCATACCATACCTGTGTACCGCGGCCGCAGCCGCAGAGCAGTTGCGCGTGACCTGCGGTAAAGTTGTCTTCATCTCCTCAGGCTTGAGTTGTGCCTTAAACAGCAGTTGCAATGTAAATACGTTAATGATTTTAGTGGAGCAGTGGAGCGGCCGCTGGGTTCAAATAGTGATGTTGATGCAGACTGTAAGGTAGAGGAGTAACCCAGTCTGAGACCCCAGTCTGGCAAGCTGCACAGAGACCTTGAGGACTTCTTCTTTATGAATTATCAATGCTTTTTTTCTCTCACTTCATGATTCAGCATCATTATGTTTCCAGGTCAAACCTCAGAGCCTGTCACTCAGCAGCAGGTTTCACCATCCAACAGAAAACTGTTAATCTTTTAGAAGTCTGCGTTTAGCCCAGAGAGATACAGACAGGAGTTCTCAGGACATTATCTACATGGTGCTCTTCACATATTCCACCTTGCATATGTTATATCAACCCCTGCGGGAATGCTATGTTATGCTTATGAAAGCACTAATTCATGAGGGAATCCACTTCCAGATAACAGTACGTTATACATATCACAAAACTACTGATCATCAAAGTTATTAGAGTTAAAGTAACTTCCACTAAAGTCAGTGAAATCAGAAAAAGCTACAATATTGAGACAGAGGAGTCATTTATATCAAAGGAGCTTTTACACTTGATATGTATCAACAAGTGAATTATTCTGGTCCTAATGTCTCTTCAACCACGTTTTAGATAAAAGGACAGTAAGTGAGCAGTGACTGTCAGTGCTGCACAGGTTGGAGGTGTTATTCAATAACTGAGATGCAAAATGACATTAGGGTGCTGCTTGCATGCTGTCACACGTGTCCTTCTGGGGGTTTGTCAGGTCTAACTGTACATTATTAATTGCCCCCTCGTACTCACCTTTGTTTAGAATTTGCGCTGAAATATTTATGTATGCCTTCATAACCAAATTACTTCATCCCAGAGACACAGCTAAAGAGCTCATCTGCATGCCCGGGCCTTTCTGAAGGGCGCAAGTCAACAGCAGACATTACTGCACCACTTTGTCAAGCCAGTGACTGACATTTCTAATGGAACATGAGCGCTTCGCTGAATGTGGATTCAGCCGAGCCATTAGCCCTGGGTATTTTGATGACCATGAGAAATGTGATAGGCAATTAATTTTTGGGAACAAGTTCGCTCATCCCCACCAATCCCTATTAAGGGGCTGGTGATCCCCCATTTGCTAATTGAGTTAGCTGCATCAGTGTGGATCTGAACTTGAGAAGTGTCACAGATCAGACTCTGTTTATCTACCATTATGTCGAAGTGAGAGGCTTAGTTTTACGATATAATTATACCTCGCAAGACACTGACCCCAACCAACCTCATTTTGTAATGCGGAGCACTTTGGCAGGGTCCTTGATACCAGGCAGATTGAATCCAACTTTGTCTGCTGATTCTTTTTTCTTTTCCAGCCACCGTCTAATTGAAGCATGAAAACTCAGCACAACAAAAAATACTGTGAGAGGTTTGCTCAGGGCTTCCTCATTTGCTCCAGATGGGATCATCAGTGTCGGTGGCACTGAATATCCATGAGGATGCAGTTTTTAACCCGACATGGATTGACATTTGACGACAGTAACCCAACGAGCTGCACAAAAGTAATAGGTCAGAAAGCCTCGGAGTGGAAACGCAATCCATTTTGTTGTGGCCCTGAATGCGATTTGATCGACACTATCCACTTGCAGCGTAGGCCTCCCCGTGCCCTCGCCAGAGACATTTGCAACCGGTGTCAAGGCCCAATAAATCATCCTGTATCAAAGAGGCCATGTAACGCTTTCTACATTTCAACATATGTGGAATCAGAACACGTCTGTCATCGACGCAAGCCACTCTCAGAGAAAAAGGTTTTTTGGAGGCCTTTCCCACTCTAATGTGGACCATATGTGCTATTGATTTGGGAGGTTTTACCTGCCACAGTGGGATACTCCCGAAATGAGGTGAGGCAGACACTGTCATACCTCTTCAATGGTAACGGATTATGGCTGTAAACTAAAATCAACAAGGTGGATAACTACCAAGACGCAGCAGAAACACTGCGCTATGTTTCTGGAGCGCTCAGTTCTTCAGTGCTTGGTGTGTTCTGCCTGTAAGTGCTTTCTGAGTGCAGCGATCTGGTTCATTTGCATCAAACGAGACAAACTCCCAACCACGCCGGCTGGTGCCAGGATGAGCCTATTCATCTTAATATTATAAATGGCTCTCACTGTCATCTGAGGTTTTAAGTTCCCAAAGCAACTGATCCTGGTCTTGTACTGGCCATATATCTCCCTTTGAAAGCCAACTCTTCCTTCTCCTGCTGCTTTGTATTTAAGGTTGGCCCTCGATCTTGGGTTTAACCTGCTTTCTCACTGACCATCCTAAGTCGAGGAAAGTTAGAGGAGTTCCCTGTTCCTTGAATAATTTCGGGATCCCTGTTTGCGCTCTCATAAGATGAGGATGAATGGGATTGTCAATCAGATGAGGATGTTTACTGACTTTGTCTCTGCGATGAGACCAACCTAGTTTCTAAACTTAGAGTTGCTCCTGCAAAATTACACGTCACTGCGGCTAAATTAAAACATGCAACGCATCATCTGACCGTCATGACGCCTGCAGCTCTGTTGAGCTATTTTTGAGTGAGAGCTGGAAGACGGAGAGCCGGTAAAATCAACAATGGCTTCAACGATGACCAGACACAAAACCTGGAGACAGAGGAAGCTGCTGTATCTCTGAGACATTATCAGTTAAATGATCCGTTTGTGATCCTGTATCAAGGGACCGATGCTACCATTTACTCGTGAAGAAAATATTATATAACAAGTTTTACAGAACTAACAAAATAATATGTTTACAAACTAGAAACTTATATAATCTAAAAGTATAGGATTATAATTACAGGGAGTGTATTTGACACATTAGTAAAGTGTAGCGCACCACATCCAGGATCATTCTCAGACTGAGAGAGCAGCTACAGTACCTTCACCACCTAATGGGAGCCGGCCTGGGGTCAGTCACAGCTCATCAGCTTTGTAAATAACAGGACAAAAATCCAGAAAGTGCTTCAAAATTAGCACTATATATACAGCACTATGTGTGTGTGTGTGTGTCTGTAAATATATATTCATCTGTTGACTGTTTAACTTGGCAGTGTCTTTGTGTCCAGTATATAATCCATGTTCTCAACATTATACACATTTTTCAATTATTAATTATTATTATTAACACCATTTAGTTAGTTTAGTTTTGTTTTGTTTTTTCTTGTTTTTTTTTGTTTTTTTTGTAGAAACAGGATTCAGAAAACTTGTAAATTATGCTCAGGTCACTAAGGACATTCAGGACACAAATACAGACAAAGAAATAACTTAATAACAGTTAATTAGTAAAGTAACAAAAAGTAAAGTAAAAAAAAGTAAAAAGTAAAAAAAAACAACAGATCACATCAATGTACAGCAACATGAATGGACACACTACTAATGACGGTAATGACGTTATGACATGTATTTACAGAATGTGACGTTTTATTTTTGATTTCTTGTTTTTCCTTGTTCTTCATGACATCAACACAGCGTCAGCTCCGGGTTTGTAAACAAGCAGGCGTCCATGTTTAACCTTGCCATGGGTGGCAGGAGGAGCAGGAGGAGCAGGAGGAGCAGGAGGAGCAGGAGGAGCAGGAGGAGCTACCTGCTGGGAGGGAGGACGGTCCTCCCCGCGCTGCGCTGCATGCCGATTACAAAGCTCAACTATTCTGGGAAGTCCGGGCGAACACGCCGCCGCCCTCCGCCCTTCTCAGACCCAGCCGACTCAACATTCCTGGCTCGGGGTATTGTGTCACAGAGACCAACGTGTAATCAGGTCGTAAAACAGTCGACGTGCGTGTGCTCCTGATACAACAATTAACACTGGGGATTAAGTGTCGCGCACATTTTGATGCCGGTCGAGAACAGGCGCAGCGTTTACGTCCGCACTGAGCGGCCGCTCTCAGAATTAGCTTATGCATTTCTCTGGCAGGAATTCTGGACATCGTGTGCTTCCGGGTTGGACTTTGTAGCTGTCACAATGATGCATGTTATGAAAGGCTGCGTGCCAGACATCAAAGGCTGAAGTGATGCCGTAAAGTCAAAGATAAGTCCAACAAATGACTTTTGCTGCATTCAATATGGTTGTGATCACATGAGCAGGGCTGGACGGGAGAAGCCGCCGCTTTCTTTGGTTCCTGGTAAAGAAATCTCCGGCAGCCGCAGCGCGTCCGATATCGAGAAGTGGAAAAAGAGGTATTTCGAAACGATCTATGTCATCCTTACAGCTGCCGCGTTGTCTTGAATTACCTCAATGCAGCGTTTCCAAAGAGCAGATTGGGTTTCCTTCGCCATCGTTTTCATCCAGATTTTTTCCACAAATGCATGCAAAAGATTTATTTACAATTTATTATTCTGATCGCCGATTTCTCTCCTGACAAGCATCGTGGAGTTCAGGAGACGGTTTAGGGTTTATCAGCGTATGTGGTGGTGGTTTTAAAATGGGTATTAATTTCACATATGGGCATCGGTACAGGCCCTGGCATGGTTTATGGACGAGTGTTGGAGTTTTTCTTTCTGAAAGGATCACTTCAAAGGACTTGGCAAGAGACGAGGTTGAACTTTTAGCTGAAGGTGAGAGCTGCAGATCTTTACAGCTGAGGCAGTAATAAAAGCCTCGACACGGAGAAGCTTTGTCATTTGAATCGGAGGAGGATAGCGTAAATCTCTTATCGATGGTGCATAAAAGCAGTGAACAGTTACAAATTTCAGACGAACTGAACTCGTCAATAAAGGAACAGACGATTTCAGTCCAGACACACAGTTTCACACTCCTCCTCACACAATGCTCATTATATGTAAAACACGGACGAAAAAAGAAGTGTGGCTGACGTTAAACATCTGCGTCCTTTGCCAATCTTATTACACTATTATTTACAACCAAGTGCATGATATGGTTGTGTGGCTAAAACCAGTCAAGTATCATCATAGCTGTAGCCCTATTTTGTGTCAGTTAAGTAAGTGGAGCCTGTGTCTTCATGGCATGGTGCAAATTCCTGAGATTAATGTAAATGATAAGGAATCTGCAACTCTCCGGATCCTGAGATCCTCGGGATTAAAGGTTCAAGTTCCAGTTGACGCTGGAAACGGATGACTCACTGTCCGGGCCGGACGGCTATCGGGTGTCTCGTCTCCTCCCAGCTAAGAAAATGAGGAAGAGTAAAGTCTCACAGCGCGGGTTAAAGCTCGACGGGAAATAGCAGCTTTCCACTCAGGCTGCAGAGGTAAAACACAGCAGACACACTCAAATAGAAAGAGAGAGTAACCTTGATATGAGAGCGTCTCTGCAACGAGGAAAACGTACAGTGGCGCTGACGGACCAGATGTAAAGCGACGGTGAGACCTTGGATTTGTCCAACACAATGAAATAAAATGGCAACGAGTACGAAAGGTGTCATAGAGGTATACTAATACTAAAATGGCAACAAATACTAAAGGAAGGTCTAACAAAGCTGCACTAATACTAAAATGGCTAAAAGCAGACAAGTGCATACTTTCTTTTAATTAAAGTTGAAAGTATGTCCATATCTTTTGTCAAAAATATGCCGCTGCAAAGTTTGCTTTTTTTTTAAATTATATTTAACCAAATAAATCTTTATGTTACGGTATTTGTTTTTTGTTATTTTTAGGCGGTGGATTGAGCGTGAATATAGCAAGATGGCAAGACAAATCATTGAGAATTAAATCACTAAATTGAATTTGCTGTCAATGAATCGCGATGTGAGGATGTAAATTACTAAAAGCAGCATCGAGGCGAACAGCAGCACAGTCTGCAGTCCGCCTCCGCTCTCGTTGTTTTCAAGGATTGTATCAGGTCTGATCTCGTCGCCTCAGAGACCTCGTCGCCTTTCTCTGATCATATTTAGCTGCAAAGTTTCTGTAAAGCTACAACTGTGGTGAGATTTCCTGGTGAAGTCAACCAGTCTGGCTTCAGAGGACATGAACCTGAGCAGATAAGAGTTTGTGTGTGAGAGAGAAAGTGGCAACAAAGAAAGGCAGAGATTAAACTGTAAAACAAAACAAAAAGGAAAGAGAGAGAAGAGCTATCGATACGACCGGTGCAGTGACCTGCGTCCTCTCAAGGTGACTGTCCGCTTCATTAAAGCACTGTCGCATTGATCGCTGTCCTTAGTCTGAGTCTCCCCTTCGGCCGCGTCTCCATTAACAAAGTTAAGTCTCCTCCAGCGCGACCTCCTCCTGCTCCTCGTGACCCGGGCAGACAGCTGTGCTTACCTTAGCATAGAGTGCCACGACAGGTCATCATTATCAAATTAATCAAAGCTGTCAGAACGGGGCGCAGGCCTGCGGTCGACTGTGCTGCGCTTCACAAGCCACTTAGATCATGTAACACTCGAACGTGCAGCAAAAGAGGCGTGCAGATGTACATCGCACACACACACACACACACACACACACACACACATGAAAGCACACACACACATGTGTTCAAGGACTACAGACGGTCCCATGTAGAGGTTGGAGAAGCACACATTGAAGGTCTGTTCTGGACTTACTGTGTTTCTCCTGAGGTCTCAGAAGGTCGGACGATACATGAATGTCAAATCTTCACATCATGGTGGAAAAACACTGGAAAAGATTCCTCTCATCCATTGTTTGCACTATATTTTCCCGTAGTAGTAAAATAGTGACTGACCATTTTCTACGCAGCTGCTGGACAGTTTTATTGTTCAGTATCAATGACTCATTGATTTCCTGACCACATCATCATTCCTGTTACACAGCAGAATTATGACAAATAATAAAACCTTTTTTTTTCCTGTTCGCTTTTTTAAGAGTAGATTCTTCCTCCGCACGTTCAAGTTTTGTATTCTATGTTTTATTCCTGTTTCTTCCTGTTAACAAGTCATAATGGCACTGATCATGTTTTAAGAAAATCACTGTAAAAAAATAGACAAAGCTGTGCTTGATTCCATATTAGGACATCACATATCAAAGAAATGTATAAACTAGTGCTTCTTTACTTTTTGTAAATTTTTGAGCTAAATCTGAGCTTTCATTACTGATCACCATTACTGTTCGTGCAACTTAAATTCATAAAAAATACAGTGACTTAAAAACAGAGCAGAGCTTTTACATTACATCACTGTACTTCCTGCTCCTTGTGTTCAGTTTGATGAGAGGATGCAAAATAAAATATTTTCACCTTCTGTTTCACTTCTAATGCCAGGACACAGCAGAACAATGTGTGTACACGTCCACGTGTGTGTGTATGCGTGTTTGTGTGTGTGTGTGTGTGTAAGGGAGGGTGGGGGTGGAGTCGACGGCAACAAGGGAGACTTGCAACACCAAATTGCCAGATTGATTAACTTGTCTGTCAGGTTCTTCACTGCGACAATAAACTCTGTACCTCAGGGAGCTTATTGAGAGATGACATGTCTGAGACCCCCAGGCGTGCACACACACGCGCGCACACACACACACACACACACACACACACACACACACACACACACACATACACACACACAGCCATGCTGACACATACAGCAGCTAACACACCCTCCCTCTCATGCTTCTCCCATTAAAACACCTCTTCAAGTGAGTCCCTGCTGGTCCTGAAGGCTGCAACCAGCCTTATCTGCTCTGTCACACACACACACACACACACACACACACACACACACACACACACACACACACACACACACACACACACACACACACACACCCTGTACTCCCCTGTGGTCTCCTGCTCCCTGCACACTGTGCTCCATTTTGTAAAGTGATTCACTTCGTAATTGAAGGAGCAAACTCTGTGGCGTGTTTGTCCAGTTAATCCATTTAAGATCATTATGTGCATCGTCAATGGGCCTGACCCAGCTGCAGGGAGGGCGAGACAATGAGGGCCAGGCCCTCGCCCCCTCCTCCCCCTCCTCCCCCTCCTCCCTCCCCTCTCCCCTTGGCAGGTCAGAGAGGGTTAATGAATGATTATTTCTCACTTTGTAACCCAACAGGAAGCCGATTTAAAGGGCAACCACCTCCCGCCCCCACCTCCCATAGACCTGTACGTTACACTGTGGCTGGTGTGAGAGGCTCATGACCCCAGACACCAACCATCCCCATCACATCGACCTTAATGATGCTGTTATATGTAGATTTATGACATTTAGTTTCCACCTGGGACTCTGGAGTTTATGGAAATCTCTTAATAGAATTAATAAGGCAGAGTCTTCTGTCAGTGCAACCAAAGGGAAGCGTGTTTGATCTAATTAAGAATTATTGCTATTTATGTGAGTTATTGAGGTTTGGCTTAGCAAAACAGTCAGAATTATCAGAAAAGCTAATTAAGACATATTAAAAAAATAAAATAAAATTATGAAGTTTTAAATATTAGCAACAGTAATGGCTGTTGTTTTATGATAAAAGAGAGATCACTTCATCAAATGTTTTGTCTACCTTAAGATCTGAATTTTTATTATTATTATTTTTTTATGTTAGTTGATCAACAACATGTGTTAGTGCCTCAGTGTACCTGTTATTGAGTGAGGAAAAGAGTTGTGACTGTTTTGTAAGTTGTTTCAAAACAATGACTTGGAAAATTTCACAACATTTTTCTTTAACCTGGGTCAAAATTGCAGATCAGTTTCTGATCAGAGTGAACATTAAGTAAAAGTTTGATACCCAACTAACATTGAAAAGATAAGTCAGTAATATCACTCGCAACTCTTTGGCTTCTGACCATCACACATTAATCATCACATTTACCTGACACACAAACTCACACAACCACACACACACACACACACACACACACACATTGTTCATAGCTCTCAACAGTCACACACAGTTTTACTGGCAGTTTGACACTTTGGGAATCAAATGTTAAGTCCAGTGTCTGTGTGTGTGTGTATCTATATATACATATATATACATATTTATATACGTAGCCGTGCTGATTCCAGTCTAGCGCTGCCATTTGTGCGGCTGCGCTCAGTGACAGACAATGTGACAGGACAGAAACCGACCTCGGGCTATTGTTTTTTCAGGGCAGCCGTTTGAAGTTGGAGGGCGCTTCCTGCCCAGAGTCCTAAATGAACCATTTGTTTATGTCCTGCAGGTCTGTAAATCACTTAGCGCATCAAAGAGCTCCTTTCTGCCCCCGTACAACAATAGGGGGTCATGCCAATGTGCAAACATGACAAGGATACAGAGCAAGAAAATGTCTTCCTCTCCTGAGGTGATGACAGCTGTGCCAAGATTGGAGCGTAATGCTGACATTAGTAAGACATAATCTGGAAATCATAAAAGAACGAAACATTAACGGGAAAGACAATGATTAATGGTGTTGTTTTTTCTAAAGACTTTTACTGATGTCGGCTGTGAGACGGCTTTTCCTTTCTCAGTATCGTTAATTCATGCATCATGTAATTTAAAACAAAGACATTTTTGACATTTTCTCAAACCAAAAACCCAAATGAAGAACAAATCAAGAGCCATTAATCGCTGGATCCTCCAACTCTTCTCGTGCCAGGCCTCTTTCACTGATGTGTGTGTGCTATTGTTCAGACTTCATATCAATAAAAACGAAACCTGAGAATGTAATTTACGTTTCTCTTCTGGGCCAATAAAACGAAACTGGTTCTTATTTATCAGGGCTTTACAGGGCGGGGCCCGCTGTTTACTCGGCCTTGCAGTCCTTCAGAAGGAAGTGAGCAGCTCGCACTCGCTGAGTCACGCAGACAAATCATTTTGCGCCTATTTCTCAGCTCCCGACACGTCACACGCACCAGACGCTCTGCTGACGTCAAGGAGGGACTTACTGGGCCCTCTCGAATATTCTTACACAGTGGCCGGGTCCCTGGTGTCTTGTAGGTCTAAAAGCCATGCGAACAGGAAACCACAGAAGTCGGCGGGCGACCATCGCCCCCCCCCGCCCCAGGAGCTGTGGAGGAGCGCAGCGCGGTGAGACCCAAGGCCAACAATGTGCCCACGGCCCAGGTTCACATCCTCTCTGGAAGCGCTGCCTCTCCCCAGTCCCCCGCAATATTTCGGGGCGGAAAAGGCCTGAGTTATACGAGAGCCGGCAGACCATTGTGTGCGCCTGTGATTCATGTGGAGCTGCGTGCGCGTGGTTAAATAGTAAAAGCTGTTCCCCTGCGGGCGTCAGGCTCCAGCATCCCCAGTAGCTGATGTTTGGCCTCGTTCTGGGATGGACACAAATTGAAAAACAATACAAATTAAAGGAAATGTCAGAGGAAATCAGAGGTGTTACATTAATAACTTTGAGCACGCCGTAACTTTGCTATTGCAAAGACATCTGTTGCTGCTGTTGGTTGAAAGCAGCACAGGCCTGTTCCTAAATGACCAGGGAGGGTGTTATGACCAGAACCAGGCGGCCTGCGTTATCAAACCAGACACCAGCACTACCTGCTCATATTTACCTGAAAGTAATGTTTAGTTACTTAACTATGTTGCACAAGTTGGTTACACAAGTTGAAAGTTGAGTTTGATGCCTTGTTTTAAATGCCTTAATCAGCTGTTTTGCTCTGTTGTTCTACTGTGAGTATTACCATCATATTGGTCTCATTATTTTTCACACCTATCCTCATGAAGCTCTCACTCTCTGGAACAAACTCAGTTTTTAATGTATTTTAACAAACCGATTCATTCTGGACATAAACTTCTGGTGCTGGTGAGTGTTTTTACCATCCTTAGTGACAATTTCACACACGAACGCAAAGATATTGACTTACAAAGTTTAAACTAATGGGAAGATGAAGCTCTAATGAGTCCTAAAATGGTACTATTGATTGGTGATTTGTGTGAGACTAATGATTAGCCTCCAATCACCCTGAATGATCATTAGCTTGTATCTAAAAGTGAAGGTGTCAATAAATGTGAGGCTCCAGAGCATCGTTTATAGTCGTGACTCTCACACAGTTGATTTATTACGTCTAAAAAAACATCTTTATTACGTCCAGTATGTGTTGCTCTCTACACAAAACAGTTCTTCAGACAAACAAGCTTTCAACCAACAGTAAAACGTGTCGCGTTACAACTCTCTGGATCTGGAGCTGAAAAACAGCCGAAGTCACTGAGGCCGAGGATTCCAGCGCTGAAGCTAATTTCACATCCAACCGTCTGACAGTTTAATCATCCTTTTAGTTACAACCTCCTGGCTCATTTACATAGATCATAAAATGCATGAGGAGATTAGATAATTCCATGCTGAACCTCCTCCATATTAATAGCAGCATTCACAACGTTATGGCACTTGCATTAATTTGTGTGGGCAATGACATTAGCCTCCATCGCTTCGCATTTCAGGCCAATTCACCGGGGCAGTCGACCACATCCAGCCCCCCCCCAGCACCCCCCCGGCCCCTCCCCTCCCCTCGGCGACTAATGAAAAAGACATCAGCAGGCGCAGAGAAGGTCGCCTGTCCCGTCCGCTGTGACCTCGCCGTGTCTGCTCGCCGCCTCTGACAGGTTTTGATGCGTCAGGGGTGGCTGCGTTCCCGGCCGGGCGGCGGGGATGGGCAGGACGGACCCTCGCACAGAGCCGCTTCACTGCAGCCTCAGGCGACGTCCTCTCCTCCTCTCTACTCCTCCTCTCCTCCTCCTCCACCACCCCCCAGCTCCCTACCTGCACCTCAGCATCCCTGCTCACTCCACTCCACACCACTCACATGCAATAAAGGAGAATTAACCTTTATCTGTGGAGACGGATTAAATGTGTGCTATGAGGTACACACACAAGACATGCAGAAAATTAGATGAAGTAAATAAGGACTAAAGAAAAATTAAATATATCAAACATAATCTTATTTGTCCCATCGTCATTATCATTTCTGACTTCACATGTATGTTTGGAGTTTCCATCCTTGCTCGCTGGTGTCAATAAAGCTTCTGATAACATTGTTATGAACTGGTTCTTTAAACAAAACTGAAGTTGAAGCTGAAGATTTCTATAACACTGGGTTCATCAGAGATGGCCACCCATAAACTTTAACAGTTTTAATGTGTTTATAAGAGATTAAAATACGGTGGAAACGATTCAATCAACCACCAGCTACTTGAATAATAGTTCTGTGTTAATCAAGGACCAGAGCTCATTTTTAGCTCAAATGTCCTAAATACAAAATGTTCAGGAGAAAAATGTAAAAAAGAAAAATGTAAAAAAGCATAAATGCATGTATTCATTTATTTATGTATTTATTTGTATTACATGCTTTGCAATAGCATCAGATCTAAACTTAAAGTGCTGTTCAGTGTCTTTATGCCAAGCCTCAGGCGGCCCCAACCTGCAGATCTCCTCTACATACATGCAGCACACTTTATAAGGTGTTAAAATATCTGAAACTTAGCACGGAGCTTCAGCCGTCGCTGTCACATCCAGCGCTGAGTCCATCACCTTGCATGAGGAGCAAAGTGACAGAGCCTCCCCAGGTCCCCACCAGGTGTTCCTGCATCCCTGTAATGAAACACAAAGGGCACTCGTTTGAGACGGAAACACACAAATTGAATCGGGGGCCTCGGCTTTCTGTGAGCTGCATTAACAACTCAATTAAATGCCAGCGAGCATCTGCTGCTACGCCAGCCTGGCATGAACACGCCGCTGACTGCTCTGTCCTGTCGGATCTTCAGAGGAGGAAGAGGAAGCGAGACACAACAAAGAGAGAGGGGAGAGGGAGAGAAACGTGCGCGTTCTGTCATCTGTCAATCTGCAGTGCCATACAAATATGTGCTGATAGCAAAACAGCTACAGTCTAGAAGCATATCTATGCAGAAAAAAAATTGGATGTAATATGCAGAAACATGTAGTTTGGTCTAGAAATTATAAATGAAAACAAATTACCTGCAGAAACATTTTCCAAATTATGGTAATGAGAATATGAAGGATAATGGACAAATTAGTACTTCATTTAGCTGAGTCTAAGTTCCTCAAAGCTGCAAATGTGCTGAGATCTGTTGTCAGGAACCATCTTTTCACAGCCTCCTAAAGCAATGCTAACCATATAAGAGAGGAGAGGAGAGGAGAGGAGAGGAGAGGAGAGGAGAAGAGAGGAGAGGAGAGGAGAGGAGAAAAAGTGGGAGGAAGGAGACACTGCTCATCCCAGTCTGGGAGTTCATCCATCATTGGAATCAGTGTGTGCTGTAATTACTGTGTCAAATAGATGGGATGATGCCTGGGAGGAATGTTCAGGCGTGTGTGTGTGTGTGTGTGTGTGTGTGTGTGTGTGTGTGTGTGTATGTGTGTGTGTGTACGTGAGAGAGAGGGAGAGAGTGTGTGTGCTTCGTGTGCATGGATGCATGTTTGTGTGTGTAGAGGTCTGCATGCACTGAGGATGTGTCTGCATGTGTTTGAGAGGTGTCCCATAGACACCTTATCTTCATAATCACCCTCCTCCCTACTCCTCCACTCACACTCACACACACACACACACACACACACACACCAAACTGCTCCCTCCTCCACTGTCATCTGTCATCCATAGCCGGCGCTGTC
Source organism: Karalla daura (assembly GCA_029224185.1). Taxonomy (NCBI): domain Eukaryota; kingdom Metazoa; phylum Chordata; class Actinopteri; order Chaetodontiformes; family Leiognathidae; genus Karalla; species Karalla daura. The sequence goes on from CM055195.1 coordinate 2,742,589, forward strand.
AAACGGTGCTGTCATGCATTGCCAACATCAGGCCGTCAGGAGAGGAAGTCTTAACTCTTTCGGCAGCGGAGCCCTTTGAGGATCCGGGAGGATGCGGCTATTTAAGGAATGCGCGGCGTAAAGGATGGATGAAGCAACTGAAACATGGGAAGCGTGGATAATGTGGGGTATTGGCCATGCTCACGGTTTTTCTACGGTTGCTTTTTTGGCTGCACTTGATGTGCAGACGCTACGTCACAACGCAGAGACGAGTAAAGCTTGATCGATGTGGGTTTCCCAAAAGCTGATTAAGTCCTGCACCGACGTAGGAATCTGGGTGTGTCGTGCTCCGTGACATTTCTATCATGGCAACACAGGGAGCGACTGATAGGAGGAGGAGACTGGCTGTGAGGAGGCTACTGTGTAAAAATACAGATTACAACTTTAAAACATCTGAAAAAAACAAACCTTCATGTTAGTTTCATATTCAGAGAGAATAATTACATTCATAGATGGATAGACAAACGGATCTGTTATGTTGTATTATTGTTATATAACACAATGTAATACTAATAAAATGTTCACCATTAGATTAATTACATTGTATTTAGCAGGTGTGCCTTCATCTTGCTGCTAATGCCCTGGTAAAAGTTTTGACCAGCTGCACTTTAATGCCTCAGTGTATTTAAATGCTACATCTCTTTTACATTCAAACTCAGTTTCACTTTACAGATCACCACTAAAGATCCTGCACGGCCTCTCAGGGCTGTTCCACTCTCCGAGCCGTGCACAGTGGGAGAGTATATTGTGTGCATGTCTGAGTGTGTGTGTGTGTGTGTGTGTTTGTGTGTGTGTGTGTATCCTACGTCCTGTCCTCTCGCTTGAGAAGTTATCTGAAAAATGGGGGCCGCGTCCGGGAGCCATATGGCTGGGCGAGAGCGTCGGCGAGCAGTGCAGCAGAGCACGTAAAGAGGTGGAAATGGTGTTAGCTGCTTGGCTGCTCAATGATGGCAATCAAAGCTCCGGCCAAGCGGCCCGAGACGCTGGCTGAGGGAGGAGAGGAGAGGAGAGGAGGGAGGAGCACGGGTACGGTCAGTCCGCCTGGCGCTGGGACAGCTCAGGCCTGATGCTGCAGGACTGAGATCTGTGGGGCGTGGAGACTTTTCCAGATGAGCTCCAGTGAGAGGGATCAGCTGACCAGCACAGAGACATCCACCTTAACAAGTCACTGACTGCAGCCTTCTACGCCCTTCAATGTTGACGCTGGTTAATAATGTCACATGATTGACCTTGTTGAGGCTGATGTTCGATATCAGGAAATCAAGAAAACTCTTAACTCAATGTAGGTCATATCTATCTAGCTGTAGATGGCTAGCTTTCTAGCTTTCTAGCTACACATTGGCTGAAATGCGTAGATTTGCTTTAATGTGAAGAATGACAGGTAAACATGGTGTTTGAACTCATCTTGGATGAATAACTAACAAACAGGCGCTCATTAAGCTGGTCCTCCCGCAGACTAACCTGAGGACAGGTAAACAGGTAGAGTCGCAGGCTTCAGGTGAGCCAGCAGCAGCTGATGCCATGTCCTTGAGCAAGGCACTGCTCCAGTCTCGGAGAAAGTAATTAATTACCCAGGATCCGTCCCCATCTAGAGGAAGCTGCAGCGCTCCAGGCGCTTCAGGGTGCTGGAGCTGCACTGACAGCCCTCAGCTCCATGCGGAGGCGGCCACGCCGCCGCCGCCGCCTCCACGCAGCCTTCCCACTTCCTGGTTGATGGCAGCGCCGCCGCTCTCAGGGGCTATTAGGGAAATGTAACACTTGGTGCCATATGCTCGCAGGTTGTTTGGGAATAGCGATGCGGCCATACCATGACATGCTGTAGCTTACATTTTGCCAGTTAATTACCATCATGACATCAAAAGTGGAAGCAAACCGCAGCTGGTAAAAAGCTCTGGGGGAGGAGCCGAGGCTTCAGGGGATGATCATTAAAAATTTCATTACTAAAGGTGAGGTGACTGTGACTTAGCCGGAGAGCTGCAGATTCCCCCTCTTGATTTGAGCTGGTTTGGAAAGAATATGTTATGTCACTTATTAATTAGAAAATACATAGAATAAAAAACAGAAAACACTGTAGTCATTATCTAGCCTTATATTAGCTGTAATAAATCTTCAGTTCACGGATTAGTGTTGCTTCTTATGGCACTATGTTCAGGCCCAAGGTGTTGCTTTTAAATAGTATATAGATATGAATTAATTAGGCCAGTTTAAAGCAATCTATGGCTCCCAGAGGATGAAGTCTCATAATTGTGAATTGTCCTCCAGTACCTCGGCAAGATCGATATTTGTGATATCTAAAAGCAGTTCAACATTAACTAGTGTCTGTGCATGCTCTTTCTGCAGTTCATAGTGAATACTGTTTCGTATATGCTTTCTGGTCTACTCATATGACATGCCTAGTCAAGGGGCTCTTTTACAGGACTCAGTCTCCTTCAACTTTCCCATATTTCTGTATAATAGATAGATATGATAATAAACCATGCGTTTAAAGTATGCAATTAATCCTGCTTCACTCTCCACGATGTAAACATATGAATCAAATACAGGTAACTAATGAAAACATCACAATCCAACATGTTGTTATTTAGAATAAGGTCAGTAATCAGCCTATTGTATGCAGTCAGTGACTGTTTTACCACTGTTGGATGTTGAAATACAGCACTGCTGAAAAAGTCCACAGCTGATGCTATGAAATAGAGCAGAGTTACACATGGATGTGTGTGTGTGTGTGTGTGTGTGTGTGTGTGTGTGTCAGCGTTTAATATCCCCTGCTATGAGAAAAGCCGAGCACAGTCCAAAAAGCCCAGGGGCTATTTATAGTGGGCAGCAGCCTGAGTGGCAGACTTCTCTTAATCAGCATGCTGCTACGAGAGGTAATTTAAAGACGCCTCGCCACTGACAAGAATTAAATTGTGTTTTGATTTTCTCATTAGCCTAATCTCAAGTGGGCCTCGTTATTGTGTAATTTTCCTGCCTTGACACGACATCTTGTTTCGGGCGATGACAGCCGTATGCCGCCGTTTTGGGGACAGGGGCAAGGGTGGCAGCGTCGAGGGGGGTTGTTCCTCGCTGACAGCTCCAAGTTATTTGGTTGGCTGTTCTCTCAGCTACACCTCCTACCCCCTGTGACACACACACACACACACACACACACACACACACACACACACACACACACACACATTCAGCCGCACAGTTACCTACAAGCACACAATCGAACCTTCCAACACATCTGATGGGAGGGTAGTTGACGTTCAGTGGCTGCGGGGGGTGTTGAAGAGATCCAGACGCGAGTGTATGTGTGTGTGTGTGTATGTGTGTGTGTGTGTGTGCGTGTGTGTGTGTGTGTTCAGTTGGCCCATGGTGTGCAAATGAATCTTTCAATGTCACTCTGTGGTTGAAGGTTCATCATTTCAGCGGCCAGGATAATTCACTTGCCAATGTGTTTCCCTGTATATCTGGAGTGTGTGTGTGTGTGTGTGTGTGTGTGTGTGTGTGTGTGTGTGTGTGTGTGTGTGTGTGTGTGAGAGACAGAGAGAGAGAGTGTGTGTGTGTGTGTGTGTGTGTGGACAGAGACCTGCAGATTGCCTCAGTGTATAAGTGTGTCTGATTCATTAGAGCTAGTTTTCATTCAGAGCGTGTACAGACAGATTTCCTGGAGATGTGTGGGTCTGTCGGGTTATTCTACAATCTGTGCAATTAGTCTCTGCTTCAATCTGTGAAGCGCACACCCTAGACTTTCCCTACTGCTCCTCAGGAAATTCCCCAGATGTCTTCCCTATCCTTGTCTCCTCCTAGATTTCCTTTCTACTCATCCTTCTTTATCCCACAAGTCTAATCCATTGGACAATTGCTTGCAACGTCATTGATTTATGGATCAGATATTTGCATGAATCATTCTGCTTTTCTGTATTTATTTTATAGACTGATGTTAGGCTTAGTTGATTAGCTTCTTTGTCACTCATTTTATTCTAAATTATCATGCAAGATCTCAAGCTTATGTTAATTCTGTCATGGAATTTTTAACTCCACAGAAGCTATATTAGGAAAATGGCAAAAGTTGGTATTTATGGCCTTTGTTGGCATTCCTGTATATCTGTGTAATAAAGTATGAAAAAGCGCAGTACAGCATGACACTCTGCGGACACGCTGGGATTAAAATATTGACAACAGACTCTGTTTTCTAACCCTTCTGGCCGTTTTTCATGCAGTCTTGGCAGAAGTCTGGCAGAGGTGATAAATCACATCCTTTAGTATCCTGGATTCTTTTCTTGCCGCAGGTTTCTTGTCGCCAGTCTTTAGCAAGCCAAATGTGAAAGCTGTGACCTCGCCGTTGCCCTCCACACCTGTTGTGGCGAATCTCGCTCCTTGTCGAGGTATTAAGCAAAGACGGCTCACAAAGGAGACACTGAGGGCCAGACGGCTCAGCAACAGAGACGGGCTGATGACTTTTTTCTTCTTGGTGTTTGTGATCTCTTAATTTATAGCTATAGTACACAAAAAAACGCAAAGTACCCGTTATTTGTGGGTTTGACTTGGTAAAATGCATCGAGTGAATTGTAACAGACTTGTTCTTATTTTTTGGGGGAATGTGTTTAGTTTGAGGCATAAACTGGTGATCCGTTAACAACCGCGCCACAACAAGACTTGGATCTCCTGACATGGAGGCTGTTAAAATAATACAGTAGAGCCCCCCTCCCCACGTCTGTTGTTCACACTTCCATACGTCAAAGTCAAAGAAGGAAGCCCATAGTCCGAAGAGGTCACAACCATTTAAGCGATTTATCAAAGTGAACAATGGTGTGACTTCACCCAACCAACCGATGCCACATGTGCTGTCATCACCACAGCCTTGGTTCCCACATCTCCATGAAGACAAGAGAGAGAAGAAAAATGAGTCCTCTGACACACTTTACAGAAGAAAGAAAGGCCCGGCTGGTTTTTACAGAAGTCCTCATCCTTCTTTAGCGATATCCTGTTTTTGGTGAGGCGGGTCACGCTAACTTTGACCCCGCTGAGCTCTCAGGGTTCCTGTCAAGGCTTCTGTTAGGAACTGGATGGCAACAGAGGACATCCCCGTCCCACACCTCGCTTCAGTACAGCATCTCGTCGTATTTTTATCTCCTATGGGAAAGGATGCCTCTGACACGCTCCAGACAGTTTACGGGACCATTAACAACCACTTTCAGATTTCAAGACTATGCGACACACGCCAAATAAGTAAAAAAAATACTTTAACATACTCGGTTTAATTCATTTCACAGTTTCCAAGTATTCCTTCCCCCTGTCTAACAGCTTCAATTTACATAAAAATGAGGCTGCCTCGTGCAAGAGTGATGCAACATCTGTGCTGATCGGAATTAATTGAAATCTGTAATGTTGTGCAGCAGCGCTAATTCGCCGTGTTACCATCAGCATATAAAGAAGCATTGTGCTATTTAGAGGCGTCCGCTCACTGAGCCTGATTGAGACACGAGCTGAACACTTTACTGCACTGCAGCACTGAAACCTGCAGCACTGATACCTGCTCCCTTTGTCTGCCTCGCACCAATAAATAAGGCTAATAAACTGGTTGTTTTTCTGCAGTGTTTTCTGGAACCCTTTTCTATACTATAGCAATCGTGAGCTTCAGCTCCTATTTGAGAAGCCTCTTATTTTCCTGCCTGATTACAGTTTTAACATCTGTTCTGTTCTGCTGTAACAGTAGAACGGCAACATTTCCACTTGTCTGGTGATAAATGAGATGCAACAACAATCACTCTCACTCTGAACCGCCTTTGTGTACACAAAGCATGTTACCCGATACTGCCCACTGTACCCAGCCTTTGCAAATGGATTAACGTTGTCAGCATCAGTGTTAATAATAGTTTACGAGTACAGGAGAGTCAGACAGGCGCTCCTGCTTCTTGTATAATGACAAAAAAACTGTCATCGTGTCGTGGGGTCATTAGTGTGTGCTGCCTGCACAAGTTCAAAGTTATTACATGAGGCGAAATATTAAAAACGGAGGGGAGGAAAATATCTGAGCAGCCACTGAGCAGAACTGAAAAAGAGTAATATGAATACATTTGTTCATGTTCAAACAAAAGCTACTAAATGGCCATGATCCTTAACTGATTGCGTTTAAATCTAGTGTAGAGACTCATTATTTAATTGTAGTTTGTTTTGTATTGTCACACTTTATGTTTCTATATTAAATCAGACAACGTGGAGCTAATAGGGGCCTTAATTGCTGCCCCCTAAGCCCCCGTGGCAAGTTAATCTGGCCCTGGTCAAGAAGGCGTTCAACCAGAATCAGTAATAAGATGCAGGTGTGAAAGCTCCAGTTGCAGGCCCGGCTTCACGTTACATTTCAGACATGTCGCTGGTTTACAATCCCTGCAGGTCGCTGCCGTCACAGGGTGGAAATCTCCTCAACGTGCGGTGTGATTTTAAAAACCTGGAGAAGTGTCAGTATTTATTCACCTGAGACTGAGGAGCATCATCTCAGACCTGCTCTGTCCTGCAGCTCTTTCATAGTTCAAATCCAGGTCAGTCGAGCACGTTCATGAATGAGCTGCACTTTGGTGTTGTCAGTAGCAACATACATTAGGTGGAGGAAAACATTCATGTCTAAAAAACACATATTATTGCTATTTTTTGAATGTGTGTGTCTCTTTTTGCAGTAACCTTGGTTTCAGTTATTTTTGCATTCAAATACAAACAAGCTCCCTGACATGCTGCTACCAGATCATCCTGTGCAACATTTCTTGCTCCCTTGCTGGGAAAATAGAAATAAAGCATTTATAAGAGACTACTTGGATGTGTGTTTTACTAAACAGATGAACCAACAATGGAACCAGCTGTGACAGATGATCTCTGTCTGTTCTTTTATCGATATTTCCATGCTGACAAGAATGAATTTTTGGTATTAGACATTATCCAGTGCACAAAACGTTATGCATCCAGGAGCCTTCAAGACGATCATCCGTCAAACCCCACTTCTCAGGACGTGAATGACAAACCATCTGGAAACGGCTCTGAGCAGCATTTTCACACCACACACCAGAGCAGCAGCAGAGCAGCCATGACACTGTAACACTGAGGGGTCAATAGGACAATTGCACACATTCATTCCAACTTAATCAGGAGAGGAAGATGTGAGAAATGATGGGAGGGGGGAGCAGGGAAAGGCTGGGTGGAGGGGATGGAGAGGTGGGGAGGCGTGGCATACAACTAACGGGATTTGACTCTTAACCCACATGTGCATTAGGTGGGCGATGATCTGTAAAGCTGCTCCGCTGGGGTACGCTAGCGAGTCTCTTTTACGCCGTGATCTATTGCCCCGCTTTAGCTCCGACGATCTATCACATGGAACTGGCAGTAACGGATGAGAATGATCTGCTGGAAAAACTCTCTCATTTGTCTCTGTCGCAGCCAGTGAACTATAGGAGACGCTAATACAGGGAGACGGCCCGGGGAGGGGATATAATTATGTCTCGGCACTCTTCTGCTCACTGGCAGGGTATGGAAGGCATATTAGGATATAATAAAGCCAGGTCTCGCTTCTATCCCCTTTCCCTTTGATTCCTTTTTTTTTCTTCTCCTCCTTTGATTTATTTTTTCCACTACATCTTCTCTCTCACTCACTATCTCTCGACCCCCTCTATTAATGTGTTTCTTGCCATCCTCCTCTCCTCTTGCTGGGACTGCTTCTCCTCTTCTATAATCCCTCTCTCAGCCCTGAGAGTGAGTACTACCTCCTATCTGCAGGAAATCTGAAATCTAACTACTGGTAGTATAACACAGCAAAAGCTGCAGTCACTCATTTTCTCTTATAGGAGCGAACATTTACATTTACATTTACTCAGCATTACATTACATTAGAATGTTTGTGCATGTCTTCTCAGCAGCGATGAGTAAAGACTTTGCATTTCATTTCACAATACAAACATGCTTCTAATCTGTTGATTCATGAGGGGATAGTCTGAGCTGAAAGACAAAATGTTTTAGATGTTTTCAACATATTAAGTCCAAATGTCAAAAAACCCATGCCCAAAGCTAAGTACAGCATGGAGAGGGAGAAAGAGACGTCTCGCAGAAACACATCCATTCTCAACAGAAGTTTCACTTCATCCCTGGCTCTGATTCCAACCAAAACACAGATGATAAGATAACAAAGTGTAAGAGCTCAGTAACATAAAACTGCCCCGGTCTCTGATAGTCTCTGACTCATTCGGCTGCTCAGGACTTTTTCACAGAAAAACTAGTTCACATTTTTCACACTGTACTGAAAAGTCACACAGAGATTTCTCTCAGTAATAAATTTCCTGTTAACCAGTGTGTTTCCGGAGGAAGTGGTCCAAGTCAAACAACAACACATGCATGCAAATTGTCAGCTCGGCATGATTGAAGTGCACATTTAGTATTTTGATTCTCACAACTGCATTCATTTTCATCAGAGATGACGGCAGAGGAAGAAGAAAACAGCAGAGGCTCTGAGCTCAGCTCGGATCAGCATTACGCCTGCATGTCTGTTATCACTTAAAGGCGGCGCTTATACGGTGGAATTTTTACTTTACAAATTCCAGACATGACAGATTCACACATGAAATAAATCGATGACAATCATAAAGAATTTATTTGCAAGCGGCTGGATGTCTCCTGGTGATCCCGGCCGCTCTGAATGAGGTCTGAGTCAACAGGCTTTTTTTGGAGGGAGGAACAAACACACGGGACTCGCCGCCAGCCCTCCGCTGTGTCTGGCCATCCGGCCTGAATTGCATTTCTCTCTGGGTTCCAGTTTGGATTTGGTGATAAGTGCTGAGGCCAGGCAGGTTTGGACTCTGACTCCAGCCAGAGCTGTTGCCTCCCATCTGGGCTGGGGCAGACGAGGCTGCAGGCATCGCCTCAGAACGCACAAAGCAGGCCCAGTCACAGCAGCTGCAGCACCAAGCACACTCCACTATCACATGTGAGCAATAGCAAATAATTTATCAGATTTTACTTCTATTAGGTTTAGATTTGAGTTTTTGTCTGGGGAACTGCTGTCTTTTTTCTTTTTTTATGGTGGTCTTTAAATTTCTGCACAAATTTAGTTGGGCAGTTCTTCCTCTGGCACAAAGTAAATTATGCATTTCAAAGAAGAATGATCTGGTTTGTGTTAGAGCAGAAAGTCCAGACAAAGAGAGGACGTACAAATCCTGATAAAATCATGCCACAGTGCTGCCCATCCCACAGACTGACAGGTGAGGGTAGATAGATAACAGAGCAACATGTAAAACAAAATGCACATGCAATCCTACTCTTTACATGCAAAACTGCACATCTAAAAATAAAAAGTGTTTTATGTAGGCACTAAACAACATCACCTGACTGAGTTTCCTCATCCACCTCTCACACACACACACACACACACACACACACACACACACACACACACACACACACACACACTGCTCAGAGTGAATGCTGTGAGATCTGCCTGTTAACCTTCAGAGAGACTAAGTGGCTATTGTAAGTGTCACGTTTGAGGGAAGACATCCGCAGCCTGCGTGGTGAGTCAGCTTCGCTGCCGCCTATTAAAGCTGCTGCAGGCAGGAAACTACCACTGTGTTATGGGTATAGTTCCTTCCTAAAGCATGGCACAGAGGCACACAGGAGATCTGCAGGATGTGTGTGTGTGAGTGTGTGTGACACACACTTACACACACTTATTTAATGGACTTTTTTGCATGTTTGCTTGATATGCGTCTCAGCGTCTCAGTCATTCCTACAAACTGTTTGTTGTTGTTTTCCAGATGTTTTTTTTGACCTGTTGTCACCAGACCTAGAGCTCAACCAGATCAACACATTCTTCACTATTTAGACTGTGTTGACACACACTCTTAACATTGTCATAACTTTATTCAAGTGTTACTTATAAACCACCTCTGACAAAATTACTTCCCAACTTGAATTGTTTATAGAACAATTAACATTAATGAGTTATTTTGTGAGGCCTCTTAACGTGCAAGATAGATAGATAGATAGATAGATAGATAGATAGATAGATAGATAGATAGATAGATAGATAGATAGATAGATAGATAGATAGATAGATAGATAGATAGATAGATAGATAGATAGATAGATAGATAGATAGATAGATAGATAGATAGATAGATAGATAGATAGATAGATAGATAGATCGATAGATCGATAGATAGACAGTTAAAGAGTAGAGAAGAAACGGTCGTGTTGATCATTGGAGTGTCGAACATTCAACATCATTCACAACTTTGGAGATAATGGAGTTTATGATGTTCTCTTGTAAGCACACTCACTCCTCCTGTGCAACCTTAACTAACAAACAGCAAAGAGAAGAAGAGGAGAGCTGGCCCGATTACATCATCCAGGGGTTTCCATGGCGACAAGTCCCAGGACATTGTTTTCCAACACATACACGTCAACAGACAAGAAATGACAGCAGTGTCAGAGATCTGGAGGCTTTTGCAGCTCATTGAAGGAGATGAAATGGAAATGGAAATGACCCTGGAGTTCAGGTTTCTTGGCACTGAAATTGGTCCAAAGGTCAAATTTGTAAATTCTCTATCCAGTTAAATTTGGTCTGTGTGAGCTGAACTTTGAGCTAAATATCATGGAGTGTGATCGTCTTGCACAATGCAGCAGATGGAGGATTTCCTGCGAATCAAAGGAAAGCATTTCGCCTGCCTCATCTGTCATTCCAGTAACAAGGAGCGTTCTAATCCTGCCGCTGTTTGTTCAAGTGGCCGATGTCACTGTCAAACTATGTGTACGTTTCCTCACAGTGAGAGGAGAGAGACAGCCACAGAGTCCTGAAATGACCAAATAAAGACCACAATAAAAAAGACAGCATAACCAAAAAGTAGAGAAAGTGGCAACAGGTGCTACAATTTGTTTCCGTGCCCTCGCTTCAGTTTCAAACCAGAAAGTAAATCTGAGTTTCTGAGAATTCCTGTCTCTGCTCTCTGCTCCCTCCAGAGAAGCTGCACAGCTGCCTTGTAAAAACCTGAGCTGCTGCCCGCTCCTGATCTTATTATCTCCCACCAAAAGCACTGATTGATCCAGGCTGTAAATTACCTTAACTACAGTCACTTAGGTGGAAGAGTGACAGAGGGAGTGTGTGTGTGTGTGTGTGTGTTTGGGGTGGGGGTAAAAGGGACGATTGGAGAGAGAAAAACAAAAGTGATGTTGCATTCATGGGAAGTCAGGAAAAGAAAGAGAGGAAATGAAAAACAGTAAACGCAGCATGAGATTTGTGGAATTGGATTCCGGACATTATCAGGGAAAAGTGTGTGTGTGTGTGTGTGTGTGTGTGTGTGTGTGTGTGTGTGTGTGTGTGTGTGTGTGTGTGTGTGTGTGTGTGTGTGTGTGTCAGCGAGGCATTAGGCTCTCTAGCGAGAGCTCGCAGCTCTACTGTATGTCAGTGTGCTTGTGGAGTTGTAAACCTGCTGTGGCTGGCTGTTGGTTTGGAGCAGTCGGAGCTTGGTCCAGTGTCCGTAACCTCGCACGCCCTCCACTGGATCAGGGACTTATCATCGAGTCACGTCCCATCATCCCCTGCACATCTCTCTCTCTCCTCCATGCTCTTTTCCCTTCCCTCCCTCATAAACACCCTCCACATTCCCTCAGCCCGCTGGCGCGTCCATGCGCTCGGCCCGTTGGAAAAGTCCTCCAGCAGCCGGCTCCTGTGACTCCGCTGATGTGCTTTATGATGTTTTACTGCTACTGCATGAAGAGACCAACCTGGAAGGGCTGGAAATCCTGAGTTCAAGTAGATAATTTAGTGGAGTAGATCATTTCTTTGCAATGGTTTAAATGTGACCTTGAATGAAAAAAACTGCTTTTAGCTCAGCTTTGTTGAATAACGACGGTCCATTCCCCGCCAAAGACATACAGCACGTCCAAAAACATCATCACATCTTCATTCATGTGTAAATTTAAGCTTAAGAAACAGACAAATCTGAACAAAGACTAACATAAAATACTAGCGTAGTGTGAACTGTAATGCACCCTGCCTCAAAACAAATGTGTCTCTGTTTCCAGTCAGGTAGGTGAGGACATGAAGGACAATGTCAGTGTCTCTGATCCTGGTTCTTCCTCAGTCTCTGGTTCCTCCTCAGGTTCTCCCTCAGTCTCCGGTTCCTCCTCAGGTTCTGGCTCCAACATATTAGGGTGTATGTGGATGCATGGCTCCATTGCTGCAGCAGAGCTCCAGTTACTACCTGAAGGGGAACGAGCTATGTTGTTTAGCAAGGAAGACAAAGTCACCGGAGCCAATCACTGTAAATATGTGGTTGAGCATGAAAGTGTGGCAGATCTGTGTGATATTCCCACAAACTAAACATAGGATTGCAACAGGGCTCTGAGGCATTTCTGATGAAATTAAGCTTCCATATTGACACCAGAAATGTCAACATAGGATAGGATAAATACTCCATTCAAGCTTTCCTCTTTAATGAAAACCTGTTTTTATTCCAACAGGTCAGGAGCACTTACAGCATCATAGAAGGTGGAGTCTGAGCAGGACTCAGCTGGAAACATTAACACAGAGTTCTCAACCAATTCCTGGAGCAAATGTTTGCTGGCACCAGCTGATAAAATCTGCCAGCAGCAGGTCTTCTTTCAGCTGGCACCATCAGTAGTCGCCGGCAAGAAATAAGACGCTGCCTTCATCCACTCCAGGCTGAAATGAAGGACCTGTTGCTCTGACTGATCGAGATATCAGAGCAACCAGACACTGCACATAAGCAGGAAGCCATAACAACAAAGACAAAGCTCAGCAGAAACTCTGAACTAGGTTTTATTTACTATGAAAAGAATTTAGATAAGTATGACAAAATGTCAGCTTCAACACTGAAGGCCAAAACACCCATTCATTGGATAATCAGGGTAAATGGGTGGGATGATGCATGAAGGTACATCTGAACGAGCTTTTCTTCCACTTGAAATATGACCAATGAGGTGGCCCAGGAACCTCTGATTTATGCTTCTGAACTGAAGAAAATCGGATTTCTGGAGCAGATCTTTGTTCTGATAAAGCAGATTTAAGAGTGCGATTCCACATGCATTTCTTGATCCCGGATGCAGTTTGTCTGCATTAGTCTTGTGTTTGGTGAACAGTCTCCACCGTGAGGATGGCTGCGGGTTAGAGGCGACTTTTCATCCAGGGAGATCATCTTTCCCTGGTTTCCTCCACATTTAGCCCCACATTGTTTCTGAAGTGGCAACAGCTCCCTGGTAACATCGATCCTCAGACCCCATCTCCACGCCTCTGCACTTGACCTGAGTGTGTCCTCGGAGATCAACAGTCAATTAACTGCCCCTTCATACTTTTTTTTTTGCTGTTGTTGTTTTACCCCGAGAGTCGAGAGGAGCTCAGTTCAGCCCTCTGCACTGCTTCTCCGCTAATTGGAACCAGGATCTGTAAAAATGGGAACTTAAGTAAAACATGCCATAAAATTCTGAAGGCTAACCATAAACTAACCAATTTCTTTCATTCTTTTAAAGGGAACTCTAACTGAAACCTCCACGTAAACTTTTACGAGGATCCCTGGGGTCACCCGTAAACCCGTTAATAGAGATGAGATATGAGCGGGGCGCTTGGGCCTCCCATTTCGTTTGCATTTCTTTCTCTCTTTTTTCCTTCCTCCTGTTCCATTGCATTCTTGGAAGAGGTCAAATGCTGTTCGGAGGCAAAACACTGCCAAGACTCCGCTGTCGTTTTTATCAAAGAGCAGAATGAAAACTGGATCCACGTGGATGGATCCGAGCGTCGATGCGTCCGAGGTGTTGTTCGGTCTTGCTGGTCGCCCTCTCGCTGCAGAGCTCGCTGCAGAGGTGTGAAGAGGTGTGAAGAGGTGGAGCTCACACTGTTTTAGTGGCCGTCACGCAGCAAGGACCTTCTTTCAAGTTTGCTGCTTTGCAACAACTCATTAGCTGCTCTCGCCGTGTGATCGACAAACTCACATTTTAAATGATTCAAGCGTGTCTTCAGATGTGGCAGATTCAGTGTGACAGATTTGTTATTTGTGAAGCACATAACACACAATGACAACAATTTATTTATGTAAATGTAAAATGTCTGCAAAAGAATTGTTTCCAGAAGAATAAGTGTGTGTGTTCCAGTATGTGGAGTAATTATGTGTTTCATACACTAAAGTAGTATTAGCACATAGACTTAATCTGTGTGTGCTATTTACAGTAAATACAACTGACTTGGCTAAAATATTGGAAAAAATAAATAAATAAATAAATAAAGAGACAAACATCTGTGTCTGAGTGTTCTGGCATGGTGCACTCTTAGGAGAGCTCATCGATCTATCAGGAGCTTTTGTTGGGTAAAGTCTGTGTTGTAATATCTTACATATTGCGGCACAATTGTTGTTACACTGCAGCTGTAATTACCGTGACATTCTATTTCCTGATTAGCGCTTTATTAAGGATAATAAACTAATTTACTTGCGGTTTCGAGGACCTTTCAAAGTCCTCTTCCAAGTAAAACATATGAGAAGGGGAAAAAAAGAGGGAAAACACAAGCAGTCCTGGACGACTGCGAGTGCAGTGTTGGGAATCATTATCTTCTTAAATGGCCCGGCTTTGGTCTCTTTGTTGCCCTACTCAAAGCGCGAGCTGTGTTTCACATCCCATTGAGACTAATGAGAACAGTCTTGGGACCCGTTGTGGTTATTTTGATAAATTGAGCCTGTAGTTGCCTTTCCTTTTACTCCCCCATATATTGCAATCTCAATCACTACCCCAACTGTAACAGTGATGATTTGGATCTTTAGTTTTGTGTTTTCCGGGGGCAAATTATAATACTGTGCATTGTAACCGCATATCCTGGGAGTGAAGTAAGTGGTTGCTGGCTCGCTGTAAATCTATTAGCACAGGAATGATGGTGGTGCTGAAAAATCTGACAAAACAATTGGTTAATTTTACAAATGATAATGATTTCTTTAAAGTCAGATGGCCCCTCCGGGCAAGCAAAATACAGGCCTGGGTAAAACGTCATGTCACAGGAGTTCATGAATCTCTGATGTCCTTGGTCGACAAGACAGACGCCCACATTTTTTAGTGCAACGCTCACGTCTCGGGTTACGCTGCAGCCTGAGCCGAGCAACGGCCTGAGACCACCCTTCAATTAATCTTGCCCTTGTAGCGGCTTATAATTTGCCATTACAAAAGCCATTAAACCTGGGGGCCTGATTCGGAGCTCCTGGGACCGCAGGGGAGGAGGGGACGGGGATCGGACAGGCCTCCGGTTGGCCCCTTGGACCCTGGACGAGCTCTTTTCCAGAAAACAGACAGGTACTTAAAAACAGGGTGAAAAGATCACCTTAAAGAAAACAAGGATGATTAATGGGGAAAAATGAGGGCCCTTTAGGTTGCTTTCATCTGGCTCTGATTCAGGTCTTCAGTCAGCCATTAACCCAAAGGACAACTGTCCACCACCGGGGTGAGAAATGAAGTCCCCCAATGCTGCCACTGCTGCTGCTGTGGAAAAATCTGGAAGCTGGAGGAGCATGAACGTGGTCACGTTTGTTCTGAATTATACTGAACTAATCTGTGATGTGGTAAACAGATGCAGAGAACGTTCACATTTTGCCCAAGTCCACATCTTGCCTTTTCGGGACTCCAATACAACTCTTCTGTAGCAGTTTTGTATACAGTGAATAGTTGAGATTTCACGTTCAGCTGAGCGCAGCCGTCCCTGTCAATCAAAGACGCCAGAGGAGAAGAAGAAGGACGAGCAGTGGAGGCCACAGAGGAAATCCATGTCTGTGCCCGAGGGCGAAACAGTGAAAACACAAATTCACCATTAACTGACTCACTAACATGTTTATTAGTGATACATGAACCTTTTATTAGTCATATGAGAAGGTTCTTATTAACACCGTATTCTGTATTACAATAATTTACCAGGCCATTAACTAAGAGCTTTGCCTCTAATTACTGTTTGTTGATGGTAATTAAGGCAGTTTTTGGACATGAATCTCGATCTCAGAGTGTTTTCTTTGGTACAGGCTTGAGTCCAGTCAATCTTTAAAAAGTAGTTAAGAGTATGTTCTCCTCCCTACAGCGGCGTCTTATTTCTTCTGTGTAAGCACTAGTCCTACCTACATGTAAATGTAGTATTTAACACTCTAGTAGTCTGATATGAGATGTTTCTCATTCTGATGTCCTTTACACAGCAAATCCATGACAGCTTGCTATCAATGGCCTAGGAGATGGCCTAGTTATAGTAAACCTCCTCCTACTGACCGACACAGGGCCAATATGCAGCACATTAGCCGCTGCAATTTCTGTAAATGTTGGAGCATTTTGTTGAGAAGAGAAAAATCAAATCACCAGAAACTGCTGGTTGTGAGAAAAGGTGGAGACAGCACATTTCACTTTTTCACTGCTTTCTTGGGATGCATTTTGATTTGAGGCTTTTGGAGCAGAGCTGCACAGAGGCACTCATCTCAATCTTGTCCAGTTATTTTCTTGTTTGCTCCCTGAGCCCAGGTTTGGTGCCAGGTGGACAGAGGACAGTTTTACCACATCAGGCAGCAGAGCGCCAGAACCCCGAGTCCAGTGACTGTGTTTAAATATCAACTTGTTTTGCTTTTCTGTGATTAATCCTTCACTTTACCTAACAGGGGATGAAATACTGACACGATCAATCCCAACCATCTGGTGTTATTGTAGGTTCACACACTACTTTTACGTTTGCCAGAAAAGCCATTTAAGGAGGATGGATGCACCAGACCAGCCCTGGGATTGAAGGCCAGGACCAAAAGGTTGTTAGTAGCTACATTTCTGTTACAATGTTTCGCAATATAAAGGGAATATTTCTAAAGTTACGATAATGTCCAACAGCTACTTGGAAAACTCCACTTCAAGGAAGGAGTTTTAAAACATTGTTCTGTTAGATATTTTAAGTGGATTAAGAAAGAGGTGGAGTGTCTGACTGTCCATACTGCACCGTCATGTGGAAGTGAACTGGTCATGTGACCCATATGTCATGTTTAATGATGTGTTTAATAATGTGTAGTAAAGTATTTCTAGTGCACTTTGTGATAAACTTCTATGTGGACGCCTCATTTGCGATGCAACATTCTGGAGGTTTTTCAACATTTTGTTGAAAGATAGATAGATAGATAGATAGATAGATAGATAGATAGATAGATAGATAGATAGATAGATAGATAGATAGATAGATAGATAGATAGATAGATAGATAGATAGATAGATAGATAGATAGATTAGATAGATAGATAGATAGATAGATAGATAGATAGATAGATAGATAGATAGATAGATAGATAGATAGATAGATAGATAGATAGATAGATAGATAGATAGATAGATAGATAGATAGATAGATAGATAGATAGATAGATAGATAGATAGATAGATAGATAGATAGATAGATAGATAGATAGATAGATAGAGATAGATAGATGGATAGATAGAACAGCAGTCTGGTACCTTCTAGCTACCTGCTCTGAGATCTGGCAGGTTAGACACTGTTGGTTCCTCAGAGGACTGTGAGCCGTGGTGGTGGAGTATCATCCTGTCAGCCCTCCATAACGTCAGGCTGTTCCTTTCAAGCGTGGTAATGTGTCTACAGACATTGTTGTGAGGTAACTTTGGTAAGCATGTGGCTCTCAAGCTCTCAAGAGCTTAAAAATCTGCCAAAGCAGCTGGACAAAGTTATGAAAGCAGATTTCAAACTGTGTGAATGTAGAAACAGGTTTTTGTGTTTTCAGCGCTCACACATGTGTTACTGTGTCAAAAGTTGGCTCGGGCGTTGGGAGTTGTTTTGCAAGCTCATTAATTTTATCATCAATAAGCACAGGTCAAACAAATGTTGTGCATCCTGTTTTGTCTGTAGCTTTTGCCATTCAGGTCTCAGGTCTTTGCAGAAAGCTGCGTGTCGTGGATCCTCTCCTGTGCACTGTTCTGATTTAGGCGTCAGGCAATTACACTGTCACGCAGCCTGTAAAGGTGGGTATAAATAATACGCGCTCGATAGGAAGGCCAGAGCGCCGGTACGGTTCGTGGCAAGTACAAAGCCCACACCTGGCCCTGGAGTGAAATCAAATCTATCCTGAACTCTGTCGCTCCTCTCATTTTGCTTTGGCAGTTTTCCGTTGAGCGGAGTTCTGGGTCAGGAGTCAGAAGGAGTGATTTGAGTTCAGGTCACACACACAGACAGTTTCACACAATAATGTGTTTCAAAGCTGTTGCATCACGGGGGAGGAAGGAAAACACATTGAAAGGCTTTCTTTGGAAAATAAAATCACCTTAAATATATAGATCCCTGTTTTTAACATAAACACAGATGCTCACTCACTGTTTTCCAAACAGTGCATCTTGTGAATCATTTACAGTTACAAAGGCTGGACTTAAGCCAATAATGCACAGTAATCACCAGCCATTAAACCGCTTTCTATGGATTAACACCCACTGGATCCTTTGCAAGTCATTGTGTTTTTTTTTAAGAGGATCAATAAACCAATTCCTCTTGGTTATGTTTTCCTTGTCTGCAGCAATCAGTCCAGTGCTGATTAAATCACAGCAAATTATCTCTCTGGGATTTATCTCGCCTAAATTGAGTTTCTTTCACCCTCCTGGCCACGGGAGAGTGGGCAACGCCTGCTGGGAGAGAGGAATAATCATTCATTAACCTCTGACCTGGAGGGAGTGTCAATTGAGTCGCCCGCCTGTGTTTTTCTTTGGCCCCCAGACCCACCCCAACCCCCCCCCCAGCACCCTGGCCAGGCCAAATTAACAATTGACACGGTGCAACCCAAACTTTATTAACCTGCATGGCGGTTTGATGCAGTCACTTGATCAGATGGTAAAAGCCAGCGAGGCGCAGAACAGGCTCAGATCTGAATTACATGTGTTCAAGTGGGAAATTCCACTTGCCCGATCCCTCCTTTTGACTTTCAGGGTGATGTGGAAACAGACCAAAGGAAAACAGTGGGTGAGTGCAGGGATTGCATGCAAAAACATAACTTTAGGTTAATTTATGGAGTGTGACGAGCTCAAAGGGATGGACATGTACATCATCTAATCTGTCATTACGGCTCTTAGCTGTCTCTCTTTTTGAACATCACATAGCTGCTGACCGAGCGTGGAGTTTTCAGCCTCACTTAGGGTTTGATGTCTTCATATGGTCACAGTAGGGGTGATAAATTACAGAAGACCTCTTTTTTTCCCCGTGCACCACATGGATGTCTTCATGTGTAGGCATGCATCTGATTTTAAAACGTGTTTCTGGTTTCGAAAGTGTCCAAACACAAATCATTCCCAATCGATTTTGTCACCCCTGGGTTGCGAAACGATTGGCTAATGTTGTGCAGGGCCACAGCTCTCTGCTCTTGACTAAACAGACAAAAGCAGACCACCAAATCACCGGAAAGCTGAATTTCATAGTTGAATGAAGTCTGAAAGCACAGATTTTCTCTGGGTTACACAGGAACACAGAGAAAAAGAAAAATAAAGAAATACAAAATGAAGCCAAAAAGGTGTCCCACATGGCTTTAAATGTGCTATCGACGTGTTGTCAATGAAAGGCCTGTGATATGAGTCACAACGCTATTTCTGTCCCTGCACGGTAGCAGTAAACACAACCAAGCTGCCCCGAGATCTTTCCTTCTGACATTATTAGGAGCTACAACCGTGTGAGACTCAACATGGTGTAAAAACAAACCAAATGTCAGCACCATTGCCCAAGCGCCTCTGCTATAGCCAACAGCAAATGTAATGAAAGCTTGGAAGGGTCTGTTAGTACGCCGCTGACCTTTTATACATTTATTGTTCTCCTGACATTTCTCCAAGATGGAGGAGGTGGAAAACAGAATGAGGTGCTAAAGCAGAAATCAGGATTTTCAGCTTCCGCCCCCCCCTCTGCCCCCCCTCCACCCCCCCGCCCGTTAGAGAATGACTTTCATCGATCCAAACTCTTGGACTTTACCGAGGGTCGATGCTCTGTGATTGCCAACACTAACTCGCCGCTGCTCTCTCTGTAGACATGATACAGTTTTTTATTAGCTTTCGTGTCACTGCACAGAGTTGCGGGAAAGTTGGGGGCGTGTGGTGGTGGGGGCGGGGGGTGGGCAGGGTGGGGGGGCGAAGGGGGGGTGCTGGGGGGGTAGGAATGGGGGGGGGGGGCGCCGCTGTGGTTCTGCTCTCCGGCCTGCTTGTGTTTTACTCCTGAAAGAAAGAAAAACCCTTCAAGTGCAAAGCCTTCTCTGTCTCTGGCGTCACCATGGAGGAAGTTTAGTGGAAGAATCTGATAACAGAACTATTATTCAATTGGAAACGGCGTGCGTCTTGGGCCTCTTTGTGATAAGATCGTCCAAGTTAAACATCAGAGTGAAAGCGAAGGACCACACAGAAGAACAGCAGCAGAGAGGTGAGATGTTCGGTAGAACGCATGTTCCTGTGCCAACTTTCACTTATTTAACCACACTTAGCTCGATTAGAGGTTAACAGTTCTAGGCATATATGTATAGGTATATAACCCTGGCCATAGGGCACAGGTAAGTTCTAAGTTATAGGGTCAAGGCATAGATATATCTTATCTATCTATCTATTTATCTATCTATATCTATATTATATATTAAATGTATAGGTAAAGGTTATAGCTTATACTGTAGGTATAGATGACACTGTAACCTGTATAAGCTATAACCCTATCTGTGATAGGTTATAAGTATAGGTTATTAGTATAGTATTATGTAGGTTCATTCTTTATGTGAGTTTTGCAACAACTCTCTGGGAATGATACAGTCAAACATGAGGCCGAATAATGTTTTGTAAAGAAACAAAAGAACAGATCTAGAGTCACACAATTACATCTGAAAGTAAATGATACGCCTGGTTATTGTTGTCACCAGTTATATTAGTGCACATATTTTCTTTCTTTTTGTCAGTAAACCCCTCGTGCTTGGGTCTGCTGCTCGTTCGGCCTCTGAGAGGAAGTGAGCGAGGGGGAAACAGCTGCTTAATAATTCAGGATGCTGAGATTAAAAAGTGAATTTGCTGGGCTCGTTATTAAAAGCCGGAGTAATTACTTCAGAACTCCATGTCACCGCCTCAATAAGAGGCGACTAATTTGGTTACTGCCAGCTCGCGTGTAATTGGTGAAGATGAACAATGCTTCTCACGCGAGCTGAAGTCCCCACAGCACAGCAGCTCCAATGAGAATAAAAACCTCCGAAAATGATAACTGGGATCCGGCATGTTGTCAGACATGGTGTTAAGAGACAAAAGCCGGCTTGAGGGTGTATGTACAGATAACAGCATATGCTTGTGCGCCAGCTTTATCTTTATGTGACTCTTTAATACCAGACACAGAGAACTGGGATGATTTAATTCAACTGAATCATTTTAGTTCCATTTAATAATTTTCTCCCCAACATTTTAATATGTATTATTGCTGAAAGATTAGTGCGTCAGTGGAAACGCATCCAGACTGTGATGAGGAGGATGCTGAAGTCGTTTCCAGAGTCATAAATCTAAAACTAAATGTTATACAGTTTTATGGAAATAAGATCATCAGAAGAGCATCCCTCAGGCCGGCTGCTTTCCGTTACCTTGACCCTGTCAAATCAACACTATGTGTGTGTGTGTGTATGTGTGTGTGTGTGTGTGTGTGTGTGTGTGTGTGTGTGTGTGTGTGTGTGTATGTATGCATCCATATTGGGACTGGACTCCTTCCCTCCACAGGCACTCCATCACAAAACAGAGGGAGTTGCTACCAGATGGTTAAACAAACACATCGCCCAACTGCCCATAACTCAAATCCACTTAGCACCCTCTTGTCGACATGTCTCTCACTCGTCCGCTGCGTCTCACGTCTTTGGTGAATGCAGGGGAGAGGCGAGAGGAAGGAAGGAAGGGAGGCAGGGAGGAAAGGGGGAGAAAATAATGCAGAAATAATGAGAATCAGCAAGAAATTCCTGGGGGGTGTGTTTAATTTTAATCACCACGACTATCCATCCTCTGTAGCCCCCCCGCCCCCCCCACACTCTGCTGCCATCCTGCTGTATTGAAATGAAGGCGAATGGCGAACACCTGGAGTGACAGCGCGTGTAAAGGTCGCACAGACAAAGTCCAAATGTGATGTTTGACTCAGGCCCTTCGCAGAGCTGTCGGGGAGGCGCCCAGGACGGAGGCCAGGGGTTAAGAGTTTGCAGGTCGCCGGGTCACACAATTTTCCCTTTTCCCTTGGCCTCATCCCCGTGCTTAAAACCTCGACGGCGTACTTGAGAGGGTAATTTATTATCCTGAGTGCCGTCCAGCTTGGACAAGAAGTTGGGAGCAGAGACTCTAACTTCCCACTTTTAGAGGACAAAACATCTCCTCTCTTTCTGCTATGCATAACAACATAATGTATGTCAAAAGTTCTGTATCGTGCATGAGGACTGCCTGCTCTTTCACCAGTAGATGTGCTAACTTAATGTTGACCTTACAGGTTATCCAATGAGGACTGATTATGTTTCTTCCTAGATTTCTCCACAGCCTCTCAGTCAACTAAGCCTTTGGCAAAATGCACTGTCTTTCCATTCACATTAGCAAACCAACGGTGTATTTTTAGGCCCATGAGTCAGCGCCAAATATGTCCAGAATTGAACTTATCTGGGTTGTAAGGTTGTTTTTTTTCTATGTATCTCATCAATAAACAAGTGTCGTGACTAAGTGCAGGATGGAGGCATCCCATCTGCTATCTCCTCTGTGTTGATAGTGCTGCCTTCAGCGCAGGTGAAGAGGTGGAGAGATAAGCATTATCTTGGTCACATAATTGTCAAAGGCATGGATAATTGACATGCATGCCACTGATGTCCAAAAGTAGGCCTGCTGATGACAGCCAAACTGCATTTGGCCCCTGGAATGTGCAGAGGCCGCTCTCAGACATCTGAACATCAAACAGCGCTCAGCTCTGTCAATCTAATAGCTCTGGATATGGGATTTATTGGCTCTCACAGGCCAAAAGAGAGACGAGGGGCGAAAGCAGAACCAGATTTTCTCTCCCGTATCAGTTTCTCCTCTGTCAGTCATGCTCTTATAAGAGGGGCTCGGCAGATGAGGTGCCTTATATTAGTACTTACGATTAGTTGGATTAAAATCTGCTCCCACAACTGAGAGAATTAAACCTAAACTAACAAGGAGTCGAACATGGAACAGCTGCCGGAGTGTGTTTTATCCATCTGAAGGTTGATACTGAAGGTTGAGAAAAATCTGCGTCACAGTTTTTTTTTTTTTTTTTGCACAATTCACCATGTGTGTTTATTGCAACTGGCAACCAGGCAGCTGAAAATATCACGGGTTATTTAAACTTTCACGTCGACAGAATTCCTACTGGTCTGTGACACAAACGTCTATACATTTCACTACGCTGCAGCAAATATTGTCCCTGCTATTTTTACACTTCTGCCATAAATCAGAAAGCTTCTAACTGATGTGTAATGTCAAGCATTAGATGAGGAGTGTGCACTGATGATGGGTAACATTTGCAGACTATTTCCAGGGGGGATTTATTGATCATCTTGGTGGGTCCCTTCCGAGCTCATGTTGCACATAGCAGAAATCAGCTGCACTCTCGCGTCATTAAATTTTATTCCGGCTCGGGACACAAACGGGAGGAGGCGGCAGGGCAGCGGGGAAGAACAAAGTTTGTGGCTGATGAAAACGAACGACAGGCGGCCAAATATGGGGAAGAAGAAAATCAGAGAGCGGAGGACATGAGTCGGGCTCTGATAAAGACGAGGTTCTCACGGAGAAGGATGGAACCAAGCAGAGTTCTATTTATCTCTGTTAGCCCTCCAAAAAACTCCCTATCCCTGCTTAGATAGCCCTGCCAATGTGCCATGATGTCATCCCCCTGGCGTGCAGTGATTGATGCATCCTGGCTGCCAGCTCTGCACTAGCGGGAGGGAGGAGGGGGGGGTGGGCTCGGGGTGGGGAAGGCTTGAATTTTCCACAGATAGAGACATCCAAATGTGAGCAGAGCCCAGCATGGGGTCAGTTCAGAGCCCAGGCAGACGCACCACATACCTGCAGCTCAGGGCTGGTCCTGGCTCCCAGCGTCCGGTCAGTTTTGATGTCTGAGAGACGCTCACGAGCGGCGGGCCGAGCAGAAGCGGCCGATGGTCCCGCTGGTTTGATGGCGACGCAGTGGGGGGAAGAAAGACCCGGCTCTGATTATGTACGTCCACTCCATCTTCCTCCTCGAGTTCTGTTACATATCAAGGCAGAGGGACAGAGGGAGGGAGGGCCGGGGTTATTGTGAGTGGAAGACTAAGTGTTTCGCAGATAGTCGTGGAGACGCGCTGAGATGGGCTCGGCGGGGAGCCCCCGTCCTCTTGTCAGCCAGCCAGCTTAGTTCTGCTGCTTTAACGGCTCTATAACACGCGGCTACGCAGCTTTATCTCTGCGTCCAAAGGCAGACACAGCCGAGCTGCAGCTCCCACCAGGCTTGAAATTGTGGCTTTTTGTGTTATTTTGAGGTAGAGAAGCAAAGTGTTTCTCAATTCTCCAACGCTTTGACTTTATGTGTTTGCTTCATGCTTGTCAAGGTGACAGGAAGTGCAGGAACCCTCGTAGACATGTAGACAAGCTCAGATCTGAACCCCGGGACCAAGACAAATACAAAGCTTCCAAAAAAATAAAGGCCTCAGAGCTGGAGCCTGCAGACTCAGGACTCAGGGTATGTAAGAAAAACAGGGGAAAAGCTCTGGAAAATACAACAAATCATGTGAAGCAGTGGAGGCCGGGCAGCTCCGATCGCTGTCATTATGGCTTTTTAAAGCTGTGTTTCCACCAAGTGCTCGTCGTTATTACCTGTGGATCAATATCTAAAAGAAAATGCACGTGGACGGCAAGTCGATGATCCGTCACTGAACGTGTAAATGAGTAAACACAAGTTCATGCTTTTCCACTCAGCACTCGACAGAGGCACGATTAATTAGAGTGTTCACCGGCCTCCTCATTACAGACGATCTCAAACCTTTGTCATTTAAACAGTAGAGAGCCTTTGTCTCCTGATCTGTCTGTGTCCCGTCCACTCAGCTCGTCCGTCTCGTGCAGTCCAAGCAGCTTTCAAGCAGAACAGCAGAACACAAAATGAAAATGTCAGTGAAGGTGATGTCTGGAAATAATGAGTTGCAATCAACTTTAATAAACCTTATAAATCACTCTAATCACCTTTAATATTCAGCAAATGTTTTTGATTTATTTTGAGTTTTTTGCAGAACATCGGCTATGAAGAATCATCCTGTCGAAACAGTAACACTGGCAACAGTGTGGCCACCGATATAATGTTGATTTTACAGTTCTCCATTAATATCTATTAATATCTATTAATATCTATTAATATCTATCTATCTATCTATCTATCTATCTATCTATCTATCTATCTATCTATCTATCTATCTATCTATCTATCTATCTATCTATCTATCTATCTATACAGAGTTACTGTGTGTTGCTCTATTGCAGGGTTGCCTGTACGTCACTATTTCTATTTCTTGTCATAATACCACATAATAACAAAGTATTTTTACCTGAATTTCTGTCTATCCCGCGACACTTTTAACTCACGATGACTTTGTTTTCAAACTCTTCGTTTTGTATCCACATTCAGACATAGATGTGAAGCAGGCTTTCAGATGTCTCTGTGTGTCTCTGCCTCTGCAGGTATTTAATATGTTTTAAGTGCAGGCGTTCCTGTGTGTGTGTGTGTGTGTGTATGTGTGTGTGTGTGTGTGCGTGTGTGAGTGTGTGTGTGTGTGTGTGTGTGCGTGTGTGCGTGTGTGCGTGTGCGTGTGCGTGTGCGTGTGCGTGTGCGTGTCTTGAATTAGCCGTGTCCATGTTTGCCCGGCTGAGCCTTTGTTGACATGCAGAGTGCTGCAGACGTGTCAGAGGGAAGGTGTCCCCGGCTACACAATCAGTAGCGGCCCCTTGCTCCTTTTCACTGTGGTCCGGCAAGTGAGACTGAACATGAGGTGCAGGGAATTGAGGTGCATTGATCTGTCCTCGGCAGCGTCTCCCTGGACTGGTGAAATCATTAACCTTGCTGGCACAGACACAGGAAGCAACAACAGAGTATCTTTGAGAGGTTAATTAAAAATAAAAGCGCAAAGGGGGAAGGCCAGGGGGTGTATTCACCAGGGAAAAGTGCGCTGACTTCCAAATGAGCTCACTCCAGCAGCCTGGCGAAAACAACTGTGAGCAGTGTTAAATGAAATGTTAAAAGTGTTTCATTCACTCATTTTCTGTATCACAGGTCACAACTGCTAAAATGTACTGGTTATATTTCATTTTTAGCTTTTAACTTTGTCAATATGAGAAGACAATTAGAACAAGGAACTACAACAGTCTGGCTGTGCAAAATAAAATGCAACTTATTTGACTTATTCACCTGAAAGGATCAAACAAGTGATATGAAACCTGGAGACTTTAGCAAAGTGCTTTGATGTCGCCTTAACAGACAACTGACACTGTGAAAATATTCAGTTTATTGCTACAGTATGAATATTGTTCAGGTAAAGGCTTCTCTGAAGGACTGTGGGAGAGAATCAACCATGAACATACAGGACGTCACATTTTGTAATTTTACCTAAAGGATTAGTTTGGTTACAACTTTGTTCTGCATTTATTTATACAATTTTATTGTCTTGTAATATCATGGTCTTTTCTTGAGATCAAACTAAATGGACAAAGCTAAAGATTACGCAACGCCCTATTTGCCTTTACATTTTGTGTAATTATTCGGAATAATGAATAGAATGAGTCCCAACTTTTAGATGATCTCAACTAATTAAGATGAAAGTTAGGATGATAGTTATCAGCGTACAGTCAGATATGTGAGTTGTCATATAGAAGCTCACTATCCACGTTAAATTACATGACGAGGTCCTAAAGGAGGCATCAGGCCCAGCTAAATGACTCCATGCAAACCGAAGCTTCTTAATCCACTGAGTAGAGTAATATGAGCAGGAGGCAGTGCAAACACACACACACACACATACTAACATTACACTAACTCTTCACTTACATATGTTACGAAAACATGTCAGAGAAGTGTGTAATTACGGAGAGAAGGCATTTTCTCTCTGCAGAATGGTGACTTTCAGTTGGAGCTGCTCAGGCTGTAAACTGTTCTATAAAAACGAGATTATACTAACATCTATATCTACGCTCACAATAACTTCAGGCCTGGGGCAATAACCCGTCCAGACGCTCTCCCTCAGCTGAGCAGCCTTCAGAGGCGCCTGTCACCTCCCAGCAGCTGTGACAGCGCCGGGACAAACAGCAGCTGATGTTTAGATGTCGATAACGCGTCACATCAACTCTCCATCGATGAGGCCGCAGCTCGCTGATTTGAGGTTATTTCAGCTTCGCAGGGACAATGACACAAAGTGGAGCGAACATCTTGTCGACAACCTCAACTCGGAGTTGTGCCTGAATTCATACATTCTTTATGAATTTGTTATTGGAAAGTCTCATTATGTTCATCAAAGACATAGTGCTAGCAACATTTCTGAGGCAGATATTGCGCCCACAGTGCTGGAGACATTATTTACGAAGGCACTTCATCGGATTACATCCACACACAGCGATGAGCTGTTTTATTAGCTCGCTGCCGTTGTTTACAGCATAAACAGGTTAGCTGTTTGCAAGCGTGTGGAAATGTGATGTGGATCAGCTTGATGGGCCTGCTGAGTGGAGTTATTGCAGTCTGGGAACGCTCGGGAAATGATGCTCCCCCTGTCAGCGCCACACGGCCCCTCTGCTCTGGAACTCTGGGTAATTACTGGGACTCTGCTGACTCAGGACGCAAACAAACCCATATGAGTCCCGGCACACATGCAAACTGCTCACATATGAGCGCAGACAGACATGTGGACAAGCCTACACCACGGCTCTGTCTCTCCCACACACACACACACACACACACACACACACACACACACACACACACACACACACACAGAGCTGATCCTGTCGGCAGGACATACTGAAGCGCTCTGCCACAGACCAACAGCAGAACTTATTGTCCTAGAAATATATTTTTTGGCAAAAAAAAAATCCATTATCCAGAGAAGAAGTCATCTAAAGAAAACTAGATAATTAAAGGAAGTACAAACAAAACTCATTACATTTGTATGTAATGTTTTCATTTTATTGCTGTTGATGCTTTTTATGCTCTAGTTCACTGTTGCAACGATGCAAATATCCCTGTCATGGTAACATTCTTACCTTATCCTAGTTTATCTTTTTATCCAGTTTCCAGAAAAACACAAATCAAATTTTGAAATGTATTTACCATAATTATCTATACCAAAGTAGATGTGTGCTTTCTTCCTCTATTGTCCACATTGCGTTTTTGTCATCTTTTTCATTTCAATGTGAGCAACTTGAAGCTCACAAATTTTAGTTCCGTTGAGGCTAATTCTCCTGAATGAAACATCAATACACAACTAGAAAAAGTTCTGAACATCAAACAAACATTAACATTCCACTGAAATTATTTGAATAGATTGATTTTAGTAGATATTTTCTGTGGGTCTGGACCATTATCAAACATCTCCTGAAATCCTGCAAACAAACAAACAGTGGGACCCGCAACGAAACTCATGCATCTGGGTTGAATCATAGTCCAGACACATCTGTGCCTTAATGGTGCATTTCTGCGCTTCATGTTGACCATACAGCCGCAGCATGTGGACAAATTTGTAAAATATATAAATGTGCACAACAGTCCTAGTGAGATAATGTAAACTGCTTTCTGGCTGGCTTCATGTTTCCTCTGGCACACGGGTAATAAACTCTCTGTCCTCTTAACTCAGGTGATTACATCCATTCCACAGCATCACCAGCTGTGCAGGTGAGGTGTTTGTTTATAGGGGAAGTCCTACATTTCTCCAGTGAGAAGCCTCTGGGTTCGGAGGAGCAGATTCACCATCCTCCATGGAAACCGCCCACGGGACCTCATAATGTCCCAGCAAGAGAGAGAGGGGAGACAGAGTCAGAGATGAAACAATTCCCAGGTTTATTAGCCTCTGGAAATTGGCTTTGGTAGGAGATGGAAAAACAAATCATTTGAATACACTCTCAGGGTGTCCTAATGTTCATTTCAATGCTGTCACTTAGAGTGGGGGAGGGAGGGAGAGCAGGAGGGAGGGACAGAGGGAGAGAGCGCTTTGTGCTGCTGACAGGATTGGCTTTGTGTGTGATGAATGGGGCTGTCACAGACGCTGACAGGTTTGTGTTCAATACATGTGGATGTACAATACGCTCTGCATCCCGTGACAAGCTGGGAGGCTTTTTGTCCCGATAATCTCCATATCGTTTCATCTCCGGCTGCTTATGGCGGATGTGGTCACGGAGGGGTGTGCCATGGCCGCTGCACACAGACTGTCCGTCCTCTGCAAGAGAAAATGGGACACAAAGTTGACTGATGTGTTCCCCTTCTTCTCCTCCTCCTCCTCCTCCTCCTGCTCTTCCTCATGGTTTCAAAGTCCCTGTGAGTCTGTGGAAGAGATTCCTGTAGTTTGACTTTCTGAACATTTCTGAGGCCTGGTCTGAGTCGATAGTTTAGATCCGAGATCTAAACAATTAAAATCAACTTGGGAATGTCAGTGTGAGAGGGGAAAGTGTCCTTCATAAACAAAGACCTGACTGTATATTTTACACAAGAGGTTGTGAATAAAGAATTTGTGAAGAACTAAACAGATCTTTCTAAAAATTTCAAACCTTTAAAATTAAAATAATTCATTTACCAATATTACTCAACTTCTTAACTCCCAATTCAGCATCTAGATGATGATTCAGATCTGTTTATATAGGATGAAGCAAAAATCTTCTACATCATTCTGCTGCGTTGACAATAACCTCACACACATACACACACACACACACACAAATGCATTTCCAAATAAAAAGGACGTAAAGAAGAGGTGGTCTGAGTCACACTAAGTAGTTCTCTAAAAAGCGCTGAGGTGTAAACCACAAATCACAGATGAGGACATGGAACATATGTGAGGTATTACAGACTATCAGCAGAGTGTGTGTGTGTGTGTGTGTGTGTGTGTGTGTGTGTGTCTCGTGCTGTTTATCAGCAATTCTCTTAGATAAAATCAAACATAAGCACGGAAGTCAAATCCTTTCATAATCGCTCGCTGGAGACTCGTGAAGCTGCACATCTGGACACATGTGGCCATGAGACAAAGTGCACAGAGGCAGAAATCAGCAAAAACACTAAACGAGCTCATTTGCACAGTAAACTGGGAGCCAGGGAAAAACATAGAACAGCCATGAGTGACTGAATAGACGGGTTGTAGCTGTACTCATTGCTCCATTATTCTGGGGTCAGCAGTCTGTCCATGTATCTCACCTCCTGCAGTCAGGACCTGTGGCTGGTTTGAACATGCAGAGACGTGTGTTTGCCAGTGATCTGTGCTTCCACGTTTTAACAAGAGCATCAGGACTCGTAAGGATCCCGTCGTTTCCTCCTCTCTCCTCCTGCCTCCTCCACTTGGAATCAGGTTGATAGAAAACGTTATGTGGTGCGGCCGATTTATGTTTGACCCAACCAATAACACGTTTACCCCCCAACCCCCCCAACCCTTCACCCACCCACTTTCCTTACACAATCCTCTCCTATGGAAGCATGAACAGGTATAAAAAACAATAAGAAAGGATACAGGTTTTTTTCACATTTTAGAACAGTTTACAGCTTATCAGCATTGAATGAATGAAACATGCACACACAAGGTCAAGTGGTGTTTAACGATGGCGTTCCATGCAGACTGATGTGATCGATTTAACAAGCATTAAAATAACAACAAAGGCCACAACTACATGGAAAGTTTGGTCAGAGTAATAATGGCAGCTGGAAGAAATGGGATAAGGAAATTTGTTAAAAATGGCTCCACAGCAGGAAATAAAATCAGGGAGGAAGTGACCGGGTATGAGCGGGAGGGTGAATGCATTTCTGTGTGTGTGTGTGTGTGTGTGTGTGTGTGTGTGTCCATGCAGGCAGACAGGGTGTTATATGGAACAGGGAGGAGAGTGAACTGCTGAGTTACTGTGGAAAAAAAAACAAAACAACCTAAAGCAGACAGTCCATCATGGAGCCAACAAATCCATTTCAGATCTTTAGGCTTTAATGGAAATTCTCGGGGCATAGAGTCAGATATTGATCGGTGTTGAGAGCGTGGCTGTGCACAGTAAGCACCAGGTAAGACTCTCCGCCTCTCGGCTCCATCACCTGACTCAGTTTTCCTGCTCTAACTCTGCATGGAGACCATTTTGGAAAGTAAAAATAAAAACCAGACAAAAAGGTTTGACACTCCAGGGGACGAAGGAGTTTGTCTCCGTGGATTCATTGCTCATGCTTGCAATGGAGTGTGAGCCTATTCTTAATATTTATGAACTTCTGCAACAAAGTAAGTTATGGAGCCGGATTGGGCCAAGACCTCGCTTAGTGTTTTCACTCCCTGGATATTTATGTTTCCCCGACATGTTTTTCCTATTGCTGTTTTTCCTGTTTTCCTGTCCATTACAATATCTCAACCTGAGAAATGAAGGAGGCCAAAGGCAAAGCATGATGAACGCTGCCTTATGGGAAATGTTTAAGGTATAAAAAAGAGAGAGAGAGGTTTATCAAAAGTTAATAAATCATTAAATATGAAAGCTGCTCCTCTGGGTGGTGCCTCACTGTCTGCTAAATCATTTCTTTTGACGTTTTCTGTGTGCATGATTTACTGTAAACCTTTTCTAAGTAAATCAAAACATGCAAATGTCTGAGTGCAGTCGTTAGTATCATAACAGCGACGGCAGGAAAGATCTAATGCTTTCCAAAAAGCCTCTGACATCGGCACGACGCAGAAAGAACTTCACCCGGGCCAATTCTCCAACTTCTGACCCTCCTAGGCATCGTGACTATTTAAAGAAAGCAAGCAATGTCTTCCCAGTTTAAATCTTCCATGGAAAACAGAGAGAAATAATCAAGATTTAGCAGCTGGTTAAATGTGTTCCAGTCTGAGCTGCACCTCGGCGGCGATGCTCTTTCTGCAGCAGCTTTCAGTTCGCCTGTGCGGACACATTCATTATTCTGTGAAACGCATCGCAAACGATCCAACCAGGAGCGAGTCTGCCAATAATTCCTGAGTGTTTGTTTTATCCTGCTGAGGTGAGAGGCGCTCTGCATCCTGACCGTTCATATTTCATATCAGGTCTTAATCACACAGAAGAGTGCTTTACATCCATCTCCTGGGTGACTCAGAGCTCTGGTACTCGGCTGGTTGGATGTGAGCCTCTCCATCCATGGGGTCCAAACAAACAGCAGGATTTACAGGGGATCGCTTCTACACCTGTCGCTCTCTGCGGGACGTCCGATCAGACGGGACTCGACTGTTCAGGTCAGAATTAAGACAAAATGTGACCTTTTTCAAACTGTGTCTGATTTTACATGTGTTAATGGTTTTACACTCACCAAACAAGCAAATGCATGGTTTGAAAATTTTCTTCACTTATGACAAAGAAATTAGACCATTCACAAAATATGAATAAAGTGGGAAAAGTTCAACTGCAACGTGCTTTCCTTGTTTTGTTTTGTTTTTTCTTTTGTTTTTTTTACATTGGACGTAGAAATAACCAGAAGCAGAAATATCAAACTTGTTCACAGTTTATCTCTGACTGAAAACATCTGAATATTAAATGTGTGTAAATTATGTCAAAAATGAGTCAATGATGAAGAATGGGAGCATTTTCCAAAGAAGTGCAGAAAAATCTCAATGAAATAATTTGTTTTGCCACTGAGACTGTGACAACGTTGTGGTTTTTCACTTTATATTTGGTCTGTGTCTCACTCCAAGTCTCATAAGTCTAATGAAAGGTAAATAAATTTGACTGAGACAGTAAAAATCTTTGAGATTACACTAAAATACTGAACTCCAACCCGAGCCTTATGCTGTTAAAACAATCGTGTACAAAGCGCAACAACAGAACATGTGTTTGACTTTAACATGAAAATATTTTTTTTTCCTTGATTTCCATTCATTCATCTCCTGATGCTGAGCTGCACATAATCCCCCACTCCTCCCGTGTTTTCTTAAAAATGCTAAAAACCAGCGAGGAAAAAAAAATCTGACGTTTCCTGCAGCAGACGAGGAAGAACGCTCATCACGTAATGTTTAAAGTGAGGAGGTTTCCCACCGCAGCCGTTTCCTCTGGCCATTGATTGAGTGCGGGTAAAGTATGCTCTCTGCCTTCACCTCTGACCTCCACTTTAAATAGAAGATAAGATGAAGTCGACGCGCAGATTCCCCCGTGGGGATCGCTCCATAATAATCAGGAACAAAATGAAGAGCCAGTGACCACATTCACGTCTCTAAAAGACTTCAGCCATGACTTCATATCCTGGCGAAAGGTCATATAAGATGATATGCATCTTTATATGTGGATGACATGCTTTCCTAAATGTTTGGAGAGCTAATAGATCCACTGTGCGCTACAATACCCAGCTGTAGACGCTTCAAAGATGAAACAGCAAAACTGATTGATTTGCAATTGTTTCATCTCATATCTTTAGATTTGACTTTTCCTCCAGTTTTAAAGAAGGAAATCCACCCAAAAACAGTGTTATTAAACAGAGATTTTTATTTTTTTGTGGCAACATGGAATTATATCATGTCTAAAAAGTGAGGATGAAATTATACTTAACCTCACAAAAGTATGTGAAAATAAAGTTCTGATATTTACTGAGGGTAGCAGAGAAGCAATCGCAGCTCCGATTGATCGTCATATTATTTCCTGCTCTCACACTTTGCTGTGGTTGGAGTTCTCAAACGTTCTCAAACTCGGACTGACTTCACTATATTAATGTGATTTTAAGTGAAAGCACTCCTTGTGTTCCTGGTGAGACCCAACTCAGCATCGCAAATCTCACTGCGTCCGAGTTTCTGCGTGTCTGCCAGAGCTTTTACCTTCTCCAGAACTTTCTCCAAACATGTCGCACAAACCTCTGCCTCTCATGTGCACTTTTTCTACAGATCGCTTGACCTTCCCTCCGAGTCCCCCATCACCTTTCCCAACTCTGGAACCCCCTCCGTTTTTCCACAGATGGATTTTTTTGTAGCATTAATCCCACAGATCAGGTGGGTTTTGTCAACGTGTTAAACTTTAATACTTTGGGTCATTTATCTTTACGGCCAAACCCAGGGTCTGTCAGCGACCAGACAAGCTATTTCCTCATTTGGTTTGGGAGCAAAGTGGCGCTGGAGAGAGCGGAGGGGGGCGGTGGAGGTGGAGGAGGTGGAGGAGGTGGTTGTGGTGGTGGTGGTGATGGAGTAGAGCGGGTTGGGGGGAGGAGGAGAGGCTGGAGTTCTGCTCACCACTTAATGAAATCCTGATGTGAGCAGGGAAGGAAGACGTGGTGGATCTCAGAGGCCGAGGCGCCACGACATCGGAGGGAAACTCCTCCGGAGCGGTGGCTGCGCCGGGCCCGGGTCTGCGTGCTGTAGCGCGGGGCTCGCTCCCCTTTATTACGCCTGAGACGCTGCGTCAGGGCCACGCCGGGCGCCCAAGTGGACGAGGATAGAATTGCAGGTGATTAATTTGTGGAAAGCTCCCCTGGAACGCGCTGTGCTCTCACAAGCATTTGTCTTCATTTGCCAAGATATGTACAGTGACACCAGGAGATAGGCCTTAGGAGTCCTGAATAGAGGCTCTCTCTCCCTCCTCTGGTTGAGAATTCAACATATATAATCCTGGATGTCGTTACAGCTTGTTGGTCGGAGAGAAAAACAAACATTTTCTCCGCTCATTTGGAAGCTAAAATCATGGAACAAATGGATAAATAATGAGAGCCATCATGCTAGAACACTCATTCTGTGTTGTCGTCTCCACAGAGGCGAGTGAAATGTCACCACGACGTTTTACTGATGCGACTGAAACAGGAGCACGCTCGGGCCCGTGGTGTATGCAGAGGGACGTTCGTCCTATTACTGTTGTGTTTTACAGTATTATCATTAACATGATTTGTTGTTTGTTCAGTCAAAAAGTGTTCAATTATCTTCACACTAATATAACAGATAAGAGAATGAGACTTTATGCACATTATGGATTTGCCAAAACATCAATAGCTTTCATCTGATTTTAACCAAATGATGGTTACATGTGGGAGCTGAAATATAAATGAGGATAGACCCACTTCTATATATTTTAGCCAGTTTGGAATTTGTAATAGAGTCTCCAGAAGAAACATCCCAAGTTATAACATCACAGCTCATATCTTAATACCTCACTCCCAAGTCTAGCGGCTGAGCTTTACTAACAATGACAACCGAGGTCAGCTGATGTAGAATCTCAATCAAATGTCTTAGTTAAAATGTCACATTTTATGATCTTACGAGAAACAAAGTAAATCGTGATTTTACATTTGAAACTAAATCTGTTCGGGTGTGTTTGCACAAAAACCACAAATTACACAATTGTAATAATACGATTACTTTCAATTACAGTCATGATAAGAAATATTTGGCTCCCCCTGTGGGCGGGGAGAGTAACTGCACAAACACCGTCGTTGCGTCTCCTGCGTAGCTAACTGTGCCGCTTCTGTTCTGGCAAACAAACAATGACTGCAGTTTGACATTAACTCTGGTGAAAGTACAGAGATTATAGACCCAGCTCCTACTGCACAAATTAATCTAGGGTCAAATACAAAGGTTGTTTGTTTATAAGTAAAACTATGACTGTACAGGTTTAATAAAGAGCAAAAATGTCTCCATCTTTATGTCCTGCAAGGTAAAAGCAACCAGGATCATTAACGGAGCTGCTCTCCTTTAATTTGCAATGTAGTTTTAATAATAATTAATGTGGGGTCATTTTACTTGCTTGTCTTGGACAGGGTGGCTTTGCCATAACACACAAACATTAACACACATGCGCACACACACACACACAATCATCAACAACACACGTCTAATTCCTCCTATCAGATTCCACGCTGCGCTGCTCCGCTCACCGGGCTAATTACACAGTAATGGAGCTAATCAAGAGTCAAACAGGGGAAACATTCAGCATTAATGTTGTAATCCTGCTTAAAGCCTCCACATATCCTTCTCTATGATCTTAAATAGGCCCCGGTGGCCCATTAGAGAGCGGAGAGGACAACCTCGGTCCACTCCCAGGAGAGCGGGGTGGAGGGGGATGGAGTGTGTGTGTGATCTGGAATAAAATGAAGCCGCAGAGGTCTGGGATTGTCAGGGCCTGGAGGCTTGTGTTTCTTGTGTGTGAGCGATGCTGTGAGATCTGTGAGCTGCAGAGTTTATCTGCTTCATCTGTGTAAGAAGAAGGAGACGTTTCCACTGCTCTGGCCATGATGCTGCAGCTGCACCAGACACAAGGCAATCAAGCATTTCTCACTTTATTTCTGATATATTTCCTGATGTTTAAAATAGAATAGCATAGCATAGAATAGCATAGCATAGAATAGCATAGAATAGAATGGAAAAGAATATAATAGAAAGCCGTATTGTTGTGCAGCAACAGCAAATGCTACAGGTTCAACATGCAGGAGTCTCTTCTAAAGAGCACAGCACATTATTTATGCAACTGTAAAATAAAACTAAAACTCTCACAATATCTAATTGAATATTATAATATTAGTTGAATATATTTTTGCAGGTTACATCACAGTCTTAGTCAGAATCAGAATAGATGAGGGAAGCAGCAAACAACATACAATTCACATGCATGTGAATTGTAAAAGACAAATTGTAGATACTGGTAAATATATATATATATATATATATATATATATATATATATATATATATATATATATATATACGTTGGCAGAGGAAGAGATGGTGGAGTTGCACAGGATTTAAAAAACTAAAAGCGACTTTGCTGAATAATGATTACTCCTGGATCAATTTGTACAGCAGGTCCTTAAATTACATCACTCATTTGTAAATAAATTCCAGATACTGAAATGCAGGTAAACCACAGGTGAGTCAGAGACAGAATGTGAACCCAACACCATCCATGACCTCCAAAATAAAAAGCATATACCTGCCTCATTTCATTTAGCTGCGGACATCAAGGACAGGACTGAGAGTCTGCAGCAGTTTGGTTTTCAGTTTGTGCTGAAAAGTTAGTGTCTCTGGTTCCTCCTCTGGTTCCTCCTCAGTCTCTGGTTCCTCCTCTGGTTCCTCCTCAGTCTCTGGTTCCTCCTCTGATTCTGGCTCCAATATTTCAGGCTGGATGTGGACACATCGCTCCATAGCTGTAGCAAAGCTCCAGTTACCACAAAAACAGATCATAGTAAAATAGGATTGTAAAAGGACTTGGAAAAAGCATCTGAAGAATTTCTGATGAAACCAAAGTTCCATAGATTCTATATCAATGCAAGAGAACAAGGATCCTTTAAATAACTGAACTAAAACACAGCCGTCTGAGCTTGGGGAGCAGATGTGAGACGGTCAGAGATTGATTAGTTAATCAATAGTCAGGTAACAGAATATTCTGTAGCAACAATTTTGCAAACTAATTAAGACGCTATTGGCAGATTTTATCAGGCACAAGATCATTCCCAAAATATCATTTGTGATGTAGCAAAGTGAATTTGTGTTTCAGACTGACAAAGCAGGTGATTTCAATCTGGCAGCTCTGCCATCTCCTGACATTTTACAGACAGAAAATGGCAAATAAAAGAAAATAATATGGTTACAGTAATAGCTAATAACTCGCAGCTGGAGAGAGTAAACCCTGCTGCTGATATAGAGATCAGATATCTGAAATCAAAGCTGTCCTTTCTGACTGGCTGCTGAGATTCTGATGCTCATCAAACGATAACCTCTCTCTCTCTCTTTCTCTCTCTCTCTCTCTCTCACTCACACACACACACACACACACACACACCACTGGGGATAAACGGTGTGACGGAATGCCTCGTGGTGCAGCCTGACGTCCAATGAGCGCGGCCGACGTGGCTGACGTCACCTCTGAACACCTGTGCGTCGCCGCCGGTGGCGCAGGGTCAAAACTGCGGCGGTGCGTTCGAGGACAGCTGGGAAAGGACATTCTCCACGAGTGGCACCGTCATAAACGCTGACGCTCCGGTAACTCGATATCGGCCTGATAATAGAGGCGCACACAGACACACAGACACACACAGACACACACACACGCGC
This sequence comes from Karalla daura, assembly GCA_029224185.1. Classification (NCBI taxonomy): domain Eukaryota; kingdom Metazoa; phylum Chordata; class Actinopteri; order Chaetodontiformes; family Leiognathidae; genus Karalla; species Karalla daura. The sequence continues at coordinate 2,780,835 of CM055195.1, forward strand.
GCAGAGGGGAGCAGGTGGGATGAAGAGGAGAAGGGTGTGATGTCCTCAGCCAAAACAAACAATACACAATGTCATCAAAATTGCGCAAATCGGTGTTTTACTCCGTTTTAGATTTTTAGGAAAAATATTTCTCATAAAAATCTACCTCACATTTTCCCATTTTCCCTTCTTTAGAAATGCCCTTTCAGTGCTCAGCAGCAGTCTGTCTGCCACCAGTATTTCTGAAAGCTATTTTTTCATGTTAAATTATTATTTGTCCTTTTTTAAATTCTCTTTTAGAAGGGTAGTCGATCCTCATCCACACATACACGGCACAGTGTGTGTTTTACAGTACACTCTCACACACACACACACACACGGATCGTGTTGCTGCGTGGGGCGTTTCCAGCTGTTTGCTGCTCAGACACAAACCTCCACAGATGAGTCCAGAAACGATGGACCACAAAATAAATCTCTGTTGTTTCAGGCGATACATTTCCAAAAAATATTTCCAAAGTGATCATCTAAAAATCATCCGAAGCCATCTGAGCTGCTGGTTTTGCAAAGGCCTTGAGTTCTTTCTCAAATTATTCTTAAATAATATTTCTGTAGAGATTTATTTGCGCAGCTCCGTGGTGACCTCGAAGGCTATTTAATGTTTTTCTTTAGTGAAATTTACTCGAATATATGCCTTAAAATCTCAGCTAGAACTGTGCTCTGAAGCATGATCCCAGCCTGGCTACCTATAAAGAAAATTATTTTTTAATTATATAAATGACAGATACAGAACTGAAAAAATGTGTGATAAATAAAAATAACGGCACCTTTAATTGCATTAATGTGTCTAAGCATTGTTAATCTGAATGAAGTGCATATAGGATAATAGGAAGGACAAATGTGCGTGTTTCTCCCTCTCACCTGAGGAGGAGGAGGAGGAAGAGTCACGCGTCTGCAAGTTCCATTCCCGTGGTTATAATCGAGTTGCATTTGCCTCGTGTGTTGTCAGAAGTGGAGCAGAGATGCTGCTCTGCATTAATGTGGTGATTAATGACTGTGACCCCCTCCCTCGGCCCTCCTGCTCGTTATTAACAGGGAGTCTCAGAAACCAAGAGGATGAAGAAGGAGAGGTGCTCTGAAAAGCTCGGGGTCTAGCTCCGTCCCCAGTGATGGATGGATCAGCTGCTCTGCTGCTCATTAACCTCTGAATCCAAACCAAGAAGGAGGAAATATACTTTCTGACTTCACCTCAGATAAGAATTAGAATGAGCAGTAAAGTAAAACGGCTCAATAACAAATGCCTGCTGGGATCATAATGTGGAGATACCACACAAAACGAATCAAAATGTAGTCCTTTTATTATTATTTTTGTTTCCCCATTAAACCGAGCATCATATGTAATAAAAAATAAATTCAGCCTGTTTGCTATTTGCTATTTTACATAGGTCATAACATTTGACTTTCTTTAGAGGGCAAATATACAAAGGTAGTAATGACAATTTGCTCTTAATTGAGGTGTGTGTGTGTGTGTGTGTGTGCGTGTGTGTGTGTGTGTGTGTGTGTGTGTGTGTGTGTGTGAGCAGGTAACTCAGGCTGTTCCTGTGTTCCAGCGCCGCTACTTTGGGCCTTTTTACGCACAGCGTCGCTGCTTCTGTGTCCAAATTCCCAAACGGAATTTCTCCCCTCGAACTTCTGCTCGTTATGGAGAAATATATATTCAAAGCAGCCGCGCAGGGTGGACCTCCAAGGAAGCTAATAGAATTTCCTGCTGTTTTATAACTCTGTCCCTGAACCAGTGTCGCCATATGCTGCTGCTGGCACAGAGCTCGCCACGGTGGCTTCATCCAAATGGGCCAGAATAATGTGATTGTGTTTTAAAAGAAAAAAACAAAAACTAGCACAAGCACTGTTTGTTTCCTCCAGCCTGTGGTTTGTAGAAGCAGTTTGAGGTAATTCAACTGCAGAAGAAATACAAAAATGAATTTAAAAAAATATATATGTAAAGCTAGCAAGACGAGGCGTTTGTTCCATTTTACATCAGGTGTTTGAAATATTTTTTAAATGATTTTACATATTCATTTTTTTTATTTCTCCAACCTGCGGAAAATGCATATTTCGTTCTGCCTCCAGTCTCTGAGAAATGTGTGACAGTGGCTGAAACGAATAAAGCAGCAGCAGGAATAAAGCAAGGTGTGTTTCCTCCTCCCTGCAGACAGAACCTGCTGCTCGGCTCTGGTCCTCCTCCTCCTCCTCCTCCTCCTCCTCCTCCTCCTCCTCCTCCTCCTCCTCCTCCTCCTCCTCCTCCTGCATCTCCATCCTCAGACCTCATCAGTGAAAACCCTGCAGGCTCCTGCAGCAGGGCCAAACAAAAAAGAGCAAAAATAATAGAGCAAATAAATAAACACATCTACGAGAGTTACCCTTGAGATGGAATTTCACTCGTTCCATTTATGTGAAATCTCAAAATAGGATAGATGGATGTATATCTCCAACATAAAGACAAACCTTGTTTTCATATTTTAATCACATTTTTCAGGCGCCTCAGGTTGGAGTAAGTTCAGTTTCTGCTGCGATGCAGAACAAAAAGAAGCCATAAACCTCGAAGTATTTGCCCTTGAGGTGAGCTTATTTTCGGTTTTATTTTTTTCCCCATTTTTTTTAAATCTCAAAAAATGTATGAAAAAGAAAAAGAATTGTTTCAACATGTCCTGGTATTTATCCGTGATATAAAATGAACATGAATCTGTCTGAGATATTTTAGATACATGTTTAGCCTCCGACTGGTGCCAGGTCGCTGTTTCTGCTGTGATGCAGATACAAATAAATGTATATAAACTCCACAAACACCTGAGCAGCTCCTGTTTACTTGCATGGCAGATTATTTTAATAGACCTTCGAAAATCCGCACAAAGTGTGCTCAGAGTAGCTGCTTTACGCCAAATTCCTGTGCAGGGGACAACACGCAGTGACTAATGCGCGCATTACGCATAACGCTCCGTGCGTAATTACGCACCAGAAATGACAGGATGGATATCACGGTGGAGAGAAGCTGCTGGATCCTCTAACATGTAAAGATGCCGGTGGCAGCGTTTTAATGGCCATCAAGCCTCCCTGTCCAGGAGAACACACACACCAGCAGAGGGAAACATCAACATTTGGAGGGGGCAGCAGCAGCAGACTCCTCCTATTCCCCGCGTCCAATTAGTTCCTATGGTCCAGCCCTTTAAGACACAGCAGCGGGTCACACACTAGTCTAGTGTTTCTCTAATTGAACTTCGCCCAATCAACAATAACTCGTTAGCAGTGGCTTTCTTTCTTTCTTTGCTCTTCCTGCAGTTCGAGGCAGACTTTCTCCCCCCTCACTCTCTCTCTTCTCTCTCTGTGGCTGCTGCAAAATCTACATGGATCTGAGCAGAGGAACCTCCGCGGCTCTCTGAGGGGAACTTCGTCCCGGAGCATGGTTCTTCTGGAGGACAGCTGCACAGTACAGACCGTGGAGGACTAGGAGGACACCGAGAAGACCGAGTGTGGACGCCCTTTTGAATGCAATAAGCGGGGACGGGGTGCGATGACCTCCAGTAAAGACATGCAGGCTGGCTCTGTGCTGCAGTCCGGAGGGGACGAGCGGAGGAGGGCTGCCCTGGACCAGCTGCCGCCGCCGGCCAACTCCAACAAGCCGCTGACGCCCTTCAGCATCGAGGATATCCTCAACAAGCCGTCCGTGAAGAAGTCCGCGGCCAGCATCTGTCCGCCCAGAGTCCTGGAGAAGGTGTCCGGCTCCGGGGCGCAGAGGAACGGCATCAGCACGCCCTCCTCTCCGCTGTGCGCTCTGGAGGAACTGGCCAGCAAAACCTTCAAGGGCCTGGAAGTCAGCGTCATCCAGGCAGCAGAAGGTAAACACCAAGCTCTGATATCTACTTTACTTTAACTTATAGAGTGTGTTTGTCAGGGGGGTAGGACGCGCACACACACCGAAACACTCACATCGTTGGAATCTGTTTTGTCTTCCGTGCAGCTGCAGGGATGCATCAGAAATGTAAAAATATGCCTCTTAAGCGCCTTTTCAAAAGGTCGTGGAGCTACTGGAAGTAGGTGATAAGTCGGTTACTGTAACAGAGCTGCTGTCAGACAGGCAGGCAGCCATTATGGCCTGTTCTCTCAATAGCTGTACTGGACTAAAACGGACGGAAACCCAAATGACACACTGAAAATTAATGTCACTGTGAAAACAGCCAAACTCACTGTTCTAATGCATCACCCAGAGCTTCGGAGGCCTAACATATGGTGAGGAAATTGGGTTGTTTTCATTATTTTTAGTGCACATATGTAGAATTTCTCCACTTCAAAGGCAGCGTCTGCTCTCAGAAAAAAAATGTGAAAAAAAAAGTGAAAAAGTGAAACCAAAGTATTTTGGGGGCTTTTTGGAGGCATGTAGCAGCAGTGTGTGGAGCAGGGACAGGCCTGCCTGGAGGTGCCCTCTGCTGCTGCTGCTCGGGCTGAAGTCTGCCTCTGTCCCCCCGACACACTGTGGAAATTAACGATTCGCTGCAAAAGCAACCAACGATTATAATTTATGATCCAGAGCTTTGAAGGTCTTCACATCAGATACAGAATCTTTAGTTGTTACTGTAAAAATGCACAAGGAAATATTGTTGTGGGAAAATGCAACGGAGATCGATTCTCTCATTTCCAGTGCAATAGAAATTCATTAAAGCGAGTATCTCCTCTCAGGGAAATTTCAGCTAAAATAAAGTTGCATTAGTCTTCATGGGTAAATGTAAAAGCAGTGTGTGGGGCAGGAGGCGGAATCTGTTTGACTTTCCACTGGAACAATATGGAAATTACCTCAAAAACAAGCAAACTTACTGTTTGATACAGGGCTGATTTGGCCTAAAATCTGAGGCAACTGAGATCGATTGTTTCGCTAATTTTCAGTCCAAATGTATATGTGTGTTATTCGGTTTAAAGTGTGCAATCTTTTCCAGGGAATCTGAAGTGAAAGAAACATTTCTGAAGAGATTAAACCATGTGGAGCAGGAGCAGGGCCCTCGCTGCCCCCCCTCCCCACACACTATGGAAATTAATGAGTCACTGCAATAACAACTGTTTTAATATATGATCCAAATATTTTAAGGCCCCAAATGGGTGCCAACACATTTCAGTTTTACTGTAAGGTGAACGGCTCCAATTCCATGTGGGACATTTTCATCCTTATCTTCGTGGAAATGAGTGTGTCACTGCAAAAACAAACAATCTTACTATTATAATATACGATCCGGTGGTTTTTAGAGTGCCAGTGTGTTTGGCATCTCCTCTCAGGAAATATTAAGTCTGATATGTGGATCTTCAGACGCGCTCCGGGGTGAAATGTGTCTCACTCCTCCCTGGGTTTCTGTCTCCTCCAAGGTCGGGAGCACGTCAACGCCTTCGGGCAGAGGCAGACGTCCAAGAAGAGGAGGAAGTCCCGGACGGCCTTCACCAACCACCAGATCTACGAGCTGGAGAAGAGGTTCCTGTACCAGAAGTACCTGAGTCCTGCGGACAGGGACCAGATCGCGCAGCAGCTCGGCCTGTCCAACGCTCAGGTCATCACCTGGTTCCAGAACCGCCGGGCCAAGCTGAAGAGGGACCTGGAGGAGATGAAGGCCGACGTGGAGTCTCTAAAGAAACTCACCCCGCAGACGCTGCAGAAGCTGGTCAGCATGGAGAACATAGACGAGGCCGGGGGGCCCGGGGGCCCCGGAGGGCCCCCAGCCTCCCCCAGCGTCTCCCCCACCCCGCAGGGACACCGGGCCTTCCCGCAGTCCCCAGCCTCCTCCTCCAGGGACCAAACCACGGATGAGTTCTCGGAGGACGACGAGGAGATCGAGGTGGACGACTGACACTCAGAGATTGTGATTTTCATAAAAGAAGCGACGAGAAAACAGACTAATAAACACAGGGGGCATTTTTTTCCTTCCCAAACTTTTGCACGGATATGGACTAAAAAAGGAACATTTAAATGAAACATTTCAGGAACTTTTTTCTTCTTTTTTGTGTTCCCTGCGCATCCTATTCAACATTTTAATTTATTACCTGTAAAAATAAAAATAAAAACCTTCCAGGTCTGCGTTTTTCAAGGAAAATGAGGTTTCCTCTCTCACAGACCTGTTGGTACAGTAAGACTGAACATTGTGTAAGCATTTTAATTTTCCAGGAGGAAAATGGTGCAATTATTATTTTTTTGTCCTCCATCATTTATGCGCATTTTTTTCCAGTCCTGCCCTGTATTTAAATGGAGCCCATCCCACCTGAAACACTAAAAACCCTCTTATTTTGATGTTGTTGTTGTGAGCGATGCAGGCCGTGAGCGCATCCCCATTAATTAGCACCGACTGCGGACTTTTCCAGGCTCTGAGTTCTGTATATATATCAAACATCCTATGCGATAATTTTATTGTAACATTCTATTTAATCAGCATCTATGTAAATAAAGGTTATATGATATTTCACGAAGAGCTCGGACGGATATGGATGTGTGATTGTGCTTTAAACTATAGATACTTACAAATGAAACCAGAGGAGAGAGCGAGTCGTAAGTAATTTGATTTAAAGCTGAAGTGAGAGACAAAATGGACGACATGTGGCACTAAATACCTAAAGGACAATTAGAGGAATCGTTTCCATTATCAAGATTTAACAGCGCAGGAATTTATCCTGATGTTCACTCCCCCCACATATACGCCCTGCTTGGTTAAAAATCGCCCCCTGTTGAATAATTGACCCTTGCTTTCTGGCCTGGAGTGCCTCGACTTCAATTAGCAGACGTCCAGCGCCTTTATTCCCATTCTTTCTCGGGGCTTTGAATGCGTCTTGTCACAAGAAGGCCGCGGTGTGTTCGCGGCTGTAGGAAAAGCTGGCTCCCGCCCCTGCGCCATATGTTTTCTTCGGAGTCGTCCTTAACACAACTGGTCGACATGATTGATTAGGTTAACCCGCCTCTGCCGCACATTAAACAGCTTCCAGAGGGCCAGGGGCAATAATGGCACGCATCTGCCACTCTCTAGCTCGGTTTGTTTGGAAAGAGAGAGAAAAGTCTCCCCATGAATAGCAAATGTGTTAGTGTGAGGAAACTAATGAATAAAGCTCAATGGGAGGCAGTACACACACACACACACACACACACACACACACACACACACACACACTCACTGCTTGACCATTTGCAGCACTTTGGTTGGTGTGTGTGTTATTGTAGCAGGTCAGTGATACAATGTTATTTATCCTAAAAACATTTATTTAGATTGTTTCACTATTATGTTTTCCCCTGCAAAAGTCATAAAATGTGTCTAAATCAAGTCAGTTTAATCTAAACCACCAATCGAATATTGCTTGTCATTTTAAGATCAAAATGTATTATCTGGAAAAATATAATTAGTCCCCTTCAAAAAATGCATTAAGAAAAACCCAAACCGTCTGTTAAAGTTTTATCAAGACTGAACATGTTTTTTTTTAAACAAGAATTTAAAAATCTAGTTTTTAAGCTCTGTGGTGTTCACTAAAACACAAATCTTAATGAAGCTAATTTTTATTCTGCTACAGGCCTGACACTCTCAACTCAGTATTTCAGACACAGTTTGATTTATTGTGTTTTTCTTCTAAGACATAATGGAAAAAAGCAGGCAACTCACAGCCAGCTTGGCCTGGAAATAAAAATAAATTGAGACAGAATGTGTGAATCTGAGACTAAAGGGAGAGTAAAAGGCTTGTTAGGAGCCACTTCTCTCCCCTGTCTTTTATTTTTTAAGTGGGCCGGGCAGAGAAACAGAGCAGGCTGCAGCGAACAATAGGAGTAATCGGCCGGAATCGTGCAGGTTGAAAAGTCAAGCAGGCCTTTTATTATGGAACCACTCTGGACCGGCAGCAGGAACACAAAACACAGAGGATGGAGCTTTAAATTAAAGTCAAACTGGAAGGTCCCGATCCAGCTGTTACATGTCTGCTTTAGTGAAATATTCAAGAAAAACGTCTGTCTGCAGCCTCCGGGTTGGAGTAGCTGTAATCCCTTCATCCCAGTAGCATTCCCATAATGCTCCGCCTGGATACCATGCTCTATTTAAGCCTGTATATTTGAGGGATAATCAAGAATTTGTCCACTTACCAGTTGTATTTATAAAAATGGTTTCACATTTTTTATTGATTCCATTTGTGATTCAGCTGTTGTTCTTCAGGATTAAATAACCTCAGATACAACAGTGAATTAAGACACTCAGGCAGAGAGGTGCTCCCCTTGGTTTGACCCATATTTACATTTACATTTTCCTGCGTACAATGATCAGAAAGCTGAAGGCCAGAGGAGCGGGCTGCAGTCGAGCTGTCAGACAGGAAACTGAAATTCATTATTTTGCCCTAAAGGTCGCGGCTTTAGGGGATTATTGTTCCATCGACATGCGGGTGCCCCGGAGGCCCCAGGCTTTATAAGGGTGGCTGTGGGGACACCCAGAATACGCTCGGGTGAGTGTGTGTGTGTGTGTGTTTTGCTACCAGGCTGGCGTGCAGCCTCTCAGCGACTTCATTTTCATTCTCCATTTGAAAACATGGCCACAGGGGCCTGATCTGGAGCCGGCCCAAATTATCTGCAGGATGCAGAAGCATGACGATATCTCAGAACGCAGGGGAAATCGCTTTGGAAAAAATAAACAAAAAACCTCTTTTAAAATAAAATTCTACCTCAAATTGTCTGGCTGGGAAGATCTGGGAAGCGCGTGCTCCACGGCAGCCGTTCTGCAGGTTATTGACCTCTGCGGTAAAATAGGAAACGTTTCTGCCCTTGATGAACAGCAGCTCTTATTTCATATGAAATCCAAACTCCATTTCTACCCTTTGACCTTTAAGACACATAAACACAGGCCTGTGAGTCTCTTTGTGAAGCAGTGAAAGTATCCACACAATGTTACAGCCACTGTTAAAGGCTCATTGAGCAGATTTGTCATGTTATTTGGTGCCGAGGGGAAAATGTCTCCCAGGAGCCGCAGCAGGCGACGCACACCGACAGGGACGAGGGCTCGGACATATTATCAGCCGTGTCAGGTTATCAGAGTCTTTCCTTTCACTCTGGGCAAGATCACACACACACATCAAAGCCTGCTGCTGCCACAGATGGCTGCAGAGCAGCGAGGCTGCCACCCAGTGTTCATCTGGGGGACTGTTGCCAGTGCAGCACTCGGCATAAACAAAGAGTGCTCTGGACCAGGACAGACATCTTTTTTTAAGTCCTCATAGTTCAGACTGCACAAATCCTCCAAACCTGTTACAGCAGTTTCCATTTCCAGCCTCAGAAATGTGCAATAAAAAATCTCACCAGTTAGTGGGTCACATAAACATCCAGACGGCCTTTGGCTTAAGATGCTTTTAAATGTTGGGACGTCGGCCATGCTGCTCTCACTCCACTGGTTTTACACACAAAGCTGAATTTACTCAGTATGTAAAAGGACTGCAGCTTCTGTGGGAGCAGAGGGAAGATCTACTGCGACTGTGGAGCTCAGTAGGACCTGGTGACGTGGAAGTTTGACAGACGCGGGCGTTGATCCACTGTTCAGGGTCTGGCATTACCACAGCCACAGCTCACAGCAAATCTGGAAAGCTCATAAAAAATCTTTACATCTCTGTCTTAACTACCCTTGTTTGTCTCCCGAAAATTGATGCAAATACATGAGTGATCGTTCAAGCTGCCAGTCACTGACAAAACTGTTCCCAGCCTTTAAAGTTGATGAAAAATCACTGTTACCTCGGCTATATAACATCAATCTACTCCCAGCCAAAACCTCTTTATCCCTGTATACATTTTGGAAAACAAAAAAAATGGGCTGAATAGAGACAGAAAGAGACAGAAAAGTGCAAGTGTAACGGAAACTGTACCATCACTCACCTCCAGACCTGCTTCCATACCAGGTTAATTCAGATACCTGCAAAGATGAAGGACAGGACTGAGAGCCCGCAGCAATTTGGTTTTCAGGTTCTGGTGAAGTGTCACTGCTCCTGGTTCCTTCTCAGGTTCCTCCTCAGGTTCTGGTTCCTCAGTCTCTGGTTCCCCCTCTGATTCTGGCTCCAGCATATCATGCTAGATGTGGAGCATCGCTCCATAGCTGCAGCAAAGCTCCATTTTCCACTTAATGAAGGAGAACAAGCTGAGGAGCTACACTGTTTAGAAGGAAGGTAAAGTCACGTGATCAGATTCATGTTGCCAGATAAGCATTAAATGGTGGCAGGTTGGAGCAAAAACTGGCTGTTATATTCCCATTACTACAACATGCACATAAAGAAGCATCAGGCATTGAACAAATGATGAAACCAGTGATCCAGTTTCTAGGTTTGCACCAGAGAACAAGGAGAAAGGCTTCATTCAACCTCCCCAGGTCCCTTTCAGTACTGTTAAAAGAGGCATGTCAGGCATGACATTGCTGTGGATTAATGATGATTTTTTGTTTTTGTCGTTTCCATTTTTACATCTACAAGGACCAGTCGTGCTCAGAATTACAAATGTGACACCTTTACTGAGAGCTACCGTTCAACAGAGGAATAAACAGCTTCTAACTCGCTACCGTTTAGATTACAGTCAATTACAAATATGGAAAATTATGAGAGCAGTAAATCTGCCAGCACAGGTTTAGTGTGTGGAGGCGAGGCCACCAGATCAGCATGGAGTTTCACGGTCGAGGAGGAAGGCACGTAAAGCTTGTGCTGCCCAGATTCATCAGCCACAGCTTTATGGCTGTGGAGAAGAGGAAGAGGAGTCTGATGAAGAGTGACCTTCTACACCCTGCAGCCACTCTCCAGTCACTGTGCAGGCTTCCCAGCAGAGATGTCTCAGAGGGCGGGACAGATCCCAAAAATCGAGCAGAAAAACAGAAAAATCAGAGAGCTGCAGAACTGCAACTTGGGAGATTTATTTTTCAGTGAGACAATAACTCCAAACATCAAGTCCAGGGCAGCCGCAGAACGGCTTCAGCCTTGCATCCAGAGTCTGTGGCTGCTCCCTGAAATTACTGTTCACTCACAGTCCCAATGAAACCTGACAGACGGGGCCTTTTTTTGTAAAGACTTGGGGATAAAATCGTGATGTCCAGACTCATGAGGCTGGTGCTGCACAAAGTAGCTGCAGTGTCTGAAGCGTTTCCAGCAGAAGCTGATTTTAGTCTGGAGAGATTTTACACCTTTGATGATTTGCAGTTTCATTCCACCTGCTGAGGTTTCAACATGGGAAAGGACTGCTGCTTATGTCGTTTCGAAACTGGAGCTCAACTCCTCCCAACAGTGTGCGTCCATAGTTCAAGGACTCCTATTCACAGAGATTTTTCACATCTTGGTGAAGTTTCCTCTACACGACATCAAATATCAGGATAAAGCGCTGTGTGTTTTCAGGGGAGTAACACCCAGAGAGGATAAGTTATATATGATACTGAAAACAGGTGTGTCATATAAGTAAGTCACGCCATCAGCAAATAAGTCAATCCAATGACTGGATGACCCTTTATGAGGCTTAACCCACACGTAGTTATTGATCTTATCCTTCATCGTTATCCTTTACAACCAGTGAGCATACACTTGTTTGTTCATGAAAGCAATACAAAGTGTTATTTTTCACATTTTAAATTTATTTTCAAAAATACAAAACAAGGAAAATAAGTATATGTACACAAAGACTATTAAAATAGAATATGTATTGTACAAAATATGTACAGCTGGCGCCAGAGTGAAAATATGTCCTATCTGCTCCGTTTGTCCTTGATGGTGTAGTGAAGGACTAGTGGTTGGGCCTGAGGAGAAACAAACATGTAAAGTTAACTTTATTTCTTAGCTCATGTCTTCATAACTTTACGGCAGTTTCTTTTAGATTTGCAGTATGTGAGAAAAAAAAGACACTGTTCACTCTGAAATCAATGCATTTCATATGAAATGTGTCAGTGAATTCATGTTTACTATTACCTCTTAGGTTAAATTAAACATTTTAATTAATTACAAAGTGTATATTAGCTTCCCAAACAGCTACAGCTGTGGGAGTGTGTAAGTGTGTATGAGTGTGTGTGAAAGCATGTGTGAGATCCTCTGGCAGGAAGTAACTGTACGGTACCTTGCCAAACCAGTGCGAGAGCCATAGCCGTTTCATGGTCATGTGATCGGGCAGAGACTCGTTGTTGAACAACATCTGGACCTGGGGGACGGACACCACACAAACAGATGTGAGGGCCAGTCTGACACAACAGCTGGGACTTTATCAGGATGTGAAGCCTGTTTGCTGCTGCTAAAAAGAGACAGGGAAGAGGCCAACCCCCCCTCGCTATAAACAGACTCCAAATACACCTAACTTCACACAGATGAAAACACTGACTTGGAGGAAGCTTTAGAGTGCAGCGGCTGCACACAGCTCCAGTGAAGAGTCACAGGACGAGTATTGATCCAGCACAGAGCTGAGTGCTGGATCAATACTCGCTCAGTGTTGGTTGATAAAGTGTGGACGGGAGACTTGCAGACTTTCTGCAGCAGCTAATACAGTTGTTTTACTGTGTGTTTGGTTTGCTGTTGTTCTGAGAGAGAAATAAAAACAATATCAAAAGAGTCGCTTCAAATAAGACTGAACCGTCACAGCTTTAAAAAGTTTGTAGTTCAATTTAACTCACTTTTACAACTCTGAACTACGCAACAATTGGATTTAAAACCTTTAAATGTTGAATAAATGACAATACTTTGTCACTGCAAAAAGAAAAATTAGACGGAATTTTATTGTTTTCTTACAAATACTTTGAAACAGATTTTGTCTAAAAATTGTGAATAAAGCAGCATAAAGCAGCTCGATGAGCATTTCACACTTTCCTCTCTGGCCAAATAAAAGCTGAGGAATCTTTGAGGTCCTGCGAGCTTCATGTCCACTGGACAGAGTGGACAGGCACAGCCACTGACCTGGTGTTTCTCCACGTTGAGTCGATGACAGAGCACTTTCCGCAGGTGTCTCACCTCGGCTCGGACGGAGCAGCGGACAAACTTCTGCTGCAGAGACAAGGTCGAGCAAACACTGTAAAACCTCAGATGAGCAACATGACACGTTCTATTCCAGAGGGCAAGTCCAGTAAAGCGCGGCCAGCTGTACAGTGCTGTTTACGGCTGCAGCTCCGGAGACCACCGAGGAGCTGCTCAGAGGTTCTTTTACACTGAGGCTTGAGATACTGAAGCGTTTAACACGGACTGGATCAAGTGGCATCGGCCGCTGCTGCAGGAGAAACCCACTCGGATGGTTTTCTCTGGTTTCAATAACACAAGAAGCTTCTGTCAAGTTTCTTAAAAACACCGTCTCCCATCTCTCAGGACAAACAAAAGTGTCCGAAATTCATTTGAGCTAAAGCAGCACGGACCAACAACAAAGTGAATGGACACTGTGAGAAAAGACTCACAGTGAAGAACTGCTGGACTTCTCTTGTAGAGAGAAAAGTCTCATTGCCCAGCCTGAACTTAGTGTCCTTGAATGTGGTGCCAGATTGTATTTCTCCTTAAGATGACAATTATTCCACTGGATTTCCACCTTGGTAAAAAACTGTGAATTACTAAATCAACACAGAAGGGAGGCCAAGAGTACATAAGGAAGGTTAAATGACTGAGTCAGACAGATTGGTGTGAAAACATAAACAGATCCACACTCTGCAGACCTTTTGTTTTGGTTGTTTGTAACGGGCCAGGTCTCCAGTGTCAGCTCAGCTAATGTAGGTTCACACAGAGGTTAGAGTGAAACACAGTTCAAGAGCAGACCCGGAGCCAGGGAATGGAACCAATGAAGCTGCATGTTCCCATTACATAATGTAACATTAGACACAACAATAAACAGCATGGTGGTCAAAGAGGCCATGGCTGGATGACGACCCTGCGACACCGCAGGCGCCAGATCGATTCACCTAAACGCCTCAGTCGGTCTGGATCCTTCTCATGGTGTAAAACCAGGTTAAGAAGAGACAGACTGCTCTGCAAATGCAGAAAAGGACGTTGAGGCGAGCACGTAAACTCTGCTGCAGTGAGCACACTTCAGAAGCTCAAATGTGAGCTGGTGCGGGGAGCCTCTGTTGGACACCAGCGCCCCCTGCTGGTCCTCTGACAGGACGCAGGCAGCGCTGCGTGTGTGATCAGCACTGTGGAGGAGGACACATTCAGGGTGCTGTAGTTAAATAACTGTAGCACTGATCTTTGATCACGTCTGGATTCAGTCAGGTCAGCCCTGGTACAATCCCACACACACAAACACACTAAACTAATGGGCCTGTCAGCAGCAGCCAGCCGCAGGAGGGAAAGCCCCCAGGAACTGACGGAGTCGGCATTATTTTCAGTTTAGTGGTTTTGACTCTGGTTAGCAGGCACATTTCTAACACCCATTTTAAATACGAGGAAGTAACGTCTGAAAACGCCCTACAGGATAATTATCACAATGAGGAGCTCAGTTATGTTGAATCTTTCAGTCCATCTGCCGCCCTTGTTGACTGGGAGTTGTGGGACATGAATGCATCACAGTGTAATGTTTTGGATGGATGACAGTCAGCAGGAATCCCCACAAACACACAGTCAACATTGTACCACGCAGCCCTGAAGGCAGCTGCCCACTTCTGGAGGGAGCTACACTCTGGTTGTGAAATAAAGAGTGATTATATGGCTCGCTGGTGTGTTTGTCATAGTTATCCCCGTCTGAGAGCCGAGCAGCCACAGTAACCAGAGCGCTGAAATCTGCTGCTGCAGCACATGTCATTGTGCCATGTATTTGCTTAGCAGTTGGAGAAGGAAAATGACTCGTTAGGGCTTCAGAAATCTGCCCGGGGAGGCATGTTTCACACTGCTGTGGAAACCTGCGAGCCGAGGGTCTTTGAACACATCTGGAACCAGCTCAGAAATCTGAGCAAACCAACAGGCATGAAATACAAGCAAAGAGATGATTCACTGGTCTGTGAGACTCACCTGGAGAGTGACCTTGGTCTTATCTTTGCCAGCGAGCGATGAACTGTAAAGTAAAACAACGCTTTGTAAAGTTCCACAGACGGGCAGATCATGATAAACAGAAAGACACAGTTTGAAGCGTCCAGCAGAGCTCACCTTAGTCTTTCTAAACACAGCGATACCTGCTCGTCGTATCTGTAGAAATGGGCTTTTGAATGGTCAAAACTTGTGTATGGTAAACCTGCAGCATCGGGCACAGAGTCTGGACCAGAACAGACCAAGAACACGGTTACAGCGAAGACACAAACAGAAGAAAAGACATGCTGCAAAGCAGACGTGGAGGATAAAACTGTGCTCTAGTTAGCGGAATTATTTCTACTTTAAGGCATCTGGTTTCTGCATCTCACACTGCTGAGGACATGGCCTGCTCCTCACTAAAGCAACGTGTTTCAACATTTCATATTGTTTCACTGCTCTGTGACACCTGCAGATGAAATGCACTTTGTATGGAACTGCATAAAATATTTAAAATAATGTTTTCCAGGTTGTTTACAATCAACAGAAAAAGATGAGGCGTCACACTGTCAAACAATACGTCGTCCTGTATTTTACGCAGGATGTAAAACAGCTGTATAGACGCCCTGGAGGTTCATATTTCAGAGGTATAACGTGTAATTGTCATTTTTAGGCTCTGATATGAAATCAAACACTCACCATCTCCGGCCGGTTGAATGATTCTCTCCAACCCACGTGACTGATAAAACTCCTTTATTCTTTTGTCTTCACCTTTTTAGACACAGAACCAAATATTAGAACAACAAGACGGAGATCACACGATTTTACAAACAGATGACTTTACACTGAAACCAGTCAGAAGACAAAAGATCATTTCCTGCGACACTTTCTCCTGAGCCACTTCACTCGAGACACTTTCTGCAAGAGAATTTGTACGTACTTTCTTGGAGTCCAGGTACTAGTTTGTAGACAATGTCCTGCATGACTCGGTCCAGTTTGAGGTTGAGTAAAGGCTGCGTTTCATGGATTTTAATGTTGCACATTGGACAATACTTGCTGGTTTGTAGATATTTGACAATACAACTTTTACAGACTGTGGAGCAGAGAGAGGCAGAGAGACATTTCAGTGAGCCTTTGATCACATCCTCGATCCAAACAACAGATGATTCTCACTGTGTCCGACTGTGTGAACTCACAGGTGTGTAAACACTCCGTAATCGTTGTGGCGTCTATGAAGTAGCCTGCACAAAGGTAGCAGACGATGTGTTCGTTCAGGTCCTTGATCTTCAGCTTCACCTCCTCCTGGCCAGACAAAAAAAATAGTGTTTTAAACATGAAGCCTCAAAATCATCTAGATATGCTGTTTTCACTGGAGATTTATTTATTTATTTAAGAACACACAAAAGTCATCTGCACAATCAGACATGTTTCACACCAAAATGTAGCAGGTATTTGACTAATTGTGTCTGAGAAGTGAAGTGAGGCATTAATTTGTGTCATTAGGGACGACAGCAGGGTCGTCTCACACACACCAGCCTCAGTGAGCTCAGAGAAGAACACACACGACACCTGAAACACTGGTACTGTAGCTTCTCTGCCTTTAGGTGACATGGCAGGCCCTGACCTTTGACCCCAGTGTGAACCTCTGCAAGTAAAAACGTCAAAGCTTAAGATTTAAGCTCAGCTTTGACAGACACATAGGATTCATTTAAGACCTGTGTGCTTCTGTCAGGGAAATTTTGATTTGGAGCATTTGGGTGATTTTTGACCACCTGATTAAAACCCTACACTTCAGTTACATGCATGATAAGACATGTTTCCCATCCAAAATTACCAGACATTTGTCCAATTTTCAGTTCCAGTTCCAAGAAAAAAATCTTCTGCTTTTGAGAAACAATCTGACCAGAGCACAGAGTAGTGAGTGTGATTTCACCTTCTCTCAATTAAACAAAACATAACTACATAAAAAGACATGCTCCCCAACAAAATGTATTGGGCCACTGCATGGATGAAAACCCACTTCAGCACACAGATAATTACAGATTTGACCACCGCGGGACTAACAGAGGACCAGCTCATCTTTTACTTTTAAGGCAAATCAGATGATTATGCAATATAGATCTGCTGACATATCACCACCTCAAAACAAACAAGAAGTTATTAGCTGAATCAGAAATATTTTCCTCAAAAAAACTGCAACATTGTAACAAAGTCTGTCAGAGATCTGTGCATTTATCAGTTAGAAAAAACAGCAAAATTATATTTGGACATAGCTTTGGTCAAAAGCCATTTCCTCTTAAACTTTAAGTTCCCCAGCCTAATATAGGAAATACTTATGTTGTAGTTTTGAAGGGACACCAGATAATAACATAACACAATAATATAACATGAACAGTTAACTAGGACATTTGACATCTCTTAAAAATCTTAAAAAGGACACACTGTGGTATATATGACTTAATCTGATTATTCTTGAAAAAAAAAAAAAGACATCACCATGATAAGACACATTTGCAACTGAAAAAGACCAGATATCTATGATCAGAACACCCCTTTGTCAGAGTCCACTTCACCTCAGACACCTGCTGATTTCTCCACTGTGGCACTATGACAAGATGAACTAATCTTTCGCTGTGAAGGCAAACCGGGATGATTATGTAACATGCATATCCTGAGGGCTAATGTGTGAGCTGCACATGCTTCTTAGTACATTTTACCAACTCTTGTTTATTGAACAGAACCACAACCATCCCTGACCTCGGCACTCAGAATAAACATCCAGAAAAAAAGATTTAAAATGACTCTTTATTGTCAAAGAATGAGCAGGTTTAATTTTACCGACAAAGAATCCCTGACCCCGCTGTGTCGGGATTCGAACCCGTGTCTCCGGGTCTTTCAACACACAGAGTCTCTGAAAACAAGCCGGGAACCGACGGAACCAACAGCGAGTAGAAGCAGTTCAACCCCCCCGGTACCTCAGTGACCTGAAGCCGAGGTGAAGCTGAACCTAGTTCTCACCAGAACCGGAGTTGAACTCCCGGTAGAACCAAGCGGACATCCGAGCCCTCGGGGCTGAGCCTCGGGGACCGGAGCACCTTTTCTCTCCGGAGGCAGCAGAGCCTCATCAACAACCTCCCCCCGTCCACGCTGCTCCCCCCTCGGCTCGGTGCGCGGCTCCCCCCGCCGCTCCGCTACGTCCCGGAGCGGCTCCAGCGGTCGCCTCCGGCCGCCTCTGGCCAGGCTCCGTGCCACACTCACCTCGTTCCGCAGCGGGTCCAGCTTGTAGACGGACTGGAGCTGGTTTCGGAGCCGCATCGCTATAGCCATCGGACCCTGCTCCGCCATCTTTGGGATTTATGCTTACTTCCGGGTAAACCGGAAGAGGCACTTTGTGCACGCTCGAAGAGGGCGGGAAAGTGTTTACACGAGAAAAAACACATAAATAAATAAATAAAATGATGTGACGTCATTTCAAGAAGAGGATAAAACACATATATTGAAGACAAACCCAAACTTATATAAAAAGTAAGAATATAGTTTGAATATGTTCATTCGTGTGCAAGATGATATTTGTTTTAGACGGATGTATGGGATAGATAGACAGACAGGCAGACAGACAGACAGACAGACAGACAGACAGACAGACAGACAGAGAGACGTGAATAAAAATAAAGTTAGATAAATAAAGTAGCAGCAGTAGTGGTCGTATCTGTGAACTACATGTCTAAAAGTAACAACAATAATATTCATGGTTGCTGTCGGCCTAATGCTTAAAGAGACAATATTTTCCCTGTCGTAAACTTTATATCTGTACTCACTGTAGTACTGCGAAAACATAATTTTCAAGGAAGAATATCAGAGCATACAAAAAGCCGCGCTCAGCCACTTGGTAGTCTCTACAATAGATGGCGCTGCAGGCACACACTTCAGACAGTAGTTTGCAGTCAGTTGGCATTTGCTAATATTTATGTAAAATAACGTTATATACTCATCCATGCACTCAGGAGTTTAATGTGGTTGCCGAGAAGAAGATTTCATTACAGCATGTCAGTTTTTCATACCAGCCTGGGAGAGTTGTCTTTACACAGTGCGTCTTTAATTAGTTTATCATTTGCAATCTAAGTCCTATTTCAGTTATTACATCATCCATTTTCATGTTTAATGTGTTGCTCATGCAAACTCACTTATGTGAGTATCATATGCTTCAGCTGTACAGCTGTATGAGGTTCTCTGGGGGCCCACTGATAAGATTCACAAATGTTTTTGGCATCAGTTTGAAACTATGTTGGCAATGATGCTGTACCTCTGCTGATATTCATATCATGACTGCTGAGACATAACCATACCCTAAAGGTGTTGTAGCATAAAAGGCAAGATGTTGGGAAAACAGAAAGTCATAATCCTCAGCAACACAGGGAACATGGAGGATCTCCTTGCAGACCTGCAGATGTCAGAGACCACGGAGGGTGGGCGGCTGCAACTACACATATGTATTCCCTTCAGTGCTATCACTTTAATGTGGATCTGCTTGATATGAATTCAGTAATGAGTCAGGAGATACATTAACAGATGTTGGAATATTCATATTCATTAAATGTCGTAAAACAACCATAAAATACAATTAGAGATGCACAGTTAATTTTCTGAATTAAACAGAAAATGTTTCTTTCATCAATAGACACTGACTGTAATTGCCTTCACATTGCAAGCCTTTGCTGCAGTGACCCTTTCACTCAGAGGAGCACTTGTGGCTTAAGTGTTTGAACCCCCAGAACGCCTTGGGACTGAATAAATGCTTTGCTCCCCTCTTTGAACAACAACCAACCAGGGGCTCTTGAGTAGAAAAAAAAATCTCAACCTTTGTCAGCAGTAGAGCATTGTGGTTGCACTGGGCAGCTCCCAGACCTATGTTTAAATCTATGTGAATATGAAGTATAGGGTTTTGAAATGAAAGAAAGGGTGTGTGGGTGCAGCAACCATTTCCCCAGATAATCATGTGGCTCATGCATTTGGGACAGTATTATCTAAATCAACAGTTTACATTGTATTGAGCTGGATTTTTGGTATTTACACAGGCTTTTGCAGTGGTGGCATGTCATGTGCTTTTAAACATTTAATACATCTGAGGTCTGTACTCAGACGTGGGATAAAACCAGTTTATATTTTTTTTTCAGAAAATGACTTGTAATTATTTAATCATGGGGAGAATGAAAAGTAATGGGTTTGTGGAAAAAATCATTTTCACATGGGGAGGAAAATGCACTCTCAGTTGTTGCATCTGAATTTAAAGCAAGTTCCCTGTTTCAACAGGTCGCCGTATTGGTATTATACATGGAGGTCCTCTTGATCCCTCCCAGAGGGCTTCCAACCTGAGGACCACCCAAAAGCTGCCGTCCTAAACAAAGACTTGCCCCTCATTCATCCCTCTGCAATTCCCCTGTGTGAAGGAATGACTGACAAATTTGTCTTATTCCTACCAACTCAGTGAATGTGCAGCAGCTAAAATACCTTTTGTTCAGACAGTAAAATCTGGGATTAATGCTATGTATATGAACATCTTTCATTCATAAATAAGACAGTCTATTACTCTGGTTATTAGGGTTAGGGTTACTAATTTTTCCTTTAAACATGCAAAAGAGCATAATTCATTCTTAAAATGTTCCCTTTTCTATTCATCCTGTCATGAAAGAAAACTTGTATCACCTTGTCAGGATTTACGTGGTCCAACTTGGACTCACTCAATGCAAATTGGAGAAAGGAAGAAGCACAAGCAATATATTTTCTTTCTTGGCAGCTTTTTGGAGTTTGAAGAGCCGTTGTGATCAGTCTCGCTTCAGTGAGCCTTCATAGTCAGGGCTTGTGTCCCCTGCTGTCTGCCATTTCCTCCTCTGCCATGTAACGTCTTATCTGCTGGGCCTGCAAGGTCACTGCTTATCTGATTGACAGGGCTTTGACTCCACGCAATATCCAAATATCCCGAGGGCCTGCAGGCGCAGGAGGATCACAGCGTGGCAAAATCCATCGGTCGGGACGGCGAGCGAGAGTGAGTGAAGAAGCAAAAGAGCCGGCGAGAAGGGAAAGGATCAAGGCGAATCCAGGCCTTTCATTTGTTGTCATTTCTTCATGTCAAAATCCCAGACAATAGTGTCTGCAAATATGCCAGCTATTTCTTCTCTCTTCTTCACTTTTATTGGGAAAGATTAGTTTATCTGATGGATCAAACACCTGTCACGACTACAAAGAGGGTGCTATTATGGAGAATTTGTGGATTATTTTTCATTCAGTGAAAATGTCAGAAGTGAAAAAGCTAGAGTGGATTAGAACTTTCTGCTTTGCACCAGTTGCTCAGGTTGGATGTTAACTGTTACCCTGCGTAATTAAATCATGAGGAAAACTCCTTTAAATGACGGCGATCTGAATCAACTGCAAACTCACTGAGCTGATAGAGACCCCATTTACCTCTGTCCTGAACATCCAGTGCCAAAACCAACCGCCCAACCACCCTGCTACTAGAATCTACATTCTGCCATGCCAAAAAGGAGGCCCCTGTCCCTCCTCTCTCTCTCTCTCTCTCTCTCTCTCTCTCTCTCTCTCTCTCTCTCTCTCTCTCTCTCACTCCCTCCCTCTCTCTCTCTCAGAGCAATCAGAGCATGCAGGGGTGGACTGCAGCTTTTGTCTCTTTTGCTCCAGCAATTGGCCGCCAAGTGGCAAGCTAATGACGAGAGCCCTCTTGGACTGACTCTAGAGCAGTACAGCTTGCGCTGCTTGATGGGCGAGGGCATAATGAATGATGTAGGGCAAGCCCTTAGGCCTCCCCCTGGCACAAAACCCAAAGTCCCAATATCACAACCCCAATCACTTCAACTGCTGGATAAAAACACATGTAAAGGAATGTGTCTCTGCAAAGACATAAAGACAATGTCTGAAAACTGTGAAAGATGCACAGACACACTCAGAGGAATGAGTTATAAACAGAGCAAAACAAGCAAGAGATGGTTTGTAGAAATGGATAACTGTCACCATGTACATATAAAGCTCCATCATGATCAATGATAGTTGGCACTGTCACCTTCAAACAAGAAGTTTGGAGTTATTTCTGTGTGAAGCCTTCATTGAGGTCGAATGGAGACTGTAAAAGATGGGAATGTGAGTAAATAGTTATCTCTCTCTCTACATTTACACTCTACAGTCGTTTTCTTTTCATATATTTTATCTTCATACTCCAACTTCATACTTCAATAAAGTTCTACAGATTCTTCAGAACCAGACGTCTAATGCAGATAGTTTCTGAATCTACTGTCACATTATAGCAGAAGTGTTACAGTGATTATCATTTATAATAATATGTGAGAGCCTAAGTAGATTACAATAAGGTACCGTAACTCATGTAGAAATACACTTTTAACATAGAGAGATTAGTTTTAAAAACAAAAAAGTAGAATCCACACATGGTGAAGACAATTTGCATAGTGAAGCAGACAATAATTATAATTGAGTCATTAGGGCACTTCAGTCTCTCAGCTGTAGTAACTTTTTAAAGACCTTCTTGAAAGGTATATGAGAAAATAACGCAACAAATGTTAATTATGCAGAAGAGCTTGTCAGAGTCCTACCTGAACAAGGACACTGGGCAGCCATGCAGGGAGATCAGCAAACAAAAGTTTATGGAGGAATAAGAATTTTCAAAATATCAGCAGAGAGAAGACCAAGGACTGTCAAAATGTTTGCAACAAGCCCTGAAAAATCTGACAACAAGTGATGAGAAATGTCAGCACAAAACAGGAGAAGCATCAGTTCCAGAGCGCTCGACATCATCTGTCCAGCAACATCCCGCATGGTGTGACAGAGCAGAACAAAACATCTTCACATCCCTCATCAGTATAAAAATGTCCTGCTTTCACTGAAGCCTGCTGAATTTTGCTGCTGTCTGTACAACAATGAATCAACTGGGTAACTTTTTTTTTCTGTTTGTGTATGCACCATATCTAGCTGTGTGTTCAAGTCTGAAACCATAGAGATACATTTGATTACTATCAAGACATCAGTGGTTGTTGCATGCCTCTTTTGCAGCGGAGTAAACATGCAAATCAAGGAGAAACAGCTGAGGTGCACAGAGAGCAGCCATGTGCTTTGACTCGTAACTTGGTTTTGTGCTATTGCAACAAAAACTGTGCGTCTCATCGCACGTTTAAAATGGATCTGTAAGTTTCAAATTTTCCTGCCTGTGGGAGTCAGGAAGCCTTGAAAACTGTGGTCCTCAGTTTAGATAAGCTAGAGGCCAAATAATGAATGACACGGTTGGAAGATGCTGAGATAAGATGAGTTTGCCAACAAGAACAAGTTGGCCTGCCAGCGTCAAGGGGAAAAGAAAGCTCCGTATTAAATCTTATTAATGTGGCACAATAGAGCTTTGTCTGTCATTGACTGAATTTTCATTACTCACGTGTGTGTGTGTGTGTGTTCACGTGTGTGTGTCTGTGTGTGTGTCTGAGAGTCAATGTGTGTGTGTGTGTGTTTGAGTTTGTGAATGTGCAGCTTTGTAGAGAGTGTATCTGTGTGCTGGGGCCTGTGATGCCTGTGTGTGTGTGTGTGTCTGTGTGTATGTGTGTGTGTGCTTGCGTGTGTGTGTGGCACTCAAACACAAGCGCACACTGAATGCAATGACCTGTGTTACCTTTGAAGCGTCTTGGTTATTTCAGGATTATTTAAGGATTTCAAGTTTTCTCTACAAGAGACATGAAACACGAACCTCTCACTCCTGAAGAAATAGAAAATCAGCTAAAAGTTGTTGTTAAAATGGTAGAAACTATTTTAAACTGAACTTGTCTGAATGTTGAGAAATTCCCTAAACCTCCCTAAAAACTAGTTGAGGACTCTTTCTATTCTTTCTCTCAAAGAAACACACACTCCCACTCACACACACACACACACACACACACACAAACACGCGGGCACAGAGTCATGTTCAGATAAGGTGATTTGTTGCGTGTACTCATAATCCACCCACCCATAACAAGAAGCGACTCATTTAATTTATGGATCAGGGTATGTTGAGTAACAAAAGACTCCAGTAGCGTTTGTGCGGATATAAATTTAAATAAACCATCTCGTTCCGACTTCCCTGATTGTTCATCTCTCACGTGATGCGAGCAGAACGTCAGACTCCCCGCTCATCCTGTCTGCACTGATCTCTCTTTGAAATTCAAGATCCACAGAGAGCAGGGACACACTTGCTCCCCTTGTCATCCGCTGTATCTGCTCTGTGCCAGGAGGTGCACGCTCGCTTATCGCCCAGCCATCTTATCTTCATGGGCATTTAAGAGAATAAGGGTGCAGGGATAACAACCTCAGCCGAGAGGAAGCCTCGCCTAAATCCCAAAGAGGGATGCAGGCTAAGCAAGTGTTGCCGTCACAACCTGTCTACACCGGGCACTGATTTGATGGATTTTTTTTTTCCCCAGTCTTTGGACTTGTATTAAACCAACCACACAGTATTTTGCACTTATGGGTTGAATATCCCCAAAATAATGAGAAACATGACCCTTAACTTTAACATTTTAGGGTTGTTGTTTTGACTTGTAGATTTGCTGTACAGTATTGTGACTTGCTTGTATCTCACATGCGGTCTGTACTGTATAGAGTTCCATTTACATTCACAACAGTGATATCAAGTTTTTAAAACCATTGGGAGCGTTTCTCTGTTGACACGCAATGCACCGTTTCTACGCAGCCTACACAAGTTTCGGTATCGTCGTCATCGGTCGAATGCCTACAGCACAGTGCAACACCAGCCTGCAGCTTCAAGATAAATGCACATCAAAGCATGACGGTGCACCAAGATGCCTCCGAGAGCTCTGCAAGCTTGTGTGTGTGTGGGTCCATGTGTGTGTGTGTATTTGTGTAAGATAATGGCAATCCTTTGATGGCCAGGAGTGATTTGGTGCAAGCTCTCTGGTGCATTATTCCCCTTCTGCCTGTAAAGAACTTTGATGAGGACCCAGAAGAGAAGACCCTTATTGCCTGCACTTACTGTGTCAATAATGGAATTGTTTTGGAGACTTCACCCCCGTCTCATCTTCTCCTCTTCCAGCCTCACATGCAGGCACTCTTTCATCTGTCTCTGCTATCTTCTTCCGTAGCATGCAACTGCTGAGATCACCAGCCCGCGCCGCCACCTCTCGCAGGAAGTGGAGCTATCTGCCCGAGCCGTCTCGATGGTGCTCAGCGCTCACTCTCACTGACACACACAGCGCCGGAACCCAGAGTGTGTTTACACTACAGACCTGTAGCACGGTGGATGATTCAGAGGCACACTTCACATGCTGATTCAGAGACTCTGCAGTTGTGCAGATTTAATTTCTAATTATTTTGAAGGCATTTTTGTTGACAATATTCTTGTAATAGTTTCAAGTATTTACACAATGTTAAAGGTGACCTAGTTGCAGTTGATAACCCCAAAAAATATTATAATTACGTTCTCATTCATATGTGAATTTCAGATATGAAATGCAACTGAAAAATCCTAACCCTAACTGAAAAACAGCCAACCAGAGTGAAGTCGTTCTAGCTGCCAGATAGGGCACCAGATCAGTCTAAAACGCTCACAGCTAACTGTTTTCAAACAAATATTATTTTGTCCATTTTAACATTAAAAACCAATTCAATTGAACTCTGATGAAATGTCACCACAGGTCCTGGCCGCTGTAATGTGCACAGTCCAGCCCCCAGTCACTAATTCCTCCTAAATTTAGGAAATTGTTAAAGGCCTCCATCATTTTTCTGGTTGTGTCTGAGAAAGCGACTTCTTCAAGTAATTACAGGGAATCAAAGACTAAGTGGTGTAAGATCAAAGGAAGGCATTCTTCTGTAATCCTGGGGTGTTGCAAATCTTTTGTAATCTGGTCGCTGCGTTCCACCACTGTTTGACATCTATTTACTGTATAAAAAGGAACGGTGCCATCAATTACGGGCCTGCTAGTGCCGTTGTTTACTTTTGCCAAGCCCTGAGTGCCGCAGCCGCTTTGTGAAATATAGATCTCCCCTCTCCCCTGTTTGCTCTCCGCAGCCTAAGGTGTGCTCTCTTGCTTGCCCTTGGCTTTGGGTTGGGGGTTGTCTGGCTGCTTCCTGGTCTGAATGTAGGCTGAGAGATTAAGGGGGATAGAGTTTTGGCGGCTCTCAGGTTTTGTGTGTTTGTTCGGTGTTGAGACGTGGAAACTGTCATGTTCCTGTCTATCAAGCAGCTGCAGGGGCTGCACAGATGTTTGAGTCAAAGTCTTGATACAAATTCTTATTTCTCTAAAATGCAAAGAGTTCAGGTGACAGAAACCTTTCACTTCAAGCAGAGGAGGAAATTGTGTGATACAAAATGACACAAAATCTACTTAAACTTGAGCTCAGAATCGACCTCAAGCCGAATCATGATCTTTCAAAAACTCTAATTAAATTATATCGAGCATCACCCAAGCACAATCAAACTCATTTTTGTAACATTGATTTGTGAAGGTTTTGTCGAAAATCGTGGACAAATGATCCACTTTGTGCTTCATGTTGTGAGATTGTAAGTAATTTAGTAAAGGTTGCAAGTTCTTGTTTTATCCTCTTCTCACCTCTTCTCTCTTAACAATGTGTGTCTTTTCATATAGCCCCTTCTCCTCTGTGCCTTGGAGTGATTTCTCATTTTAATCACTTTGTGTGATTTGTGTATCTGTGCGTACAAATTCCACAAAAATGATCTTATAAAGAATTCACTTGGCACCGCAGGCTGAAATGCAACCATATAATCACAACATCCTGCTTTTGGGATCTGGCCTCTGATCTTTGTTGCATGTCATCTGTGTCTCTTTAAATGATCAAACAAACTCTATCCTTTATTTGATATAAAACTGTGCTTGCCTCAGAAAGATACAGAGATCAAAAGATGCCAGAGCAGAGCCCAGCCTCTGACCCGGAGTCAGGCTGAGTGTACCTATTGTCTGCTGGTGTTCCTCCACGAGAGGCCGGGACACAGCTGGGAACGCTGCAGGTTTGGCCGGGACAACAGTCCAGTGCACACAGTTCCCAGCTAATGGAGATGGAGAATTTGTGAGGGAGAGCCTTTAATTTTCTGATAGGTGGGTGGATCAAAGATATGATATGATTAAAGGAGAAGCGAAGCACGCTATTCCGTGTGAAATGAGTAGAGGAAAAATTCTTTCACAAGCCTGTTTTATTTGTGTTGTTGTATTTACTCACTGTGTCAAAGGTCACATTAAAACAAGCATTTTTATACGTAATAAGTACGCTTCCTCAGTGCATTCAGCCTTTCACTTTGATTCATTCTTGCTATTTTTATATTAAACCAATCTTCTTAGAGCAGCTAAAAATATATCAAAAGTTATTTGGTCTGCTTTGTGTGGAGCTCTCAGTGGGTTGAGAGGAGCATTACTTAACTCTGCTCTCAAACCACCAGCAACTATAATGATGCAGTTTAATGACCTCTGATTGCTTCCTGCACTGTCAGTTGTGTTGTACGGGGCAACAATTCTCCAAACTGAAATCCAAACATCTAAATGACACCTAAAAATGTGATCTAAGGAAAGGAATTATTGTAGTTATTGCCTGGTTGCAGGTCTTGTTCTCTGATTTCCAGCTCCGGGTGGAAGTTGCTCATATTCCAAATTACTGGTCTTTACAGACAGTAAGCATGATACACTGACTCATCCTTTGTCAATTAAAGGTAAATCAAGCTGCATTCCTGTTTAATCAAAGATCTCTAATCAGCACTCCCGCTGCGAGAACTTTGATAAGACGGAGTAATCGAGTAAATCTCCTCGACTTGGCCCCAGATCATTTGTAGGTGGTCTAATCACGTCAGCTCCTCGCCCGGACTCATCCTCCCTGGCATTTTTTTCCCCCCTGTGGTGACTTCACTTGAATCTGTGACACACACACACATACATGCACACACACACTCTCTCTCTCTCTCTCACACACACACACACACACACATCCCACATGTGTGGTGCTGCTGACCCAAGAAGACAAATCAGAAAAGCCTCGAGGCTCGGCCTGCCCGACCAAAGAGATGAGGTCATACGACAGAACCTCATTTTCCCTCAAATTGCACCTCTGATCAGCGCGGTGTTTCCTGCAACAATTACACTGACCCCAAGTCCTCATTAGCAAATAGTGTGGAGGAGGAAAATAAAAGGACAAAGACCACTTGATCTGTGAAGATCAGGATGTTTGGTTCGGGGAGGGTTGCAGTTTTCTATCCCTCGTCTCTATCTCGCATCATGTCTCCAGGCTTCTCCACAACATCATCCTCTGATTAGTGGCTCTGCAAGTTCTGCATCGTGTGCTGGAAGTCTGGCGATGAGAGCACTTATAGTAATGCTGGGGTCATGCTGCGACGTCCCTCACAAGAAGCCACTTGGAGTTCCTGACAAATGGATAGGCACGCAGCGGAGAACAGCCGCCATCAGGAATCGATTTGCAGACATGAAAGTGAAGCTTTTAAAAGCAGCACACGAAGGCTTGTTCGCTCCTCCAGGGTTGGATCACCTACTGCATATTTCTCTCTTAGTTCCTTGCCTGCAAAATTATGGACTTGTTGAAATTTTAACTCATATTTCAATGAATCTACACCTCGGGAAACACGCAACATTTTTTAACATCAGATTAGGAGGATAATATTTCTCCCTGACGCACACACACAAACACACACACAGACATATACACGCACACACACTCAGGCAGAGTCTTTTAAAAGACAATATGCACCTGGCATTCGGGAGGTCAGACACAGGACAGCTACAGCTCTGTGTGCAGCAGGTCAGAGTTTTCACTCACTGGGTGAAAAACGCAACACGGAGAGCACAGACGTGAATGCATCCTAACCTGTTGAGGCTCTCGGTCCCATCACAGTCACTCGCTTTGAG
Organism: Karalla daura; assembly: GCA_029224185.1. NCBI lineage: Eukaryota > Metazoa > Chordata > Actinopteri > Chaetodontiformes > Leiognathidae > Karalla > Karalla daura. The sequence continues at coordinate 2,809,688 of CM055195.1, forward strand.
TACCTTTACATTACAACAAATACTATTCATTAAAATATATCATAATTATAAAAAAATAGTGGCCTGTGCCTTTGACTGCACTGCAGTCTGCTCACAGCTTAGACGTCACAGCAGCCAACAACAGATATGAGGTCCCCTTAAGATTTTTACCAAATGTATTCAGGCCAGTAAAGGTAATATTGATCATATGATCATTGAGATCATAATAATAACATAGAGATCATAATAATATCAGTAATTAGAACAGTAATTACAACATGAAGCATTTGTAGGATTGGCCTGAATTTTTGAAAATAAATGAATGAATGAATAAATAAACAAATAAATAAATGAAAGGCCCCATGCACTGGAATAACTCAGATCTAGCAAGTTCTCAGCTACAAGTTTCTGTTTGTCTAATACTTTTTTTCATCACAACATAATGTACATACAACATTAATTAAAAACATTCATGACGATCTTAAATCCTAGACTCAAATCAGCACTGTTTATACCACAGATGCTACTCAGCAATATCTTCATGTTGTGCTCAATTAGAATGAAAAAGCCATTTCTTGTTTAGAGAATTATATGATTTTAGAGCAGAGAACAAAGTGATTTGTTAAGATGGACGGTTTGGCGATGTAGGAGCTTGATTCATCCCCAAAACACGGGGGCCCTCCAAGTTAGAGCTGGAAACTGCTATAATTCATTCATGCCGCTCCAGGCCAAACAGCTCCCACTTGAGTCAGTATGATCTACGAGTGTCCGTGAGCCCCAGACACATGTAAATGTACACCAAACTAATTGGTGCCGCAACAGTCAGGGGTTTTAAATCAGCAGTTATATCACCTGTTGTTTCAAGCTCGAAGGGGGAGAGAAGAGAAACACCTTCAGAGATTATTTCATGATTTCTTTCAATTTCTCACTTTTATATCTATTTGACTGTGTGCCCAGTTTGATCTTTGATCTGTGTTTTTCCTGGTATTGGAGATGCATTTTGTAAGTCATTATTCTCTTAAAATATGAGTTTTTAAGAAGGGTCTTGTTGAGTAGCCAGAGGGAAAGACAAAGTGCATAATCCTTACCAGGAAATTGAGCTATTTATTCAAACTCTATAGCAGTCAGGTGAATTTTTTTTTTTGAGGGGGGGCAAAAGAAACAGACTTAAACAAACTCTAAACCATCATTTTCAAAGTCCGATAATAAAAACCCAACTCCACAGACGTTTTGCTGAGGAGACCTTTCAGGCCTGTCAGGGGGGTACATTGAAGAGTTAATGCAGGGTTAAATTTAAGTGTGTAGCTTAAAGCCAAAAGGCAAATCTGGTAGTTTTGTTTTACACAAGAAAATGATGTGTTTAGTGGCACAATAGTGAAGCAGTCACTCACACAGGATCAGTCCAACTCTGTAACCCATCTCCAAGGACCAGTGTTGGGTTTGAATTGCAAAAGATGTGACAGCCAAGAGGACCTTTCCCACATGCGTCATTCCAGAAGAATAAAATACAGCGACACAAGTCTGTATTTAGGGCACTTGTACAGTTTTAAGAAAGAAGATATGCAATAAAAGACCTTTCATACTTGTAAAACCCCAGTAGAAGATCTGCATCAGCTAGTAATTATGTGTGTTTTTGCCAGCAGGAAGTTCTCAAATAGACAATAAACATTGATTCACATGTACTGAGACTAACTGGCACCAATGAGGTTTGACAGGCTCCACAGTTGCTGCAGCAGCATCTTTTCCTGGGGACTGGGACATCTCCAGGATTAAACATCTCAATCTGATAGCTGTCCACCTCTTCTACCTCTCAATCCTCTTTTCCATGTCTTTATTCTTTCCTCACCACAACAAACTGACTTCACCGCTTACTCATAATTCACAGTCATTCATTACTGCAACCCACCGTCCAGCGCTGATAAAACACTTCTGAAATTCAAAATATTTTTGTCCTTCTCATCACTGCCCCATTGTTCGTCTGCTACGGCGTCATTGTATCCCGACCGTCCTCCGATGGAATCTGACCCAAAAACGCAAAGGCTTGTCAAACACGGTATGCTTCCATTTATCTTTACTGTGTAAACCTGACATCGCAGCTCCACTGTCATATCAAAAATGGGTGGGGATAGATTAAATATTTGACCTTTGCTAAGGAAAATATTAACATATTTCTCTCGTGATCTCGCGCCGGTTGCCACGCTCATCAGAGAGGAATAGAAACTCTCACAGCTTGTTTGGGTGACGGCGAATCCAATGTCCTCGCGCAGCTCTTTGATGTGGAAAGTTTGCGTTAGGGCGTGGAGATGGCTAATGCAGCCCATACCTGACCTGTACCTGAGTGACAAAACACGGAGGAGCCGTCCAGACAGAAATGATCAGCGGTGTGATGGGAGGCAGACGCACGGCCGTTCTGGACGTTTCCAAATCTCCTCGGGCTGATATTCCAGGGCACAGCCGCTGATAAAGCAGCACCACGCAGAGCTATCTGTTTATCTCCGCAGCCTGAATTATTCAACCCAAACTGAGAATTAACCAGCCAGCGGGCAAAGAAGTCTGTGTTTGCTTTAATGCTGGCTGACGTCAGATTACTTACACAGATGATTATGTGTGTAATGATATTTGACAGCAGGGATTAAAACAGATAAGTACATAATTGAATAAGATTAATGGATTAACCTGTTTTCTCTTTAACGCTTATGCAATATTTTTCTGCTTTTCAGCACCGAAGCTCTGACAGTTTCAGCACTGTTTGTATGCATTTTACTGCCATGTTGTGCAACTCTGAAGTGCTTCAGAATCATGTTTTGCTGACAGGCTCACGTTGCCTGATAAGGGTGATTTTCCATGCACATACCACGGAGTCTTTGGGATTTTTCTAGGTATCAATGTTTATGCATTAAAATCAATATGATATGATAATTGCAAAGTTTTCAAATGCAGTTTTGACAAGAATGTGACACGTTTCTGTCTTAATGCAGTTTCACACCACACTCAGTGTGCATTAATGTGCATTTTTATTATATTGTCACTCTTATTGAATGGATAATCTGAGAGATTCAGAGCCTGTTCCCTCATTAGAAACCTTATATTTTTCTCTCTCTCTGTACGTGTGATCTGCACACTCGCAGCATTAATATGGGTCGAGATGTGTGTATTTGTCAGTTGGCACAGACACCAGAATTTTTCTCCCATGTCATGACTAAAACATGCAACCTGGTGCAGAGCATGGAAACGCTGCAATCATCGCCCTCACCTCTGTCTCCGTTTGGTCAATAAGTCAGACTGTTCACTGGTTTGTATCCAGAAGTGCCTGATGTTTCATGCCACCTACACAGAGACAAAGTGTTTATTTTTTAGGCGCTGAACTCTCCGACGTGGTGAAACTGTTCCCAACCTGGCAAATATTTGACAACTCTCAGCAAGTTTAGTGTTCCTGCAGAGCTCCTTGACAGTCTAAAAGGTCTCTGAGTCGAACAATACAAATGTCCAAATGTGTTGTCTTAGTAAAACGCACATGCCATGTTTCAGTCAATCATCTCGTCCGGCCTGTAACTTTAGTCCTGCGTGGCAAGCTGACACCACGTTTCTGTTCCTTCAAATTGTTTTTATCCTTTTCTGCACAACTGACACATGGGTTGACTGGTACGCGATCAGGTGCCTCTCACATGCTCCTGCTTGCTCCCTGACACGCGTTGAAGCAAACTTGCCAGCAGAGACAGTGGTGCTGTCACTGCAGACACCTGAATAAAAAATGTTGCGAATAGTTTGCTAGCAGATATGTGCTGGCTCGTCGACGGCAGAGTCGCGGGGCCTTTTGTGGTTCAGCACAAGGCGACTGAGTCAGGTCGGTGCAGGAGGATGGAGGCAGAGTAAAAGCTTTCCACGCAAAGGTAAAAGGAATGCATGCATGAAGTGTGCACATACACAGACTAGAAAATATGTAATTAACTGCATGTGTGTGAGAGGAAATGAAGCCCAAGTCTCTCATGTTGTTCATCACTGAAGTTGTTCTAAATAAAGTGGATCTAGACTGGTGAGCGTGTCTCTCTTGTTCTCTGGTGCCAATCTATGGAACATCGGTCTCATCAGAAATGCCTTGATTTAAATTTTAGAGCTCTTTTAAGATCCTATTTTTGGTGTTGGAATATTATGGTGCAAATTCATGCTTACCATACAACCACATGTAGGCTTTTTGTAATGATCATATGACTCTATGTTCCTTGCTAGCAGCGAAGCTTACTCCTGAACTGTAGCGTTGCAGCTACATCCACATCCAGCATTATATATTGGAGCCAGAACCAGAGGAGGAATCAGAGAAACAAGTAGGAAACCTCACCAAACCGCTGCTCTGCAGCAAATATTATGTGTGCTATATTACTTGTAACTATTCCGCAGCCTTGTTCTTTCTCCACTTTGCAAGAAATGAGTTGTTTGGCCATAAGACGTGGCGAAGCTCAGTGAGAAGTGACGGTCCGACATCTCAGTTTCAGAGAGTAAACAGTTTGCAGGAGCCTGAGGAAGACGATATCCAATGCCACCCAAGGTCTGTACCATATGACTCAATATTTCTGAGCATCAAAGCCACAGAGCGTGCAATGTGGCGTCTGACCTGTGAGGTCGCTGGACTCCATGACATCAGAGGCAGCATCACGTCATGGTCAGCCTCAGCCCCTGAGTGCTAATTAACACCAGACTGAGGGATCGCGGACAGAGCTCAGGGCCTTACCATTCATCACCGCGCAGCTTAGGTTTGTTTATTTGCAGATGTAGAAGAGAGAATAATAACAGATTGCTCAAATTAGAGGAGAGAAAACCCAGGGGAGGTATAAATGAACAATTAAAAAGGCGGCTAAACTTTTAACCGTCTGCTACATCCCGGTATCCCTGCCACAGTCTCCTCAGCTGATTACACTGCAGCGCTGCTCCAGGCTCCTCTCTCATGTCATCCAGCCGCCCGTGAAGTGTCCTCAACCTTTATGAGACGGACGGGCCCACGACCCAGGCCTAAAAGCCTTCACATGAAAGAGGCCGCGTGTTTGCTTTCGGTGCCTTTAAACGGACGGAGCAGCAGCAGAGGAAGAAGAGGTGAGGGAAGGGAAACAGAGAAAAGCAGATGCAACAGATTTGTGGAAGATCTTTCTCTAAACAGTGAGCAACAAGTCCTCCCTGTGCTTTTAAACATGAATTAATGTAGATTCCAGGCGTATTTTAAGTCCGTCTGTGACGCCCCGACTCGCCACAGTGGTGGAATTTCGTAGGGGTGTGAGAATCCCGCTGTAATGGGCATTCCTGCGCCGCAACATTACCACTATTTCCCAACAATCAGTCATGGTCAGCGTGTTTCAGTAGGAGAAAAAGTAGAAGGAGATTGCAAGAGCTGATTTGTTTTCTACGTATATATGTTCACATTTGTGCTGTAACTTGTGCTCTAAGTCTTTATGAAATAAAGGTATAAAAGGTAAAATCTTTAAAGAGCAGCTGCCTGAGAGTGTAGCCATGGACGCTGATGCATATTTTTGACACCAGTAGGCCCTGCAGTTCATCTTCAAGCCATTAGAAGTTATAAGTCAGCGAGGGGGAGAGAAACAACACCAGGGTGAGGGGTTTAACTCCTGCCCCAGCCACTGGTAATAAAAATAATACAGTGTGTTCTGGGGGAAAGCATCCACCAAACTCCTGAAACGTCACACTCTTTGAATCCCAACCAGCGATGGTGAAAGGCCAGGTGTGAACTCTCACATGCTGCTCATATCTGATGCCTTCACAGTATTTACCCCTCCTAATACCCTCATATAACCCCCAGACTCATGTCTTTGCCAGATTTCGTACCCCAGCTCAGTTCAGATTGTAGAAATAGTTTATCTAGAGTGACATGGAGGGTTAGCCAAGAGGACGGTCCCCTCACAGCAACAAGGTCAAGGTTTGAATCCAGTTTGGTTGTTGAGTTGTTTCCTCCCACAGTAAACAAACATGCATGTTTAGGTGAATTGGAGACTCTAAACTGTGTGACTGGCAACTGGGTAACATGATGGATGGATAGAAATATCCTATCTGACATTCTAACTAGTTTTAGAGAGCAAGTACAGTGTATTTCTTAAATTTTCACAGCATTTGTTTTTGGTGTAAAACAGCAACGATCACGCAGCATCTTGTCCTGCTATGATATGGAAACATAACATTCATAACAATTGTAAAGACCAAACAAAACAAATTTGATCAGCCTCACAATCATAATCAGCACATCCCTGTGGCCAGAATAAAATCTTCAGATTTGTTCAAATGAGTGTAATACATGTGTCACAGATGATGTCAGTGGTTCTGGAGATGGTGTGACAGCTGGAGCAGACAACAGCTGAGCGCCAGTTGAGTATTTTTAACGTTACGTAATGTTGAAGCCTTGTCTGTGACAACACAATTGGATATTTTAAGCGAAAACTTGTCTTTTTTTAATCGTAACCGAGTGGATTTTGTGCACAGGCCAAGCCAGAATTAAACCACAGCGTCACACAAAGGCAGTTTCAACATGTTCTGGAGAAAGTTTCATTTCCAACAGTTGTGTTGTCCATTTGGCTGAATATTTCTGTTGCAACAGGCACGCTGCGTAGTGAGACATTTGAACTGTGATGATGAAAAACTTCATTCTCCTGCCGTAAAAGGAAACCACAAAGTGACTGAATCATTGCAGCCTTTTGTACTGTAGTGCCTGACCTTCTGGCTCCCTCGCAGGCCAACTGGCTCATCTTTGTGAGGGATGACTTTACTGTTTGTGTCATGCACAAACCATCCTGAGCTGCGAGACCTTATTCACATTGTTACAGTCTCTACTGGAGACTGATAAAGGACAACTTACTCTAAATGGTGACCACCCAGTTCATTAGAGGCGTAATCTGTGCACGCCCTCCTGTAGTATGTCACAAAATTGCTATTTTATGTAACATGAATGAATTTTTTCCCCGTGCTTCGTTGGGTATGTACCGTAGCAAGGCACTGTTTATATTATCTGTCCTGCTCATCATCAGAACTGCTTTACATCATAGACAGGAAAGAAGCCCAGCAACTAATAAAGCACAATCGCGTGTCTTCTGCTGTAAAATTGCTTGCACATTGCAGATATAATGTTCTCTCGTACGCTCTTAAAAATGTGGTACATTTAAAACCAGTTAAAGATGCGTATGCGGATCTAATTTATCTATATCTACACTGTTCCTGCACAAGAACAATAGCAGCTTTCTGCTGAGTTTATTGTCTTTGAATGTTGTGAGATTGCTAGTTTGTGATTGACTCTCATTGGTGTGCTAGAACTTCAAATCCTCTGAGATCATTTTTTTAATCACTCCATCAAAACAATGTCATGTTAACTTTACGCTGAGTTTCCTCTCTGTGAAATGAAGAGAAACCCCACAGTTAAGTCAGGCCCGGCTGTCCAGAGGTGGCTTTATCTACTCCACCATGAGGAGCAGTGCCAGCACAGATGTTTAGGTGTGACCTATATAGTAGTGTCCAGATGTTTCAGGCAGAGCATTATATCACCCCGAGAGGGACAAACTCTCTGGCAGACTCCTGCTGGAACAGATAATGTCATGACAATCTCTTGTGGACCTGTTTACTGCGACTGCACTGAGAGGTGTGTGTGTGTGTGTGTGTGTGTGTGTGTGTGTGTGTGTGTGTGTGTGTGTGTGTATGTGTGTATGTGTGTGTGTGTGTGTGACTATTTGACAGTGACACTGCACATGTGCACCTTTGGACGCTGCTGACACATGTGCTGCCGTCGGATCATGCCGGGCGGCCGCCGTGCTGCAGAGCTGAGCAGGAGGGCGTTCACCACCCGGTCCCACACATTCTCCCATAATCAGGACCTGCCCTGCCTGGACACAAACACACACACACACACACACACACACACACACACACACAGTCCACTCCAAAACAGCACGTATGCAGTGATAAGGTCACCAAATGAACTAAATCTGGAATCAAGAATCTGTAGGCCGCTCTAATCCGTGACCAACCAGATTAGAGGGTTCCACCTCTGGTACAGTGTGGGTCACTGGGGGACTCGGACACAGAGCGGAGCCCGAGCTCTGCTCCAGGAGCAAACGTCCACCTTCAGAAAGGAAGCTGCTGCAGCGTGGCGACCCGGAGCAGAGGAGCTGGAACTGGACACGTTCATCTGTCAGACATGAAACACTCACACGTCTCGGTGCAGGTGAGGACGGAGATGCCACTGTGTAAACGCAGTCATAAGAGATTCACAGTATTTGAACTTTTTTTCGTTTTTGCATTTGTAGGGAGGAGCAGTTTGTTTTGGAAGGACCTATTTGCGGGGTACTTTTACTCTGCAATTATGAACAAAATCTTTTCATGCGTTTTTAGTGTTTTTAAGAACTGTGAAACTAATGAAACAATGAAATGAAACAATTTTTAAAAGTAAAAAAAGTTCTAAAAATTGCAATTGTTTTTACTTACAAATCATAGTTTTCGAGAACAAATAATCTGTCCACCACTGGAAAAATTAAGTATAATTCAATCATCTGTTTTGCATCATAAACAGGGGATTTATTCTGTGTCCTTTGCACCTATAGCAATTATCTCAAAAATGTGTTTCAGTTTTCAGCATTGCACTGTTGCATGTGGATTCATACAGCTTTTAAAAAGCAGAACGAGACAATGAGAAGATTCCATGTCTGCTGCCTGAGAGCTGTGCAATATGCAAAACAAGTCGGTGTCTTTTCCCAAAGCCACGGCAGCTCGTTTCTGAAAAGGTTCCATACATGAGGTAGCGAGGAGAATGCCACACAGGCTAAAAAGACGAACTGGGGAGAGAGGAGAATACACTTTCTACCCCCCCCAGCCCACCCCTCTCCTTGCTCAGTGATCCAGCACAGTGAACACAAAAGCTACTGTTTGCCAGTGTGCCGGGGAATCCAACCAGTTACCTCAATGACAGCAGAGCCTGCAAAGTGCCTCCCGTAGAAAACACAGGCCGGTAAACAGCACGAGGACACGTCTCAATGGGAGCCGAGACGAGTCACTCGACCTCAAACACGAGAACAAAAGTTTGAATCTTCCTCGACAGAAGCTGTAGTTTAACAAACCAAAGTGTAAATTGGACAGCAGTGGAAATGAGCGTTCCTGGACATGGTGGTGAAGATATGGCTATTGTGTAAAAGTACTTGTTCTTTCTATCTCTGAAATGTACTGAAGGGGGCTTAGAATGAAAAATAAAAGCATTCTCAAAAATGAAAATGTTCTCATTCGTCATCCTTCCAGTTTTCATTGGAAGGATGAGCAAAGGACAAACAATCAGGAGCAAAGTCACAATACAGAGAGAGAGATAGGCAGGAATGTGACAGAAACACAAGAGGTACAAAAAAAGGCAGATGCATAACTGAGTCAAAACAAGTCAGTTCCAGTTGTGGAAAAGTCTCAGAGAAGTTTGACTGATTTATTGTTGTTTTGTAGAGATGTGAGTAAAACATAGACAGCCTTGGTACAGATCTGGAGGGTTTTTACTTATGGATAAAGAATTTAGCATGTAAAACTGCAAAATTAGGAAATGTGAGGTGCGAGTGTGAAACACTCACCACCTCCAAAACAATTGATGTAGAAGTTCTTAAAACAAATCAAAAATAGGACTGTGAGTCTGCAGCAGTTTGGTTTAGAGTTTCTGATGAAACGTCTGTGTCTTTGCTCCTGGTTCTTCCTACGCTGTGTACCCGGAAACATGAAATCACGTGATCAATCATGTGAACAGTAGGGGAGATAGCCAAAAGCAATGAAAGCTACGTGTGGTGGACAGATGAGTATTGAAAAGGCATCAGATCTGAGCAGGTACATGCCATGATGTCTCCTAAAAGTAGGATTGTGAAAGGACTAAAAAAACAGCATGTGAGAGATTTCTGCTGAAACCAATGTTCCATAGCCTCTGTGCTAACAACAGAGAAGAAGGATTAATACCCCACTCAACCATTGTGGGTCCCATGTAAGCATATTTTCCTTTTATTAAGATACAGGAGAAACAGAAAGCAAACAGAGAGAGGAGGAAGAATGATATGCAGCATGAGTCTTTTGCCAGACTTCGGGGGGTGGGGGGGCGTCGCAAATCCAGGGTTTGTTCCTTGCCGGGCGGCCAGACAAACTTTCTCCACCATGTTCAGCTCCTCACAAAAACTCAGGGACGACAGGATGTTAATGAAAAATTACCCCCGATTACCCCTCTCAGGACAGCCTTGCATATTATAATTTCCACCAAGACCGAAAAAACCGAGAAGTTCTCTCCGCTAAACTGGCTTTCCCTGGATGGCTCGCTGCATTCAGGTCTCTGTTGAGAACCACCCGCGATCCTGATGAATCCTCAATGCTTTACGCTGCTTTTAGGAGAACATAATTCCTGCAGTCCGGTGTTTTTATCACCCAATGTTTATCCTTGGAACACATCCTCGCTAGACAAACTTCACATGGGAACAAGGGATGACATTTATCCTCATGAGAGGGAGATCTCTCTCTTTCTTTCTGCTGCTCCAAACAAGATGCAATGCTAAAATTGAACTGATAATGTTCTTCTTTCATCTTCTAAAATCAAAATCCAGCCAGATCAAAGCTCAAGATGTCGTTCATAGCTATTGCATTTATAGCAAAAAACCTTGTTGAACTTTGAGATAATTTTGCAAGATGTAGCTATTAAAGATGCAAGATAAGATCAAATCAAACAGATATCACCTTTAGTACAAGCTCTACTCATAAATATATGCTTTTATCTGGTAAAATAGATCTACGGCATTTCAAGCACACCCCCGTTTATTTTATTTCTCACCTGTAGCAACTGTCTCTCTCCTGTGTTTTATTTAGACCTGCATTCCAACTGCACCACATTTAGAGAAAAGTTTATCATACCTGTCATACTTTCAGAGCCATTTGCCTCCCTTATGAAGCCTAATATGCTCATTCACATTCTCAGGACGAGACCACACAGCTACTTATACAACAGATGGCTGGGGCCGAGCCGTCTGATTGGTCACTGGTTGCGTTCCAGCCGTGCCGGTAATCCCACAATGCACTGGTGAGACGTTATGAAAAATGGAAATGGTTTCAGTGCTCCCTGACAGAAACCGAGGAGCTCCAGGACAATCTGTTTTGCTCTCTCCACTGTATCGCTCTCATGGTGATTTATCTGTGCTGCAGGTTTTAAAGAAAAGTCACGTCATCGTTGTAAACAAAATCGTCTTTGAGAATCGCTCTCCGATTTTATGGCTCCAATAAAGAACGTGCGCTCAAACTTCACTGGGACTGCCTGCAAATTTTAACACTGCGCTCAAACATGCGTCTTCCACTGGGCTGTTTCATAACGTACAGTGTGTTTTTCCATCTTTATTTATTTCTTTTCTCTTTGGTTTCATCGTTGGAGTCCATGTACAGCAAAGATTCCTTCTCTCTGAGTTATTGTTATGACATGTTATTAGAGTCAGCCACTCGTGTGATTCTGATTTGGGGAACTTCTGGTGTGGTTTTCCTTCCATGATGACAGCGATTCTTTCTCTCTGGACCTGAACAAGTTGTGTTTGCGCCCAAACTTTTCCACATAGGCAATAAACCTTTTCTGAAAGCATCCTGCAAGTAGGATCGTCTGATCCTCGTAGTACATGCGTCAGAGAGTCACACAAAGGCAAACAGATCCAACTGATGCCGTTTGATTTCTGAATATGCAACTAGAATAAACAGATTTTATCAATCTGCAGAAGGAGACAGGGAAACACGGGTGTTAATCCAACCCACATTAAACTGGCTTATGACTAAGAGACCCCACAAGGAAATGCAAAATGATGCTTAAGTCTCAAATTCTATTATATTTGCATGGGTCTGTGCTACAGTCATCCAGTTAACGCCTTGTTACTCACGGAGCACATGGATTTCTCACTGTTTCACTGGAGGACATTCCTACTTGACTTATACTAGGAAAACATTGGTATTTGTGTCAGTTTAATGTCAGTTTATTCTCTGTTTAATAAAACAGACACTAGGGTTCTGCATACTGGTCTGCAACACCAGTGGATGGATGGATCGGTGGGTGGATGGATGGATGGACGGATGGCTGGATAGGTGGGTGGATGGGTGGTTGGATATGGATGGATGGATGGATGGATGGATGGATGGATGGATGGATGGATGGATGGATGGATGGATGGATGGATGAAGAATCCTTTTTCCAATATCTGTGGAGTGAAATGGAAAGACGACCATAAGACAAATGCAAACACATCAAGATGTGAAAGAACAAAAACAGTTTCCATGTGAGATCTTGATTTTTGTTCATATTTGCAGAATTGCGCTATAACAGCGAAGGGTGCTGACCTGTGCCATTCTGGGCCAAACTGTGCCGACTCGCGCAGGTGCAGTCGTGAAAACTATCCATGCGTCTTTAATAGCTCTCTAGTAATTTTTAACAGTCTGGTTTCTACATATCAGTTAAATCCACAGTGGACTTTGATGTAATGATTATGTCATTCAGATGGGCCTGGATCTAATGGCACAGAGTTAGACCATGACTGTTTCCCAAACGGATCCAGCAACAGAGAGTACAGCGTCCGCCTCGACAATCTGCCGTTAATTCTGGATCGCAGCATCCTGCTTATCAGAGTGCCCCCCCCCCAACACACACACACACACACACACACACACACACACACGCCCCACGCCCCACGCCCCACCACCTCCAAAATAATACTGTAACCTTGGAATCTGTCAAAACAATTGGGGGAGCATCGGGTTTACCTGATTCCGATTCCGTCCGAGTACATGTCTAAAATAGTCCAACTTCACAGATTAGCGGCTGTTTTGTTAAACAAAGGCGGGTTTGATTCTGAGCAGAGCTCGGCACTCCACCTCTGCACCATTACATAAAGCGTGAGCCTCGACTTGGCACGGATCGCCTGTAACGACGCTCTATGAGAACATGACTGAGCAATGCTAAACCCATGACCCCACTTACACTTGTACCCCTCATCACCCTGCCACCCCCACCACCACCCCCCATGCCTCATTCTCTCCATGTCTCCTCCCTCCCTCCCACTCACTTCCCCATATAACAGCTCATCTTGTGTCTATTGTATTTTGACATAAAGCTGTTTGTCGTTTGGAGGATGGAGAAAAGCTCATCGGGTCTCTATTAAACGGAAAACTGTTTTGGAGGAAGTGTTCAGATATTTGACTTTGGCTGAAGCAGAAATGTAAAAATATTCAATTAACAGTTTAATTCCCGCAACATTCAAGCAGTTCATGACAGTGTTATAGGAGCCGCATTACATCACTGCAGCTGGTGGATGTCATTTGAAACAGTTTGTGCACTGGTGGGCAGTTTAATCCTTCATATGTTTTCATCATATTTCTTACGATGATCATATGAATTTAATGTAAAATGAAAAAAAAAGTATATGTTACGTAAAAGCAGTTGACAAAACACTCCTCAACCTAAACACACATGTTTTTGGACAGTGGAGGAAACCGGAGTACGTGGAGAAAAGTCACGCACACACAGAGAAAATGTAACACACAAAAAGGCTGTCTGGGATTCAAAGCTTCTTGTTGTGTGGCACTGGTGCCCAAAAAACCTGAACCTGGATGAATAAATGTCCTTGAAGGAGCACCCCAAGGGTCGGTTCTAGGACCAGTTCTATTGGAAACAGGCTTTTAGTTTCATATCTCCTTCGGACTGGAGCTCTCTCTGAAAATGTCCGACCTCATGTCGCTCCACACTTTTCACTGTCTCTCAATAAACAGACAATGTGAGTGCTTTGAACAGTGTCTGTATTGTTATTGTTTTATATACTGTGTTTAATCCATATCATTTTAGTTCATTAACTGTACCTCTGACCTCTTGGACAGATTGCCCTCGTAAATGAGATCTGGTTTGCACTGGTTACCTGGTTATATAAAGGTTAATTAACACAAATAACACAAATAAATTAGCAAAAAATATTATTTTTTTTATTTTGTGCTCTGAGCCATTATACATTTTACATTTTTCCTTGACCATATATGCTCTTTATCTGTCTCTGAAATAGTGTCTCACCAGCCACTAACCTCACCACATCACTGGTAGTAGGTGTAGTGGTACCAGTAGTAGTAGTAGGAGTAATTACACTTGTACTTCCTGTTATTTCTGCGTGTGTCGTCCTCTCTGCCCCGGCCTGCTGCGACTTGCAGGTCTGGCCGGAACATTTTGTACCCTTTGTACCCCTTGTTTTTATGTCCTCTCACATCTCTCCTGGCACTTATTCTCTCCCACATCAAAAGGCTGCTGCTGCGCTTGATCACAGCGAATCAAATCATATCAAAATATCAACGCTGTCACCGGCTCCGTCTTTCTCAGGAGTGACGGCTCCCTCGGCCGAGCTCTTTGCATATTTTTGGTGGAGCCGGGCCAAGAGAAGTAGCTGCAGTCGAGTTGGTCTGTCACTCTGTGCTGCAGGAACCGTGCAGAGAGAAGGGATGAAACTCTTAGACTGAAAGTCAAAGTGAAACCACGCACACAGTCAGTAGCAGCCTCCACACCTGGATCCTCCACAGAAACACATCATGACTCTACACGCTCCTCACGTCCCACACTGAGCCGAGAGAAACAGACACCTGAGTATTTTGTGATGTCGATACACTAAAGTCATCATCCTCATTTTAACCTCCGTGGCCTGCTGGCTGAATGACGTGATGCACCATGTGAGAACAGACCTTCACAACTGCAAACTGTGAGAGCAGAGTGAATGATACATCTGAGGAGATGACGAAACCTGCAGAAAACCTGAAAAGAATCTAGACTTTGAGACCACAGATTAATTTTTATGCTTTTTTATCCTGCATTGCATTTTATATTTTTGTCCAAACAGCTGCAACAAGGACCAAGTCCCTCATTTCAAATGTGAATAACTCTTTCACTGCAATAACTGCAGGTTTATGGTTGACTGAAACAGAAAAAATGAATAAATGTGGTGGGCTTTGCTTAAGTAAATATGTCTTGTCTAACACGCTCTTCTATTCTCTGAGCTGCTCTGAGCTGCAGACAGACCAGTATTCACCTGATCTCACATCCTGTCAGCTCTGGTGAAGTGGTTAACCAGTTAATGTGCATAGAAATCAAATCCTGATCAGGGCAGAGGCCCCGCCCACCACCACACACAAGCCCCGCCCCCAGCACCACCACCCAGAGGCTGTGACAGACCGATCATTGTCTCCACCTCTGCAGCAGCTCGGGATTCTTTGGGGATTGAATAAACGCAGGTGAGTTGGTGCTTTGACAGGGAAGTGAAATATTCCTATATTGTATAAACATTACATCACCCTCCCCATAAGCTGGAACTGGCAACTGTCCACAAGTTATTGGATGGAAGAACCCAACACTTTGTCTCTGGGGTCTCAGTGTTCGACACTCTTTACCCATAAGTATGATAGATAGATAGATAGATAGATAGATAGATAGATAGATAGATAGATAGATAGATAGATAGATAGATAGATAGATAGATAGATAGATAGATAGATAGATAGATAGATAGATAGATAGATAGATAGATAGATAGAAAGATAGAAAGATAGAAAGATAGATAGATAGATAGATAGATAGATAGATAGATAGATAGATAGATAGATAGATAGATAGATAGATAGATAGATAGATAGATAGATAGATAGATAGATAGATAGATAGATAGATAGATAGATAGATAGAAAGATAGAAAGATAGAAAGATAGATAGATAGATAGATAGATAGATAGATAGATAGATAGATAGATAGATAGATAGATAGATAGATAGATAGATAGATAGATAGATAGATAGATAGATAGATAGATAGATAGATAGATAGATAGATAGATAGACAGCATGTAGTTTATTTGGCTCTGTCAGCCCCCGCCAGCCAGAGCAGACCTGATGCTGTGTGATCTCTCTCTCTCTTGGACTCTCAGAGGCTGAAGCGACTCCTCCTGCAGCCTCTGAGCTGCCTCCTCCTGCTGTCGCTGCCAGCAGACACTCTGCGCTGCGACTCCACTGCAGCTGATGACAGACAAATATTACTATCATCTGTGGTGTGAGCTCTGTTTAAGACCAAGACATTTTCTTTAATACTTCTTGGCACTTTTAAAGCATTCCACTTGTTTTCCTCCCTCCTCCGCTCATCCATAAAAATCTGATAAAATAACCAGACTTAAACACTTTGCAAGCATGTGGGGATGTTTCTTTTTTTGGTGAAAGTTGCACATTATCTTTTTCTTTTCTTTTTTTGGGACTTGCGTGGAGCACTCTGCAGTATAAACCAGACATTTATTAGTCTAAGTAGATGTGTGGGAAAGAAAGACCACGTTTAAAACAAAGCGTCACAGATCTGTGGAGACACTTCTATGATATTTCTCCCTCCCAGGACAGACTGAGTTGACACAGGCACACATCTGCAAAGTTGCTCTGACACTGTCAGGCCAGACTTTTCAAACACTGTAACACTGCTATACTCATATTTACGATTACAATCTGTGAGAAAGTATCGCGACGTGGATTCACAAGGCGGGAGGACGTGACCGCACGTCGCTGTTATTTAAATCCTGGAGACAGATATTTAGTGCTGTGAAGGCAACACATCAGCATGTGTAAATCAGTCTGTCTGCCTATCTGCATGTCCACACATGTCCACATCAGCAGCCATAGACAATGTTTAACTCTGTTATATGTTATTGATTGACCACACAAGGGACCATTCTACTCAGGGTGGCTTCAGGTGAAACCAGCATCACATCATAAAAATCCAGATAGTCACAGACAGTCTGTGACAATGGTGTTTGTTTGTGGGTTACCTGAAACTAATCATGTTATGTTCTGAGGTATATTTAAGAACATTTCTCATTTGATCAAATGAGAAGGCTTTAACTTCACCCAATAATTCAAACTATGATTCCACCCTGAAAGTTGCCAACAACAGTTGTTTGAAAAAAAAAGAAAAAACAGGTTTCTGAAACATTTTTCCCCAATTTGTAGCAAATTAACCAGAAACAACAGAGATGAGAGAACAGCAAAACATTCCCCGACAGTTTGTTTATTTGAGTCTGAATCATGAGAAACAACAGAACTTTTTGCTGAAGATGTGAATTTTCATTGGTTCAACTGTTCTAAATCTTGCTATTAAGTCATAAATCACTGCAATCTGGTCCAAAAGAGTCAAACCTGGAGACAGAATAGACATAGAGAGACTTATAGAGACACTATAGAGTTATTAAAGCAGCTGTGAGAAGTGCTAAATCCCTGCTGTCCAGCCTGTGTCAGTGAGGCTCACAGGTCTGTAACAGCTGCTGTAATCTGACTGTAGATAATCTGAGGCAAATCTGTGGGCTCATACATCACCGCCGTATGACAACAGTCTCACTTTTGAACTCCTCTGACTTCTTGCTCGACAGCGCAAACAAAAACCCCGTGACGGGCCATCCGTCACTATCTGTGCGCCCTGTACATGACAAAGCAACAAATTGCCTTTGAATTGCTTGTTGCGGGTGAAATCCCAGCTTCAGGGGAGAGGTTTTCTCCTCCTCTCTCAGAGCAATGAATCATAAAAATGTGACAAATAAGGTTTGACATTGCTTTTTGGGGCTGATTAATGAGTGTAGCTACAGTCACGGTGGAAAGTCCCACACAGACAGGTCTGAAGATTTCTGCTTAGCGCTGGAGCAGTGAAGAAAAGCTTCTTCATGTGTGTCCTGGCGCTGCTCGCTGGTTGGCTGGGTGACACGCAATCAAACTATTCCCCTCATGTGAACCTTTAAATTCACTTTAAAGTTTTTGACTGATTGATTTGTTTGACTTTAAACAAACTGCTCGATTAGTCATCCACATATCATGCGGCGGTATAGGAGCTGCAGCGTTTCTGTACATGCGGTGGGACTGTTTATGTAGGTTTAATACACGTAGAGATTTACTCTTGTTTGCCTCCAGACTAATGACAGCACTCTCTGTTGGCTTGTTACGATCTGTCAAACAGAGCAGAGAACAAAGACGATCTCTGACCTGCGACTGGTGCTAGCACTGAAAGAAGAAACACATTATTGTTGTGATCAATATGTTTACTATTAACACCCTTTTCCTCCTATTTTCTAATGATTGACAGTAGCCATATAGATACAACTTGACCTTGTGCATCAGGTATTATTCACTGTCCTGAACAAAATGAAGACACAAAACCACAATCACCATATAATTATTTACAATTACAGAGACTGTCAATGTTAGGTTGATGCCCAGTTGTGGGAAAGAGTCTTAAGTCGTGGAGCTGCTTCACCTGTGTTTACAGGTTGAAATGTCAGCACTGACATGGTGCACAAAACTGTTGAAAATACCCATTGTCTTGTTTTGTTTGTACACATTTATGATATGTAAGCATACCTCAAAGTGGCATGGGAAGTAGTAGTATTACTTCAGCTTTATTTTGAGGTCGTATTCTAACTTTCTAGTTCACTTTATTCCTGTTGCTAGAAATAGCCTCATCAGTAATTAGTGCAGCACCAGAACTGATGTAATTGCAGTAGTGATTATAGCTGCACTCCCAGCTGCCGTGATGCAGTATAAACAGTGCCGTAATCAGAGTAGTGACTGGAAGTTGCGGTGATAAAGAGACCTGAGGTCTGGGCTTTGTCTCACAGCTGCACCACACCGAGAGCCCCGCTTCACGTCCTGCAGATACAGCAGCAAAATATGAAATCATCAGCTGCAAATGCAAAGCGCTGCTGGTATTTCTGGTGATAGTAACCATGACTTCATACCGAGCTGTTTGGAAACAAGCTCTTCATATTTCGCTAAACTCTCACCGGTTTATTTTATTTGTCACCTGTGGCAACACGTTTGTCTGTGTTTTATTTAGACATGCATTCCAACTGGACTACATTTAGAGACAGGTTTATCATACCTGTCATACTTTCAGAGCTATTTACCTCCCTGATGGAGGCTAATATGCTCCGTCAGACCACACAGCTTATTATCCAGCATCCAACAGACGCGATTGGTCCATGATGTCTTCCAGCCGCCCTGCGATTCTCACAATGTGCTGCATAGCTGCACTCCGTCAAAAAAGCAGGGCTTGCAGTCGGTTGCTGTGGTAGCGAATAACAGTAAGGTGAAAAGTCAGAAGAAAATGTTCTCTCTTGAGACAACATGGCAGCATTTTGATGCACCCAAAATTGTTGATAAAGAGATAAATAATATGAAAGTAAATCACAAAACTATTGGTAGAGGTGGAGCGAGAAAAGCAAAAGGCTAAAAGCTCGACAATATCAAGTTCTGCATGCTTATTTGAACCAGGAATAGGTGATCAACTCAACCATTAAGAGAACTCACAAGTAAAGCAAACTAACAAGGGGCGTGATGTGGGAGAGAAGCCTATTGGCTGAGGTAACCCTTGGGGGCGGGGCTTTGTTAATGAGATGATGATGATGGACAGGTGTGGAGGGAAATTCAAGAAGGAAGAAATGGGAAAACTGGCTGGAGATGACACAACACAGGCAGAAACACTGACAGAGAGCACAAGCAACGAAAACAGATGAGTGCACGGTGAAAAGAGAGAAAACACATGGACTGGAATACACAGGAGATTAATCAACTGATGAAATGCAGATGATGCAGAAAATAGAGGGAAAAAGACACACAGAGACAGAGAGTTAAACAAAACATGACAGATAAGGAGACAAGCTACAAAACAAAAGAAAACTGAAGCCACGAGCTAGACTTTAGAGCGGTGGATGTGAATGGCAGGATGTTCTCACCCCCAGGGATTCACAGCGAGAGAGACGTCTGCACAGGAGGTTTCACTGGACGGACTGAAGAGGAGTCTCAGGTTCATGTCCTCTATGAAACCAACCAGAGGTTGAATCCTTTCACACAGCTAACAAACTTATTTTTATTCAGTCCTAGTGGTTTGAACCTAACCGAGTAGTTTGGAAGCCAAGAATAACAGTGGTTTGGGTGTCTAATTCTAAGCAGTGCCCCAGCTTCACCCCTCGCTTAACTTGACTTTGAAATCCCAACCAGACATTACTGACATCACTGCGGCTACCATCATCTCTATGTGCGTTATGAATGTGATACTGTTGCTACGGCAACCGATCTGTCGTCCCTCATGTACATTTATTTTAATGTGAAACTTCTAGAGCATTCTGGACAGACTGGGAATCTCATTATTTTGGTGAAACTAATTCAGTTTATACCTTTACTCATTGGAGCATTCTGTGTTATGCCTGACTTTGTTCTGTTTATTTCTTTTTTCCTTAATCTTTGTACCTTTTTTATTATCTTAATCAAAACAAAAGTATATTGTTTAATGTAATTAGTATGTAATGTAGCAAAACCTGTAAAAAGTATCTTTCAGTGAGGTGTTATGAGGCTGTAGTTTTAATACAAGATGTTGACAGAGCAAAGCAAGGAGACAACAGGAGGTGCTAAACAGAAATCCCAGGAGAATCAGAGAGATCCACAGGGAACATGAAAAGTACAAGACGAGCTGACAAAGACTGAATCAAATGACAAGACAACACACTCAAGTCATCAGGAAGTGGAGAGGCGGCTCAGACATGAGAGAGAACCGATCTGATTGGTGGAGAAGCTCCAGGAACACGGAAGAGCCACTTCAGAGACAGCACAGAGAGTACACATGACAAACGGAACATCATAACATTGGGTGGGTGTAAAAAAATGTTTTGACACATATGAAAGAACTACAACATTAAGGGAAAAGGGGAGGAAGCAGCACACATGAAACAGAAGGTGAAGCCTGACCTTACTGCTTCAGATTCAGATTCACCAGATAAGTTGGACACTGTGACTGAAGTCACAGTCTCGACACCTGTTGAAATGCTTCTGTATTCAGCTCCAAATCTCCCTGAGATAAGAAAATAAACATTCTTGTCGTTCTTCTCTCTGTGGGTTTTCGTCCCACAGCTGCGGAATAGCTGTAATAACTCTTGTGCCATTACAACAGGCCGTGTGATTTCAGCATTGTTTGGGAATTTCCCTGAAGAAGCTCCATCTTGCAGAATATTATTAAGCCATGAGGCTACATGAAGGCTTTGGCTGTGGAGAAGGTAGAGACAATTTTTCAGATGATTCAGCTGCTACAATAATAAACATTGACATTCCTTTCTTTATCTCGCTATCTAGAGTTTCACATACGCTGCCAAAATGAGCATGGTGTTTTTTTTTCTTTTTTCTTTTTTTTCTTAGCTGTGTGATATACAGTGTGTTTGATTACACACCCAAATATATCTCACATTTCTTTGTCACTGCTCCCAACCCTTGTTCTCCATTGTTCACTGTCACATGTATGAACTGCTGCCAAAATTATAAACACATATGCTGATATTTAGAAGCTTATCAGGAGATAAAATGTGCAAAATGCTCATGTCCAACAAATCTGTACAACATCTAGAGTAAATATTTCTACATTTCGATCATGACAGCTACAGATGTAAGATCTGTTCAGGCTTTGATGGGCATGTTCCAGTGTGAATAAACATCATGATTATCAATATCAGAGCTCCCGGTTCTTCCTCAGTTTCTGGTTCCTTTGGTTCTTCCTCACTCTCTGGTTCCTCCTCAGGTTCTTCCTCAGTCTCTGGTTCCTTTGGTTCTTCCTCACTCTCTGGTTCCTCCTCAGGTTCTTCCTCAGTCTCTGGTTCCTCCTCAGGTTCTTCCTCAGTCTCTGGTTCCTCCTCAGGTTCTTCCTCAGTCTCTGGTTCCTCCTCAGGTTCTGGCTCTAACAAATCAGGCTGGATGTGGACCAATCGCTCCATAGCTGCAGCAAAGCTCCAGACACCACTTAGTGAAGGAGAACAAGCCGAGGAGCTACTTTATTCAGAAGGAACGTAGATGTACTGGTCATGAGAGTGGCAGAGGAGCCAGTCAATCAAAATAAAGCCTATGTGTTGGTGCCAGAATAGCCTGAAATGGTCCTAAAGGGTAATAGTAATGAAAATGATGATAATTATAATTATAATAATAATAGTACCATAAAATCAGATTGTGAACAGGTTTGTCAAATATCATCTGAGCAGCCATTGTCCCAAAACTTCTATGGAACAAGCTGCGAAGGTGTCACAAGACAGGTAGGCAGGTAAGACAGCCAGTCAGAGTACAATCTGTGTGGTTGCCAGATGAACATGGAAGGGCGCCAGGTTTTTGCAGAAATTGACTATAATATTCCCACAGCTGTGGGGATCTGTTTCACAGCTTCTACGTTACACCCCAGGTCCCCTTTAGATAGACAGAGCACCAGATCACACCAGCGAGTGCTTATGGCCATCGTTCCTCGCTGTCACTCATCTGCAACTTGGATAAAACTTTATTCCCACACACCTCTGCTCCGAGGCCCGGTCAGTCCACATGCACAGCTCCTCTGTTGTGTGGGTCCAGTTGGGGCAGAGGGCCATTGTGAGCCTGTGTTGCCTGTGATTGCGGGTGTTGATACGTTTCATTAAGAGGTAACTCTAGCTGCTCATATCTGTGTTTCACCCTCACACAGTCTCCTGGGAGTGTGCTGGAAAACAAAGGCGGCAGGGTCCTGAGAGGGGGGACACTCAGGACCGCTTCAGTTTACTGTAAACACGGCGCGGGGGCACCGCCGAGGTCACGTATGAGTGTTTGTGTGTGTGGGTGTGGAGGCTTTTGTCACGCTGCATTCAAGGAGTTAAGTTGCAGTTTGTGATGGAGAAAAGAAGAGAAGAGAGGACTTCTCCTTTAGAGGAAGCACAGAGGAATTCAGATTAGAGATTGCTTCCTATTGTTGTTATCTTTAATGTATGATTGGGCATATCGAGGATTATTCTGGTAGTTGAAACAAAAACAGTGTGTCCATTGTTTTGATTTGTAAACAATAGTCTCATCCTGTTTCTTTGGAAGTGGTTCCCATTTATTGATGATTAAAACAAACCCCAAATCTGAATACCATTATCAGACTCTATCCAAAGTCTAATTTGAGGTTGTTGTTGGACTCGTAGATTCAGCTCATCTTCTTCAGTCGAGAATGGAAGAAGCCTTTTGGGACTCTACAACTCCTTGGATAACAAGAACCTGGATGAATGAGAATGTTCAGAGATGGCAAGGGAACTGAAACCAAATGCATCTACACCATGATGAGAAATGTGCTCATCGAGCTTCAATGAGCACAATTCAAAGTGAATAAACATCATGATAATTAATGTAAGTCTAGCTTTTCTTTGCTTATCCTTCTGTGACAAGTTGCATATCTCCACAAACAACAAATAGAAAGACATCGTGGATCCAATTAAGGTTGAATCTGCATTTATTGATCTTCTTGTGGGGAAGAGTTGCTCATGTGGACTGTTGCATTCATTGGGAGATTTAATGTGTTTTCATACCTGCAGTTTTGTCAATCCAGTCACAGTTTGTGATGTTTTATAGTTTAGCTGGACGCTGTTTATAGTATCTCTTAATTCTGACCTTGTTGGGTTTTATCTGCTTCACAAGAGCTTTTTGTTTAAACTCGATGGCCAAAAGTTCCAATAAGTTTATATAAAGTGTCTTTGACGTGTGTGTGTGTGTGTGTGTGTGTGTGTGTGTGAGTGTGTGTGTGTGTGTGTGTGTGCGTGTGTGTGTATCTCTAGCTCTGTGTGATCATGGCCCAGTTACAACCTAAAAACTTTTTTTGTGTGTGTTTTTACCTTTCTTGTGGTTTTTGGTCTCACAGTTTTTGAAGCCTTTGTCATAAAAGTGTCTATAAATGTTGTTTTAGTATCGATGTCCCACCAGTAGAAACAGGAGTGAGAGGAAAACCATGTGAGAGGAAGAGAAGGAGGAGGAGGAGGGTGTACTAGTTAGTGTGCCATCACCTGAGAGAAGATTTATTTGTTGTTTGCCATTTGCCACCTTGACCCTCAGCCGCTCTACAAACACTGAGAGGCAGAGACTCTGATGAGGCTCTGTGTGTGTGTGTGTGTGTGTGTGTGTGTGTGTGTGTGTGTGTGTGTGTGTGTGTGTGTGTGTGTGTGTGTGTGCACTCACCCACGTACGTTTTCCGACACAGAGGTCAACCAGTCAACTAGGTGCTGAGGGAACGATTTTTCACAGGCTTTGATTTGCCTCTGAGTAAGTTGGCAAGTATGCTTTCAAAGTCCAGTAGTCTGCGGTCCCGGCAGACCACCACAAAGGCTCTAATCCCCTCTATCAGAGCCAGCGCAAACACATTAGGCACACAACATCAACACTGCTCTCAAGTGCCCCATTGACAAATCCTCCCCGCTTTCTCAATGAAATTCAGAGCGGGAGCCACGATGTTCCTTTCCCAGCGAATCTCACAGCTCCAAGGTTGAAATTCAGGGTGCTGTGAGGAAGGAGTTTACATCTGAATGAGAAGCCTCGGTGTCGAAAGAGACTTTTGGGATGCATTTACTCATCACATGATTGCTGATATTAGATAGTCACAACAGAGGTGTCTAATAAGCTCTCATTGAATGTAGCTTGTTTATTTCAGAGTTTGTTTCA
Organism: Karalla daura; assembly: GCA_029224185.1. Classification (NCBI taxonomy): domain Eukaryota; kingdom Metazoa; phylum Chordata; class Actinopteri; order Chaetodontiformes; family Leiognathidae; genus Karalla; species Karalla daura. The sequence continues at coordinate 2,834,178 of CM055195.1, forward strand.
GAGCACAAACTCAACAAACTTCAAAAGTAATTCTATAATCATTGTGCTACTTCTAATCTACACTTTATCTACGAATGGGATCATAGTAGTCATCCCTTTATATCTTTATATCTTTCTCTCCTAACCCAACCCTTTAGAACTGTCCAGATTGACTTGAACTGTGAAGCTCTTTTGTCTGCTGAAAACTGCACTTGAACTTCATCATCAAGGACTGAGACTGAAGGATTATTCTCTCTTGTCCCTGAGGGGACAGAATTAGTTCAGGTGACACTAAAACTGATGCATAATTGTATGTATGATTATATATAGATATAAAAAAATGCAATTTCTACAGTGTAAGCACCATTTCAAATAAGACATCAGATAAATATATATATATTTTATTCTTTAGCAATTAGAGGAAATGAAAGGGCCCTATCTTCACTATTTGTTATGTTCATATGTGTAATTGTTTGGATACAGTTATGACAGGTGGGAGGAGGAGTAGTTTTTATTTTATTTTATTAACAGATATTACTTAGACTAACCCCCAATTTTAGTTGGGGGTTTAGTTTAGCTTTAGTTGTTTGAAATTGAAGTAATAATATTTCAGAATCAGTCTGCAGCTTCACTGTCCAGACGTCTGAACGCATTTAGTTTATGTTCCTCCGTCTCCTCTCTGTCTCTGCAGCAGAAGCTCGCTCGTCTGTCTTGGTGTCTGCCTCGGGACGCGTCGCCCACACGCTCGGCCCCCGGCAGCCAATCACAGCGCAGCGCCGCATGACGCCGTGCCTCGCTCTGTCTGCTGGCAGCACACCTAGCAATCAGGCCACGGAAAAGTGGAACGTGGAATGACAGTGGAGCTCCTGAGGGGACGTCATCGGAGGCAGGGCGGGGAGGGGCCGCATCCCGGGCCCCCGGGTGAGAGGCCCATGGACTCCCAGCTGTTCTATGCAACATGCTGAACAGTAGGGGGTCACCCTGTGTTTGTTTAAAACTAACAGGAGTCCCATTAAAGCCCTGACTCCCCTCATTTAGGACTGCCATGGGGACACAAAGGACAACCCTGGGAAGCGGCACGTTGCAAGGGACACCAATTATCGAGGCGAGGACACAGGCCAGCTTGTTCGTGCTCAGGGACATGTCAACTCGTTGGACGACCCCCTCCGTCAAACCCATTGACCAGAGCGCACAGAGAGGCATCTTAATTGGTGTTGGGCAAACAGATTTTGTCACAAAGTTGCAAAGGAAGCTAAGTAGCTGAATGTTCACATTGTCCAACCCCTGACCTGAGCTTCAGGGGCCATTCCGAGACATCATTATGCTCCATTACTTTGAGTAATCGTCTCAGACTCATCCTATACCGCAGCGGGGAATCCAGGACAGCAATTAAAAGCAATATTCTGGCAATAACAGCGGCGTAAATAAAAAGTGAGCCCTTTTCTCTTTGTACAATGATATGATAGTGGCGAGGGGTAAGATTTGGCACAGAAAGTAGCTGCCGGGGTCTTTGAGCTGCTCCATGTTGGGCTTTGAGACCACGTCACTGTCCCGGTCTCCGTCTTTGCTCCGACCTGTCCCCTCCCCCATACCAACCCCCAATCCGCTCTGCTACTGCATCCCCTCGCCGGACCCCCACGGGCCCCCGCATTTCCCTCCCTCTCTGCCTCTTTCATTCTGTTTTAAAAGGGATTCTGTTAGAGGGAATCACTTGACATCATTAGTTTTGGAGAGCGGCCACCATGGCAGGGTTGCTTGTCTTGGCTCATGAAAACATATGTCAGATTAGCAGCAGAGGACCTGTGTTTTGACCTCAGGTGAAAGGTCCGCATGAATGTTTTTTTTTCTTTTTTCTTTTGTTCCCTCATATTCTTCCTCCTCTCTTTCCGCCTGGGGTTTGAAATTCTTCTTTGCATTAGTTTGGACCCGACTGGAGAACTAAAGGGTCTGAGTCTGGTCTGAGGGATAATGCAGCTCCTTCAGCTCCTGCAGGGATGCCAGGCATGGGAACTGCTTTATATATCTTGGCCTCAGGAGGAGGGTCCTGAAGCAAAAAATAAGGCGTACGTCCCTGCCAGCCTCCCAAACATGAACAATACCTGTCCCATCCAAGAGCTCACAGGATCCAAAAAACAAAAGAGTCAAGTCATAACCAAGTTATATTCTCTTTTGACTCCCATTTAATTTGTTACAATGTGTGCCCCAGTTTCCAGGTGAAAACCAGCCTTAAGAGGATACCTGTGTGCAGATGAGCAGGTGGGTGACAGAGAAGCAGCACCTGCAGGGTGGAGATGTTTCAGGTAAATTGTGAGCAATTTAAGGAGTCAGAGTTTTAGATCCAGAGGATACAACAAGCAAACATGCAGCAAATGTTGGAGAAGTGGAAGAAATCAGTGGGTGTCTCCACCTGTCCGGCCTCCCTTTGAAACCTCGACCTGGGGGCGATAGGAGAGAGTCCCGCTGAGTTCTGACCAAAGAGGAGACAATGGAGGGGAAGCTCAGCTGCAGATCTGCAGCAGACATGTGGAACAAACACACTCTGCTGCCTCATACCTGAGCTCCATCTGAGCTCATTCCTCATATGTGACCGATGCAAATACAGATACAATGAAAAATCTAAAGAAACCATTACAGGAGTAATGATATTAAGATCTTGTTTCAGTACTAAAATGATTTACTGAATCTGTAATGTATCCCTGGCACACACACACACACACACACACACACACACACACACACACACACGCACACAGCCACTGTTCATTTGTTTGGTTCTATTTTGCAAACAAAGTAATTAGAAGTTCAATTTTGAAAGGCATGACAGCCGTGCTGTGCTGATAATAGTCACAGATAAACAAAGTGATAATTAAAGAGGGTGAGACGATGTGAGATGAAGGAAAAGATAATGAGAAAGCAGGAAGCATAAAACCATCTCTCGACCGACAAAACCAAAGCAGTCGGACACACAGAATCATAAACTCAGGGAAGTCACACTACGTCACTGTGGCACCAGAGGCAGAAAGCTTCTGCAGACTCATCTCAGCCTCGACATGGTGAGAAGGTGTGTGTCAGGTGAGCTGCAGCTTTCTGTGCCCGTGATGACACAAATGTTCACACCTGTGGGACGTCCACCTCCTCCCATCACCGAGGAGAATCTGCAACTTTACGTTAGTTCAGAGACACAAAACTGAAAACATGGAAACAACTGTTAAAGCAGAAAATCCTGATTCCTCTTCAATTCCAGGTGATTAGAGATTGCTAAAATAAAATCTTCAGCTTCTGGAAAACATCTTCTGGATCTGGATCAGATGACATCAAATGATAATTTGACTAAATATACCTGAAAGTGGGAATGGAATAGTATAACAGCATCTACCCTTATAATCGTTGTTGTGGCACCATATTTTTGATACTGGAAATGGCATCACAACTTAAAAATTTGGCCTTGATAGAATCATGTGGCTTCTGCCCATTGGTGGGAAAGTGCTGATTAATTGTGTCGTAGCCCTGTGAGAAAGTACGCCCAGCGCGAAGCACTAATTATGGGCCCAGCCTGGCCGAGAGAAAAGGGGGCAAAACTCTCAACAAAGGCTCATCTCATATCTCAAGACAATGAGGAGCCAAAAGAATAGGAGAAAGGAGAAGTTAATGAGCTGTGTCACCTGGCATCTGTTGATGCTGGGACGGGGCCTGACTGGAGTGTCTGTGTGTGTGTGTGTGCTTGTGTGTGTGTGACTGTGTGTGTGTGGCTGTTTGTGTACATGTGAAAGAGAGATGAAGTTTTCTCTGCATGTTTACATGCAGTCCATCGCTGCCTCCTCCTGCTGTTACCTCACTGATGCCACGGCCGAGTCGGGCAGAGTCAGAAGTCAACGGAGCCAAGCAGAACACAACAAGGGATCTTCTTTTTTGTTTTGTTTTGTTTTTATTTTGTATAAAACAGATTGTTTCTTCAGCCACCTCCACTGCTCATTCAGATCACAACTCTAATTACTAATTAACTAATTAACCGTCGATACTGTTTGGCTTTAAAAAAAAAGAAAGAAAAACAGCACTCACTGGACTGAGGTTAACTTTTTATACATTTTTTGTTCAGAATTGCTAAGTGTCACATTTGTTGTGATCTGGCATCTAAGTGAAATGTGAAAGATTCCCATATGGTCTGGTGGGGAGGGTTGCTGGTTTTTGCCCAGGTCCAGCTCCTGGTATGGGAAATGTGGATTCTGAACATCCCTAATGCAGCTGCTAATTGAATGAGATGTTGAATTACTGTATTATTCGGTTTCAGGTGTTAGGTAAAATTGTGCATTTGGGATTGTTTGGATCTGTTGTTTCTCTGTGGATTCACAAGTTTGGTCAGACCTCCTCTGTTTGTGAAGTCCATCCATCCATCCATCGTCTTACCTGCTTCGTGTTGCAGGGATCTGCAGGAGAAGGAATACACCCTCGACACATCTCCAGTCTATGGCAGGGACACACACACACACACACACACACACACACACACACACACACACACACACACACACACACACACACACACACACTTCCACTCTCACATCTAGGGGTAATTTAGAGTCTCTGACTGACCCAAACATGCATGTCTTTGGGCTGTGGGAAACCGCAGACCTCCATGAATTCAATCAAATATGATAAAAAATCTTGATCTTTAATCTGGGTTCATCTCATGTTATGGAAATTCAGATTTAATCTAAACCCAGGATCAACTTTGTAAAATCACAATTGAATTATTCTGCAGAGAAAAAAAAACAAAAACAACAAAACATCGACTGCAATAGAGCTCTGACTGATTCTAAAAAACAGCAATGATGTGAAAAACATCTGTGAGCAGAAAATAAGGTGCGTGTGTGTCCCTAACAAATGGAAAAAGTGCAGATTTTGTGGCTGGTTTATGTAATTTAACGCTTGGTGTGTTGACCAGCTAAACATATTGAACATGAGACGCAGTGAGGCTGACACTTTACACCTCCCGACCTTTCCTCTGACCCGCTCTCATACCCCGCCGGCCGCACGTTGTCATGGAGAGCACACAGACGAGGTCTGCTCTTTCCAGAAACTCTATGTACAGTAAGCACATTTGTAATCCTGTAAAAACACAACTCAGCCATGTGTTCAAAAATACTCGAAGAATCACAGCGTTACCCCGCTTGTAAAAGGCGAGCAGTGGACTGTGGTTTCGCGCTGGGCCGGGGCTGGGGAGGGTGGCAGCACAGTCCTGTTTTGACAGTAAATGACGTGACGTGAAACTGCGTTTAATGGCACGAGGTATAATGTAGCTCAAACTGTATTTTGTTTGGCGTTGGAGATTTGTTTTTTACTGACCTTGAGGGACAATTTCAGTAATATTCACATAGACAAAACTTGTTTTATGTCTCTAACAGAGCAAATTTCTGTTGACAGGGCTAATTGTTAAGTGTGTGGTTGCTGATCTTGAGGCCAGAGAACCACTTTTGGTTGTTCCACTAAAATTTGTATAACTTATGCAAAACCACAAAGGCTCTTGCTAAATTGACCATGCTTTCTGGCCATACTGTATCCATTGTGCTCAGTTTCAGTGAGTTGAGATTTTCTAATAATAGAATATAAACTACTTGGCAGACGGGACTGCATTTAAAGATTCCACCTCCTTTGAGAAAGGGGCTGGGCTTTGCAAAAGGGAATTCTAAGTTTCATTTTGAAGTTATTGGTCCAGTTCCAAGACCATGCAGCCTCCACTGATCAAAGGTTGAGTCAGAGAAAAGCCTGGCGGGAGGCTTATGCAAAGATGTCGTCTCCTTGTTACGAAGCAGCCGACACGTTGGAGACCATCGCCGCTCGTTTAAATGTCAATATACCCAGATGCACTTTGGCTGTGCTTGGTCAAGTTTGAAGTATGTGGATAGAAAAAAGGAGAAAAAAAAAAGAAAAAGCTTCTTGATCGCATAAATAGAGTTTGGAGCGGTTTTAAAAAGTTGCATTGATTAAATTCCTAGACCCTGCAATCCTCAAAATGTGAGATATCTGAAGACTGTGACGCACAAAAATAAACCCTGACAATTTCTGCTGAGAACTTCTGGTTATACACACGGTCTGACGTGCGGTTCTATTAGCTTTGTTAGACAATAAGCAGCTGAATGAGACGACAACAAGACACAGGGACATAAAACATTCTTTGAAATCCTGCAGTCATCCCCCCTCCCTTCCCTCACCAGACCAGCAGCCTGATCCATTATGTTAATGGTGAATTTCTGGGTCACACATCAAGCGCTAAGTTTCCACCTTTAAAAGCAGGCCAGACATCTGAAAACCCCATGACGGAGCAGGGGGACTTCTGGGTCTGTTGGAGGCAACGACCACCACACAGCGGAGGTGGGGGGGGCACCTGATAGCATCGCGAGGAATTTAAACAAAAGTATTTTTTTCTCTCTCAAAGCCGCCATCTTTCAGTCTGACGGTTACTGTAAACATCATTCCAGCGCGCAGCATTATAAGACATGCTACTCCACATTCCTGCAGCGCTTTTAAAAAGATGGAAAAATGTCTAAAATATTGGATGTTTATGGCTCGAGAGAGCGGAGCATTTACATCAAAGTAAAGTTGTGTGTTAAGTGCTCTTAAAGGCACATCTCAGATCATCTCCCCTCTCCTCTCCTCTCCTCTCCTCTCCTCTCCTTTCGTATGTGTGTGTGTGTGTGTGTGTGTGTGTGTGTGTGTGTGTGTGTGTGTATTGTAACCTCTACAACCTTCATGAAGTAAACAATGCCATTTTGAATCATCTCATTAATACCTGTGTATCTTAATTTTTGACACGTGGGAAGATAACACTTACCTCCTTTGCCAAAAAATATTTGTTTATAATGATACGACATCGATGTTTAAAAAAAAAAGCACCGCTGTGAACTGTCGGCGATATAAAAAGCCCCCGGGGATGTTGAAACAGGCCGCTCTCAATTTAGAAACCACTGACCTTAAAAGCAGTCTTCACACTTTGGGTTTGTATATAAGAATGCATACCTTGGCAGTATGCAAGGAAGGGAATGTACTCTATGTCAAAGCAGCGCTACCTGCAGATCCGTCACTCAGGGAACGCCTTACCTTTCTCTGCAGCGCAATAAAGACATAAAATGGCTCTTTTCTTTTAAAATATAGTCCTCATTTTATTAACAGAGGCCAAATAAAACTCATCACATTTTAATAAATATCTTAATAATAGTCATAAAATTATTTTTGCTTACATTTGTTTGTTTAAAAAAAAAATCATAAATGTGTCTTGTTGTTAGTAGCAACTCATACAAAAACCTGCCGGCGTGGACAGGTGAATACACACTACAGGTGAAGACGGGCCGGAGTGTGTCGTCAGTGAGAGGCAGTGACACCAGAACAGACTTTCCTTTTTTTCCTTTGAGGATTCAGACACAAACTCAACCGCACGTCGCTGAAGACAAAAAAAAAACAGAAAGAAAATAACAAAGTGTTCCCAGAATCCTCTGGGAGGCTGTAATGGTCACACATGGATTTATGAAGCGATCGGGGTGCAGTCACTGATCTGACAAACAAGCACGGGGGGCGGTGCTCTTTTACCAGAAGCATCTTTGAGACTTTCATCCAAGTGAGAGGAGGAAGAGGAGGAAGAGGAGGAGGAGGAGGAGCAGAGAGAGAGGGTTTTCGATCAAACCGAACACAGAGACAGTCAGACTAGGTGAAGGTAAACAAAGAGAGCAAGGAGGTAGAGGAAGTCTTCATCACCAACCCCAAAAACATTAGCGCCATCTTTTCAAGAGCTGTTAAAAAGTGAGAGGTTAACATCCATCTCCCTGATGTGTGACGAAGCTGGAAGACTTAGTGGAATCATGAATCACAGCAGCTGTTATATTTATACATTTGTATTGTGTGCATGTGTTTTTTTTTCTTTCTCTGTGAGTGTGTGTGTGTGTGTGTGTGTGTGTGTGTGTGTGTGTGTGTGTGTGCGTGTGTGTGTTTTAACAAGACTAAAGCCACGGCTGGTGCTGGACTAGTCAAAGCATGTTGTGTTTTAGCTGAATCACAGGCTGCATGGAGACGTCAAAGGAAATCACACACAGTACTTCAGCGCATTCCAGGAGCCGCCAAGTGAGGCTGAGGTTGAGAGACGTATGGAAAACGACAAAAAAACAACAGAGATCGAGGAAGAGGAAGAGGAAGAGGGAGACCTGTAAAATATTGCACTCAAAGCTACACAGTTATCCCGGCAGGCAGCGTCACCTGCGGCCGCCACCTCTCTCCGTCTCATCTCCATGGTGTCTGATTCCAGTGGAAAGTATGGGATCCACGTTGTCAGGGGAAACACAAACAAAAACCGACAGGTATTCCAATAAATCTCTAGTTGGCTGATTTTTATAACATTGCGTCAGCTCCTGCTTCAGCCCCCATTGTCAGAAGGAAAGCGCGCCTGGAGCCGGGCGCTTCAGAGGACGACGGCGACAGGAATTCTCTCAGAGGTCCTTTAGTTTATCCAGTATAAATAACATGACAGACACGTTAGCGCAATGACATCAACCCAGAGGCATCCGAGAGTTAGGAAATATTCAGTCATCCTGAAATACAAAAATAAAACATCTTTGACTTTTTTTGTTCTTTTTGTCTGTCTTTCTTTTACACGAGTGAAGTCTTTAAGGTGGTTCTGCTTTTAAGACAAGAGGCTTGAGATTCTGTAGATGCAGTTTGTTTTGTTTTGTTTTGTTTTTTTCTCCCCGAGGAAAATTAGTGCTGTCCCATGGGTCCCATCAGTTCCTCTTGGAGTTGGGTTTTAACCGGCGAGCCCTTCGTGTCCGCTTAGTTACTGTGGTGAAACGAAACTCCTCCAGCGGGTCCATCCTGCCCTTGGGCTGCCGCTTCATGAAGTGGACTTCCTGCTGCCTCTGCGTGGTCCGGGAGCCTTTCTTGGGCCGACCTTTCCTGTTGAAGCCCAGGTACCATCCTTTGTACTTGGCCGACACCAGAGCCGTGTAGTTGTTCTCCAGGAATTCCTCGACAAACACACATTCCTGCTTCCTTCCATCGGGCTGCGAGGAGGACAGAGAAATGAACTCATTATTAATGCAGAGGCATGAATTCCCCATCAACTCCCACTCTGACTGTTTGTTTTTGCTGACTGTGTGGAGAACGTGAGCAGAGGTGTGAGAGTCTAATATCTAATTTCCACAAGGTTACAAGTGAGGGGAGCTGTAGGCTGAGAAGAAAACCCGAGCTGACATTTCAAGGCTTAATATAATCACATAATTAGGATTGAACCTGTGCGTCTTTGCTCTCCCCCTGCACTGTTTTAATAGGAAACGTCTTCCTGTCTGGTTCTGCCTCGTCTGGGAAATAATACCAGGAGCAAAACGCTGCCATTGTACATTTCTGAAGACCACAATTTTGTTGCATTTTGTTAAATACGTGGGAAATATTTCCATGTATTGGTTCCATGTTTCTACAACAGATATCATGTATGTCAGGAGTAATGATGCTCAGGCAACACTGTGGATTACAACGACCTGGACCAGAGTGTATTGTCCAGAGTATTGTCCAGAGAGTCTCATTTCCAACATTTTGCTTTGGCAGATAAAATGAGAGCATGAGGATTCTGTGTGAGCACCAAGTACCAATATTTTGAAACAGTTCTGCTGAAACACACAGTTTGTTCCTGACAGATATTTAGAGCAGAGTCCACCTGACTGTCAGCAGATGTCTGCTTCTGTATCAGCGCGTTAACGCGTAATTCTGTGATTTACGACGCAAACCGCTGAAAGCTGCCAACAATCGGCAACTGAACCGTTAAACGTTGCATCATTTTTTTATTTTCTTTTCAATAATCCTACAGAGAAAAGTCACAAGTAGCACGTTGCTAACCAACGAGGCCCGGGCAAACCGAGCCTGGATGACGGTCTCTAACGGATGACTGCGATGAGAGAGTGAAAACATGTGAAAACGCAAGCAGAGCCGAGCTGAGCCGAGCAGAGTCAAGCCGGGCTGGGCCGGGCCAAGCCGGGCCGAGCCGGGCCAAACGTGCTAGGCCAGGCCGAGCCGGGCCGGGCCGAGCCGGGCCAAGCCGAGCTAGGCCTGGGCCGAGCTGGGCCGAGCCTCTTCAAACATCCTCCTCTCCGCCGCAGCGCACGCAGCACTCATCCACACAGTCACATGCTGTCGTCCTGCGCTTGTGGCCACCTGGTGTGACTAAGTGATATAATTGCAATGGCATTCCTCCTAAGTGACCATTAGTCTCTCAATGCATTGTGGTGATTTCAGTCTGTAATTGACTGATCGAGTGTCAAAGGAGTAGGCCGATTACGTAATGGAAGAAGGGCTGTTAGTTATCAAAGGGGTTTTGTTAGGGTGTACAAAAACAGCAGGAAAAAGCAGATCTGCCTTCCAGTCAGCCTGGATTCAACGCTGAGAGTAAAATACTTGGGTCGATATTGAAGAGTGATGGTTCAATCTGGAACTGTCAGGTTTTATTTTTGTTTTGTTTTGCTCTGTTTTATTATTATTACAACCCCACTGAAATGAGAAGCAGAAATCAGACTCACCCGTCCCACTATTTTGCCCTTCTCGTTCATGCAGATGTAATGTTCGCTCTCTTTTCCTTTTATTCGGATGTGGCTCCCGAAGGTTTCTGTCTCAACGACGAGCAGAGCTGGAGGAGAAAAGAGGAGAAGCAGACTCTGTTAGGGCTTTAAGTCTTTCCATTTGTGTAAACACAGTTTAAGGATTCACACATTTAAACAAATCTGGTAAACTGCTCTCGCCTGTGTCCTGTACTTTATCGCAGCGCTTTAGTTTTGATCCTTTGCATCTGAACTCAAGACAAAAGCTAAATCTGCATCTTGAATCATGACAAGAAACCCTCCAAACTGAGCGACTGACGATGCTGAGGCCGATATTTAGTCTATAACAAACTGAGGTTAGTATTTCATACTGGTCGCATTTTGATGTGCCAAGTTGAATGAGATGGAAGAGGAAATAATTCATCTTAACAAACCAAGAGGAGATTTAGTGACGTGACAAATTAGGTGCATTATGGGTCTCCAGAGCAAATCATTCCGGGTTCTAGAAGGTGGATCGAGTTTGCAGATTTCTTTACACAACATTAAATATGCACAATAACAATCAGCAACAACGCCACGGTCACTTGGACCTGACGCAGCAGTAATCCACTCTCGAGACGCAGCCCGGCTCTTTTTCTTCCCGACCCCCCCGTGTTAACCCCTGCCAGGTCACCTTTGTCTCTGCTCGTCCTTCGACCAGCAGAGAGATCTGCCAAACATTTGTGGAGCGGTTATGTGCCCCTCAGGATTAGGTTTCAAGTTGCCTTTAGTCTGTGCTCACTCAATCAAAAAGTTAAGATGATCCATTTGTTTAACACACAGGCCCATTCAGCTGCGCTCAAGGGAGCAGGGGAAGAATAGGCGAAGGGGATGGGACGAGCTCGAGGGCAGAAGTAACTCCCCTCCTCCTCCTCCTCCTCCTCTTCCTCCTCCTCCCCCCACTCCCCCTCCAATCCAACCTTGGGAGGAAAGTGGGAAGGAGAAAAAATGTCTGGGAGGTGAAACCAAGGAGGTAGAAGTAATTCTTTCTCTTGCTTTGAGGAATCTCTATTTACTCTTTATCTTTAAAATGAAGAATATTTTCATAACAAGGAAACTTTTTAGGTACTGAAAAGAGATCTTGAGGGATCTTAAGTGAAACCACAAGATCTCTCATCTGTGACCTCGACAGGGTCTTTCTTCAGTTTATCTGTAAATATGTGGACAGGACACTTTCATAAATGGTTTTAGTGCAAGAGGTTTTCAATTTTCCTTTGCTGATGGTCAGTAAAAAATGTGAAAATAATGATTTTATCAAAAAGTTTTATCCGCCTTTCTACCGAATCTAAACCAATAAAAATTACAAAAGAAAATGCAAATGCTAAAGATGTCTTTTAAACCACCGACACTGCAGTTATAAGGAGTAGGTTGATTGAGGCGAGTATTGTTCCGATCAGGAAAAGAAATGCTTTCCTGGAAAATGCGGGAGCAGCAAGATAATGTTTTAGACAGAAACGAGACATTTAAAGATGCTTAAACAGCTTCTTCTGAGAGAGGAAACATCTGATCAGTCATGTTCGTTAAAAAGGTCAAAATCAGTGTTTCGATGCCTCCGCTGAGCATTAATGTCTGGACCAATCTGCGGAAACACAACATCTGATGTGTTTTTGTATAATGTAGATTTCATAATCAGGTCTCAGGATAAAGACTCCTGGCTGCCGCTGTTGGATAGAAAAGTAGGAAAAGTCTGCAAAGGAAATAAATGATCGATATCTCAACATGAATCCCACCTCCTGTCCGACTAGTTCTTCCATGCAGTGTTTCCTTCGACATGAAGAATGTGAGGCCACGGGCTTTTATTGGGGTCAGACAAAGCTACACAGCAGAGTTTATCAGTTTAAAAGCCTCTGCAGTCTCCGTCCGACAACAGCCGTCACTTACAGCAGATTGTTGTGGAAAAGGATTGTTCTAGTCGCCGAAAAGTAATGAATATGCTGCACTAATACCTAAGAGGCACGATAAGAGCAGCAGCTTGGCTGCACGGACATGGACTAAGCTCTGCATCGAAGCAACATTTTTCTTCTGAGGTGGTTTGTGGAGCTGCAGCCACTGAGTGGATCCTCCAGAGCAATATTAGAGAGTGCAAGGGAGTTCACAGGTGCCAGGTACTGCAGCTGGATGGGGAGGAGGAGGAGGAGGAGGAGGAGGAAGAGGAGGAGGAGGTGGGGGGCGGGAGAGGGAGGAGGAGGGGCGGAGGGTGGAATTGGCAAGGCCTCATGGGAAAAATTGGATCTGCTTCCACTCAAGCTCTAACAAGCAGTGAGGAAACTTCGCCTCGGCGCATCTGCGACTGAACACACTCACTCAGGGGCGTTCAAGACCAGCAATTTTCGGGCCGTGAGTCAGCTGTTATGAGCAAAATATCTGCAGGAAAGCACAACACGCGCCCTGCCGCCTGATGTTTGTTCCACCGCATCAAAGACTGCCACGCTGACCGTCAATTTACTCATCTGCCACGTTTGTTTTGATTTGAATCCGTCGACATGTCCACACAGAGAGCACGGCACAAACCCTCACACATTCACTCTGAGGTGATGAAAGCACGAAGGTCTGTCTGAAAGTGCTCGAGTCGACGGATGTCATCTTTGGGATTAATGCTGAGAGGACTTTAACACGTTACAAAACAGGGTGATGCAAACAGCCCGGTTTACACACAACAAAGACAGGCAACATGTCGCACAGACACAGGCCTGCTCCCCATGACAAACACCTGCATGTCCTGATTATCATCCACGTTAGGCTGACGTTTGCCTATAAATGTGTGAAGAAATAAACAGACTTGCTCTGGATGCCCTAATGCTGCAGTTAGAAACCCACTGCAGGGTCAGCTGTTGTGTAATCTTTCCAGCAGCTCCAACTAGTAGTTGGTGGCTTCCAATAGTCACCATCAAACAGCGAGCAAGGGAAACCAAACCCTGGCTGTAAGAGAAGCCGCAGAACGAGCAACAGGGTAAAGCCAGGAAAGCAGCAGCCTGTTCTAGAGTGTCAGGTGAGATGCACAGGAGTTCTCCCATACCATACTTGCCCCCATCATCTCCGTTGGCATTGATTTTCTTGCCCAGGATCTGCACGTGCTTGCCCGTGGTCCTGCTGTAGAGCTGGTAGATGCGGACCTGCTTCCGGCTCACGTCGTCCGGGTTTCGCGTGTGGTTCTCAATATAAATCCTGAAATCAGCAGAACTCTGCTGAGACTCCTGCAGCAGAGGGTGAGACAGCAGGAAGCAGAGAGAGAGTGAGACAGGAGGAGAAAAAAAGAGAGAGAGGAAGACAGAGAGACATCAGCACAGGTGTTGATAGTAATGTGCGCTGTTGCTTTTATGGGCTCAGTGTCAAAAAAATTGTGCTTCAGGGGCTAAAACCTCAGATGCTGAACGGGAAGTTACGGCTGCAGGGTTTTAATGCTTCTTTTCTCGCTTTCAACAGGCGTGTTTTATATGCATCGCATTTACAAGCTGACAACTACGTTGCAAGATGTGATAATGAAGTCACTGTTTGAGGAAAAATCCCCCAGAACAAGTGCAAAGCCCACGGAGCAGCCGTCTGTTGCCTGGTCTTAGATGGCGGAGCACTATGTGCCCCGGGCCATATTGAGAAACCTGTACTCCATTTCCACAAGCAAGCGAGCCACTAGCAATTATACACCTGAAGCATCCAGACCTGTTGCACTATCATCAAACAAATATCTGCCCGCAGGCCACGAAGGGTCCATAAATTAGGAAATGCAGCAGGCGGAAGACAAGGCCGAGAGTCTGAGGGAACCACAAACACTCCTCTGAGTGTGTGTGTGTGTGTGCACTGGGGGGAGAGCTTTTGGCTGTTGGACCGTATTGTCCAGATCCACCTTTGGTAATTCTCCATACTGCAGTTTTACGAGTCACCTTAAACCTGACATAAAAACAGAGGAAGTCGTCGACCTCTGCAGCACGTCAGGAAAGCAACTGTGTCACCCAACGTGTGGAGCAGCACGAAACGTATACTTTCAGAAGCCCTGGAATCTCACTTCACGCCAAGATCCCATTTCCACAGCTGTATGGAGTGGTAATTGCACAGTAATGGCTTTTTATGTGGCTGCTCTCAGGTGGCTAATTATATACACATTACATACCCCGAGTCCTTGTTATTCTAACTTCAGCAAATTAATGACAGCAAACAGCAAACATGATGGGAAAATGTGGCTTCGGAAGAGCAAATCCTGAAACTTAAAAGGGAGGGAAAACAAACAAGTTTGACTAATCAGACAGAAAATCTCATCGGGGATCTTATGAACCAGGTGTCTGAGCTGCGGTGCCCCAAATCAGACGTGTCAACCTCTGAGAAACACTGTCCAAGGAGGTCGCGCAGGTCGGACCCGACAACAAGGCTGGATGACGACTTGCAGCGTCCAGACAGTTTTTCTCAGGGTTAGATGGTTAGTTCTTGGGCACATGTGGACTAGCTTTTGCAACAGGCAGGACTTGTTGACTCATGATGACGTATTTGGTCTAGAAATGTGGACCTCGGAGGATCCAGCCCCTGAACTGGGACACAGCTTCTGTATACTGACATTTAGGAAACACGCCCGTAGTGTTACTCTTGGCAACGCACAGTGGGCTGGATATCGAAATGAACTGCCTACTGATGGCACTAACGTTGACTTCCAACATCAAAACGTAAAAATGATGATGACTTTACTACATGTTCCCTTATGGATAATAATTTTTATCTCAAAGTAGAGATATCTAAATTAGCTGTGACTGTTGGCCCGGTCCTCCTCCATGGTTTCCAACACGGACAAATTTACTCCCAACGTCCACATCCAACATGCAACATCTGCACAGCCATGACGACCATGTACCACACTGTCCTCTCATAAATATCTTTTATGAGTGCAGTCATCACAATATTGGAAGAAAACAAATCAACACCCCGACTTTCTAGAGCTCGAGTCTGTGCAGTTGCTCTCAAATGTTACTTATTTAATCCCATAAACTCAACTCAGAGGCATGAGGAGGCGGATTCACATCAGACGCATCAGATCTGGAAACTGATAACTGGCAACTGGTCCTATTCCAGACAAGCATTAGTCAGTTTGAACACATCTGTTTGAGATGTTTGGGACAAACTTGCATCTGTGTCATAACTTGTACAGACAAATGCACCCAGGAAAAAAATGCTTAAAATGTAAGTTTAGATCAAATTAATGTGATGTTGAACAAGCGATGTTACTATAGACCGACGAGCAACAACAGCAATGAAGCGTTTTTGTTTTTTTTGTTGTAAATGAGGCATTTAGCTGAAAGCACAAGCAGCCACAAAACATCACTGCAGGATTTCAGTTTGGGGCCAAATGTGTTTCTAAGTGGAAGCTGGATGATCGCTCAGTGTGCACAAAATGACTCAGTTATGCACCTGCAAAGTGCAGCGATTATAAACTGCTTGTGAGCGTGAAAATGAAGCGTCCCTGACGAAGGTCAAACGTCGACATCAAAAAGATCTTCACAGCTCACGGACAAGAAGAAAGAGGAGCAAGCGCACAATACAGCGTGGCCTTGCTGGGCCTCCTGCGGGATTTACCCCAAATCTCTCCATCTCTAAACAAACACAGAGGTGCGTTTGGCACAAGGGAAACACAAACTTAGTGGGGTTGAACTAAACACGAGCGACGACACTGTTTTTCTTTCTTTCCTTTTTTTTTTTTTGCTTTATCACGCCGTCTTGTCTCATCTCTTCAAAGACTCAGTGTGAAAACGGATATGGCCAAAACTTCAAAAAGACACTCCACTTCACCTGGGAAGCTTAGCTGTCGCATCTAAGCTTCACCTTACTCTCTGTCCCACTCACACACACACACACACACACTCACACACACACACACACACACACACTCACACACACACACACACTCACACACCTACAGAATGAGACACACTCTCACATGTTGGCAGCACACACAGAGTTTACTTCCAACTGTGGTTGCTGCTGTTGTTTTTCCCCAATCACAACCACAACATGACATGTCGGAGCTGCCCCTGAGCTGCTCGTACAGGGCAGGACAGGAGGGGGGCATTAAAGGGCTATTCCTGCGGTATTCAACCTGACTTCCCCTCACAAACACGCTAACCACGTATTCACACGTCTGCTGGGCCACATTCTGCAGCCACGTCCGCCTGTCCTACATGTGAGAGGTCGGCACTGTTTGCAGCCACTCTGTCGGAATAATCACAGCACGTCGACTTACATAACATGAAAGGTCCTGGTTTTACAAGGTTTTACTATTTAAGTACATTGCATAAATATTACATTAACAGCTCGAGTCAGAGAGGTTTCTGCAGGATTTAGGGCCTGTTCTTTTGTCCACGAGAGCCAATGGCGTCTCTGCAGAGACACAAAGTAGTTTACACTCTTTCTGCAAAAACTTTTATTTCTCCCTTAAGTTCACACTCCTTTCGGTCCGACTGAAAATATAAAATCTATTTTATTTATCTGTTAAAAGTATTTAAAAATGTTGCCAGCTGTGAGACAAACCTCATCCCGCAGGAGTGAGTGGGAGATAAAATCTGACGCTCTTCCAGCATCAGCCTCTGCTGCTCTCCCATTTCTCATCAGAGCAGCAGTTAAGGGCTGTGATCAAACACGTCATGGTCATAAAAGTGATCAGGAACTTTATGGGTGGAGGCGCGTGCTCGCCGCATCCTCACCCGCATCCCACGCGCAGTCAAGCGCGCGACGTCTGAGGATCATCAGGGATGAGGATGAAGCAACACCGAGAAACACGGATCACACGAGTTTATGACCCAGTTCCACTGTCAAATACTCAAACTAGCACTGATACAGTAAAAAATAATATTTCATTACTTTTTCTTTATATTTTTTAGTCTACACATCCTTTTTTATACGTCATTTTAGAGGAAGCGCTGTTGCATTTTCTCTGTTTGAATATTAATAGAGGAAATTAATTTAATTCACAATCAGTTTAAATATTGTTTATCTCGCATTTATTTCACTTTTTGTTGAGTTGCTACAGTTGGCTGTTGAATATCATTCTCTGCCTTTTCGGTTAATTTTCTCTCTTTCGCAAAATCCTGTTTTTCCTAATCTTTAAGATGGGTTTTAGGCCTAAATTATGGGCTCGCGTGGGGCAGTCCCTGGAAATAACCTGTGGCCTCCATCATCAGCACATTACTCACATTAAGAAGCGGCGCACAGACACGCAAACACAGGCACAACAAGCAGGAGATGAAGGTGGGAGTAAACATACCTGTAGCTGGAAGTAGAGCACCAGAAAATGTAAACACCTACATGAGAGAGAAAGAGAGGGAGAAGAGGGAGAGAAGAGAGGAGGGGAGTGAATCACACAGGCAATTACATGAAGAATAAACGCAGCCTACCTGGATGAAAGCAACGCGCAACTATGACGCCTTTGGCGACTTCTATTGGTAAGAATGTGTGGGTTTAATGTGCAAAAAAGACAAACTGGGATGAGAGACACTTACACGTATATGAACCTCGAAGGCAGTAGAGACATCTTGGCTCGCAGAAATACACCTGAAATACACCTGCTTGCACAGATTTCAGATCAGAGCCCAGACGGAAGAGGGAGGTCGGCGGAGTCGAGTCCGCCGTGCGTCTTTACGCACAGGGCTCCGCGGCTCGGAGGGAGACTGGACCCCGGCCTGAGGACTGATCACTGGGCAGCAGCAGCACCACAGTCACGGGCTGCAACATTAGGTGCTTCCTTGTTGTCGATGTTGGTGGAGGAGGAGGAAGAGGAGGAGGAGGTGTACGAAGAGATATCCAGAAGATCTCTCAGATCAGTCCCCGAAATCCCGAAACGTCCGCGTAAAAACCGGTGCCAAACGTGTGAATTGAAGCTCGCCAAAGACAGAAAAAGAGAGAATATCCTGCGGGCTGTGCGCACCTCAGAGCTCAGGCTCATCTGCAGAAGCTCCTGCAGCCGCTCCTGGAGGGATCACAGGCTCCTCAGCTCCGTCCCTACCTGCGCAGGGTTTCTTCTACACCTTGCAGGGCTCATTTTATTCTGGGAGGAGGAGGAGGAGGGAGGGGGGATAAAAAAAAAAGTAGAGGGTGGGGGGGGGGGGGTAAAAAAAAGGTGCTCCTCCAACAAAAATCGCTAAAAGTGGGCAAACAAACTTATCCCAGGCATGAAAAAGCAGTTTTTTTCTGGGGGTGTAGAAGCGGCAGAAAGGAGGCGGCGGGTCCCTGTCAGCGCGGCTGGTGCGTCTGCGGCTGCAGATCTGGGCACAGAGAGGCTGTTTTGTTGTTGGTGGGTGGAAACATGTCAGTGGTTTGCACCTGATAGGGTAATCTTGGAGGGACCATCAGCCTGGAGAGGCTGTTTCCCCTGTCGGTGGGCAAAGCCCTGCGCAGAGGAGAGCAAGGAGGAGAGAAGCTCTTCTGCTGCTTTTTTTTTCTTTTTCTACTATTTAAAAACTAGGAGCCAATCTGGGGAAATTCAAATAAATGTAATAGATTCAACTCTAACAGCAAGATGCGTAAAATAATAGCAAATGCTTGTTTTTCGTTCTTTTTCGTTACTATTTTTAAACTAAGAACTAATCTGGAGGAATTTGGAACCAGATCAGTTCATTCATTTAATTAGATCCAGATCTAATACGATGATGTATGGGATTATATCTCACTTTTCTAGTGTTTTCCTTTTCCTTTAGTGTTCCCCAGCCTTCGGTTTAATCTGTCTGGTGATTAATCATTAATTAATAAGCCTTCATCCTGCAGCTGCAGCACTCACTGCGCACACTGCGACTCCCTCTCTGTTTTTTGCGCCTTTTTAAATTGCGGCAGGTTTGTGGATTGGCCCCCAGCTCCTGCCAGACAGCATTCACATGCAACTTGTTGTCGAGCTCGATTTTTTCTCTTTTTCAATAATGTGCTATAACTTATCCCGCATTTAAATGAAAGAGAGGTGTGAATGCGTTTACGAGCCTGCAGCAGTAAAGTGAACCCACATCCCGTTAAAAAAGAGGGGTGGGGGGTGCGGGGGGGCTTTGTGGTTTGGCCTTTATTGTCCCATTAAAACTGGATCCTCGGCATTCCTGCTCCATTGATATTCAAAATGATTCTAAATGATTACATACATAACTTCCCCATGTTGGGGATTTCTCAGGGCCACCTGCTGGGACGAGAGAAGAGGAGTGAGAGCCCCAGCTGTTGATCAGCATAAGTCAAACATTCAGTAAAATAAACAACAAAAACATTTATTTATCCATGGAGAAAAAACACAGACTCTCCCAGGAGCATCTCCTCTCTTTCTCCTACACCACTGCCCCCCTTCTGTGTCAGTGTGGAGAAATAAAACACTATTTATCATAACACTATGCCTTCACTTTGTAGAGTAAACAACCAGCTAAGTAAATTATAAAAATATTTATTTATTTGGGAAAAAGACTCTTTACTCTCTCAGGAGCATCTCCTCTCCGAACCTGGACCTCCCACAGCTCTCATTCTTCTCCCATTGTGCTTTTATCTGTACTAGCAGCACTGTACTCTCCTCCCTTGGCTGAATAATGCCAAGCAGTATTTATTGTTATAGTCTCTTTGGTGAAGTGTTTTGAATATGTTCTACACTTATGTGAGATGATAAAAATGTGATTTAGAAAATGCTAAATGACTGTAAGTGGTGAGTAGCTTTGTCTGCATGGGTTTTATCCAGGTAGTCTGGTTTCCACAGTCCAGAAACATGCACATTTAGGAGGACTGGAGCCTCTAAACTGCCCCGAGGTGTGAGTGTGAGAGTCAGCGTGTCCTGCGATAGCCCAGAGACCTGAACGAATCAGATATAAAATAAAGGAGTGCTGTATGGGAATCAGCTTGATTCAGCTCAACATCCTTTACAATTCATTCTGCAGAGTCACAGAGGGGTTGTCTCGTGCCTGCGAAGCAGGGATGTGGATGGTTGATGTGGGCTGAGGCTGTGATTCATGGCCGTCTGCCCAACAAGAAGGTTGGATCCTGTCAGCCACAGTGCACTTTAATAATCCCCGAAACACAACTGATGTATAATGTCATTTACAGCATGACTAATTTAGCCTTGTCTGCCCCAGGGAGGGGAATCACAGCAAAAATAAGCAAATAGTAATTACAGTGGCGGATAATTCAACAATTTCTCAACAAATACCCGGCTCTGGGTTGTGTTTGATCAAACACGAGCCATTACTCACCGCCAAGGCAGGTTTCTCAGAGAGCACATCAATAAAAACACCTGACGCCTGATTAAAGAAAGCAGGTCGATAAAAAGCAGTTACGGGACGGGACTACCCGTGAGGAGGGAACCGACTGCTGATCAGGGACAGAGACAAATCACTGTATTAAATGATTTAAATACATTAAAAAATGTCTGTCAGCCAACGTGGGGATGTTCTTGTCCAGCTCTTGGCCACTGTCAGTCACTCTGGCCACTGGCCAATCAGGAGTCAGATTTAGCACAAAAAAGTGAGCTAAAAGCAAATGTGTTGCCCTCTCTACACATCAGTAGTTTATCATTGTGTATAGTACAGAAATGAAATATAGTTTAGATATGCATAAAGAGTTAATTCAGAAAGAAGCATGTATCTCAGCACAGTGGTGTTGTAAATTAAAGTCAATTGGACTAGAAAGCTTTGTGTTCATACTGTGTTCACAGGAAAAACAACCTGTGACACCAGGTCAGGTATAAAACAGCAGGTAACTAAACCAAATACCTGATGTGCAACACAACTGTTCAAACTATTTATAAAACATATATTCTTGTTGTTTTTTTATGGCAGTCACATTATTTTGCTTGCTCTGCTCTTTATGTATCTCTGAGATTTCTTGGCATCTCAATATAGTGAAAATTGTTCCAATTTTTTCCCAATGTGTTCTCTGCATTATCCATTAGTGCTTTGGGATTCCCTGAAATGTAATATATCTCACTGATTTAGGGGCCACAAAGTAAGTAGCATTCACCTGTGAATGCGAGCACCTAAAACCAGAACAACCTGCTTGTGAGATAGTTTCTTTTTTTTTTTTTGGTTTGGTTCAAGTGACCCTTTAGAAAGAAAGGTTTTAGAGTGGTATTGCATAATCTATTTTCTCCCCATTCTCTTTCTACATGCTCAGACAAACTGCTTCCTGACGTTAGGAGAAGAAAAAAAAGCAGCTAAAAAATGATAAAACAACAGCAACCCATCAAGTGCTTTGTGCAGCTGAACAGGAGCGAGCTCCATGAATGGGGAGAGCTGTTTCACCGTCCAGTGTCTGAGGCTCGGCAGAGGGGGGGGCGCCACTCAAAAGTTGGGATAAGGTTACACACAGAGATTAGCTGACAAGAGTGAAGGAGTGAGAAAAACAAGCAAGCAAGTTAAAGGTCTTAGTTTACCTGCCTTGCTGTACTTGCAGCCAATGAAAGTGCTTTCAGACCAGAGGCTCGAGCGGCTCCTTCTGCAGCCAGTCGCCCGGCTCTGTTTCACCTTCTCATCACAACAAATTCAGCTTTTTGCACCGCGGGCTGCGATGTGGCGAATGATGTTATTTACATGACTCCCAGACTCCTTTCAAGCTTTTGAATGTGAAGCTCACGGCGTCCGTGCAGCTATGCGTGTCTGTCCGCAGCGACAGGGCTGTGGGAACGTCACCGAGGATATCTCATTGAAGCCAAAGGAGGAGGCATCTGAGGGCGGGCGGGCGCTCCGCGGTTCAAAGGGCCCTAGCAGGCATTTAGGGCCTGACAAAAGAACTTGGCAGATCAGTAAGTGAAGCCCGATGTACTACATTAGTGTCAGGACCCCCTCCGCGTCCCTCCCACTTTGCACTTTCATCTCTGACACGGACATATTGACTTAAAGGAAAGGAGGGGTGCCAGGGCCGCAAAGGAGGGGTGGGTAGTTGGTGGGGAGCAGGGTGGGAGGGTGGGGGGGTGGGGGGGTGTTATGTGTCCCATTCAACTCCCAAGGTGCTGGATGCAGAGGGGTGACCACTGGCTCATATAAGCCACCCAGAAGCCTTTTTTTTTTTTTTTGCAACTGGAAGTCACAGGCCGGCAAGCGTGTGAGAGCTAAACGGGACGGCCCTCTTCCTCTCATCTCGCTGGACTCAGCCTCACCCCATTAGTACGAGCTGACCCCACACCTCCCGCCGCCTCCCGCAAACACACACTCACATCCCTTTTCACGCCGTCGGCCTCGCCGGCCCGCGCGCTACTGGAATCCGAGGGCCGGCGCGGGTTTGGGTCGCAGCGGGGTCGTGACACCTTCACATTGCAGAGGGTGACAGAGAGAGGAGCCAGAGGAGGGAGGGAGGGTGCAGCCCGACCTGCTACCTCCAAGACCTTTTTAAGTATCACCTGAAGGAGTGGGAAGGGAAGGGGGGTGGGAGAAAAGCGGGAAGTGTTTTAGTAATTTGTCCCCCGTCACACGTTGTTTGCATGGAGTCATTAAGGGCCATTTAGGCTTCGCCTTGGAGGGGGGAGAGAATTTGGGTGCGGGCACTCTTCGAGGGAGAGGCAGCGTGGGGACTGAAGGGTGAAAATTAAAGCGTTGCTCTTCAACAAATCATCTCCGAGCACGGCGGTACATGCAGAACATATTAATGTTTCCACTGACTTCAGTTGCCTGTTTGACATTAATGATGATTTGCGCCATCTCGTCCAGCAGGGAGTCTGGAGTTGTCCAAAAACATAAACAAAAGTACGGGCTCTCCTGTTGCTAACACGTGGAAGAACTTTATGTGACTACATGCATTTTGAAGACATCACTAAACTGCTCTTGCTTGGATGGGCTGTTTGGCCCAGGCTCAGTGCAGAGAAATTGCCAAAATGTGTCACAGGGCTACAACAGTAAGGATCAGCCGGTGGAGCTGGTGTGTTCGGGGTTTCTGGCCAGAGTCTGACAGATAAATGTCAAGTCCCTTGGACGAGCAGGGTAATGAAAAAGTCTTGTTTCTGTTCTCAGACATTTGCTGAACAATGTGAGCGCCTTAATGACATAATAAGCCGTCAGAGCTGGGCGGACTGGTGGTGAAAGTTTGGGAAGCAAAATGATGTAAGTGTTTTTTTTGTCAGCTCTTTAATTTCTTTTTCCTCCCTGAATTGAACGGCCCGATAATTGTTTTCTTGGATTGCCATAATTACCAAATGAAGGGGCTGGTTGTTTGTCATGTGGCATAAAATTGCTATGAACCTCACAAACTGCCCAGAAGGTTTGACTCATTCGCACAAAGTGTGCGATTATCTGACACTTATTAAAAACACCTCGCCGTCCCGCTGAGTTTCAATTGCATCTTCGACCCTTGAAGAAATGGCAGTTTATAGATCTCATTAACGACACAAAGGCCCAGAGTAAATTAAGAATGGGCCCAGAAACAGCTTTGAAAAGGTGATGCTCTGGAATCAAAAGGACGCTGAAAGCCCACCAAGAGTGTGACCCGCACTCACCCACATGATTTGATGAGGACTTTGATTTGAAGTTACTGCCTTCATGTTAGGGGTGAGAACTACTAAGTGAGTGTTCAAAGGCGAAACCTGTCAGGCTAAAGTTCATCTGATCATTGTGCTGCCTGAGAAGCACTTCTTCAGGTGCTACTACTGGTCCGCTTCACAAGACTACTTACACCATTTCATCTTTTAACGGCAGCCGTATGGAATAAGCCTTTCCATTTTTACTTTTGGCCAAAAGTTTGTTTTTGAGGTAAAAGTTTTGCTCTTACCCACACTTCAGAGTATTCACATTTTGAGAATCTTCAACCTTGCAGGGTTCTGGCACAAAATCTGCACCATGACACTTTTTTGACAGGGTGGAAAAGTGCAGTTATGTTTTTCTCTTTGATTTTCCTCCTGAGTTTCGGTTCAGCAGTTCTGCTTCACTCACAGATGTCCAACTCTGAGAACATTATTGAGACAAACTCATCTCATAAAGGTGTGCTTTTCCTTCAGCGCCAACGTGTGCATATTTTGCGGTTATAATGGACATTTCACATTGCATTAAGGACTTTAATCCCATGACCCAGGTTTCTGCAGCATTGGGACAAAGTGACAACTAATCCAGAGCGATACAGGGGAGGGGTCAGTTAGTACGCTATTAAACTCTTGTGCTTTCCCTCCCTTACAATTTAAGTTCAACAATAAGTTGTGGTGGAGTACAGCTGCTGTCACGAGAGGTCCCACAGCACTTGGAGTGGAGTTCCTCCTCGAACTGCCTCTGCTCTGCTATGCTAGCCTGAACCTGCACTTCCACTCATCCTAATCGCTGAGCCCAATCCATTCCCCTGTCTAGCACCTCTTCAGAGGCCGCTCGCCCCCTTTGTTCTGACAATACACAAACGACCATTCAAATGGAGGGACTCTGTAATCAGTGAAATACTAGCCTCTGGGCTTTGTAGAATAGAAAAAAGAAGAGAGAGAGAGGGAGAGAGAGAGAGAGAGGGAGAGAGAGAGAGAGAGAGAGGGAGAGAGAAAATCCATCCATGACCAATCAACTCTAACTACCTGTCTGGCTTTTTAGCTGCAGATGTTATTTGGAAAAGAAGGGGAAAAATGTGCCCGTTCCAGATGTAAGATGTACAAAGGGAAGGCAGGCTGGTACCTCCACCCACCACCAGAAGGCTGGACCCTCCACACCCACCCAGCTTTGATATGGCTCATGTTGTTTTTGCTCTCGCCTGCGCCACAGCCTTCAAAGAAATATGTGATGAATTGCATCACCTGAAACTGAATTTAGTGGGTATGAAGGATTGAAATGAAACTGATTCATAGATGCAGCCACACGGTCAAAGCATGCTGAGATCTTATGATCATTTACGAAAGCTGGAAAATGTCTCAATATTTATGAAACACGCAAAAAAAGAAAAAGGCCACATTTGAATATAAAACCTGTTAAAAATGTACTTTTATTTAAACAAATGGGCAGATGTTTGTTTCAAAGTCACAAATACAAATTTACAAATAAATTACAAAAGGTAGGACTCTCATTGTTATTTGGTTGATTTAGTTTCAATCTCCCCAACAATAAACAATCAATCACTCCTAAAACACAACACACACCCAAACACACACATACACACACACACACACACAGACGTAGGTTGTTTATTGTGCACAGGTTCGGCCAGGGCGGGCGCGGTCGCCTGAGACTCAGCAGATTTTTTTTTTTTAGCCACATACTTTCACCAGAGTGATGTTGCAAACCATAAGAAGACTCCACATAAAAGTGAAAATATCAATCTGATTGTTGAACAGAAATATTTGTGTGGAAAATGAACAAAACAAGCGGAATGAAAGGTAAAACTGTAAATCAGGAGTGTAGGTCAAGTAGTTCAGCAGATATAGTTCAGAGTGTTACTTTGCAGGTGAATCAAAACTTTCTGCAGCTTTGCTCATAGTTCTACGATGCATATGTGTTTCTGATGACAACATGGAAGTCTCCCCCTGGGAGAACGTGCTGGGGAAGCTGGGGAAGATGTCAAGTGAGACAAGATGCAAGGTGCATAACAACCTCGCAGAGCTCGGGGGCTGAAGTCATTACAGACATCAGCTTTTTGAAGTTTGGGGTCGAACAAATTAGCTTGTTGAACCACATTGGTTTGAGCGAGGCATCTCTGTCACATTTATGATAGAAACACTGCCTGAGGCTGCTGCAGATCCTGGAGGAAAGGTGTTAAACAGGGACGTGAGCATTCAGTGAACTTAGTTACAAAAGAAGTCTGATTAATGATCACCTGAAGCCAACTGTCCCCAGTATAAATAGGACAAAAACAATGAGTAACAACAAAACATCCTTAGACTTAGATTTCTATCATCAGACATTTTGCAATTGATCACGCAGATGTTACTCACCAGTTCACAGCCGTTGTCTGGTGACGTGGCAGCGCTCAGACAGACAATATCAGTGACTAATAATTTCTCCGAAATATACAGCAGACCCACAGTTTACACGCTTACACTGATCTTTTGACTTGGAAAGAGATGAAGGAAAATCAGTGCATTTATCCGCTTATCTCCGAGCCCAAACAGACACTCAGATGGTCTCTTCCTGAAGGGTCCAGTTTGATGAAACCAGCAGAGCTGTGCGGCAGAGAGCAGGTTTTGGCACATTCCAACATAAGCTTCACTGGGTAGGCTGAGAAATGTGATACTCCAATAACTGGAGCATGTAGTCCTATTATAAAGCTTCAAATCATCACCTCGTTCTAACTGTCCATAGATCATGTCTGGACTTCAACAGGAGGCCAGAGAGCTGGGCTCAAGCAACTTCCTCTGTGTTTTCTGCCACAGACAGTCAGAGCCTCTCTGGACCTTTCTGGCTCTGGTGCTGCAGAAGTCGACTGGTCAGGCTTCACTCTGAGGACCCTCAACTCTGCAGCCCAGGGTTCCAACTTGCAGCTGAAGACCTCATGAACTGGGGGCTGAGCCATGCACAGCTGCTGTTGCATAGAAACTATCAGAGATCTCCAACCATTCTTGTCTCCTGAGCAATATTGAACCTGGAGTCCAAGAGGTAGACCCTTAACCAAGAGTCCAGAGAGGAGTTATGGTGACATCCCGAGGATTTGTGAGCCTTCTGACGCTCGGACCTAACCTGAGCCGCAGCAGCCAGACTCCCCATCCAAAGCATGGTTCCAGGAATGGGCCCAGGTTTTACTCTGCAAATACATCCCCATAAAACATCTACACGGGTCCTCTAAAGCAGTGCATCAAGTCATTGCTGCTGCATTGGTTGCAAAACTAAACCAAACACTGAGTCATATAGAGTTTGGCATTGAAGTGGAAATTTCTGGGAAGCTACTGCATTGTGCCTTCTAGGTCAACCATAGCTGCATAGGCAACAAAGATTCCTACAAAATGTTTCAGCTCAATAGCAGCCTTCAGTGCCTTCTGCAAGACCCCCCCACTACCCAAAAAAAAGTTATGAAGCAAATTAATAAATGAATAAGATTTCTAAAATTGTCACTCAAAGGTACAGTCTGGAAATGTGAGACGATGGGGCCAGAGAACGGAGCCAGTGTGAGTTTAGTTTCACTCCTCCAGGTCTGAGCCTCGCTCTCAGGAGCCTCTCCTCTGTCAGGGAAAAAGCCCTGAGTTTGTGGGCAGAGGAATGCAGCTCACATCTTTGCCATAGCAGCCGTAGAGGTAATGCGCTCGCGTGTTGGCGCTTGTCGAGCAGAGCGCACCTCCCTCTTCTGTATTAATAACCGCATGTCCTATTGCTGTACCAACTGGGCTGTGTTTTACTGGGCCAGGGTTTGCTTACGGGAAGATAGACGATGAACTCCCCCACCTCTTCCTCTAATTTACACAATTACTTCCCCTGATGTCTGTTTCGCTGAGGTGTACCCGGTCCCCGAGTGAACATCCCCACCCTCTCTCCCCCCACATATTCCCAGCGCCAAGAGCAGAAAGGGAATGAAAAAAAAAAAAAGTAAATCCATCATTTAAAAAAATGCACAAGGGCTTTATTCCTGCCTGGAAGAATTAACAATAACTCCGTTTCGTGTTCACACTATTCCTGACAATGCCACAGAGTTCACTGGAACAGAGTTGCCTGCTTTTTTTTTTGCGTAAAGAAAAATGTTTACATAAGCGCATCATCCATGACAATTGACTCCTACATAGAAGGAATTGTTATTAAG
The DNA here is from genome assembly GCA_029224185.1 of Karalla daura. Lineage (NCBI taxonomy): Eukaryota > Metazoa > Chordata > Actinopteri > Chaetodontiformes > Leiognathidae > Karalla > Karalla daura. The sequence continues at coordinate 2,862,356 of CM055195.1, forward strand.
ATACAGTCAACTGTCAAAATCTTGCCGTGAAAGAGAAAATCACTGGTGATGACAATGATGGCTTCCTTTCTGTCTAATATAAACATACCAGCATGATCACTTTTTCCCCCCAGGGCAAAGTCATTGTTCCATTCTGAAAGCTCTCTGTGAATGCTTGAAATGTTCCCTTGATATTTTTTCCCTCTGCTCGTTTATTTGCTTGTATCCAGGTGATGTGCCAACCTGTCACATCAAGCACAGACGGCCTTATTTCCTCAGAGCAAAGGTCAAAACAATTGTTACAGAAGGGATGGGCAATGTGTGTGTCAGTGTGTGCATGTGTGAGAGAGTATGTGAGTGTGTATCTGTGTGTGTGTGTGTGTGTGTGGTGGGGGTGAGAGCCCCCACTCAGTAGTTTTGAGTTTGACAGGAAACACATATTGTTAACAACATGCTCACTCAAACATGCCTGTTTTGACATCTTGGCAGAAATTTTGAAAGAGATGTTTGATTTTTTTTCTCTTCCAGATGAAAATAGACATTCCTCTCAGTGAAAACCTGTGGCTCTGCTGGAAGAAAAAACAAAAAGAAGAAAGAAAAAAGCATTTCTTCCCTTTAATAAAGGCTGCATTCTGCCATATTTGTGGAATAAATGGAATTCAGCTGCTTTGTTGCGGGACACGAAGAGGATAATGACTATGTAGAGAAACTGCACTTTGTCCATCTGACCAAATCACATTAAGTCACGCTACACAGCTAATGAAGGGCAATTACGTCCAAAAGAAGAAAAAAGTCATAATTATCTGCCCCAGCCACTTGGGGCCGCCAAAGAGCACATCTGACACTTTCTTCTCTCAACACGCCTGCATGTCCCATTTTGGACAAATACTTTCCAACTTCACTCTCTCTTAATAACAACCCTCATCACCAGTTGCAGCACTGACCACATTCTAAAGCCCAGAGTTATTATATAGTATTAACATGTGTTAACAACACCTGCTGTTGTGGAGGGATTTTTTTCTTCCCCTTCAAACTAGACGCACAGATGTGTTTAAAATCACACATCCCTTTGGGTCGTGAGAAAAAAGAGGGCGGAAATGTACATGCCTGCAGAGACATGACCTTACATTTCTTTCCACCAGAGATGAGCATGAAAATATTGTCCTCAATTAGATGTCCTGCAGCAACCCCAGAAAGACAATTCCTGATTTCACCAAAGATCTGATGCAGCGAAACAACACCTGACAAAAAGTAGTCTACTCAAACGTGGATATGACAGCGTTCTCCGGGGAACTGTGAAAAGCTTAATAATCAGAGGATCAGAGGAGACTGAAGTCGCCATCCACCACTGCTTTTAGCTATCAAAACTAGAGGTGTAAGAATGCAGGCTGAGGCATTGTGGGTAGACTGATGTAGTCAGTCTGACAGTAGTCATAGCATTCCCTCAAGGCAGTTTGAAGAACGGTGTTAGATGAGGTTGCATAATCTGTGCCTGGGATTCATGGAAAAGAGAGGCTGCTCTTTGAGAGAGATATACTGACACTTCCAAGACGTCTGGGACGAAGCGTGTGGAGCAACGCTTTTGGCAGGAACACAGGTGATTGTATCAAATGGAAATTTGTAGCTTAATTGATGCTAGTTGCTACAAGCCGTACCAACAATGCAGGTGATGAAGTGGTGACAACACACTTCTGAATTTTCAGGTGAATTTGAGTTTGTTTCTTCAAGCTTGTGTAAACAGATCTGTAAGTTTTCTGATGACGTTCCTAAAACACATAAAACATGATTGGTTTTGACCTTTGACCTAATTATCAGAAACGTCACATTTTATCATAACAAATGTTGACAGTTTGTGATTCACTCATCTATTGAGTTTGCAGTTATACTGTGAGCTCTTGTTACCATCTGTAGCTGATTTTGTGAATGGGTCTGACACACTATTATGCAAAACTCCAATTCTGAAGAGGACAAACAAGCAGAAATGGATGCAAACATTGTAACTTGTTGTTTGTTGCTTTACAGAAGTTTTAAGAGGAGGAAAACACATTCAACATGTTGACGTTGAGGGCGTAACTTTGATTTCTGAGTCTGAAGATGCCGACTGTTGCCTCAACACACTTAGAGAGGTTGAACATCTTTTCTGAAGTCGTTCAAGCCGAGAGGGTTTAACTGTATCATCAAATAAGTCCCTGAGACGTTCTGGAGGCCGTATGGATTTAATCTGTCAAAACCTCTTGTGGCTATTTACACTTTCATATGTGTGAGTGTGAGAGTGCTCTGCGTTTTGCTCTGAAGTATGCTGTCATGGCTCATTGACCAGGTGAATCCAGGTGAAAGTTGTAACATGTTATTGCTTCCATTAATTAAATCAAGTTCAGCCATCGAGCTGAGATTGGAAGCAGAGGAAAAGTGTAAGCCGAGACAAACAGATGGTGTAAAACGATGCAAATGACCTGTAGCCTGCAGATAATTAATATCTGACGTGTTGTTTGGTGATTTATGATGATCTATTATAAAGTAGTGATCAGCTGTGTTGCAGCGTCGGAGGATACAAAATATTTTGATTGTATTTCGTCAATGGAGTATCCAGTTACTTTTCTCAGTAGGTGAAGCTGTATCGTTGCAATCTGCGGTATAACATCACTGTATTACATCATTTGCTGGTTTTCATTAGGATGAAGTTTGTGCTGGGAAGTGTTTTCAGTTGAATAATAAGGACAAAAAAAGGATTTTGTTGCAATTACAACAAATTTTTATTGAATGTTAAAGAACAGGCTGAGCCTATTAGCTTGTCTACTGTACCTCCCGCCCCACACTTGCATCTTACTCACTTGGAAGAGTTGTAACAAAACAATTACTTGAGGGGGATCACGTCTCTGGAACAGAATGTTTTTCATATTTGTATTAATAATAAAATAAAAAAGTAAAGAAAAAGTGAAGTAATAAAAGTAATAAAAAGAAGAAAATCTCACGCAAATTATCCTTTGTTTGTGTTTAAATGCCCTTGAAGAGAACAAATGATTCACTTTGGATGAAAGATTATTTAATCCATTCCTCCCACACACACACACACACACACACACAGATTCAAGCTTTTAATAAGGCAGATGGTTAAACAAGCTGGTTTAGAACAGTACAAACCGTCCCACGTTTCCCTCACACGTTCCTCACAGGGGGCACAAGCACACTCGCAAACAGAACACACCTGCTCTCCTCACAACACACACACACACACACACACACACACAGGTTGAAGAGACTGTCCTTAGATGGATGCATTTCACACACACACACACACACACACACACTGTCATGAGCATCCTGTGCCATATCGTGTGACTGCTGCATTAGAGAAAAGGGCGAAATTTCCCTAATGGGCTTATGTTGTGTTTGGCTGCCACATGTAGGGAAGTGATACCTGCAGCCTTACATGTTCACTACACACACACACACAACTTATCTCTGTGTGCTTTCACTGTCACCCGAATTATTAAACAAAACATGTTGTGTGTACTCATCTACGTCTAGTGACGTGTGGTGACGCAGACACCTTTGCTGTCCTGCGCTGTGAGGTATCAGTCTTGTTATTTCTGCCTCCATCCAAAAACAATCTGAGGCGGGATTAAGAAAAGCTGCTTTGAATAGTCTTTGAAAATAACGACTAGTTGAAATTTATTTTAAATCTAATGCGTGATACAAGATGCAAAACAGAGGAGGTTGAAAAACTTTGTTGCTTAGTTTTCAGTTTCTTGTGTTTGAATAAAACAAGATATTTATAAAGTTGTTAGTTTGCATTGCAGAAGGTGAACTGGAGACTTTTAGGTCTCTAGAACACTCAGAGAAGCACATCTCTCCCGCCTCTCGAGACGAGGTCCCTGCTTACTCCAACCTGCCCCTACAAGGCATATTTGCATGATGTTGTGTGTAGATACTCATCTCGCCTTTTATTTACCACCTGACTGCTGCTCATTTTATTAGATGTTAGTTGTTCAAATGGAATTTAAGTCTGCAAGTGTCAGTAATACTATTTTTTCTCCACTTGCGTATACAGGCAGCTTGTAAGCCCATCATCCATTGTAAATGTGTGCCTGTACTTTGACATTTTGGTGTGTGTGTGTGTGTGTGTGTCAATACCTTCAGGCTGGTTCAGTCAAACCCACGACTGGAATTCAAGTCAACCACAAAGGGGGGATTTCCACGTGCCTCTCAGTCCTCTTGTTTGGAACATAAAATTGTGCGTCATCCCGTAGCTGCATCCGCCAGCGCGCCTCACTTCCTCATGGCTACAGGGCAGAACGCGTTCAGCTGGCAGTGAAGTAATGCCTGACTCACACCTCACCTAAAAGCCTTATCAATTTATATCATTAGCCAGGCTCGCTTTGAAGTCCACGCCGGGACTTCGGTGCCACCCAGTGGTGACAGCGAAGGATGGGGGGGGGGGGGGGGGGGCGGCTAGGTTTGCAATGAATGACAATGAATTGAGAGATTCGTGTAGCATCAGAAATACGCTTTGAGAGGTACTGACATACCAAACGTGAAAGCTCTGCTGGTTGCTGCCTGCTGCTCCTCTCTCCTCAGCCCTGCTTCAGCTGGAGGCGAAACGACGACGTGTCCCGAACAGTGAATTACAATGCAACTTCACTTTTCCATAGAAAGCGAGTAAGGCAAAAAAGGGCTACACTCACTCTGAAATGCAGAGGAGGAGGAAGAGGAAACACAGATGTGACGTACATTTGTCCTAGTAATTCATGAAGCCAGTCACTCGCTGCTCCAGAGCAGAGTGAAGAAAAACTGTGACTCAAAACCAGCTGGGATTCACTTTATTCAGGGAAATATTACAGGTACAGATTTACAAAAAAAAAAGGATGGATATGTTTATCTCAAAGCAAAATTGAATGAACAGATGAACATCCATCTTCAGGAGTCATGCAAGAAGCAATCAATACTTTGACCAGACGGAGCAGAACAGAAGTCCAATTTCACAACATCAGAGTTTGACAGTTTGACAGTTTGACTGGCGTAGACTCTCACAGCGTTTCCTGTCGGGTCTAACTGCTAATGCCTCAGGTTTCAGACACACACATGAAAAAAACAAAAACATACAGAGCGAGCAAAAGGATTAACATTAGAGATTATCACAATCTCAAATCTACTGGAGTCTGATACAACAGTCATGTACAATCCAGACAAGTTCATACCTCACAATGTTCTACAGTCAGCGTAGAAGTTCTGAAACCACATTTCTGTTCAAAGTTGTATGAAAGAGTCCAGTTAGACCTGCTCTATATGGAAGGGGTAGATAATGTACAGTGTCATGAGCAATGACACTGTATGAACACCTTGGATCTCTTAATGAAGTGAAACAACAAATCATGTGATCTGAATTCTTCTTGCTCACTTGGGGATTTTTAGGTGGTGGCTTCAAATAAGAACAACTCAGACTCATTCATGACTAAAAAAGGATGAGAGTACAATTAAAATGGGCTTAAAAGACACTACACTTCCTTAGCAAACGCAAACACAAGTTGCCAAACAAACATTAGCAGAATACAAAAAGAGAAAAAGACAAAGCTATTAGCGAGGGCGGATCAGGTTAACACTTAAAACAATTTCTCAGCTGCCATACTTGTTTCAAAAGCCAGACTTATGTACAGAAAAAGTCAACTAATTTGACAAGGGGGGGGGGGACTATTAAAATTCACTAAAGGGACCCCACCATTACCTCAAATGTGATCTACGGGGATTAAAAACAAAACAAAAAAAGTTGCTCCTTCTAAAAAACACCTTCAAAGAAAATCTTGACATGTTTTTGAAATCTTAATATTTGGGTCAATTACCGGGGCGATCTTAAAGTCCTACATGAGTTGAGATAATGGTGAAAGGAAAGTTCAAATCTCCTCTCCAGGCAAAGGGACTGCCAGCATGTGGCTCATAAAAGGCATTATACAGGATCATAAACACATTAGAAGCGTGGAGCGAGTGCATGCTTGTTGTCACCACAGCACTGATATACAAGAGTGCAAACAATTACCGGGTTGAGTTCTTTATGGGCTCTCTGTAAATGATGTCACGTCACTCTGATGTCATTTTCTGATATATAACTTATGATTACGTCGTAATAAATAAGATGAGCCAGTTTATCGGCGGCTTGTAATTTGTCTTAAGCCCATTAGAGGCTGTGAGATGGACCGAGAGCAGCCTCATGGCCACATCGTAAAGGCCGACACTCCTGGAGCTTGTTAATGGATTTGCTCTGCGACGTGCATCACCTCTGAGTCCAGGCATCTGCTGTTGGTTTTTGCGGAGCCCAGCCTCCTCTCCACAATGTTTTGTATACAGCTCAAACACAACAATGAGTTTTTTTCTTGGCTGTGAATTCCCTCTCAAATAATGACAGATGTTGGTAGTTTGACATGCATTCACACTGAAATGGCTCCAGGCAGCAGCTTTGTCATATCTGCTGGTTCTGTGAGCTCAGACCATCCTTACACCTAAATACATTTGTTTTGAAAGAATTGTAGAAATGCATTAGAATGACACTTTTCTAACGCAGAAAGCGTTTTCCTGGTAAAAACGTGGGATGAAACGGGGCATGACGGTGCTCAGCTGTGAGACATGTCCAGCCTGTGTTTGTACAGCAAAGCTTTCATGGCTAAGTCTTTCTGCCTGTTGTCTGCATCACTGCTGGAACACATGAAGAACCTTTGGTAGATTTCACTAACTCGTCACAAACGCGGTTGACAGACTCCAAAAATAAAATCTTATCATCTCGACACGCGTATTTCTTGCACGTACACAGCAGACAAATTCTAAGTAATCTATCGTTTCACAAGCTAATAATGAAACTGAGCCTTAAAAAAAACAAAAAACAAAACACAGAACACATATTGTCACTGTCCCTCTGTGAATCCGCTCTGAGTTTGCAGTGATCGGGACTCTTGATTCATCGCAGTTTACAGTAGAGAAATTTAAAGGCACATTCTGCAATATCTCCTATTGCAAAGACACACAGTGTCATAGATGCGAAGCACCTGAAACCAGGTCCAGCCGATGCCATCGAACCTGCAGATGTGTACAGGACTGAGTGAGAACAGTGAGAGGTGGAGGCGCTCCTACAGGTAAGGAAAGGGACTGATCCGCTAGTTTGACAGTCGCACCACTGAACAGCCACTGTCTGGGATGATTGTGTCCGTTAGCCCTTGAGTTAAACACTGATAGCATCTCCTGGAAAGATATAGACTTTCGGTCTGGACCATTTCTGGCTCAAACCTTCTTGTTACTACTTTCCACACCTGTTGCTGTTATATAAAGCTGCAGGTGCAGCTCTTATTGCCTGCAGGTGGTGCAAGTGCCAAAACAACAGCAGCTATTTGCTGGACGGGACAAGATCCTGAAAGAACTCTACGGATTTCTACGTAACCCACATCTACTGAATGGCTAAGTATGAATGTGTACGAGATGCTGTAATTCCTTTCCTTTCCTGTAGGTGGCAGACTAGCTGGCGATGGAGCAGACGGCGCCCTCTTGTGGACGAGCTGAAATCGCAGAAACGCAAACGAGTAGATCACGAATTCGCTCCACGTGGTGCTTCGCATCTTAAGAGAAGACCCGCCTGGGAGGCGGAGTCAGCAGTGATGACATAATAAGGCCGAGTAGGAAATCTCGCTGACTGTGCCTTTAAATGTCTCCTGGGATGAAAACACACTTGTTTCTGAAAGCTTTCAACATTTGTTACTTCTTCTCAGTCTTCTGTGTTTGTATAAAATGCCAAAGGTCCTTGACCACCTGAGGAAGGTACAGAGGGGGGGAGGGGGGGGGGGGGGGGGGGGGCAACGAGAGAAAAACATGAATTAGAAATCATCTAAATGAAGTGCTACACAGCATCACACATGCCTCAGTTGAAGTGCAGCATGGCGTGGTGCGTCTGGCCTGTGGGAAGGCGCAGTGTAGACGAGCTTGTTGGGGAACGACGAGGGGTTGGGTGGGGGCAGCGCTACATACCAGAGTATATGACTAGGTGCTCCAGGTCTGACAGATCTCAGCCTTGGCTGATGAAACCAAAGCACTTCCACAGATGTTTCTACACACTGGGATCAACAAGCGCTCCCCGAGCCGACTCCACCCCCACTCCTGGTCCGAGCAGCCCTCGCCTCGCTCTGAAGAGCTTTCACCTGCTCTCACGGCTGAGCAGTCCCAACACCGTAATGTTACCATCACTAACCTAAAGTCACTTACAGCCTGTGGCAGGAGCGTTAAGGTTTTCAGGGTGATTCATTTATGCTTGTGCAAAAAATAATGTGCAGGGGGGGCTGTTGCTTTTCCTGTGAAAGGACAAGCCGCATTAGAAAAGATTTAAGTCCTGCATTTAGATGTGAACTGGTCAAAGGCCTTGAATGTGAAAGAGAGACTGGTACCATCTACATACCACCAGTCCCTTCATTAAGGCTACAAAAGACACACAATCCAATAAATCACAGAGAAAGAGTTTGCCTTGGCAGGTCTACTCCCATTCCACCTCCAAAGAGCTCGCTGACACAAAATGAATATAATTCAGAGAGAACACACTGTGCTGGGGAGACGTTTGAGGCAAAATGCACAGCGTGAGGCACGAGGACAGCGGAGGAACAATGCGGCTGTCTGGGGTTTATGTCACTGCTAAAAGCTCTTACAGCCGAGAGGAAGTCTGATATAAATGTGCCCGTGGACAGGAACACCCAGCAACTGGATCACTTCTAGAAAACAAACAACTCCCGGGAGGCAAAGAGTAAATGCACAGACAGAGAAAGAAGGAAACTGGTTGGAAAAGTGACGTAAGAGTTAAAAATGTAAAACTAATAAACAAAGACCAATCACCGCAATCACGGCTCTGAAACCGTGGACAGTCAATAAGTCTGTACATAATCCATCAGCTGACTCTCTTACCTTTTTGTCTGTGATTTTAAATGAACTCTTCACAAAGTTCTCAAACTTCTGCTCCGTCTTGGGCAGCGGTTTCCCCTGATGGGAAAAAAAAGGAGAGACATTAAATCATCAGCTTAGCTGCGCGTCACACATTCAATTAAGAGCAGTCATTTGCAAAAAGAAAAACGATTCGTGACAGCCTTACCTCCTTGGCTGCCGTTGACAGCTTGCTCTTAATCTCAGTCAGAGAGGGAGATTTAGACGGGCCAGCCTGGGGTTTGTCTTTTCCCGGGACAGGTGTCTTCAAAAAAAGAAAAAAGAAACGGAGCGGCTAGATAAGACACACTGACTGATACATCCAATACAGAGATTTACACTGTTGTAGATAACAAGATAAATTCCTCTCATGAGCATATTTCTTCCTCTACTCAGGATCTGCTCCTTTTTGTCCTGTTATTCTTTTGGATACAGTGAAGTGTAGTAATGGTGACTTATTGGTGCTGCTTATCTGCTGCCTGCGGTCCAGCAGCAGTGGGACTCAGAGCTGTGTGACCCGCTCAGCCCGGGCCTGGCTTTACAGCCTGGCATGGCCAGCTGGAAGAGGATGAAAGCACCAGAGAGGACAACAAATTCTAGCCTAATTACACCACCTTAAAAAAAAACATCAGGTACAAATTATGTTTTTATTGTTTGCAAGCATGAAAGGGCAAGCCCTGACTCTCCACTGAGAAACAGAGATAGTTTTTTTTAGAAAATCTGTTTTCAGCCTCAAAGCTAAATCTCAAATAACTGCAGCCAATGTTCTGGTGCTGCACTCTCAATAAAAGTTATACAGACCAATCAAAGTAATTAATCCCACAAGAAATAATGACTCTTCACACTCTTGGTCAGTTCAACATTATCTTTAAAGCTATCTGCAAGGATCCTGGAGTTGACAAAGCTCCAAAGAAAGAATTAAACCAAACAGAAGGTTTACTGAATAAAACTAAATACTGCAGACGCTTTGCAGTGAAACTTTCTGGAAAAAGCTTGAATGCCAACACAGTTCATCATAAGACCGTGATTAAGGCTTTTTAGATACTTTTAAGGCCCTTTGTTTTCCCTAAATGGATATTTTGTGTCTTCATTATAATCTGAGACCACAGGGAACACCAGCTGCAGTATGAACACCTGACCAGTAGTTGGTGCTGTGATTTTGTAATCTACTAAAAATGTGTCGAGACACTTCCTTATTGGGTCTGGCCATGGAGACGGACACGTTTATAAACCTTTGTTTGTTTCTGTATTACTCTCTTATCAGGCGCTGCAGACCCTGTTCGTCTGCAGCCAATGCTCTCACACTGATGCCCCATGAAAACTTAAACAGACAAATCAAAGTAATGAACATGAGAGGACGACTGTTCACTCTGTCTAGTCCTCATCGTCTCCAGCCAAAACACTGTTCTTTCTGATAGTTACAGACACACAACACCAGAAACGCTGCAGTGTGTATAAAACCTTCATTCACAGTATGTACCGCATCTAAATAATAATGATAATAATAATAATAATAAAAGATCATTGATGCTTTATGGCTGATGACATTCTGGGCGCTGCAGTTGCGCTGGAACAACTGGGGTGAGGTGTCTGGGGCACTAAAGCTCTGGGGACAACTGACCCAGGGGCCTTTGGGTTACAGATTCAGCTCCATGATGGAGACCGATGGCAGCCGACCGGACTCGTGAAACCTCGACTTGCTTCGCTGTCTCCATGGAGACAGAGATGGTGCGTGTTTGAGAATCTTTAAACTCTGGGGACAGACAAAACGCTACTAAAGCTTTGTGTTTTCACCCCAAACATGTCTGTGACCACAGAGTGGAGATGGAAGCAGAGATGGGACCCCGGCGGGGCCCCAGCGGGGCCCCACAGGTGTGTCCAGAAATCAGAAGTGTATGAATGTGACACAACAACAACACACGGCGTGCACTGTGACTGCATGTTACACAAGCCACAGAGCCTGTCCCTACTCGCACAGCCAGTGTGGAATCCAGAGAAATTGCAGGGTTTCATTGATAGCCAGAGACACATTGGAAGACGAGGGAGAGCGTGTATGAAGCAGCTTTTTAAACCCTGTGAACATGCTGCCCAGCTGATGGAAAGTCGTCCAGTAAATGCCTCTCTGTTGGAATGGAAGACGGCGTGGGAACAATTTATATCTTTAGATTCATGTGATTTTTGATCAGGACTTTGGGTACGTAACAATGAAGCCGGCGTTCTGTGAAAGTTGAACTTTTATTGTGGAATTTTAAATTTGATGACACGCTACCTTTTTATGTGCAGCATGGACAGAATGATGAAGATGAAGTAGAAGATGAAGTAGAACGACTCCAGGTTTTTCCATCCAAATTCCTGATTATGTGAATCACTGTTAAGGCTGTAATGTACAGATCCTGACTCCAGGTCCAGCAGCTCATCTGATAATGCTACAAACAGCATAAAATAAATCGTATCTAGAGGAAGTTTCTCCATGCAACAGGTGGAGAACACTAAAGTGCACCTTCAGACCAAATCACTGTAAAGGCATTCAGACCTGTACTGTATGGCTGAATCCAGAGCTGATGATCCACACCTCAAAGTATTTGTACAGTTCCTTGGATGAGAGCAGTGTACAAAAGTGCCATGTGTTGCCACTAACATACTTCAAACACCTTTATTAAGGCCAGGCTTTGAAAACCAGAACAAGACCTGAAATGGTTAAAAACAGGTGGAGCAACCCTGAGAGAATAAAAGAATCTTTCCTCGTTTAAAAAAAATGCAATTATCTGTCCCTGTCCCCGAGAGATCTGCATTTTATAACCCAGATCAAAAGGTATAAAATGAAGAAAAGCTTGACGCACACATACGCTGCTGGCTCCCGGCCAGACAAATGCACTATGTATTTATTATTTATGGGCAGCTCTGTGCTCCCAGAGGACAGCTGTGGCCCTGAAACAGCTGATAAACACACAAAGCCAGCAGGCTTTTTCATCTGGGCCAGACGCTGATTACAGATGCCACGAGACAGGGAACTTAATCACAAGCACGCTATCATTTGATGCGATCGCTCGTCTTCAATCCAGTGCAAACACATGGTTGTGACACCTTCTGCTCATCAGGTCTGTCTGGGATGGCGTTTGTCATTTTGTTGGAATGAAAGTCTGAGAGGCCCACGTCTGGGAGGAGAAGGGCCAGGTTACTGGGAGCTCTGGCTCCCATCCCAATGCCTTGTATGTGTCTATGTGAGTGAAGACGTCTTCTGGACGTTCTTCATTCTACAACAGGTTCAAGTCTGAGGAGTCAGAGTTGGAAACAAACATCCTTTTTACTCAGGCGCTAACAAGACAGGCACCTGCTCTAACACATGTCAATCAGTCCCATAAAACACAGGCTTTTGGGAGAAGCCTGAGCAGAGCGGTTAACAACTTTACGACTGTGACGTGTGCTCGAAAGCATCGACGTCTCCCTTTAACCCATCAATCAAAAGACACCAGCTGCGAGATGAAGTTACTCCAGATCAGCACAATTCCAGTTAGCTGGTTCTCGTTTTCGAAAGCCTTGTTACGCAAGGAGGTGCAGATACATGCTGCGCCGCGCGAGGTGAGAACTGCGGCACTGGCAGCAGATCTGACAAGCCAATCTAATGACCAGTCACCTGCGTTTAGTGGAGAAAAAAACAGACATCCACGCCCGCTTCCTCGCTCCTCTGGGGCATCTGGAAGCGCAAGCTGCACCAGACATCAAACGCTGGTAATGAGAGCAATTGGGAGAAGGTGTGTCCAGGAAGTGAGGGGTGTGAAGAGGTTGTAGAGAGGGAACAGTTGTTGTGCATAAGTGGAGAGGGGTTGGGGATGGGGGGGGGGGGTGGGAGGGGGTAGCTGAAGGTCCACGGGCAAGAAAGTTAAACTGGCGGGATGGTTTGGGCAGCTCAGCTGCCCGTGGGCTAATCCCCCGGAGCATTTCAAGAGCCACTGTGTTATGTCTGGACAACGGCCACCACAGAATTAGCTGCACTCTCCCACACACGGACAACACAGGCCCTCAGGGGGGCGTGGGGGGGTCTCTTCCTCGCCTCAGGAATTCAGCAATCCCATAGCTGTGTGTTTAACATGATAAGAATTACACAGCCTTCCTAAAGACATCGGACAGGAAGTCTTCCTATGAGGCAAGAGTGAGTTTGGTTTGCTCTCAACACAAACTGCGATTTGTCAGACGAGGGTTCATCAAGGCTCCATCTGCATGCCATCTAGTCATTTTTATCACAGTAACATGCTTGACAAGTTGCCAATTTGTATTCCCTGATGCGTGTGTGTGTGTGTGTGTGTGTGTGTGTGTGTGTGTGTGTGTGTGTGTGTGTGTGTGTGTGTGTGTGTGTGTGTGTGTGTGTGTGTGTGTGTGTGTGTGAGTGAGTGAGTGAGGAGGGTGGGGTATCAAAGGTGGCTGCAACACAAGACGGCAGGGTCAGGCCGAGGGGTCGCGGGTTTAAACCCTGCCCCAGGAAACCCGCTTAGAGGTCAGGTGTGTTTGCTTAAAGAGAGCCAGAGTTCAAGCTGCAGGTTTTCAGAGGCGCTTGTCCGAGACATTCCGTCCGAGAAATTAACTATCAGGTTGAGTTAATTGCAATGTGCATTTATCACATTCCTGGGCGGTGGATTGAGACGGCTCTGGTTTTCAGGTCTGAGCTGAAGTTATTTAACACGGACAGATCGAGTTCTTTCAACACTTTCTTTAAACACGATACCTCGTGTAGTGCAGGTTGTATGAAACACACTTAAAGCAGCACTGATTATATGGCCGGTAGACAGCTGATTGAGACAAATCATATCAAAGCTGTTCCTTAATAACAGTGGATAAATGCACTCTCATATGATTACTCCCCTTAAAAAAAATCCCTTTTCTCTTCTTCTTAGCATTTGATTTTCTGGCTGTCTACACAAACATACTCCAGCTACAACACTTGTACTTCCAAACAAATGTCCAAAATAATTATTTGTGCATAAAAACAAGAGAAAAAAAGGGAAAGAAGCCTGTGATCCAACAGGCCTTTACAAGGGGGCTGACATGTGAGAATCCCCTCTCACATGCTGCACCGTTTAAAGGCAGCGTAAGACTATTTACTATTTGGAGCGAGGCTGACGGCGAGGATGCTGCCAAGTGTTTTCCTGCTCGCTGTAAGTGCGCCGCGCTCTCACAGTGGAGTCTCTGTCAAGTTGCACGGTGGCCTCGTATTTCTGGAGAATAGTGCACATGGCTGTGTTGCCAAAATAGTGAAGGTCTTGGATTTCATTCACTCCCAGCAGCGTCAAAAAAAATTAAAATAAATAAATAAAAAGCCTCAGCTGAGGCACACTGAGGACATTGGATGTTCTGTCTTCTACATGTGGACAGGAACGGCCTCTTTGCTCCTGCCTGGGTTCGACACCTCTTTGTAGCTGGCGGGACACCAAAGCGGCTGATGTTTGTTGGACATTTCTAACAAAAGGAGACTTGACCTGGTGCCTCGGTGCCCAGAGCTGCATGTGGTGACAACTAGGACTTGTGATATATGTTCCATGGATGAAAATGTGCAGTGTGTGCAAACAAGTGCACAAGACAAGCACAGGTAAATAAGTGTGTTTAAGTGTGTTTAATAAAAGTGTTTCCTACCTTGACCGCTGAGCCCGATGGTTTCCCTGCAGGACCGTTTTGTTTCACCGGAGTCTTGTTGAGCTTCTTTGTTGAAATCTCGAGACCCTGAGAAGGAAAAGCAAACACAACTGACATTTAAAACATCTCCAGAGCAACATCGCTTTAGTTCATCAGGAACACTAGTGGTAGTTTACTGAAGTCCTCAGAAGGTGGCTACAAGAATGACATGACAATGGAAGAAGCAGAACGCTGCATGTGGTGAAACTTATCAGTCACAGATCATTTGACAAGAGCTGAACATTAGACAGACTTTAAAGTTGGAGATTAGTTAGAATTGGCAAAAGAAATGCTCAAAGCTGTTAAAGTGGTTCTTTTCTGACAATGTATCTTTTATAGACTGTAGCTTCTGATGTACTGAACCTCATCAAGTTGTTAGAAAGCTCTCATATCAGAGCACTAACATGCCAAGCCTCGTTTATAGCTGACAAATTATAATTGCTCTGTAATATAATGCAAACCACATTTATAGAAGTGCTCAAAATTGCAGCTAATTTCCTCCAGTTTTTTGCTCTGAGGTTGTTTTTGTTTGATATCGATGCTGCATGTGCAGACTGTTCTCAAAGCGTTTTGAGGCGAGACAACAAGCTGTACAAAAACATGCAAACCTAACAGGCTAACAGGATACTGCCGTTATGACAAACTGAATCAAGAACTCGTAAAGAAAAAGAACAGAATAAAGCTCGGCCCATGTTCACGTTCTAAAATAAGAGGAAATCTCCAAGTAGCAGCACGTCACTGAGGAGAAACTTCTAGACAGTTAGTCACTGCTGTGAACCTGAGCAGCGTATGTAGGTCTCCACTGCTCTTAGTCACCTGTGTAATTACCTTGTAATAGCCGAGGCAAGTACCTGCGTTTCCTGAGCACCAAGCCTTTCCTTGCAATCACTGGTATTCACCTCTGAGTGGGCTCCATGTGTAATTGCCTCTGTTGACATAACTGCTACAAGACGATTACACACGTTGCTTCCTAGAGCAATGCTTGGTATCACAGGAGGGATAAACCAAGCTCTGGGTCTTACATTTAGGTCAGGACAAAGTTCATAGATACCCCTGAGCACGATCAGTCATCAGAATTCAGGAAAACTTTATTTAATGTAAAGATTTCCTTGAATTTGGCTCCCTTCCTTAGTGTTTTTATTCTAAAATTATATTTCCAGTTATCTCACGCAGAGTAAAGTTCACCAGTGAAGAGCACTAACATTGTGTTCTTTGCGTGATCTTTGGCTGGAGTCATTAAAACTCTGCACCTGTCTCTGTCCCACTGAACTCTGACTCATGACCAACACTGAAACAATTAGTAAATAAACTGTGGCTGCTTTCTCACGCAGTCACAACCTTCTCCACATGGGAGGAGTTTATTCTCTGGGCAAAACCTTTCCACATATTCCCAACCTAAAGATGGTGAAGATGCTCGTAGGCTGCAGGCAGTAATGTCTCAGTGAGGTGTCTGACAGAGGAGCTTTGAATGAAGACACGTGTGGATGCAGGTTTTATGAAAGCACCAGGTGAATAGTCGTCTCTACAAAGTTCCTGAAGAGGACTCCTCTGCATGTGTCTCTAACCAGCCTGGCCCTGAGCTCTTCTTCTGTGGAGGTTTATGGTGGTTGGCATCCAGAAGTGTTGCACTACTGCCATCTGCTGGATCAAGACTGATTGAGAGATTAAAGAGGTCAAAGGTGACAGGTCGGTCTTGAGTGAAGCTACATGCACAAGGGGAGCAAAGGATTTTGGGAATATGAAGAAACTATTGCAGATGAAGATATCATCTTCTATAATATGAGTGTGAGTGCTGCAGGGCAAACCTTGACCTGATAACATTGTGTGACATTGCACTGAATAAAGGAGTTTAAATGTCTTTATGAACACCTTGCCCTGCACTCATGCACACTGAGATGCATCTCAGGTGTAATGAGGCCAGTTCAGCTTAACCTGAGCTGTGACTTCGACCTTCTGAAATCTGTTTACAGTGTGCTGTGATTTTCCAGGACTAATACACTTAACCCAGATATTTTAGAGACATTATTTCCATAAACTCTACCTTGTACTTTGTAAAAGGTGTAAAAGATAGATCAAAAAGATGTGCTACTGAGGAAACAATTGATCTATAATTCAGAGATAAATGGTTTCCTCAGTAGCACATCTTTTTGATCTATCTTTACAGGTTCAGAAATTTGATCAATTTACAGACAGAGAGGAGAAATTATTATTAAGCTGTTAATTTCCCCCTATTTTCAATATGGCTGGAAAGTTCACCACTAATTTTCCAAGTTTTCCAAGACGCCTTGCTATCCTGTTCATTGATGAGCAGAAGTTTAAAACCAGAAAAATGAGGGAGGATTTGAAAACTATCACTGACTTAGTAGTGAAAAAAACTGCTCTAAGCCCCCTTTGTTCTTCCATCATTAAAAGAACGAGCCTGGGTAGGAGTGGAGCTAGAGAAGAAAAGTGAAGAAAAAGGATTAAGGTCATGGAGGAGGGAGGTGTGTGCAGTGCAGGAGGTGGAGGAGAAGACAACAGAATAAATCAACAGGTGACAGAAATGCTCAGCTGTCATCTGACCCTGAGGCAAGGATCGGCGCTCACGTCGCAGGTATGCGCATCTGCCCCGCTTTGATCTTTTGCCTGGCACAATTTGCACTGGGATAGCGTGTTAAAAAAAATAAAAAGACAAGAAATCACAAACAGACACAGACGTAAAAGAATGAGGCAGATACACACATGCACCCCGACACACACACACACACACACGCACTTGCAAATGATTGTGGTAACACACAAAACAAGTGTTCAAAGGCAGAGGCCAGGTGCAAAGCTGAAATGGCATGAGACGATAAAAAGGAGCAATCATATTAACAGTGGGATGACAGAGGGACAAAGATATGCAGGCTTACAGAAAAATGGGGAAGACGTTTCCCATAACTAGTGTGTGAGTGTGAGTGAGTGTGTGTGTGTGTGTGTGTGTGTGTTCTAACTGCAGTGTGCACTCCTCTGCTTATGTACTGTAGATAAGTAATGCCGAAGTTTACAATATGTGCATTTTTTTTGCAAGTATGCATCTGCACTCACATCTAAAATAGACATAGCATCTGCACTGCATACAGTTTTGCGTGTGTATGTGTGTGTACATTGAGGATCACATAGTGCCGTCTTGCTGGTGAGACAGTGAGAATTCAAGCAGATTACAGAGGAGAAATGCGATCATTACGCCACACAGACCCTGTGTTTTACTGCTGGAAAACAGGTGGGTGCCTGAGCCAACAGGATGAAAAGTTCCACGTTTCGTCTCATACGAAAAAGCTGGACGGTCAGCGAGTGCAGGGGTGGGACGGGCGCGCAGACATGAGGAGCTACTATAGGATACGGTCTCTGGGAGTTTACATGATGTCCTGGAAACAAAAGGGGCAACGGGCAGAGCTCTGCTCCGCTGAGAAATCCCTGTTAAAGCGAATGAGAGGGAAAATCCAGGGATGCCCTGACACCTGGTGGACAACAGAGGGCTGCAAACATGGCCAGCAGCACTTCTTCAGGATACAACATTGAGGCTAAACAGTGGAGCAATCCAAAAATAAACAAAGAATGACAATGAAACACAATCTAATTCTAATACTTCCACTCTAAGCTTTCAAGATGTGTCACTTCCTACATTTTGTACATTTCCCCAGACTTGTGTTGTGTTTTTTTTTCCTCTCCCACTCCCAGGAACGTCACTGAAAAGATGTGCAGTCTGTGGCTACAACTGGTCTATTAATCGATCTCTTGCAGACTGAGAATTTAAGACTAATTCACAGACTATGCTTGAGCAAATGTTCTACACCCCCAGTGTTTATAAAAATAATGGTTTAGCAACACAACTAATGGTTTTCCAAACTATTTAACATTTTCTCTACTATCCCAGGATGCATGGGTCCTGGCCTTGTGGCAACCATCACTTCATATTTATGTTACAAGCCTGAACCTAAAAATATGGGTCAGACTGTGTTCTCCCCTTCTGTGAATATGCCTCCAGGTTAAATTAGAAGTGTTATCTCCTGTAGAAACCTACTTTTTTGGGTCCTTTCCCAAGGTTCTTTTGAGGCTTCACATCATTGTCATCACTGTCGTCATCGTCATCATCACTAAGAGAGAAAAAACAAAAAGCTTCAGTGGAGAAAAAAGTTTGAGGAATGTCTGCGAGAAGGTCAGAAAACTAGTCAGATTATCTTGGTTACACATGGTTATGTATTATAACATTATATTCTAATCCAAATTGTACATGTACAGAGACTTAATTGAGAGTAAAAACACTTACTCGTCATCATCCTCGTCACTGTCATCTTCATCATCATCATCAGAATCCATCTTTAATTTTTTCTGCCAAAGAAACAAAAGTTTACAAATGTTCATTAATATTTCAGATTAAATATGTTGTTATTATTTATTTATTAAATCTTTGTACCAGCGGAGGCTTCTTTCCCGACATCAGACTCGCTGGCCGCTTCACTGGCGAAGTGTTGTTCTCCTCCTCTTCATCGTCTGAATCCTTCACACCTGCCACGACAACACTGGTTACACACTCAATCAAACACTCAATCAAAATACAAAAAATAGGAAGTATTTTTTGATGAAATATAAATATGCATTCATAGTTATATTAAGGAATTGTACACATTTCTAAAAACATGGAACAAGACTAGGTTTTACTCAACTATGTTGACAATTATTCAATTCCAATTCTAAACTGTTTTATTTTGTCATCACTTACATGAAGACATGAAGTCAAACACAAGCCCACACGTGTATTAAAACACTGTGTACGTCTTTAAACTGTGAGGGAACAACAGGTACTTCCACCTACTGCAGCCTCAGCACTTACTAACAAAATGCTGCCCGCTGATGTGAACTGGTCCTGAGCCGGACTGGAGGTGGAAGGTAACCGGAGGCGTGATCTCAAATCCTCCTAAACTCATCTGGACAAGGAGAGGAAAACAGTGAGCACAAAACGGACAACGTATTAATGACAGTCAATGTGGGAGGCCCTCAAAGGTTCATTAACAACGTTTTAAATAAGAACATTAAAAACTGTTTTGTATGGATTACATTTAATTAGCCATTATGCGTTCTTATCAAACGCAGACCTCTGAGGAGGCCCGGACCCATCCCCACACGCTGCTAGATGTGTCGTTGACTCACTGAGGGCAGCACGGATGGTTTCAGGACGACCAGTGGCATTTTGGTCTTTTTTCCATCGTACGTGAGGCCCTCGACTTCCACGACGTGGAACTTGTCCTCGGCCTCGGCTCCCAGACACACCTGGAAAACACAGCACGGCTTCGTTTACACACCACAACATCGCCATCACGCGGCCCAGTTCCAGCACAGGTTTCAAACGACAATCCTTTTCTAGCAGAAACTTTCTGAAAGAGATTTTCCAGATTATAGCTAAAAAAACCTAAGCTACGACTTAATCAGTTAATATCTTACTATCTTGCCCCTGTCATAACCCACTGACATGCATGAATCACAGCCTTGTTATTAGTCAGCTACTATAGTGCAGTGATGCTTCAATACAGGGATCAATGAAGTCTCTGATCATCTACCTATTTGTCCATGGCTAGATGTCGAGCTTTTAGGAGCTTCACACACAAATACGGGATAATGCAAACTCAAATCATTTTCAGGACAGAGGTCTTCCATACGCAGGCAAAGCAACTGTAGGAGACTGATGCTCAAATGCGCCACAAAACTGGGACTAAAGCAACGATATTGTGACCTCGGCCTCCAAGAAAACAACACTGCTTCACGTTCTTTGTATGCATGAATTACAGTCTTATTACTGATCAATAACCATCTTTTCTGCAGCTCGTGACGCTTCTTCTTACTGATTTGAGAGAAAGCTGCTGCTCCGTATCATCGTCGTCTGCGTCAACTCTGAATTCCCGCTTGTCCGACTTTAAGGTACAACCTTCAGAAAAACACACGTAAAACAACATATTTGTATTCGTTTGTGATTCCAAACATTAAATGCAAAGCCAGCAGTGGAACACATGTGGAGTTTATCCTCAGATAAACCGGGAGAATCTCAGCTCTGCTCGGCTAACAAAAGAGCTGACCAGGCTCCTGTGTTGAGCAGGCATTCAGTAACGAAGTGCCTGTCGTTGTTTCTGGTAAATGTCTCCTTGTGAATGGATAACATGACGTTATAACTGATTGTGCAACCTAATGAGCTTCAGGTTCGTGAGAATAAAGCAGCTCACCAAACAGGTACATCTGAGGTCTGCTCAGGTCTGAGATATCGTCCTCCATCTTTGCAGTGGGTGGCTACGCTTCCGTAAACTGCGTTGAGTGACACATTGTTCAGCCAATGGTGACGCTGAACGCCTCCCGCCGTTTCAAACACAGCAACCAATAGACTTTGACTAGGGGCGGGATGATCTGAGATTGGCAGCGCCACACTTTCACCACTAGATGGTGGTGTTGTTGTATAGATTTATGCTGCTCTAACGGATTAAAACGTTGCTGTTAAGTCAAATATGGTAAATAAAAAACACTGCTGTAACATTTTGATGAAGATATATGAAATCAGGCAACAAAGGACTGTTATTGTTTTCAGAATCGAAATCAGAGACTTGTTTGTTTATCTGCCTGTAATTACATTAGTTATATTAGCTCTTTCACAGCAGTAGTGTAGAAAATAGAAAAGGGTAGAAAAGTCTAACTCTAATGACCCAACACTGAAAAAAACCCTCACCTAGCCCTAACACTAATAAAGCTTGATAAAAGTATGAATATATGGTTCACAATCAAATAATACTCGATCGAATATTTTTCTTACCTGACTTAAATCGAAAACAAATATATAAGTAGGGAAGTATATGGAAATGTGCAATGTAAAATTAATAGAAATATGTTTGCGTCAGTGTAAAACAATCTACAGTTTAGCTATCCAGTTCTGTGACTTTCCTGATCAGCAGAATTTTGCACACGGCTGAGGTATAAAAGTATTGGTTGCAGTATACTGTAAAAATAAAGAGTGTATACTGCATGCACTGCAAAACCTCAAGTCCGGGGTCAGCTGACTGATTGGGATGAGTCTGTTGCTGAATGGACTGTGTTTGAGGAGAACATCATGGAGTGGATGTGAGATGTTAATACTTCACTGAGTCCAGCTCCGGCCTTACGGATCTGTTTGTAGAGCATCCGTTGTCTACATCCAGCCTACTGCCCCAAATATGAATATGACTGTTCAGTTTAATGTTTATGTACATTCCCAGATATTCTAGTTATACTCGTATCTGTACCTAGAGCATTTTTAGCACTATGGTGACAGCAGAGAAATTAAATAATAATCCCATCTGATTATCCAACGCTCTGCTGTGTGAATCTTCCTCATTTGTAATGGCTGCCTCAAAGAAGCGCTGCAGCTTTTATATTAAGATTGGGATGTTCTCCCTTATGTACATCGCTTAATGTGCTGTTCAGACTGAATAAAAGAGGCCTTTGGTCAGTGATATTAAAAGTCCAACCCAAGGGGCCGTTGTAGCTTTTGAAAGAGCCTTCGGTGGTTGTTAAAAATATTGACAATAAAATGGAAAGCCTTTATTGTGTCTAATATCAAAGGGAAAAGAAACTGACCTGGTATGAAACTTTGGAAATTGCACAAAAAATATCAAAATCCAGCAGTGTTTGTTTCAGTGCAAATATTGCTTTAAGTGATGGATGTATAAATATAGTAAATATAAATCCATATAATCGAGTGATTACATCCATATGTCTCATAGAGATGAATGATATTAAAACTCTGTAGTTATACCATTGTTTAAAGATGCTCCAATACAGCAACAGCAGAACTCTGATTCAGGAAAAAAAATTCAGCTTTACACAGCTGACCGCTTCCTTTTAGTAATTTTCTATCCAAGGAGAAAACATGATCTAAATGCCGGACCTCCTACAATTCAACATGTTCGTGACCTTGATAAGCGTGTGGTAGTGAGCCAGCCGGCGTCCGGCCTGTGCTGAGCAGGTGTTGAGTCACTGAACCTCGGTGCCAGTATTAGCCAGAAGGAATGAGTCCTCTTCATGCATGCCTGAGAGCTTGAGAAGGCTTAAATGTGTCACAGACTGCCAGGACACGTCTGCAGAGCGGCTCGAATGCCTGACGTGTCGTCATGGACTCGCTCAACACATTTGCCTTCACACTTACAGATTCCTGGTGTCAGGAAATACAGAACATAGAAATCACGTCTTTCTATTCGGAAGCAGAAGATCGAAGGTGAGCAGGTCAGCGTGACGAGTAAATATAGAACACAAGCAGCTTTGTATCATATTCTGGGTGTTTGTTTGTTTGTTTGTTTATTTATTCATTTTTACCACCATGAAAAATCGTTATTGCTCCAGTAAAGCAGTAACACTTACATACACGTAACAGAGTCAACAGAGAAAGAATTGATGTATTGCATGAAGAGATTTATCAATGTCAGATGTTTATTAAACAACATCTCGACTTTATGGGTAATTGTCTGGTGCGACTGAATGTTGTGTATCAGTGAGTAATCTAAAGTGTTTCAAATACATTAGATTAATCAAGTAATCTAGAATCAGAATGTGTCACAGATTATGTATTTTGGGGTTTATATTTTAATATGTAGTATATAAAATATATTTCAAAACAACCCTCCCAATACTGGCTGTTAAAGCGAAGATATTTATGCTTTTTCTGTTGCTTGCATGTCCATGTGTCCATGCTTACTTTACGTGTAATAAATATGCAAATATACAACTGTTTGTGTACGTGAGTGTGTGCACACCTGTGTAACTGAAAGAGAGAAAGTCATGTCAGAAGGTCACGTTCACTGCTCTGTCAAACGGCAGAAAGACTCCTTCATTCTTCACTTGACTCAGCTGGAAGTGACTAAACGCGGCAGGATTTCTCTGTGAAGACAGCAACAGTTGTTTAATAATGGTCAATCGAAAATATGATAACTTGCAGTCCCAAACATCCCCCAACACCTCTCTCTGGCTCGAACAGGAGCAGCTCCGTAAGTGTCCTCTTTGAACTCAGACTGTCGTGTCTTTGCAGGTTCAGGCTTTCATTTGACCAGGCTGTCCTGTCTTATACACTTATGGGATTTTCCTCAGTTGAAAAAACGCCACAGGATGTTGGGGATGTTATTCCCTGAGCATAGACACCAAGTGAAAAATAACAAAGCTACACATCTGTCAGCACAGTTTTGTCTTTCCATGTCTTTTCTGATGTTGATTCAGGGAAAAGCATCTGAATAAAATGGCTCCGGGACAATTACCTGTGACATATAATGATGTGCTATGTTTTCATTTGGTTGGGTTGAGTTACAGCTCAAACTAATACAGACAGTAAATGTGTTTAATTTTCTACATCCAGTGGACAAAATGAGTCTGTGTGTTTATTTTGTCTATTTCAGCGTTTTCACAACCCAGTTTTATGCACGTAAAAAACAAAATATTTATCCTTATTTTGCAGTTGTTCACCATCCTTGACCAGACATTACTGTAGAGATCGTTGTTACTGCCAAAGTATTGATGAACAAGTAACAACGTAGCTCTGATCCCCTCGTAGCAAATCAGGTTAGCAGAATTCACTTTTCAAGCACTGGACCGTGGAGGTGTTTGAACCTTAAAAGCCTGGAGTCAACAGAGCCTGACGTGTTGACACGTTAGCAGCAGTCTGAGCGAGGTTGGCAGCCTGATGCGGCCACTGCTTTCCCACTAAATCCCGTGGCTGCAGCAGCTGTCAGGGCCCAACAACGGCTGCGCTCTCGTGTTCAAAGTAAAAAAAAAACAACAAAAAAACAGAAACCTGCACAATTCAAGTACCACGTTTGGGCTCGTATCCGTCCTTACAGTCTGTGTGTGTACGTGAGCGTGTGGTGAACAGTTGTGGCGCTGCAGACGATCCCACTCAACATTTTCTGTTAAATCAAGTCACAGTTAAATAAACATGTTAGGTAAACACGTCTGTGCGGTAAAGTGCCACTGAGCTTTAGACTGACAGTATCTTTACGTTGTGTGACTCTGAAACAGAAATGTTGAGGCCTGCAAATCTGGTTTGACTCGTCTATCATATATGAGCCGTATTTCCTATAGATGTTTGAACTCTTTGTACATGTTCAAACAGAACATATATAACAGGTATGATTTCATTTACCTCATGGAACCAATGAACCAGTTATTTGTCCCCTCACTTTCAGCATGTTCGGATAAACTGCAAAAAGGTCAATTTATTAAATGAGGTATGAAAGTCCCTGGAGGGTAAACAAGCCTGTCGATGCGGACTAAACTTCCCTGGACGCTGGAAACACCTTCAGTGTCGACGGTGCTTCCTGAGGATGATGGCCGCAGACGGAGCGTGACACATAGCACAACACAGCTTAAGTGATGAATAGTCATGTTTTTTTTCGGTGCCCCTGTTCAAAACATAGTGCTTGATAGGAAGTCCGATACTCCCCGAGCCTCTTGCTCTTGTACATCTTGTGTGGTGACATTTTATTGGATAAGGACGGGGGCCAGTGGCCTGCTGGGGGGGGGGGGGGGGGGCGGGGGGGGGGGTTGTGAGAAAAAAAAAACTACACAGCCATGACAAGAAAGGAGAAAAATCTTTAAGCACCTGTAGTAAAATACAATGCATGGTTTTGAAAACAGTAAAGGGAGGAATTTTTCTAGAATGGGCCAAGTCACGTCTTCAAGGCATCCGAGACGGAGAGATGAAAGCTCCGAGGAACCGGAGGAAATGGGGGTTGAGGAGGCGTCACCTGGAGCGCTGCCTGCTACTGACAGGATCCCAACCAGGCAAGACGCCTGAAAAACTGACTAAACATAGGCACCGTGTGTTCAGGAGAGCCCAGGGTTGTCGGGGGTGGTTGCAGCTGCAGACAGCTGTTTCGAACCAGATCATCAACCTGTTCGGAGCAGCCAGATGCTGCTGATACCCCAACAAAAGCTCGGACATGTTTAGCCTGGAGTTTGTCAGAGAGGCTCGTGGTGAACATTTGTCTGCAGGAGGTGCGACCATGATGGGGAAGAGGCTGGAGAAAGAGTGGTTGAAACCAGACCGATCCTCATTATCTGGTACAAACATGGAAGCTGTGAAGCACTGGTTTCATCAGAAAGCAGCAGATGTTATTTTACAATCAGACAAGAATATAATGGTTCACTTCTGCACAGATTTGGTGCCATTTTATTTGGCAACCATTGGTTGTCTTGCCTGCAACTGCCCTTATCAACAAAGGGGCTTGGTAGCTTTTCCCCAGACCAGGAGCACATTCGCTGGCATTTCACTTGAAATTTCACCAAACTGCAGCACTGAGTGCCTTCATTTACTTGTGTGTGTGAGCGTAGGCGGCTGCATACCGACTATTTTGGAGATGGAGGCGTCTTCACTTGCATCATTCATATTTTATGTCACATTCAGATTTTCCAGATTTTTTTCTTGTAGCTGTGTTTCAAAGTGAACACCTGAATGAGGTTGTGATGATGTTTTTGGACCTGCTGCACATCTTTGGCTGGTATTCTGACTCGCTGTCTTGTGAAATGGAGGGATTTGCCGTGGAGGAGCGCACGCAGGCATTTCCTGTCACATTCATGATGGTGGCGGCTCATTTACGGGCAAGGAACCTGAGCGATGTGTTTACTGTGCTTGCAGATAGGCCGTTTCTGTTATGACTTGTGTGATAAGCATTTGCATGATGGGGTGCATGTGGTGATAACAGATGTTTATGACTGTCTAGTGTCTATGTGGCTTCTATTCTCAGAGACAACAATGGAAACCAACACTAGAAACGTCGTGGGACAGCTCGCATCGAGAGCAGATAATGCTGGCATCTCTCAGGATTAAAGCCAACATGCATACTTATTTGGCTGTTTCCACAGATTCTATTCAGATGTGTACACCTATTGAGGCTGGGGTTGCTCAAAAACAACCATCCAAACAATAGAAATATAGATGTGGTGATAAAGTTCGTCCGGTGGCAGGTATTTGCAGGATTGTTGGAGGGTGGAGCGTTCCATTCCGGGTGTAGGTGTCAACTGATTGACTGGAAGCAGAGCGTAACGTAAAGCAGCAGCGATACAGACAACAAATGGACTCAGACCAAATCAAACTGTGGCTCCTTGTTTTTCTGTTTTTCTCCCTCTTGTGAGAGCTGTTTTTCACAAACAATGAACAAAACATGACAGCAGTGAAGTGTTTATCAGGCGTTCAGCTGTGTAAACTCCACAACTCCAACCAAATAAAATAAAACAAACCCTTAGTTGTTTTTTTTTGCTTTTTTTTGGATTTCTTCCACAATTGACAGAGTAAAACAAGCATAAACCTGATGTCTGCACTTCGAATGTTCACTTGGAGGCAGCACAAGTTGTACTTTCTGCTGCGCTCTCATTCTAATTTGAGCTGGCATCGGTTTTCAAACCTTTATTTATCCTGGGAGGGTTCTGCTGAGCTCGGTCGCTGCTTTTCGGCAACGCCCTCCTTCACATTCACACCTGGGAGCTGTAGTCATCAGGTTTTATGGGTGAAATAAGGTACCGCCATGTCCTTCTGATGCGGCTCGATGGCATCTTACCTTTGGGTGGTTTGAAACTTTAATGTGTAATCACGGCTCCATCCCATGAGTCTAACTAGCTCTCTAAAATCATAAACTATTATTGCATGGTTTTCATTAGGGTGACAAACAACAAAGAAGCAGCGAGTGATATAACCTGACAACACACAGGGACGGGGCAAGAAAAACAGAGAGGTGTGTCATCTTTTCAAAAAGTCACAATATCATTTAATATAAAACACCTTTAAATTGAACATAATGAGGAATTCGTCATCTGGAGTTCCACCAATCCACTACCACTTGAACACTGCGGTCCACCTGGACGGCAGCTGACTTCAATGGTACATCCGAGTGCACACAGAAAAGGCTTGAAACATGCATTTACTACATTGTACAAAGTCAAAAGCGAAAAACAGGAGGTCTTTTTTTTTTTTGCCAGTATTGGCAGAGCTGCAGTCTCTGCTGCCTCGTGACGGCTCCAGAGGCAAAAGAGGGGACAGTCTTGATAGTTGGGCATGTACAGAGGTGTCCATTTGTTTCCCGGCACTTACGGGTAAAGTGCCCTCCTCTCTTTTAGACCGTCAGCTGAAGGGAAAGCGGAAACTTGGTGTAAGGCAGGAAAATGACTCAACACACTTCAGATATTAAAGATAACAGTTGTAGCCCTGCTTAATTTTCACAAACAGCAGCGCCAGTGCGGCTCCTGTGCTGTCGAGTCAGCACTTGTGCAGGTCTTTGTAGGCAGTAACAGAGAGCTGTCTCTACACACCCACCACGCTGCTGGTAACGATCAATGAGCGAGGAAGCCCAGCGTCCACTCAATGGACTCAGCGGTGCTGCGTTTTTGAACGTCAGACACGGCAAACACAGACTGAAGAGATTCCTCCCTTTTGTCCATTGTGATGCCACTTTGATAAAGAGATTTAAATCCCAGCTCTGTCCCTCCCTTTGTCTCTCCCTCCCTCACACACACGCACACACACACAGTCACACTACAGATGCCACGGAGGTGACGGAGGTCACCTTATTGTCTTCTGCCCAGGGCTGCAGGTTCTGCAGAGCGTAGAGGGAGGAGTTGTGCAGGCAGAGCGGGTCCGGCTGTAGCGGCTGGCTCAACGTCTTCTGGAAGGCTTCCTGCTGAAGCTGCAGCATGAGCCTGTTGGCCTGCTGCCTCTCCGCTTCCCTCTCCTCCGCAGTCTGTCTCCTGGGTGGGTGGAAGAGACGTGAGGATGACATGAGACCGACATCGTGTTTGGTTTTTATGGTGCACACAGAAAACAGGCGTCCCCTGCTTGAAAGGTGGAGTGAAACTGTCAGATAGACTGGTGGGTCCACAGCATCCAGTCAGAGACTGAATCGGTCTGTGTGTTATTTACATATGAAGGAACAAAATGAAATCAACTGTTCCATATTCTTCTCAACATGCTATATAGCTTTGTAACAGAACAACAGAATACTTCATAAGTTAGATTCAAAAGATAGATGAAATAGATGCAATGTATATGCAAGATGGCTGCAATTGTATCTGAGCTGTGTCGTTCTAGGGAATCAGGTAAAATCTGTCAAGAAAGTTTGACAAAAGAAAATTAAAAAGATCCTGAAGGAGAAGTGGATCTGCACTGTTGCTCGTAATATCTTTTAAGGGCAAATTTTGTCTTTAAATGTTCATCAGTTAATAAAAGGGAACATTCACACGTGAAACCTGTTAATTTGCTGCATGTTTATGCAGCACCTGTGCCGGAGCGGGCGGCTCGGGGGCTGTGTGGCAGCTCACAGGGATGAGTGACAGGTGTTGCACAGGGAACGTGACTAACGCAGGGGGAGGGAGGAGGTACAGCACACTTCCTGCCTGAAGGTGGAAGCTTACATCTGTTTTTTGTTTTTTCCTCCTCAGAACAGCATATGTTAACAGTAACACACGCCCTACGCATTGTGCCAGTGGATGCTGTCTGCTGCAGCCGGTGCGCCGTGTTGAAAAGCAGCACAGATGTGAGCTTTTCCGGAACAGATGACACCGAACATCGCTTTCGTGGGAAAGTTGTGGGTTTGAGTCTTAACGTAGCAAAGAGAGATGAAAAGATGCTCCCAAACTGTTCTTCCACTGTGGTTCAGGGCAGATAAAATGCTCCTTTTGTTAATCACTTCTTTTCCTCTCATGAGTTGAATTTTCCTTCATATTCTAATCAAATCTCCTGACAGGTGTTTAGATTTTAATTAGCACATTTTCTCCTCTGTGTGTTTGTCTACGTGTGTGTGTGTGTGTGTGTGTGAGAGAGAGAGATAGAGAGACAGGGAGAGCGCGGGTGCTAATTTTAGCTAGAGATAAAATAAAATACTCTCAATGCTAAATGTTCTTCTTCCCATAACAATACGTGCACAATGAGCCATTTAGGTTTGTTTTGAAATCATGGAGGTGTTACTAATAACACAACCCGTAACCAAGAAATGATTGCCATCAGAATCAACAATAAAATGCAAATGGTGGATATCACGGGCGGAAACACACCTCAGAAAACACTCTTTCATGCACACCAACCGCCATCCATTAGCCACACATTATTGTTAACTGCATTATCATAATCTGATTCCCCGGCTGTTGATTTGATCACCGTCTTGTTACTCGCGTAGTTGTCACGCAAAGACATCCCTCATGCTCATCCTATCAGGTGCACACTACAGGGAAATGGCATAAATCTCTGCAAAACTAGGAAATCAGAAAAATGAGTTACACTAATTCCCTTGTCGCTCGTGACGTGTCGCTCAGTCTAGGATCTTTGTTTGATGTTTGTTTAAAACAAATTCAGTTTTATTACACTGTGTTGTGAGTAACACAGTGAAATCTAGAGGTGACTTTTGATTTCCTATTTCATAAAAATAGTAAATAAATGCATTTATTTTAAAAAGTAAACAGATGTTGACGTCATGCATGTTTGAGGCTGTTAAAGCTTTAAAAAATCATTTAAGTGTTTCTATATTTAACTGTTAAATTCAAAACTCATTGTTAAAAGCTTTAGGATCATTTAAACCCTAAGAGGTCATTTAGCCGTGCGTAATATGTGTTTGAAATATGTGTCCTGTCCCTTTAACTACGGGCAGGGCTTCATAATTTGATTTCCTACTCATTTACCTCCAAATGGCTATAAACAACAGTTAGAATGAAGTGAAGGAGTGTGTGTGTGTGTGTGTGTGTGTGTGCGTTGTGTGTGTGTGTGTGTGTGTGTGTGTGTGTGTGTGTGTGTGTGTGTGTGTTCTCTGTTCCTCCTGTGAGTGTTCCAGTATTGCTTTGGACAGCAGGTTTCTAAAAGGCCTTTCAGGAGGCTCAGGAGTAATTGTGCTTGGTCAAGTGAACTGGCCTGGACTGGCAGCTGGGATAAGCAAAATAGGTGTTGTGTTGTTGTACAACGGCCGGGATGCTTCGGCTGCAGGCCATTTAACTTGTGTAAAAACAACCGAGAGCGTTTTGGATGCGAGAGCAAAACACAGACGCGCTGGTTTTTATGGTGCATGAAAAATAGGAAGAAGGAGGAGCCCTGGATATGACAAGAGCTTCCAGAAAGATCCACAGAGCTCAGATGCTTTGGTTATTTTAAGGGTAATGAGGCTTGTCGTCTTACCGCCATTTTGTCCGTCTGTTCTGGAACCAGGTCTTGACTTGTGCGTCCGTCATCTTCAAGGCCTTGGCCAGGGTGGCGCGCTCCGCCGACGCCAGGTACTTCTGCCGGTGAAAACGCTTCTCCAGCTCACAGATCTGCACCCGGCTGAAGGACGTGCGGGGCTTTTTTCTCTTGGGGGGCGTCCTGTTCTGGTACGGATGTCCGATGCGTCGGGTCACTGAGAACGGCGACAGGGCAGCTGAGAAAGACAAAACACAGAAAGGTGATTTTTTTTCCTTGTGGATAATAGTTTCCTTCATGCAAATGACTATTAAAAATAAAGTACGTGTTATCATTAAAACACATTCGCTGGAAGTGAGATTAATATCTCTTAGTGTGAGTGGTTATTTCCATTTGTAAACTGGAATGATCTGTGCCTCTGAAATTTAAAGTTATTTCCCCTGTGGTTTTGTTTGTATACACTCATGTTATAAACATAATTTTGTTTTCCAGTCCTCCAGTAGATAAAATTATTGTCCATTTTGTCTTAACTCTGGAAAAGCCAGCGTGTTTGGGGAGTCTAAGAGAAGGCCCAGAAGCTGCCAATTGAAGAAGATAAATGTAATTACAACTAATATTCCCCTGCCAGATTCAGTGCACTGCTGCGCACAGAAAAGCCAGTCTATGAGAAAAACTTGAGAGACGTGTTTGGAAAGAGGACATGCTCCAACAAA